>CM042690.1:203673794-204321783 GCA_023614405.1 Avena insularis | reverse complement strand
TCCACCTAGCGGCGCAGCTATACGGCCAGAACTATACGGCCGAAACAATGTGTTCCCGTCGTATAGTTGGTCGTCAAACCCTCTGTACCTAGAAAAGAAGTTGTATGAAAGCATCGATATCTATACAACCGGAACTATACGGCCGGAATTTTTATTCCTGCCATATATTTGGTCGTTAAACCATCAGTACTTTTGAAAGAAAAATTGTCGATGGCAATAATATCTATACGGCTGGAACTATATGGTCGGAATTTTTATTCCCGCCATATAGTTGGTCGTTAAACTCTCTATAGCCATAAAAAAAATCTGTTTCTTCGAGAATTATTTCTTATTCTGAAACTTAGCGAAACACCTTGTTTTTGATAGAAAGTTGACAATAAAAATTATCGACCAACAACAGCATGTATAAAATAGGATTTTTAGTACTGCCAAACTTCTTCTCCTCAACTGGAGTTTTCTAGCACTCTTTATTAAACATAAACTTAAACATAAAAACTTCACTCAAACCTTTATTTCACATGGGTTGCCTCCCATGCAACGCTCTTTTATGGTCAATAGCTTGACCTTAATGTTGCTCATTTAGGCCAGATGAGTGGAACACCTAGTCCAAAATAGTTGGCCTTCAAAGTGATGGCCTCCTTTTCATCATGCTTGGCTTTCTTCTTCCCGGGGAAATGAATAACAAAAGGATCCCGTGAAGTCAATTGAAGCTTCATGTTCCCTTCATGTAGATTAATCAAAGCCTTAATAGTTCTTAAGAAAGGAGGGCCTAATATAATAGGAGCAGTAGCATCTTCAGGCATGTCAACAATAACAAAATAAATAAGAGCAGGACAGCCTTTAATGTATACTAAAGTATTCTCTTTAATTCCTACAGCTTGTTTGTAGGTAGAATCTACAAGATGTAACTTTAACTCGGTGATTTCGAAAGAGCCAAAATTTAACTTATTAAAAAGACTCTTTGGAATTTTTGAAACGCTTGCACCTAGATCACAAAGTGCGGCTATCTCATTTGTCCCAATTTTAATCTTAATAATAGGCTCAAATATAACATCAAGCTTAACAAGTAATTTTTCAGCAATTTTCTTATATTCTTCTTCAAGATCACGTACCTTTATTGCTACCTGATTAACGAAGTGTTGATACATGGCTTCATCATTTTCTTCACTTACCGGAATCATAATGTTGACCCTTTTTACAATATCTTCAACAGTGTAACTTGGTGAAGGAACATTACTATAATCAAGTTCTTCAGGCTCCTCCCTTTGGATTCTCATCATCTTGAGGTCTTCAACAGGATCGGGCTCAGCTTTACCTACAAATTTAGCTAGAATGAGAGTTTGACTCTCGGTTATCTTACCTAGTTGTGCCTCAATGATCCTCGTTCTTTCTTGGAGGGCCTGCAAATCATTCCTCAAACTTACAACTTGGTTAGATAATTTACCAAGCATAGCACCATGGTTCTCCATTATTTTAACAAGGATATTGTTTTTCTCATTTTGTGAGTCTATAAAAGACTTAAGTGTTTCTTGGAGACTACCATTACTTGATCCCATATTATTATTAGAGTTACCTGCAGGACTAGAATAGTGTTTTTGAAATATGGGATTATAATTCTTCTTCCTAGCAGGGTTGTAATCATTATGAGCTATGAAGTCTACTTCTTCAATATTAGTTTCTAGGATAGATCTTACCTAGGTTTCCTTACCTTTTACGGCTAATATGAGCTCATCCAGCTTAGCATTGAGTTCTTCATTTTCTTGTGGTGAGACGGAGTTCACCTTCTTCGTGTTTGATCTATCCACATGCCACTGGGCATGGTTGTCTTCATATTGTCTAGCAACTGCTTTTCTTCAGTAATATGTTTACCCATAAATGTTCCTCCAGCTGCAGTATCAAGCATAGACTTAGACATAGGATTAAGAGCATTATAAAATAAATGGAGAATTAACAAATCTTCCATCCCATGGCTGGGACAGTTTCTCATGCATTCATTCATCCTCTTCCATGCAAGCGCTAGTGGCTCACGCTCTTCCTATCTAAAACCAGTAATATTAGATCTTAGTTGCATAGTCTTTGTGGGTGGGAAAAATTTAGTCATAAATAAAGATGTACATTCCACCCATGATGAAATAGTATTTCTAGGCAAAGATAGCAACCATTCTTTTGCTCTTCCTCTAAGAGAGAAAGGAAAAAGCGCAATTTGACCGCATCGGGGTCAACATCTTTTATGCGCATCATATCACATATTTCAGTGAAAGTATTGAAGTGCATACATGTGTCCTCAATAGCAGAGCCTCCAAATTGATTCTGTTGAACCAAACTTAAATAATGGGGCTTAATTTCATAGTCATTAGCAGCAATTACTAGCTGAGTAATAGGAGTTTGCAAATAATCATTATTGGGAGTTGCAAACTCCCCAAGCTTATTTTCAGCCATATTTCCTATGTTTTTGGGTTTTATTAAACAGAGACCTATGATAATAAAAACAAGAATTTAAAAACTAACTAATTTTTTATTTTATTTTCAAATAAAGACTGAAAGCAAACTAACAAAATTAAAAACAAGAATTAAAACTAGCGAGGTTCCTACTAACCTCACTAGGGTAGCTATTGCTTCCCCGGCAACGGTGCTAGAAAAAGGGTTGATACCTTCGATCCGGATTACGAATGTAGTTCTCTTTTTCCCTAGTATACCTACGTTTATTGAATCCTCGGGAAGTAGAAATCATAATTAAGTTACTTTAATGGACCTTCGAGAGTTTTAGAATTCCTTTTGTGTTTTTACCGGACCAAGAGTTTGCGTCTTTTTTTATTGTCGATGATGGAGAGAGAGGGCCTAGGGCGTTCGGTTTCACTTGTAGCTGTGCAAAACATCTGATGGGAATAAAAGATAATAATAAAGTATGCATGTAATTGTTAGAGCAAGATAAATTATATGTGGGTAGTGCATCCATGATTGCTATTGCCTCCGCAACCGCTTATAGCAATAACCTACTAGTCTCATCCATAGAAGAAAGATAACTAATGATATGCATAGTGATGTCACCGTTAATCCTAAGTAAATCACATTTACTGCATTACCCCTTACATCACTTGGGGTTCCCAACCTGCAGATTAGTCATTACTCATACTCCCTATACCTGGCTCAATCCTCAGGGTCTTGGGTACCTGACAAGTCCTTAGATTAAGGCAAGAGAGGATACAATAATCATCATGTCATACAAACTAATACATGATCCCATCTATGATACTTAACATGCACAAAAGCTACATGGCTAGGCCGAAGCCCTTAGCCCAAGGAGAATTACTCACACATAGAGATGAGATCAAAGATCATAAACATTGTAATGGAAATCATGAGATTGATAGCAAATAGTCTTACAATGTCGCCAATCAAAGATGAGATCTACTATTACAAGTGGTGGAATATGGCTATGGTGGTGGAGAAGGGTTTGGAGATTAGATCTAAGTCTATTCCTCCAGCGGCTCTTCTGTGTTGTGGATGGAGATTTGGGGGTGGTTGATGATCGGAAAGAGCTCCCTTTTCTTGTCGCCTGAGGCCTCTTTATATAGGGGTCTGTCAACACCCGGATTTTTAATCCCAGATGCCCGTTATGCCATACCTCGCAATCCCAGGATTACCATTTTTGTGAGACATAACGGATTGGATATCACAGTACATCATCCATTACACACCATACATAAGGTCTTACACAAATAAGGATCTCACGATCCAGTCTTTAATACAACAAGCAGCGGAAATAAAAGATAAGCATAACGGTGGGGTCCATCTTCAGGGGCATAGGCAATGCTGACGAAGGCAGATAGTCCTAGTTATCATAGTCGTCCTGATGACCATCCTCTTGATAGTCTCCTTCATAGTCTAGCCATGAGAATAGCCAGGGACAAAAGCCATGAGTACTCTTTAAGTACTCGCAAACTACTATTAACAGGTATATAGTTCTAAGTTAAAGTGCTAAATCTAAGCTTAACCATAAATTTAAGTTTGAAACCTAAGCTGAGTTCAGAAGCAAAGAAAGATAAAGTAAAGTTCTAGAATCACCTAAGTTGGGAAGCTATTATCATAAACACAACCCTGTTGTGGTCAAGTCAAAGTTCATCATTCATTTCAAGTTATTTGGAAAACATCTGACAACGAAACAGTATGGCCATTCCAACTGTCCATAACCGCGGACGCGGCTATTCGAATAGTTTGACACTCTGCAGAGGTGGTACACTTTCACCACAAGATTCGATACATCTATCAGGGATAACCCTGAATCATCACACTTAGTATGCAGATAATCAAACATAACCTTCCCTTTACACACCCTAGTATAAGCACCTCTCCTATGAGCATGGCCTCCCAACCCTGACCATTAGTCATCTTAGGCACTGCATAGGTGGACATCATGAGAGGTAGCCTCAGCTCAAACCTCTCCCATGAGGGAACTAATACTAATGCATATAAATTTCCAGCTAAGTCTTACCCAATTCAGGTAATGTGGTTGTACGGTAAATTTGGAATGGTATCGCATCCGAATCCAACCATCAGTTTTATAAAAGGGTTAAGGCTCATGCCTCATCATTTTTTCATCATCATAAACCAGTTGTGTTTCTCAACACATGTCAAAACATCTCAATAGAATGACTCGTCATTCCAAGGTTTTCACAATTCATTTTCACCAATTGTTCCCATCTAAAGTGACTCAAGTTTTTGATCTACTCTAAATTACTAAGTTAAGAGTGTTCACTAAGGTGGAAGGATGGGATCAATCTCATGCCATAGAATGACATCTAAAGGTTTCTAAGTAGGTCAAGTTTTATACTTTTTATGCTACCTTCAAAACAAGTAAAGAACTTTGTGTAAACTAAGGGAGGTAAAACTTGTCAATAAGACTTGAGGTACTAATAGTTAAAGGGGGTGATTTAAAGCATGCTTAAGGCATCTTTGCTAAACCATCTAGTTTGTTTCTAGTTTGCTAAGCACTAAACTTGCAAGGGTTAATCTTGGATGGTGCTAGTTTGCTAATGGTAGCTTGCTCTGTTAATGGTGGCTTGCCTTGGTTGGTGCAGTGGTTGAAGTTTTCTTCGTCTTCGTCTTGATAGCACTCCTCCTCCTCGTAAGCTTGGTCGGTACTATCTTCTATAAAAATACATACGGAGTAGACAATCACCAAAAAAATACTTAACTAGGCTAGATAGCACTCTCAGACACACAATTGATGATCTATTATCATCACAAGCATCACAAGCTTAATTCAATAGTTTCAACCTTTTTATTTTAGAAAAGTAATTTCTACTCATTGAAAAATCAACTAACATTTAATATTCCCACTTAAAACATGGGATCATGTTGACACATGTCATCACCACATATTCTAACATGTGGGAATGAGATTTAAGGGTTGGATCAATATTACTTTGGTTTAAGTTCATTATTTAATGATTTAAAGTGACTAGAAATTCCTATATAGCATTATTTTGGTACTAGTCCAAAGTCACTGCATCTAAACCTTAATATTATTACATATTTGGATAGATATGATGAAATGTGATTTTTGAGAGTTGGAATCAACTCAAAAGCTAACTTGGTTGATTTTATAAAAATGTTGCAAGTTGCAAATGCTTCTGTTTTGTTATTTTTATTAGGAGAGATCTATAACTCTAATTGAATTAAATCCAACGGGCTTGGATAGATCATCTCCATACCTTTCAGAAAAAATTGGTTTCATGCCATTTGGATTTATAAAACTCTCTGAATTGATTTTCAAACTAGGGGACAGAAACTAGATTCAATCTAAAAAGAAAATTCCAGATTTGAACAGGTTGGCTGCCCAGTGGGTCACAAGTGAGGCTTAGCTGACAGGGGGTCCCGCTTGTCAGTGGGTCATAATACGCGAAACGGTACGCGCGCTGTGGGCCGTAGGATTAGAATGGGAATCTACGGCTGAGGGTCGTCATCGACGACGAATAGGTCGCCAGCGATCTCGAACCCTAGCGTCTCGGTGGGGCTCTGCTAGGGACGTACCAGGGCTCCAGCGGGGTCGGCGAGGCAGGCCAACGAACTGGACGACGACGGCGAGGCAAGGCGTGGTTGCGGCGGAGCTTGGGGTGGTCGCAATCAGCGGCGCCCTTCTCCTCCAGAGGCGGCTGCTCCGGCTCCAACTCCGGCGAGCTGCTGCTCCCCTTGCTCTGGCTAGAGGTGGGTGAGGTTCAGTGAGGTGAGGGGAGTGGAGTGGTGTGGAGAGAAGAGGCTAGGGAGGGCTCCTTTTATAGGCCCGACAGTGAGACCGAGCGGGATGGGTAGGCGACGATGGCGACATGGTTACGGCGGGGTAGAGGCATGGCTGAGGGTGGCGATCGATGGGCGGTCCCCTGGCGGTGCTCTAGGGATTGAATGCGACCATAGGGGTGGTGGCATGCGGTTTGGGAGAGGTGGCGCTCTGAGCGGTAGAGGCGGCGGTGTCCACGGCGAGCGGTGACTGTGAGGCGTTGGGCGGCCAGCGGGGGTGTCTGGGGTGTTCTCTAGGTCGTGGCGGAGCGGCGGGCACGGGCTGCGACCAAGGGGCAGTCTATGCGAGCAGGGATAGAGCGCGCTCTGGGGGCGGCACCGGCATGGTGCGGTGGCACTGGGCGCGTGGTATCCTCGATGGTCCACTACAGGGCTGGGCTCGGGCAGGGGACAGGGGGTGGCGGTGAGGTGTGAGCTACCTCCTAGACATGGAGAGAGAAGCGGGAGAGGGCTGCTGCGGCGAGTGCATGATCGGCCGGAGAGAGGGGGCTCAGCATGGAAGTGCAGTGCAACTAGGAGGTAGGGTAGACGTTGGGGTTGGTCTGGTTAGGCTTGAGGGGGACAAAGATGATCAAAGCACATTAAAATTGCTAGATAAAATCAACCCAAAACAGTATTAGTTAGGCCAATATGATCTTGCCAGCAAGGTGTTTGATGAAATGGCCGCAAGAGAAAAAGTTTTGAATTTTGCTTTCAAAATTTTTGAGTGATCTCCACTAGTGCTAGGTAGTCTCTGGTTGCAAGGGTTTTGAAAGTGGAGCTCAAATAGATGGGTTTTGAAATAGGGGTGATCTACGCATATGCATTAGATTCAATTTTCAAATGCCAATTAAAATAAGTAAAAGAATGTTTTTAGCAGATCCAAAAGTGGGCCTTGGTACCTCATTATGTGTACTAGCAAGGGGTACAAAGATCAAGAATTGTTTCTGTTAAGAAATGAGTGCTTGGAACACTCAAAGTAGTGTAGTGGATTAAAATGGCCAAAATGACCATTCCTCCTTTTTAATTCTTTTTGATTTGATTTTCTTTAGGAAAAGTTTGGGAATGATGTAGATGATGTTTAAATCACCTAAGAAACATTTTACAAGCATTGGATCATATAATCATGGCAATTCAAAACAACTCCTATTTTAAATGCACACACATATGAATGCTTTTATTTTTAATTTGAAAAAGTTTTTGTTAACCCCAAATTTGATGATTTAGATCTTGATAAGCTTGGATTGAAGTTTTGGGATGTTACAGGGTCCCTTCACGAAAGTTGTTCTATTTAACCTAGCGGTGTCGATGGCAACTATACGACCGGAACTATACGGCTGGAATTTTATTCCTGCCATATAGTTGGTCGTTAAAGCGTCTGTCTCCACTTCTCAACTCCTGGTTTCTTCGGGTTGTTGGAAATCTCATATCTTTGACTTTAATGTTTTGATTCCCATCATCAAATGTCATTATCTTCATAGGGAAAAATAGAAAGAAAGGATTGCATACCCCTTTGAACATTAGGCATTAGTGGCAGGATTTAGAGAGATATTTTATAAAAAATATGAATAATATCCAGTTTAAATGTGGACGTAGATGGCTATATTTTAGATCCATCAACCTCCCCAAGATTAAACTTGATTGTCCTTGAGCAAGAAAACCAAAACCAAAAAGGAACTTAGCATTTAAACTAAAATAACAAGATGATGATCTTAGTCATGATTGGTAGTCTCATATTTCCTCCACTTCATAAATCTGAAGAACTTCAACATAGATAGAGTAATGGCAAGCATATCATAATATCCAGTTTAAATGTGGACGTAGATGGCTATATTTTAGAGCCATCAACCTCCCCAAGCTTAAACTTGATTGTCCTCGAGCAAGAAAACCAAAACCAAAAAGGAACTTAGCATTTAAACTGAAATAACAAGATGATGATCTTAGTCATGATTGGTAGTCTCATGTTTCCTCCACTTCATAAATCTGAAGAACTTCAACATAGATAGAGTAATGGCAAGCATATCATACGGGTTTTTATGCATCCTTATAGCGCAGCAAAATTATTGTTAACATGGATGATTCAAATGAGTAAACTTTATTCCACGTCATGTAATCAACTCATAGGCTGAATCTATACAATTATGACTAATATATGGGAGGATGAAAGTAATATAATTGAGTTAGATGATCCAATATGCTCAGTAGATGACTTGTCTTTATATGGTAAATCTATTCAAACTATGAGATTACGTTTGCTTTTGATGCTTGCAACTATTATGAGAGAGGAAGAGATAAGAGCCCTCTTTATATTTCTATGTTATTTAAAATGCAAGCTACTGATCATTATATGCATTGTATACCACAACCTTACTGCTATTTATTCACATGTAAAATGCCAATGCATAGGAAAGGGAGTTAGACTTAAAAGTTAATGTCTATGTGCTTTGTGGTGTGCTCCACATGCTTTCAGATACTATTAAATTTAAGCACACCTTGATATCCATGTAACATGTAAAATAACTTTACCTACTGATTTCTAACAATTAGTTTGATTTTCACTTTTTATAAATTTTGGGAAAGTAAATGAGAAAGATGAGTAATGGATAAGTTGGAGTCGACCTTGAACATGTGTTGTTCATGCCAATGGAACCATTGCAAAATCTCTATCATTAAAACTTCTCTATAAAACAAAATAAAAAGATTGTTTATTACTACTGAAACATCACCTTTGTATCTTACTTTCTCATCTTTGTGCCAAGAATAACCTCTTTTGAGAGGTAATATCAAACAATTGTAACTTGTTGTCCAGAAAACAGATTCCTGAGCTTCACTGCAAAAAATGTTAAAAATCACAGAAGAGGAATTTGGCCTGAGATTTCATGTCAACAATATTCAGCTCTTTACCCACATTTAATTAGTTCAAAGTTTTTTGATTTGAGCAATGTAAGTGCCTCTGAAAAATCGATCTTTATAGGTTGTCCAGTTTTTGACAGATTTTATTTCTAGTATGTATTAGTATTGTTACCTTTGTTTTGTGCGGTTCCTTTTTATCAAAAAGCAATACAAAACCATAGTAACAGTAGATAATGTTTATTTCATGATATGTCTTTGCAGTACCTATTGGGATATGGAGACACTAACCACTCTAATCAAGTTTTATGATGAGTTATGTGTGGAAAGAGTTTTCAAGTGAGAGTTGAGGGTGATGAATGAAGATTAAGAAGGAAAAATGCTCAAGCTTGGGGATAGTTCCACCTGGGAGCACCCCACATGTATCAAAGGAATACAAGAATTCAAGATTGGGGATGTCCAAGCTACCTCATAAACTCAAATCATCTTGATATAAAGTAAGTAAGCCTAGCTATATGGCTATAAAGAAAGCGCTTTGCGGGAGGCAACCCGATTATTTTTGTTTTGATTTTCTTTGTGTCCTCTTGATGTAACAAGAGACCATAGTTTTCTTTTTTGTTCTGTAATTTTCAATAAAGTACCAAGTTTTACCCATTTTGGATTGAAAAAGTTGAACATATATATAGAGTCGCATATTCCTGCACGAATCTCTTTACCATATGATTTTTCATTTCTGCTCTGTAACTCTGATTGAGCTCAAATTTTAACTGTAGTTACAAATTTTCATCCTCCGTATGATCATAAATTTGAAAAAAAAAAATTGGACATGTTTAAGTAGGGTAACCAACTGTGTTTTGCTGCTTATGTTTTTCTGGACAGATTCTGTCCCATTTTGTTTGATGCATTCTTTGAGATTTTAAGTTGAATATTTTTGATTAATTTGAGTTTATGAGAAAGCATAAAACATTATATACCTAATTTACACTTCATATATACTTTTGTTTAGGAATTCCTTGCAACAAACATTATGCCTTTTGTACCCACTAATGTCACCCCACAGAAAAGAGATGGGAGAAATTTTTGTGTTGAAGTTTTTTCACAGGGATTAGAGGAGATGCACCAAGAGATATCCAAGGATGGTGAAAACCATAAGCTTGGGTATGCCCAAGGCACCCCACTGGACCAACCACACTCTCGATTTGCACACGCCTACTTTCTATTTTTCGAGCAACACATTACTATTGCATAAACTTGGAGCGTTTATATATTACTTCCTTTATTTTTAGTTTT
Organism: Avena insularis; assembly: GCA_023614405.1. NCBI lineage: Eukaryota > Viridiplantae > Streptophyta > Magnoliopsida > Poales > Poaceae > Avena > Avena insularis. Next base: position 204,311,367 of record CM042690.1, on the reverse strand, counting down.
CATTTTGTTCATGTTGCCAAGAGCATTGTCAATATATAATTTCTGTAGAAATAAATTAAGTTGGATGCTATAAAAGAGTTGGAATAGGGATGTTGAAGTTGATTCAAAAAGGATACATATAGTTGCATGATTCATATGCTTTGAATGAATACTAATTTGCAAGTGAGTTATGTAGAGCTATCTTTTATTCATGTTTTGATGCTTGATATTAGTTTAAATTGTTTAACATGGACTGATTAGAACTATGGACTCTTATGCATGCATGTATATGGTCAACTTTCTCCCTCTTGCTAGCCCCAAAATAAAACCAACAAGTTAAAACTTGTTATCCAACTCCTTTGAACCAAGTTTTCCAGAGTGTCCACCATACCTACCTATTGGCATAATTTCTATTCCAAGTATGTTTCTCATGTTTTATTGATTTATATAGCTTCCAAATTAAGATTATTATGGTTATGTTTGCTACGATAAAATTGGTTAGTAAAGCTCTCACAAACTTGATGGCACGCTTTTATTTCTTGGACATAATAAACTTGAACCATTGTGACTATTTTATGAAGTTGTGTGCTTGACAAATTATGAGTTGGGAGTTATCATAACCATGCTTTCATGGGGCACATTTTCAGCATTGCACTTATTCAATTTAGTTGATATCATGTTCTTTTGTTATGGATGCCTATCATCGTGAAATAAGTTGGAAACTTTGTGAGCTCATGGAGTTTATATATGTGTGAGAGAAACGCCTGGGCCACTAACCCAATCAATGCATCATTCGTGGTAGAAATTTATAGCATCCCATAGTGGGAATTCTATGAAGCATCTTCAATAAAAAGCTATTCCAATAGTAAATAAAAAGAATTGTTGAGATGTCCATTGTCTGTTTGTCTTGTCATCTTTGTATGGGAAACCTCCAATACCATGGGGCAAGAGGTACCCCATTTGGCATTCTCGATGATACATGTATTCTTACAATGACAAGGAATTGCTTAGGGTCCTAAGTTGAGTAGCATGTGGTGTAGGTACTCATATTCAAGGGGCATGAGGCATTCAACTTATACTTTGTCAAGCATATAACTCATACTTGCCATCACACTAACCTTAACCACTCAAGATGCTTATAATAGGGGCAATGAGGGCTCAAAGCTAATGAATATCATAGTTCAAACATGATCATAATAGGAAGAGTTTGGAAGCTATATGAAACTTATTCATGATTAATCTCTGCTTATTATCTATCTTTCCAAAGTGTCCACCTTAATATTTAGAATTGAGAAGAAAACTCTATGACCACTATAGGATGTTTTTACTTTACTTTTGCTTTTGCATTTTGCATTCATTTGGTCCATAGCTCTTTCTTCTATGTTACACTTTGTGAATTGCTATTGATCATCCTTTCATTATATATGAGATATCACTTCATTATCTATCTTGCATATTGCTATTCCTTTAAAGAATGAATCATTTGACTTTGTGTAGCAATAGTAGTAAGTCTTGATATCCAAAATAGTATTAAAGTGCAGAGTCCATGTTAGTTTTATCACCTTCATACTCGAGGACGAGTATAGGTTAAGCTTGGGGATGTTGATGCATGTAAAATGCATACATGAACTTTGCACTTTATTACTTGATATTCCAACATATTTGCATCATATATGGGTTATATTCATGTTTTATAATGATTGTTGGGAATAATTCACACTTCCCATATTGCTTTGGAATTAACCCTGTTGAGGCAGAAAACCCCTATTTCAATGTTTTTGACTTTCAGGTACCCAAAGGACATCCAATTGACCTGAAACTTCACGGGACCTAGTATTTATCATAACCAAGAACAATCGACTAAAGAGCCGCAAGAAAATAAGACCGAGGAGGAAATGAGCCCAACACACGTGGCTTGTTTGCCCCTCGAGTCTCTGATGCCATCGATTCTTTCACCAAACAACTTGTCTTGACCCAAAACCTACTATATATACCTCCTTTTGGTGATCCTCGACACATACAGAGGCGGAGATCGAAAACGCAGAAACAGAGAGTTAAGAGGCTGCCGTCGGAGAAGATCGGAGGGGGGGAACACCTTCAGAATTGCCTCCAGAGGGCTCCACCCCCCTCCGGCGTGTTCATCATCAACACCTACAGAAAGATTCTATCCATCCCCCTATTCTAATATCTAGGAAAACATGATGTGTGAAGCAATATTTTATCTTCCCTTGATCTATTGTGACTCCATGTCTCTGTTTGAGTAGTGAATTGTTATGGCAAAGTAAAAATAGTTTGTTTATTGGTTGCATTCAGTGTTATTATCTTTTATGATTGTCTTCTTGTATAATATATGAGTGCACGCATATGTTGGGGAATGCATGTAAGGTGATCACCGTGATGTAATGGAGTGGGGAGGACCATAGCGGAAAGAAAACTGTGTTCCAATCCATAAAGTTACAGTAGGGGGGCATATATCGGGGACCCTAGGGTTTATAGCTATGGTGGGACAATTATGTCTTCATAATTCCTATGTTTGCTCAGTAACATGGCCTTAGGATCCATCATAGGAGTTGTGTATGCACATTTATTTGGCTGCACCTAATTAAGGCTCTGTCCTGGAAGAAACAATAAACAACCAAACAATCTAATGAAATAACAATTGCCTAAACATTTACTCCCTTAGAGAAACTTACTCCCTTAGAGAAACTTGCTACTTGAGGAACTTGCTACTTGATAAAACTTGCCACCACTCCACTTTGTTAGATCAATTTAACTTGCACTAGTTTACTTGTAGTTTTCACTAACACGTACTTTATTTATTTTCTACCTAGTACCAAAACAAAACACACACTTAGATCCTAGCTTTGCATAAAAGGCCATATAAGAGGGTTGTAGGGCTTTAGAGAATAGATAGTTTACCTTCAGCTCCTCATGGGTTCGGCACTCAAATACTTATCGAATTGTAGTACGGTGATCCCCTGCACTTGGGGGTTATCATTACCCAAAGTAGAAGATGATGAAGAAGAACAACAAGAAGAACACGAGCAGGAGCAGTAGCCACAAAACCCCTACACCACATATGAGGACCTATACGCGCTCGAAGGAAATATCCAGAACATGAGAAACCTTGCCATCAACCTTCGAGACTACACTATGCACCTCTCGTCCCAATTGAACCATTGGAATGGCCAATGGAACTGGAGGGCTTTCCTCCACTGCCACAATGAGAATCAAGAGGGCTTTCAAAAGCCTAAGCTTGGGCATGTGTTCCCTAAGCAATTTATTTATGTACTAATGAGGTTATACTTGAGCTCCACATGAGATTTGAAACACTCGTGTTGGGCTTATTCCAACACTTTGTTTTTTTCTTTTCTTTTGTTTCGTTTTCATTTTTTGATACCTTGCTTTTCACCAATCCTTCTTTTCTTTAATCCCGTTATTCAAAAATAAAAAAATATTCCCCCTTTTATCTTTATTTGTGAAAAGTGGATTGTCATTTGCCTCGTTGCTTCAATATTATTAATGAGAGTGATCTAGTTTGAGTTTTGAAGTAACACATCATATGGAAGATAATTGTGAAGTCACTCATGAGAAGTATGTCCTATGTCTCCTACTTTGGAAGTTTGAAATGTTTATGCTAGTTTGTAGTATTGTTGAGATGTTATGCTAGTGGGATTAAACCTTGAGAGTTAGAGTAAAGATTTTATTTGGATGATCAATTGGTTGTGCTTGCTCTTGCTCTTGTTCTTTTAGTTAACTGAGTCTTGCCTTGGAAATAATTTTGCCAAACAAGTACAATAATAAAAAGTCTCAAACTATGACTTGTGTGATGTTTAATTGTCTTAAGAGTTTAGCCTTGAAGATATGCAACTCCATATATATAATGATAGACCTGATGGTACTCTTAAAAGGATTTTGTATGATGGAACTAATTCTTAGCTATGATTGAGATGCATGCTAAAACTTGACCTATTAATCAAAGCATGATATTGCTTTACGCGTGTCTGCACCACTGTCGCACTCATGGTATGCCACAAATCTGCTGGCCTACGAACGATCCGTATAGAGGAAACTCTTGGATTTCGGCTATGAGTCGAACGAACATTCATAGCAGACAACTTATATAATGGTTAAAAGTATGGCACTCTCATGGTCTGTGTTGCAAGAAAAAGAAAGAACAATCCTTTTGACCGGAACGGTTACAAAAGTCTATCCTAGCCTACACAGTCTGGTTAAATGCACTAAGTTTTAGCATGGTCTAGTTACTACTAAGTTGAAAGTTCTTGAAAGAATAAAATAATATAAAAGAAGTATTTGATAGTCTTGATTTATTGATTTGGGTGTTATTGAGACACTCCAATGTTATGCTTCTTTTGACATGATCTCTCACTCTTAATATGCTAATATGAAATCTGCGAGTGTTCCTTGGCAAGATGAGATTTAACTAAAGGAATTGGAATGATTGCTTATTATCTAGTTATTCATGCTTATAAAACCTTTGTTGTGATTGTCTTGATTTAACGAACCTTGTATAATACTATTTCCACTACTCTTACTATGCTAAGTTTTCAGATGAAAGAAGTGATGGAGGCATGCGACTACCAATTGTAAGTGAACTTGCTTTCTTGTTTTTTTTGTTTAAATGTTGAGTTCCTTATAATTTTTGGTTTCTTGCTCAAGGACGATCAAGGTTTAAACTTGAAGATGTTGATGGCTGTGAAAATATCCATATTTATTCGTGTTTAAATCTTATATTAAGTCAAGAAACTAATAAAATACCACTCTAGCCTTGCTACTAATGACTGATTATTACGAAGATGTGCAAATCCTTGTTTTAAATTGTGATGTGTAGAAAATCACTCTTTTATGGGAAAATTTGGAGCAATCAAGGGATAATCACATGTTGCTAACACCAACAAGTCAACCGGGACCGAATGCCAGTGTCCATAAGTGTTAACAAGCATCGATACGGGTGGGGATTACCCTTACCATCCGCCTGTACCACATGGTGGTGGCTTCGCCAGGTCAAACCAAGCAACTTTAGTGAAGGGACCTATATATTTTGAGACTCCCAGCCGCCTCACAGAGAGCCATCATCCGTAGATTGCATCTAAAACCATGTCGAGGAAGATCAACCGCTTCACCACCACCATAGTTCATCATATCCATCTCCATCCATAGTCATAGCCTCAAGATCTCCTCACGGTTGATGACTATTGTAAGGATATTTGGTATTGATCTAAGTAATTTACAATGTTTTCTATCCCTTATCTTATTATGAGTGAGTAGTCCTCATGGGCTGCAGGTTGGGGAATATCCTCACATAGATTATGTGTATCTAATTAGATGCGAGTATTGTGTGGTGATTCATAGTAGATTTATATTTGTATCATTGTCTCTTACCTCAGCCCAAGGACTTGTCAGGTACCCAAGACCCCAAGGATTGATCAAGGTTTGAGGTGAGATGTGTGGTAAACGGCGCCTACGCGTAAAACCCAGTGACAACAAGGGGAGTACAATAGTCGTTTAGTGATCCATTTGGGAACAACATCAACATCATCAATCTTAATGCTTTGGTCTATATTTTACTTAATAATAATTCATAGCCCAGTGCTTTGTGGTATAACGGTTGGACCAAGAGACTTTATGCTATGTCCATGGCTTGCAAGGGCTTTAGTATTTAAAGATGTGTTGCCCACAAATCCTATATGTATTAGACCATTTACACATGAATGTGATTATTATTATCTTTATCCCATATGTATGCATAGCTGCAGGTGAAACCTTAACCCTGGCCTATATCCATCCATTGATACAACCCCAATAACAAACACAAACTCGAAATGTCTGGTAAACGAAGATGGAAGCAAACTAACAAGTCTTGCAGACACTCCTCAACCTACAATAATTGTTTTCCAAGGTTCGATTAAACCTAGGTCTTCGAGGGAAAAAGTTACTATACTGCATATGTAATCCGGATTGAAGGTATCAGTCACAGACCCCCTCATTTTTGGACAACTCTCAACCCTTTACACAACATGCATCAGCGGATCATAATTTGAACATGCCTCAGTTTGCACAAATTGGATCAATGTCGGACGGCCTTGTGCACAACCTTGTGTAGAGCATTGCTTTAAAGGTATCCACAAGGATTCCTAAGACGCAAAAGGCTTCAAAGGCATCCATAGTCATGTCGACTTTTGTCCTAGACAAGATGTGCTCGATCATCAAGAGAGGTGTGCGCACTGACAAGGACTTCAAAGAAGTCCATCTGAGTGCTTGTGCCAAAGCTCTATTTGAGCACCACGACACTTAGGTGGCATCTACATAGGTGTAAAACCACTTGCACAAGTGGAGGTAAGGTGGATTCAGATGAGCAAGATGAGAGATCTTAGTGACTCTCAATGGTGCGAGGACACATGCATCATTCTACTGTAGAGTGAGCACTATCAGGGGCACGTCAGGGTTAACACGCTGTCTTGCACCCTTCTTTCACTTACGCATTCATGCCAAACTAACACACTGATTGCCAATCGTAGAACCACCCCAAGGATGTTGAGTTCTAGAACAATCCCATCTTGAGCTGTCTTCAGATGCATACCATGTTCTCCTACTATCTCGCCACCGACAAGTTTGCCATGTGATCGAATGAGACCATGGGTACACCTACACCTGACTATGATGACACTCAGGAGTCCAAGACTATCATCCTCGGTGGCCCCAACAAGCCTACTGATGCCCCCCCACTATAGGAAAGAGGAAGAGGGGTGCCCTTGCCGATGATGAGATCATGGCCATCGCTAGCATCACCAACGCCATGAAGGATTTCACACAAGTTATTAGGGACAACAAGACCATTGATATGTGCCTAGACCTGTACAACACATCATGGACATGGTCGGCTTCATAGAGGAGTCCATAATGGAGGCACTCAGTCACTTAGTGGACAACAAAGCTCAGGGAACGAGCTTTGTATGCATGGTGGAGCCGCACAAGGTCCTCTAGCTAAGGACCTACCTTAGTAAGTACTATGACCAGTCGTAGAGGTTGGGTTCTGTAGCATCCCATCTGTCTAACATATGTAATGCTACATGGTCTAGTAATATAATTGCTACTTTCTACATATAATTGTTGCATCATAATTATATCATGCTCATGTCATCATGCCACCTTGCATTTGAGCATCATATAAAACCCTTTTCATTTGGTTCTTTTCTCATATGCATTATTAATTGTATTTGCCTCTTGATATCTCGTATTTGGTTCTTGATAAATGCTTGATGCCCAAGTTGAGTTGGGGGCATATCTTTTATTCAACTCCACCACCTTTTCCTTGTCACCACCTTATAATTCCACCATCCTAATTATCCATGAGCTTTTACTTTTCCTTTGGCATTTAAATCTAGCTCGTGTGGGTTGGGATGGATCCACTTCTAATTCCACATGCTCTCATATTAGCATCATGTTGTTTTCACAGTATTGATATGTGGAGCCACCTTTGCGTGCATTATGAGTGGCATTCCTCTTTCTAGCTTCCATATGGAGTGTATTGGAATTTTGCTCATGTTGGGATATTATTGGGGATATTATGCACCTAGTGGAACACACCCACCAGCATGTCCCAAATTATATTCAAATATGATCATCTCCATCTACTCCACATGGGGCCTACTTTTAATTCCTTTTGCTTGACCTTTACTCCATATTTTGGAATGCACATGAATAAATGTCATGGGAGTTTATTATTGTTTTTACAAGAATAAACATGGCATTTATTACTATGCATGGGCCATGCAAATAACCACCATCTTTATCTCCTTTGGTTTTTCTTTGTTTTTGAGTGGATCTTTCTTTTGTTGAGCTCCACCTCCATCTCTCTCTCCTCCATCCCCATGGGTCCAACAAAACCCTTTCACCCCATCATGCTTGATCTTGTAGATCACATCAAACCCTAAACCCTTGCTTGATCTTGTTTTGTCCATGCTCAAACCCTAACCCTAATCACCCCTCCTAACCTAGCCTAGGCTAACACCCTCACCTTACCATCCCTCTCTAACCCGAGCCATCATCACCACCCCATGATCTACCCCATCTACCCCCCTCCTAACCCTAGCCGAGCCCAACCCTAGCTACATCTACCCGAGCCTCTCTCTCCATTCTCTCTCTCTGCCACAAGGCCCCACATCGAGCCTGGCCTCCTTGACCTTGCCCTGGCCCCACCTGGCCATCCCTGACCACCCCTCCCATGCCCTGGCCGAGTCGGTCGAGCACATGGGGGTAGAGGAGAAAAAGGTGGCTGAGCCACCTTTTCCTCCACCACGCCTCCCACGACACCCCCTCTCCTCTCTCGTCCCTATCTACTCCCTCTCTCTCGCCTGTTTGCCTCGCCCTCTACTTTCCTCCCTCCCCTGCCACCACCTCTTCCAACTCCGGCAACCACGTCGGTGTCGACCACCACCCTCTAGATCAGACGGCGGGCGTGGCGAGTTGGCGTCGAGGAAGACCGAGGCGACCCCTGGACCGCCCCTACGCACCACAGCGAGGAGGAAAGCCCCCTGCGATCTGCCGACGGCGGCCGAAACCCTAGCTCCGGTGGTGCGTCTGTGTCGCCGTCGCCCTGCTGCTCCCCGACCCGATCCAAGCCCTCCGACGACTTCGCGGTGAGCTGCCCTTCCCCATGACATCCCCTCTCTCGCCGACGCCGCCTGTGCTCGCTGGACTTTCTGCCGAGCGCTCTCGGTGCAACGGCTTGCTCTGCTTCGCGCGCGCCCTTGAAGCATGTCTAGCCGTCTAGCCGCTCCCTACCAAAGACTACCACCTTACCGGTGGTCACGCCGCTGCTTGTAGCGTGATCGTCGAGATCGAGCCCCGCCCAGCCCGGCGCCAGCGTCTCCGTCGATTTCATCGAGCGGGAGAGAAGAACAACGATGGCGATCGAATCTTGCAGATAACCCCCTCTTTTTATTTCTCCCTCAAAACCGCGCTCCCCTCCGACCCCACCAGTAAGCCTCGGTGGCTTTTTACATAAAGGCCCCCCACCTCTGTAAACTCAACATGCAGCCCCTGGTTGTGCCGCGTGGCACGCGCCCGGCCCGCCTCTGTCGCGTGGGCCTGCGGAGCATCCGGTCCCACCTGTCGATCTCCCCGGCTAGCTTCTGCGTCGGTGGAAAGAGACCGCCGCGCGCCGATTCCGCCTAGTCAGCACTGGTCCCACCCGCCAGCGTCTGGGGCTAGCTGTCTCTGGGTGTAAAAAGTCTGGGTGTTTATCTGTTTTATAAAAACAATTTCAGAAAATGTTTAAATTCAAATTTAAATCTGTTTTATTAACTTTTAATTTGTAATTCCAAATAATACAAATGATATATGTTTTGGAGTCAGAAAAATGTGAGGAATTCAAATATGCCATTCAAAATATCTTTTGGGCAAATTTAATTTTCGAAATTGTTTAAATGCAATAAAAATGCCCTTTTCTTAATTAATTAATAACTTTAATTCTATAACTCCAAATTCGACAAATAATATGTCTAAATCGATCAGCGCGATGAGCTTGTTCTAACTATGCATTCCATGTTCTGAATTGCAGAATGCATCATATAAATATTAAGTGGACAGCAAGTGTTATGAGAGCAAAACATGACTAAAACTTAATAAAATGCTTTATTCTTGTACCCCACACCTCACCCATGCCATGCTACATTATTGCCATGTAAATTGTGCATCATTCATCATAGCATGCTTGTTTGCTTGTCGCATTTTAATTCATATGCTTGTGCACTTTATTTATGTTGGTCCTTGTTTGTTTGGTTCTTCTTCGAATAGGCGCAAGGCGGATATATCAGAATCCGAGCACTACCCAGATCCGTCTCTCGCTTCAACTGAGCTGCCAGGCAAGCACTACCACATGCTTGCATACATATAGTACCTATTGCCTCTATCTTATTCTTGCATCATTGAGTCGGGATTGCATTAAATTGAATCCCAAGTACTGCATAGCCTTTACTTTTAAACCCCACTAAAGCTTGTTCCTCCATCCCATGAGCCATTACTACAGGAGTTGTTTGAGCCATGCGAGTCGTAGAAAAGCATGTGTAGGGTATGTGAGTGTCTGGTGGATAACGAGGTACCTAAACAACTTAACCTGAGTAGTAATGGGATAACTAATGAAAGAGGCACCGGTGGGCAATATCTGCTATTTGGTTTTTCATGCTCACTTGTGTCCCGTAGGACCCCGAGTACTTGATTCGTGTTCCTTGACTATTCGCACTATCCACATCCGGGAGGCCTTATGGACCCCCCTGAGCTAGAGCTTGATTCATTCTTATTTCTTGGGGCCACAAACTAGTTTGGGGTTTTATTACTATCCTGTACCTATGCCATGCTTTACTGTTTTATTTACGATTGTACGTCGAGCAGCTGTACTGTTTTGGACCGTGACACGTTTTCGTTGTATCGACAAGCCCAGTCACACTTTCGGGTTCCCAGTCTTGTACCGCCATCCACACAAACCCTGGGTCCGTTCCGGAGCCGGCCAACTTCGTTGCGGGTAGCTTAGTGGGGTGGCCCCTGAAATATTTCTGAATCCTGTGATCGCTTTGTCGTGAATGCCTCGTTGGGTTTTGATTTGGTTTTTCCGAGGTTGATAAAGTGTGTGTTGCTATTTGTGCACCCTGCAGGGTAAATCTTTCTGAAAGCCGTGTCCGCGGTTATGGACGACTTGGAGCACAGTTTCTCGATCATAGACAAGTATAACTAAAGTACCGCTTTTAATTTGACTAAGTACTTGACTAGTAAATAGTGCAATACTCATGGAATGGTTAATAAAACTGCCAACGGATGGGTTGTTCGTCCGCTTTCTCGTTGGTAAGCGAGAAGGAGGATGGATCTGTTAATTATACTGTTATAACTGTTGTTACTAATTAACGGACATCTGTCTATCATTGGTTAGGCGGATGGTTAGCGAGTATCTATAGACTTATTAGTTATTATCTTTTGCTACGATTGCGTCACCCCGGGTATATGTCCCCTTTAGAGGCATAAAGACTTGCTGAGTACCCCTAGGGTCTCACACGATAAATTGTTTGATTCAGATGAACAGGTGTATTCGCAAGATGGATACTGGGTGGAGGAGACGGATGATGTTGGCAACGATCACTCGGCGTAGAGATTCTGGGGATGGGGATCCGTGAGATCTATGGGCGGGATGTGTTTATTTATGTGGCATCTTATGTCGATTTGCTTCTTATCCGTACTCGGATCTTGTTTTCCGCTTCCTCCTGATACTCTAATGTTTGATGTATGAGGAGCTATCCTAAACTATTATCTCTATCTAGGATATTTGGATCTTGCCGTATGGCGTTGCAATATTTCTATTTCTTTTAGATGGAATGGCTCTGAAAACTGTTGTATGGTGGCTTGCATACATACTCACTTGTGTATGTAGTTGATCCCTTCGCCTACCGATTACGCCGCTTGTTCTTGTCCCGATGTTCTGAAAGTGGTTAGGACGGCCGAAAGGTCTACCTGTGAGTGGCCCCTGGCCCCACCGTACTATTTTAACCACTTTCGCTCATCCAGGCATGCAACTTAGAGCGTAATTCACCGAGGTAGTTACAATTGGTATCAGAGCCATCCCGCCCTTCAGGGTCTCAGCCAAATGGTCGTTGTCAGTCTAGCAAATATTTTGGTAGCTATGTATACTAGGGAAAAACAAAACATGAGAGTAGGACTGCTTCCATTTTTCTTCTTACCCACCCACCCACCCTTTTTCTGGTAAGGAAGTGTAACGTTTTCAATCCTCTTCTAAAATTCAAACTAGGATTCACGTGTTCTGGGTTCCGTAGTACCATAGGTTGTGTGTGTGTGTGAATTCCTTGTCTATCTGTTGCATCCAACTTGTTATCACTATCTGCCTTTTGGTTATCAACTGTTGGTACATTCCATACCGACATGCCCTTGTAAACCGACGCGATCTATCTGATTCGTTGTATACCGGTGCGATCTGTCCTACTCTTTGTTATCCGACGTTATCTTGTTTGGGGTGTTCGTTTCCGTAGTTACTAATCTTTAGGTTCATCTTAAAAAGAAGGCGTTGGGATATGTGTTTTACTTATTCATGTGCGGAGTAATGATTTGAGTGCGGGATGGAGTCACGACCATACCACTATTTTTATCATTCGCTCTTGTATATCGAATTGGTAGAGTTACTAATCTTGATTCGTTAAGTGGTTTTGCGCATATAGTGGTATTTTAATGCCGAAATTTGCGGAAAAGTTTTCTTTGATAGTTTTGTGTACCACACTCCTTGTTCAGTCATGTGCGATATGCTTAATATCTTCTAGGTGCCTTGAACTTTGTTGATATTTTAATATCATCTTAGTAATTTGTATCCTTTAATCTTGGTCAATTCCATTTTGGTACTATTTTGGATTATTATTATTCTCCATTATGGTACTGACTTGTGTTTTATATCAATCACAGGATGGCACCACCACGCCATTCTGAGGAGGACATACCACCTAAACTGGGGGCTACGTTGGCAAGTATTGCTAATGCCTTGGGAGCAATGCAGCAGAACCAGCAGCGATTTGAAGAAAGTGTCAGGAGGAATGAGTTTCTACCGCTACCTCCACCTCCCAAGCGAGGAGACATCAAGAGTTTTCTGAAGTTCAACCCGTGCCACTTTGAGGTGTCTGATCAGCCTCTGGACGCGGATGATTGGCTGCGTGAGATGTCAAGGTTGCTGATGACTGCTGATGTTCCTGAGCAAGAATGGGTAAAATGTGCCACTCACCTTCTGAAGGGAGATGCAGCTCTGTGGTGGGAGAATTACCTGAAGGCAAACCACTCTGAGTTTCAGCCTACTTGGGAGCAGTTCACTGGGGCTTTCAAAGAGCAATATCTGTCAGAAATTGTCATGGAAAGGATGAAGGAAGTGTTTCTCAACCTCAAGCAGGGCAATGACAATGTCAATACCTATATCAGGAACTGCATGAACCTTTCTCAGTATGGTGGCGATGAGATTTCTGATGACAAGAAGAAGCAAAAGAGGTTCAGACAAGGGCTCAATGCATCAATCAAATATGCAATCACTCATGCAAGGCCAGGGTCTTTTCTAGAACTCCAACATACATCTCTGCAGGAAGAAGCATGTAGGCAAGTGTTTGAGGAGTCCAAGAAACACAGCCACGATGCAGCAAGCTCTTCAGCTATGTCAGCTCCTTCCAAGCGCCGCGTGTGGGTTCCTAACACCCCACCGTCGCTCTCGGCTCCACCAAGACCGTCAAGCTACGCGGCAAGGCCACCAAACTCCTTCACCGCGGCTCCTAGGGGCTACAACCACAACTACCCTGGAGCGTCTGGCGGAGTCCCTGGCTACGCTGCTCCACGTCCACCTGGTGCTTGTTACACCTGTGGAAACACTGGGCATCAACACTGGAATTGTCCAATGAACAACAAAGCTCTTCCACCACCACCTCCAAGACCTGTGGCAAGTTCTTCTATGGTTCGTGCACCTCCACCTCGGGCTCTCAACATCAACACCAAGCCCGGGTCTACTGTTGCTCGTGCCAACTGTGTCAACGCTGCTCAAGCTGAGCATGCACCTGGAGTTGTGATGGGTATGATTCCTGTTAACTCAGTCCATGCACGAGTTTTGTTTGATTCTGGTGCTTTGCATTCTTTTGTTTCTCACAAGTTTGCGCATGAGCATGATCTGGCTATGGTTCCCTTATTGCATCGTCTTGTGGTACAATCTCCTGGGTCAAACATGAGGGCTGCTCATATCAGCCATGGCAATCAAATTGAGATTGGTGGTTCTTCATTCCCGGCTTCCTTAATTATTCTGGGCAATTCTGACATTGATGTTATCTTGGGCATGGATTGGTTAACAGCAAATGCAGCTGTGATTGATTGTGCTGAACGCTCGGTTTCTCTGAAAATTCCTGAAGGTCATATAGTCTATTCTCCAAGTCTGACTCCTACAATTCAGCTTTTCTCTTTGGCGGCTCTGAATGATGATGCTATGGAAGCTATTCAGAGTGTTCCGGTGGTCTGTGAGTTCCCAGATGTTTTTCCTGAAGAGTTGCCAGGTATGCCTCCTGACCGAGAGGTCGAGTTTGTGATTGAGCTTGAACCTGGAACCGCTCCTATCTCCAAGCGGCCTTATAAAATGGGTCCTGCTGAGTTGGCTGAACTCAAACGTCAGCTTGATAAACAAGAGAAGTTGGGTTTCATTCAGCACGGTACTTCTTCTTGGGGTAGCCCAACCATCTTTGTGAAGAAGCGAGACAAGACTGATAGACTTTGTGTTGACTATCGGGCTCTCAATGCTAAAACCATCAAGAATAAATATCCCCTTCCGCGGATTAATGATCTCTTCGATCAGCTAGCTGGAGCTGTGGTATTCTCTAAACTTGACTTGAAAAGTGGATATCATCAAATCAAGATTCACAAACAAGATGTTCCCAAAACAGCTTTCACCACCCGCTACGGCCTGTATGAGTACACGGTCATGTCTTTCGGTCTCACCAACGCACCTGCCACCTTCTTGAGGCTTATGAACTCGGTTTTCATGGAGTATCTTGATAAGTTCGTTGTGGTCTATCTGGATGACATCCTAGTCTATTCTAAGTCAAAGGAAGAACATGAAGAACACCTTTGGTGTGTCCTAAACAAGCTTCGTGAGAACCGCCTGTATGCAAAGTTCTCCAAGTGTGAGTTCTGGCTGCCTGAAGTCACCTACCTTGGTCACGTCATCTCTGCCAAGGGCATTGCCGTCAACCCAGAAACTGTTCGGACAATTGTTGACTGGCTTCCACCCATAAATGTCAAAGAAGTCCGGAGTTTCCTTGGTTTGGCTAGTTACTGTCGTTGCTTCGTTCAGAATTTCTCGGAGATTGCGAAGCCTCTTACCGATCTCCTCAAGAAAGGCAAGAAATACCTTTGGTCTCCTGCATGTCAAGCCAGCTTTGAAACACTCAAAGAGAAGCTCACTTCCACACCAGTCTTGATTCCTCCAGATACATCAAAGCCTTTCCAGATATTCTATGACGCCTCCTTGCAAGGATTGGGTGCGGTCCTCATGCAAGAAAAGAAGTTGTTGCTTATGCCTCTCGACAGTTGAAGACGCATGAGATCAACTATCCTACACATGACCTCGAACTTCATGGCGATTGTCTTTGCTTTGAAAGTATGGAGGCACTACTTGCTTCGCAACCGTTGTGAGATCTTTTCTGATCACAAGAGCCTGAAGTATATCTTCACACAGCCTGATCTCAACCTTTGTCAGAGGAGGTGGATTGAAGCAATCAATGATTTCGATTTGACCATCAACTACACTCCGGGCAAAGCTAATGTCATGGCCGATGCTCTCAGCCGAAAAGCTTATGTCAACAAACTCATGGTGGAAGAACAACAGCCTCTCTTGTGCAAGGAATTCCGTCAGCTCAACCTTGAAATTCTGGATCAAGGGTATCTTCTGAACCTTCTGGCAACACCTCTTTTGGAAGAAAAAGTTCGCTCCATTCAACTTGGTGATCCTTACACTAAAAAGATCATCTCCAACATTCAGCTTCCAAAGTATGAGTCCTTCCACGTCGACGACCAAGGCGCTCTTTTCTTTGAATACCGGATGTTTGTTCCGAACTACCCGGGTTTAAGAGAGCAAGTTCTTAAGGAGGCGCATGATTCTGTTCTTTCTATCCACCCTGGCAGCACTAAGATGTACATGGACTTGAAAACACAGTATTGGTGGCCTGGGTTGAAACGATATTGTGCCAAGTATGTCTCGGAGTGTGATGTCTGCCGTAGAGTTAAAGCTGTCCATCAGAAACCTTCCGGTCTTCTACAGCCATTGAAACCTCCGGAATGGAAATGGGAGAAAGTAGAGATGGACTTCATAACTGGTTTTCCAAGGTCGCGGAAGGGCAACAATGCAATCTTTGTTGTCATCGATAGGCTTTCTAAAGTGGCTCACTTCTTTCCCGTCAAGGAAACAATTTCTGCAATTCAGTTGGCTAAGATCTATATCAACAGAATTGTCTCTCTGTATGGGGTTCCCCTTGAGATCAGTTCAGACCGTGGAAGCATCTTCACTTCCAAGTTCTAGGGAAGTTTCCAAAATGCTTTGGGAACAAAATTGAACTTCAGCACAACTTACCACCCTCAGTCGCAAGGACAAGTTGAAAGGATCAATCAGATTCTGGAAGATATGCTCTGTGCTTGCGTTATCTCTTTCGGCATGAAGTGGGAAGAATGTCTTCCTTATGTTGAATTCTCTTACAACAACAGCTTCCAGAAAAGTCTAAAGATGGCGCAATTTGAGGTTCTCTATGGTCGCAAATGCAGAACTCCGATTGGTTGGTCGGGCGCAGGTGAAAGAACATTGTTTGGCCCCGACATTATAACTCAAGCGGAGGAGAAGGTTCACATCATTCTTGAAAACCTGAAGGTTGCTCAAAGTCGCCAGAAGAGCAACTATGACAAAAAGCACATGGACATGGAGTATGTCCCTGGTGATCTCGTTTACCTTCGTGTCACTCCCATGAGAGGCACGCACCGCTTTGGTATCAAAGGAAAGCTGGCTCCTAGATACATCGGTCCTTCCAAAATTCATGGAAGAAGAGGAGAAGTTGCTTATGCTCTTGAGCTCCCTGAAAAACTCAAGGTCCATGATGTGTTCCATATCTCTCAACTCAAGAAGTGCTTCAAGGACCCCGGCAGGACCGTGGACCATGATCTTATCAATCTCCAAGAAGACCTGTCTTATCAAGAACACCCCATAAAAATCCTAGAAGTCGCAGAAAGAAGGACTCGCAACAAGTCCATCAAGTTCTGCAAGGTGCAGTGGTCGCACCATTCCTTTGATGAAGCCACTTGGGAACGTGAGGATGAGCTCCGTGCCAAGTATCCTACCCTCTTCGTGTCTTCTTCTTTTTCCTAGAATCTCGGGGCGAGATTCCTGTTTAGTGGGGGAGAGTTGTAGCATCCCATCTGTCTAACATATGTAATGCTACATGGTCTAGTAATATAATTGCTACTTTCTACATATAATTGTTGCATCATAATTATATCATGCTCATGTCATCATGCCACCTTGCATTTGAGCATCATATAAAACCCTTTTCATTTGGTTCTTTTCTCATATGCATTATTAATTGTATTTGCCTCTTGATATCTCGTATTTGGTTCTTGATAAATGCTTGATGCCCAAGTTGAGTTAGGGGCATATCTTTTATTCAACTCCACCACCTTTTCCTTGTCACCACCTTATAATTCCACCATCCTAATTATCCATGAGCTTTTACTTTTCCTTTGGCATTTAAATCTAGCTTGTGTGGGTTGGGATGGATCCACTTCTAATTCCACATGCTCTCATATTAGCATCATGTTGTTTTCGTAGTATTGATATGTGGAGCCACCTTTGCATGCATTATGAGTGGCATTCCTCTTTCTAGCTTCCATATGGAGTGTATTGGAATTTTGCTCATGTTGGGATATTATTGGGGATATTATGCACCTAGTGGAACACACCCACCAGCATGTCCCAAATTATATTCAAATATGATCATCTCCATCTACTCCACATGGGGCCTACTTTTAATTCCTTTTGCTTGACCTTTACTCCATATTTTGGAATGCACATGAATAAATGTCATGGGAGTTTATTATTGTTTTTACAAGAATAAACATGGCATTTATTACTATGCATGGGCCATGCAAATAACCAGCATCTTTATCTCCTTTGGTTTTTCTTTGTTTTTGAGTGGATCTTTCTTTTGTTGAGCTCCACCTCCATCTCTCTCTCCACCATCCCCATGGGTCCAACAAAACCCTTTCACCCCATCATGCTTGATCTTGTAGATCACATCAAACCCTAAACCCTTGCTTGATCTTGTTTTGTCCATGCTCAAACCCTAACCCTAATCACCCCTCCTAACCTAGCCTAGGATAACACCCTCACCTTACCATCCCTCTCTAACCCGAGCCATCATCACCACCCCATGATCTACCCCATCTACCCCCCTCCTAACCCTAGCCGAGCCCAACCCTAGCTACATCTACCCGAGCCTCTCTCTCCATTCTCTCTCTCTGCCACAAGGCCCCACACCGAGCCTGGCCTCCTTGACCTTGCCCACAGCCCCACACAGCCGTCCCTGACCACCCCTCCCATGCCCTGGCCGAGCCGGTCAAGCACATGGGGGTAGAGGAGAAAAAGGTGGCCGAGCCACCTTTTCCTCCACCACGCCTCCCACGGCACCCCCTCCTCTCCCGTCCCTATCTACTCCCTCTCTCTCTCGCCTGTTTGCGTCCCCAGATCCCTAGGGCCTCGCCCTCTGCTTTCCTCCCTCCCCTGCCACCACCTCTTCCAACTCCGGCCACCATGTCGGTGTCGAACACCACCCTCTAGATCAGGCGGCGGGCGTGGCGAGTTGGCGTCGAGGAAGACCGAGGCGACCCCTGGACCACCCCTGCGCACCACAACGAGGAGGAAACAGCCCCTGTAGCCTTCTGCACACCGACGACGCCGAAACCCTTGCTTCGGCGGTGCGTCGCCGTCGCCCTGCTGCTCCCCGGCCCGATCCAAGCCCTCCGATGACTTCGCGGTGAGTTGCCCTTCCCCCATGACATATCCTCTCTCACCGACGCCGTCTGTGCTTGCTGGACTTTGTGCCAAGCGCTCTCGGTGCAACGGCGGCCGCTGGCTTCTGCTCGTCGCCGCGCCCCGCAGAAGCATGTCTAGCCGTCTAGCCGCTCCCTACTAGCAACCCTACCCTACCGCAGTGGTCACCGCCGCCTGCGCGCGCGTGATCGATCGCGAGATCGAGCCCCCGCCGCGCCAGCGCGCGTCTCCGTCAGTTTCATCAGAACGCAGGAGAAGAACAACAGTAGCGATGCGAATCTTGCAGATAACCCCCTCTTTTTATTTCTCCCTCAAAACCGCGCTCCCCTCCGACCCCACCAGTCAGCCTCGGTGGCTTTTTACATAAAGGCCCCCCACCTCTATAAACTCAACCCGCGGCCCCTGGTTGTGCCACGTGGCACGCGCCCGGCCCACCTCTGTCGCGTGGGCCTGCGGAGCATCCGGTCCCACCTGTCGGTCTCCCCGGCTAGCTTCTGCGTCGGTGGAAAGAGACCGCCGCACGCCGATTCTGCCTAGTCAGCACTGGTCCCACCCGTCAGCGTCTGGGGCTAGCTGTCTCTGGGTGTAAAAAGTCTAGGTGTTTATCTGTTTTATAAAAACAATTTCAGAAAATGTTTAAATTCAAATTTAAATATGTTTTAATAACTTTTAATTTGTAATTCTAAATAATACAAATGATATATGTTTTGGAGTCAGAAAAATGTGAGGAATTCAAATATGCCATTCAAAATATCTTTTGGGCAAATTAAATTTTCGAAATTGTTTAAATGCAATAAAAATGCCCTTTTCTTAATTAGTTAATAACTTTAATTATACAACTCCAAATTCGACAAATAATATGTCTAAATCGATCAGCGCGACGAGCCCGTTCTAACTATGCATTCCATGTTCTGAATTGCAGCATGCATCATATAAATATTAAGTGGACAGCAAGTGTTATGAGAGCAAAACATGACTAAAACTTAATAAAATGCTTTATTCTTGTACCCCACACCTCACCTATGCCATGCTACATTATTGCCATGTAAATTGTGCATCATTCATCATGGCATGCTTGTTTGCTTGTCGCGTTTTAATTCATATGCTTGTGCACTTTATTTATGTTGGCCCTTGTTTGTTTGTTTCTTCTTCGAATAAACGCCGAGCAGGGGATATATCAGGAATCCCAGGAGCACTACCCAGATCCGTCTCTCGCTTCAACTGAGATGCCAGGCAAGCACTACCACATGCTTGCATACATATAGTATCTATTGCCTCTATTTTATTCTTGCATCATTGAGTCGCGATTGCATTAAATTGAATCCCAAGTACTGCATAGCCTTTACTTTTAAACCCCACTTAAGCTTGTTCCTCCATCCCATGAGCCATTACTACAGGAGTTGTTTGAGCCATGTGAGTCATAGAAAAGCATGTGTAGGGTATGTGAATGTCTGGTGGATAACGAGGTACCTAAACAACTTAACCTGAGTAGTAATGGGATAACTAATGAAAGAGGCACCGGTGGGCAATATCTGCTATTTGGTTTTTCATGCTCACTTGTGTCCCGTAGGACCCCGAGTACTTGATTCGTGTTCCTTGACTATTCGCACTATCCACATCCAGGAGGCCTTATGGACCCCCCTGAGCTAGAGCTTGATTCATTCTTATTTCTTGGGGCCACAAACTAGTTTGGGTTTTTATTACTATCTTGTACCTATGCCATGCTTTACTGTTTTATTTACGATTGTGCGTGGAGCACCTGTACTATTTTGGATCGTGACACGTTTTTGCTGTATCGACAAGCCCAGTCACACTTTTGGGTTCCCAGTCGTTTACCGCCATCCACACAAACCCTGGGCCCGTTCTGGAGCCGGCCAACTTTGTTGCGGGTAGCTTAGTGGGGTGGCCCCCTGAAATATTTCTGAATCCTGTGATCGCTTTGTCGTGAATGCCTCGTTGGGTTTTGATCTGGTTTTTCCGAGGTTGATCGAGTGTGTGTTGCTATTTGTGCACCCCTGCAGGGTAAATCTTTCTAAAAGCCGTGTCCGCGGTTATGGACGACTTGGAGCACAGTTTCTCGATCATAGACAAGTATAACTAAAGTACCGCTTTTAATTTGACTAAGTACTTGACTATAAATAGTGTAATACTCATGGAATGGTTAATAAAACTGCCAACGGATGGGTTGTTCGTCCGCTTTCTCGTTGGTAAGCGAGAAGGAGGATGGATCTGTTAATTATACTGTTATAACTATTGTTACTAATTAACGGACATCTGTCTATCATTGGTTAGGCGGATGGTTAGCGAGTATCTATAGACTTATTAGTTATTATCTTTTGCTACAATTGCGTCACCCCGGGTATATGTCCCCTTTAGAGGCATAAAGACTTGCTGAGTACCCCTAGGGTCTCACACGATAAATTGTTTGATTCAGATGAACAGGTGTATTCGCAAGATGGATACTGGGTGGAGGAGACGGATGATGTTGGCAACGATCACTCAGCGTAGAGATTCCGGGGATGGGGATCCGTGAGATCTGTGGGCGGGATGTGTTTATTTATGTGGCATCTTATGCCGATTTGCTTCTTATCCGTACTCGGATCTTGTTTTCCGCTTCCGCCTGATACTCTAATGTTTGATGTATGAGGAGCTATCCTAAACTATTATCTCTATCTAGGATATTTGGATCTTGCCGTATGGCGTTGCAATATTTCTATTTCTTTTAGATGGAATGGCTCTGAAAACTGTTGTATGGTGGCTTGCATACATACTCACTTGTGTATGTAGTTGATCCTTCGCGCCAATTCGCCTTCGTTCTTGTCCCGATGTTCTGGAAGTGGTTAGGACGGCCGAAAGGTCTACCTGTGAGTGGCCCCTGGCCCCACCGTACTATTTTAACCACTTTCGCTCATCCAGGCATGCAACTTAGAGTGTAATTCACCGAGGTAGTTACAGGTTCATGGCCTAGGGTTGGGAAGCATGCATGGTGGTGCTGGTGATATGATGATGAACTGATGAAGTTGTGCATTTTGGTAATATAAGGCTTCAAAAACTATTTATGGTTTGTATATTTTGATGAGGTAGCATATACTAATCCCTCATGTGATGGTGAACTTGATGAGGTGGTAGGATGACACCCACTTTTTATGTGGTAGGTTAACACCATAGTATTAGGATGCACTTGTGATCCTCTTTTGGTAATGATCATGCATGCTCCCCTTAGTTTATCATGTGTTGTCACCTTGTCATCCTTATGATTTTAATGATGATTGCGATGGTGTACCGTACTTGTAATTTGTATGACTTGTTAGTGGTGCGTGGTGTTCAGAGGTGTAGGCGGCTTAGAGTCCGCAATTCATGGAGGATCGGCCAAGAACAAGTCAGTTGTTCTCCACCAACAATTATAGAGGTATGAAACTATGGAGGAGGTAGTGGAGGAGTACATCGATTTCTTGACTGATCAAGTGAGTTGTTCAACCATTGGTGATAGATGATCAGGTAGTGGCTATCAAGCTATGCCTATGGTTGATCAGATACAACTTGTTCAAGTTTTGGCTATAATATAAGGAGAAATTCAGGACCAAGAGAGGAAGCTCAAATTTATCATCCTCGTCCTCCTTGTGGTGATCGTCAAGCTCCTGTTTTTCAGATTCCTCTTTATGCATGACTAGATTTAGTGTCAGTGACATGGTCAGCTCACCATATTTGGATCTTGGTAACCATATGCAAGCTCATGGTGGCAACCAAACACCTTTGTTTTGCATCAATCGAGTCAAAAAGGATTTGTGCATCCCACCAAACAAAATAGGGATTATTCCCAAGAGGCAATAATAAGTTTGTTATTATTATATTGAATATTCATGATAAGTGTTTATTCTCTATGCTATATGTGAGATCCTAGCACAAGGCTTAATAGGATTGATAGGATACTCATATCAACAAGTTCCAACTTCTTTTTCAGAAGCTCATCTGAAAAGAACTCCGAGGTTAAGCATGCTTAGTTTGGAGAGATTTGAGGATGGGTGACTGATCGGGAAGTTATTCTCGGATGTGCATGAGTGAGGATGAAGTGCGAAGAAAAGAGTAGTGTGGGTCTGTGGGGACAGTCTATAGATCCTAGTAAGCTGTCAGGGATGAAACCCGCTGGTCCGGAGAGGCCGGGGTGTTACAAGTGGTATCAAAGACGATCCCCGCAGTTACACGAGCGTGTGTAGGTCAGTGGCGCGGACATGTGGAGCATGGCGTGTGTGGCCCAGAGTGGACACGACATGCATGACACATGTGCCGGCACTGGATGCACATACGTGTGCTAAGAGGGGATGTTCTTGGCTTGTGGTTGATCGAGGAGGGTGTCAATCTTCTAAGAGTGGGTGTAATGTGAGATCCTGGTGCAGGGCATAATAGGATTAATAGGATACACATATCAACAAGTTGCAGCTTCTTTTACGGAAGCTCGTCTGAAAAGAACTGTGAGGTTAAGTGTGCTTGTCTTGGAGCGGTTTGAAGATGGGTGACCGACCAGAAAGTTATTCCCTGATGTGCGTGAGTGAGGACAAAGTGCACAAAAAAGACTAGTATTGGTCTGTGGGGCTAGTCTAGAGATCCTAGTAAGCTGTCAGGGGTGACACCCGTTAGTCCGGAGAGGCCGGGGTATTACACTATAATTGTATGTATTGGAAACTAAATACATGTGTGGATAAATAAACAATACAGAGTCCCTAGTGAACCTCTTCTACTATTTCGTTAGTCGAGTGTTTGTTAAGGTTTCGTAACCATGGACATGCATTGTCACTTAATAATAGGATCACATCATTAGGAGAATGATGTGATGGATAGACACAATAATAAGCATAGTTGTTGATCGTATCACTTAGTTAGATTGCTATCGCTTTTTGTATATGGAAAGTATCGTTTCCTTATACCATGAGATTGTGTCACTCTTGGGCATCATAGGAATACTTTGTGGACATCAAACATCACTTCGTAACTTGATGATTATAAAGGTGGCTTTCAGGTATCTCTAATGGTGCTTGTTGGGTTGCCTGAAGCAAGACTAGGATTTGTTCCTCCGTGTGATAGAGAGAGATATTTGTAGGACCTCTCGATAGTATAGCATCCTAGAGCTTGCAAGCATGTGACTAATGTGTTTAGTCATAGGGTTCCTATACCACGGAACGAGTAAAGAGAACTTTCCGGTAACGAGATTGAACTAGGTATGCCGATATCGATGATCGAATCTCGGGCAAGTAATATATCTCGAGATAAAGGGAATCAAATACTAGATTAATTGAATCCTTGACATCATGGTTCAACCGATAAAAGAACTTCATTGAATATTTAGGAACCACTATGGACATCCCCGGTCCCACTAATGGTTATTGATCAGAGAGATCTCTCAATCATGTCTGTATATTCTTGAACCCGCAGGGTCACACACTTAACGCTTCAATGTTGCTAGGTTTTGTCGAGATAATTGTTGGTGTTATCGAATATTGATTTGGAGTCTTAGATCTGATCCAGGATATCATGAGGAGTTTTGGAATAGTTCGGAGGTAGATAAAAAGTATATGAGAGCCTTATTTTTGTTGGTTTCTATGGTTTATGGAATGGTTTATTGTACCACTACAACAAGATGAAGGAAGTGGAAGTGCCAATGCCTCACAGACAACTCAAAGCACTCAACCTCCTCCTGCAAGATCAAATCATGCACCTCCAGCAAAAACAGACCAACCTGGACCATCTGCTAGTAGATTCAAGCCTCCAAGGAAGAGGACTGAACCAACAGTACTTGGACCATATGGTAGCAGAGCAATAATGGGAAAAAGGACCCTAGCTACTCTTATTCTAGCAAAAGGACTCCGGCTACTCCTATTTTGTTTATGTTCCAGGTCTTTGTCTTGGTTATGTAATGTTGCATACCATTATGATGCAACCTAGATTATGTTTATGTTCCTAGTTTA
Source organism: Avena insularis (assembly GCA_023614405.1). Classification (NCBI taxonomy): domain Eukaryota; kingdom Viridiplantae; phylum Streptophyta; class Magnoliopsida; order Poales; family Poaceae; genus Avena; species Avena insularis. The sequence goes on along the minus strand of CM042690.1, from coordinate 204,286,809 downwards.
TGTTTAAATGTCTAGATTATGTAATGTTCCAAACCTATATATGATGCAATCCGATATGAACTATGGTCTTTCTTATTGGTCACTGCCACTTTCTATTCTAATGCAAACTGAGATCAAACTGACATTGCACAATCTTCAACAGTTCATTGCAAAATACAAATAACAAACTTGTTCACTAGGACTTGCCATTCTCACACTACATCACCGAAAGGAAACATCACTGATATAACATTTTCCCTGCCACTAAACCTAGCACAAACACAATAACAAGAAACACCAAACTTTCATATTTTCCCTTAGTTGCAGCTATCTATTCATTCTTCTACTTCAGTTGTTCTTCTAGAGCCACTATCATTGTCTGCTTTCCTGTTTCTTCATCAGCTCGAGGAGCATTGTCCTGAGCATGCAACCTCCACACTTCATCCCTCAATTCTCCAATTAAGTCACTCCAAAACTTTGGCAAAGAAGGATCATACCACTCTACATACCCACAACCACCAGTCTGTCCGATTGTCACAGCAGAAATAAATTACACAGGAGAACTTAAAGAAACAAAAGAAACAAAATTACAATAAAATATGCAGAGGAGCTCACCATGGCATTGACACAGGAATAGTACCTCCTGTCTGGGTTCTGAGCACTCCAAGAGATCCATTTGGGCGCCTTCCGCGGCGGATTGCAGTGGCAAAGCGTCGTAGGCTCGTACGCAATGGGTTCTCCGGATACGCCACCGACGACCTTGATTGCGTCCTCTCCTTCTTCCGGCGGCTGCTCGGAAGCCAGGACCGGGCGATACACCCGAAGACCAAGACATTCTCCTCTTCGCCGTTGCCCAATCCCCTCCATCGTGCTGCGCAGCAAGAGCCCTAATTTTGTTCCCCACACGTGAAACGGTTAAGACGACGAGAGCACGTCGCTAGCCCTTGTCTTGACGGGAATCCCAGCCACTGGTTGCCACATCAATGTTTATACCATTTAACTAGGGTCAAGGTTTAATTTAGACACAGAGATTAGAGAGTTCGGGATACGATCTATAGGGATTTCGGCGTTGGGTTCATTTCGCTGAACCACCGCGAGAGCTGAGGGTTTAAAATAGATTTTTTTTCCTAATTAGCGGCACGCCCTTCTTTTTTCTCGTTCATCAACCACGTCCATATATTACTCATCCGTGCAACGCACTGACACATCGCAATACCATATACGACTGAAATACAATACGGACGACTGAAATACAATACGGGCGACTGAAATACGCGGCTTACGATACAATACCAGCGACTGAAATACAATACGGGCGCAGGCGACGGGGGAGCTCACAGGCTCAGTGGCTCACACAGCTTCGGTTGCCATGGCGCTCCCACTCTGTCACATGCCAATCCAACACACACACACGCGTCACATGTGACAGCGTGACTCACACACCACACGGGATGACGGGAACACACACTCCCCTAGCTAGTTGTACTTCTTGATCGTTCCGGCGAAGAACGCGAGGGGCCCGACGAGCGGCGCGTTGATGTAGGTGGCTGGCTCCGACTGGGCGTAGTTGCCGCGGTCGTCGTCGAAGCTGTCGTGCGCGTCGGGCCCTCCGAGCACGGCGCCGATGAGCACGTTCGGGTTGGCACCGGCGGCGTGAAGGTACTGGAACCCGCCGTCGCAGCCGATGCGGCCCGGGTGCGCGCGCACCGACGGCATGGACGCGCCCCGGTGGTGTGCCCGCTGTGGGTACCGCGCCCCGAACCCCACCATGTACGACCTCCCCGCCGGGTTCTTCCCCAGGATGTAGTCCACCTGCCGCTTCGCCAGCGCCACCAGGTCGGCCGGTGCCACGTCGCGGCCGCCGCAGGAGACCGTGGCGCGGCCGGACTTGAGGTACTTGGCGTAGGCGAGCACGAGGAACGTCGCGGTGGTGACGTACTGCATGTTGCTCTCGCCCTCCTTGTAGATGAGCCCGCCCGGCGTGTACTGGCCTGCCTGGAAGCTGCTCGTCCCGGGGACCAGCGAGCAGATGTAGCTGTCGGAGTGGGACTTGTAGAGCTCCAGCCCCTGCAGCTTGCGCCGCAGGAACCCCCTGGAGAGCAGCACCTTTGTCGCGACCCTCTTGTCGTCCCAGCTGAAGGAGTAGTCGTCGTCGCCGGCGCCGAGCTGCATGCCGTACGCCTGCACGTACGTCATGTACGTCGCGTTGTTGGACGCGCGGTGCAGCCACGACGCCGCCCACAGCAGCTCGTCGTGGTAGCCGGAGTAGGAGCAGTAGTACGGGCAGACGTCGGCGCTGAGGGAGTCGCTGTAGGAGCCGCGGTGGCGGTCGGCAAAGTCGAACACCGCCATGGCGGCGTGGAGCAGGCGGGCGGAGTACGCCGGGTCGGAGCGCCGGAACACGACGGAGGACGCCGCGAGCGCGGCCGCCGTCTCGCCGGCGACGTCGGAGCCGGGTTTGCTGGCGTCGACGCGGTACACGCCGCGCGGGGTGTCCATGTCCTCGGGCCGCTCCCAGCACGCGTGGTCGCGGCCAGGGTCGCCGACCTGGACGTAGAGCGCGCCGGGGGTGGCGGTGGCGGCCTTAAGGAGGTAGTCGGCGCCCCAGCGCACGGCGGCCCTGGCGTGGGGCAGCTCGGCGCCCATGAACTTGCCGAAGTCGGTGACGCTCCACGCCAGCATCGTCGTGGTGAAGGCCATCGGAAGGCCGAACTTGACGTTGTCGCCGGCGTCGTAGTACCCGCCCACCAGATCCACCTGAAAATATATATACACACGGCGAGATTAATGCGGGAGCCCTCGAGTGACACGAAAGATCGGGCGAGAAGGCATCTACATTGTGCTGCGCGCCGTCGGTGAGTCCGGAGTCGGCGCGCCAGGGCATGCGGTTGCCAGGTGGCAGCTTGCCGGAGCGCTGGCCCTCGAAGAAGATGATGGACTTGGCGAGCGCGTCGGCGTAGTTGAACGCGACGGCCAACCTCGGAGCGAGCAGCAGCAGGTGGAGCACCGCTACAGTGGCAAACAGGCGGCTGCTCCTGCTCTCCATTGCTCTGCTCTGCTCTGCAGAGAGGGGGAACAGAGCAGCTAGAGCTCGTGAGAACTGTGCGAGTGGCTAACTGGTTAGTGTAGTGTGACCAGTCGAGGGACAGGTACTATATATAGATGCGGCGGTTAAGTTAGTTTGGAGTATGATCAATCTGCTGCGAGAAATGGGGAAGTTGGGGGACAGGATGTGCGGAAGTTCAGATCAAAAGCATCTAGTAATCAGGTTTTGACTGGCTAATGCCTGCCCTTCAGCTTCAAGTACAGGGTACTATATTACTCCATTTTCACCAATCTTTGCTCAGTGAAGAGGCTATGAAAAAAGAAACTCTTCTTTCCAATGAAGAAATAGTATTGTGTGTTTGTTTCTAAATTCATTTGTAAAGTGTAAACTGTCCCCGGGAGTACTAAACTTGTCATCAAAAATTTATTTACAGAAAACATGAGGAGAATCTCACTTTTCTTTTTTTCTTTTCGAGTTTGACCAGAGTCTGGATCGCAATGGAAAGCATAGCGCGGGCCATTGCGCGACGGAAGCAATTTGCGGCGCAGGGGGTGCCCGGTCGGTGTTGGGCTATCTCCCGGCCAGTCTTTTTCAGAGCAAAGCAAAAGCATTCCGGCGGTCTGGTCTCGGTTCCGTTCCCACAGTCCATCACTGGTGACTGGTGTGGTGTTGCTCTTCGGCCCACCATGAACCGTGGAGCATGAACCTTTTACTCATGAGTGCCACAAGTACAGCCGCGTACACATGATCACAGTAGCATCATTGTGGATGGGGGCTGCCTCCGGCTAATGATGCCCGCCCCCAATTCACGAGCATGCCGTCGAGGCATCAACTGCTAGCTAGTGTTATGTTAGTAAGTTCTTTTAGTCCTGGGACTGAAGCTGCAAAATGCGGCAATGGTAGTCATTAGCACGAGTACTTGTGTTCTTCAGATCAGGATTAGCAAATCCCAGGGCTCGAGGCAAAGCGCGCCTGTTCCTGGGGACCCGTGGCTTGATTCTCACCTCGGGCTCGGGCCATGAATGCGGAGCGGCTTCTTTTCTTTCCCACCGTCTCGCCGGTTTCCAAGCCTGGTTTTAATTCGCGCGCTGCCTTTTCACGCGCGAAAACTGGATGCCCGAACTGCAACCCCTGCAACTTTGCATGAGCTCTCGCAGGGCCCGTGACTGACCAAGCGAGGCATCAAGGAGAAAAAAAGAGCAGGTCAAGGTCAAGTGGTCAACACTGACACGGGGTAGCGTGCGTTGCGTGCAGCGGAAAGGAAAGTTGCAGTAGCTGTAAAAGTCCAGGACGTAGCACGCATGCATTCGTTCGTCACAGTTCACGGGCATGGCTTCAGCCAGAGAATCCGATGTGAACTGCTGACTTTTTTTCTTTTTGCACCTTCTCATGATCTCGTGGTTAATGAACTGCACTATGTTTTGTTAAACACAAACACACGTAGTACTAGTATTAACCAAATCTCCAAATTCGGAACAGGCTGCACGGTAGGTACCCGAGAGGAGTGCAGAAGCTGGCTCGCTAGAAAAGGTCGAATCTACCCTCCCGATGATCTTTGGGATGCAACTTGCACATGAGGTTGAGGTTGATTTTTCTCTCCTCACTTAAATTGCTCCTTTTCTAACCCCTTCTAATTAGCATAACTATGTTTGACTTTAAAATAAACTTTACATGAAAAAGATGCACGTCGTGGACGGGGTTCCATTCTAATAATCTGTAAGGTAGTCAGAATCCCGATTCTGTTATACGATTCTACAACTTTACGATCTAAATTGATTGGATCCATTCTACGAATTCATAGGTAGAATCTGCAATTTTATGATTCTACTATGGTTTGCGATCTTACCTTGTAGATATGTATCTGATCCAAAATCCCGATCCTAACTACATTGATAATCGGCATCGAGTTTCGTTAATTGTATTTTCTTAAATTCGTTTTTATTTGGAGCTTTTTTGGACGAGTTTTGTTAGGTCCGTCATACACGATCAACCATTTGAAACGTCCTTTCAAGAGTAACTTCACCTTACTATTTCAAACAACCCTCATATTGTAAGTTTTTTTCAGTGGATGTAGAAGAATAGATTTGTAGCTCTCTAATATACTATGTGTGTTTATCTCTGGTTGTTAATGGTTATTCACGAGGCAATCAAATCGACTACACACGACCAAACAACGGGTTCCCATTATGTCCTCATACAAAAAAAAGAATGCAGGCTGCCAAGCGAAATGCACAACATGGCCTAAGTCGTGCTTTCATGTGACCATGCCCCTAGGGCCGGGTGCCACTAAGCGCAAAAGTTGATGCACGCAAACAATCACGCTTGTAATCTAAAGGTATAATTGGTGGGGGTAGTAGAGAGCTCCACAAAATTCAGATTTGATCAGCCTCTGGATGTTACCTCCAGTAAATCTTCGTCGCTCTTCCATTTTCACTGGGTCGTATAAATGGGCAGCCTAAAAAAGAAGTGAAGCCCTAGCCACAAATGCCTCCCACGACCTAGCCCCTACGTCGCCTGCTCTTCCTACTCGTCCTCCTCCTTCCCCAAGCAAGGAAACCCTAGCCACCATATCCCCATCCACTCCAGCGTCTCCTTCCCCAAGCGAGCTGCCACCCTCTAGCCCTACATCGCCTCCCTTCCCCTCATGCCGTCGTCCTTCTCCTGCCGCCACCATTCCACCTACGGGAGCTCGCACCTCCGCCGCGTGCTGGCCGTGCCATCAATAGGAGGAGCCTCGCTGGTGGCCAACGAGAGCGACGTAGCCGAGTGCTTGCACCGCCGTAGCCGACGGGAGCAGCACAGCCTGCCGCCGTGTGCCGTGCCGTCGCTAGGAGGAGCGGCTGGTGGAGCTCCGCCCGTGATGCACAATGCAAGATGCTCTTCAACGCCCCCAATACATCCGCTTCTCCAGCAATGTCATTACAGGAGGTGCATATTCTATACCCAAGATGATCCTCCATGACTCACATTGTAGTTGTTGCTCACTCAGTATCCTTGTTGGCTCATCTCCAGTCCATCCCTATAGAGCAACATCCTCTACTCTTTGCATAGTAGCACCTAAATTGAAACAGAGGAGCCATAAGGTGTAGAATCGAGAGCATTAATGTAGAAGAATAGATTTGTAGCTCTATAATATACTATGTATGTTTACCTCTGGTTGTTGATGGTTGTTCATGAGGCAACCAAATCGAGTGCACACAACCAAACAACGGGTTCCCATTATGTCCTCATACAAAAAATCGAATGCAGGATGCCAAGCGAAATGCACAACATGGCCTAAGTCGTGTTTTCATGTGACCATGCCCCTAGGGCTAGGTGCCACTAAGCACAAAAATCGATGCATGCAAACAATCGCGCTTATAGTGGTTTAACCAGAAAGTTATCCATATGGAGAATACATGATTGAAATGCATCCATAGTTTATGGACTTGTGGGCTATGTCTATGTCTAAAATATTCATTGAACTTAGAAAATGCATCATTATAGTCCTCAATCTTGCTTAGTACATCTACATACGGTCCGCACTATGATTAACCATCATATTTTGTTGACTTGGCACTAGATAGGTCTCACACCGTTATTCCCTACCTAAGTGGGAGCATGACCATGACTCCGGATCTTCTTTGTTGCTAGCCTGCTTCCTCGCCACCTCGGTCAGCATCGGTGCTGCTAGTCGGTCCCCTAAGTCTTCTCTCGCGCTTTGCCTCTCGCTTCATGGTCAGATAAAGCATCTTTTAGATTGATTCTCATTCCGTCTTTCGATGTGTTTGCCTTAGTCAAATTATTGTTGTGTTTTCATGCTCAAGCCAATTCAGTCTAGATTTGATGTTGAGTTATGTGTGATTATGAGATGATTAATGTGGATATTGAGTATAAAATTACTTTCATTGCCTTTTTCTCTTGGCATGCACGTGTGATCCAAACATAGCAACGATAGAGCACCTTTCTCACTACCTGACGACGTCAGAGGGTGGTGGGCGTACCGAGCGGAGGAAGAAAGGAGGTCGTCGCAATGTCTCCCAACTTGGAGAGCCCATTAAAGAGCCAGGCGTCGGTGATGCTCCGAAGGAATCTCTTCGGTGTTGGGGCATGGAAGGATGAGGCGACAGTCAAGCACCAGTAGGTTCATGCCACGGTCATTGCCCCTCCAACAGGGAGCGAAAGTGAAGGGTTCGCAGCAGAAAACAATAAATTTTCTAACCAGTCCAACACTATCGGGGGGATGACCCCCGGTAGGGTCAAGGCATGGTATAAAGAGATATCAAGGGTTGACTAGATTAAGGTTGGTTGGCATAAGATTGACAGGCATAGGGTGGCCGACATAGGCCGGCATACCTAAGTTGGCATATATAAGATATGTTGACATGATCGTGTTACTTCGTCTATGCGGGAAGGGTCCAAGCCGACATACATCGGCTGAGGCCAAGGAGTCGACATAAGGACTGACACATGACCGTTGATCATATACCGGTCTCTAAGTCAATGCATCAGTCCCATCCCTGCAATCACAGAGAAGATCATCTGTGTCATACAATCATCATACCTATAAAGGGTATAAGAGATAGCCTCCATCATACCGCTGTCGATAGTTGTACATGGCTACAGTGACCAGGCATGGTCACAACGGTCAAGTATGTTGAGGCCCTGTCCCATCAAGCACAATCATGAGGAGGTCAGGCGACAAGACAGAGCTCCTGGTAGGCCCTAGCGAAGACTTTGGCACCGTAGTTGGGGGCTTTTCCCCTTGCCACCTAGACCAAACTGTTGTAACCTGGGGACCATATATAAGATGCTCGAGGGCCTCTAGGGCAAAGATCGACCAATCTTACATTCATTCTCCCCCTTTATACTTTTCGAGCATAGAGAGAGGAGATCATCGAGAGCTTCTTCCTCCTCTCGCCATACAGCTCGAGGAGCACCATTGTAGCTACCCGTACAACTTGAGATATAGAGACAAGCAAGCATGATAGGGGTTTTACCTTGCCACGAGGGCCCTGAACCTGGGTACATCGGTGTGTTTTTCGGTGTGTGGTTCTTACCGTATCCTCCCTCCCTGGATCCTCCGGTGTCCATCGGCCCCATAACTTAAGCCTACCCATAGCATCTGCGGTGACACCACCACAACAAACACCAATGCCAAGATCTATCTATGAGTTAATGTTGTAACAGAGAAGGTTTCAGTGACATACCCTTGTAGACCTAAATTGTTAACATTCATGATGAACATGGATGATGTAGTCGAACAACGTAGCCAACCTCAAAGGTCACACTGCTCCTCGCACAACAATCCAAGTGCCACAACTGGCAGCACCTCATGGTTTTGCACACATTTGATGCTCAACAACAACTGCCGCTCTCGCTGATCTAGCTGGGATTGCAGAAGCATACCTTCTAGAACAGGGATCCAGCAGCGCGACGGCGTACCGAAGATACATCGTCTCTCACACACAGAGTTGTACTTGGAACCACGCGCACGAGAGCCAACGAGAGAGAGAGAGACCCTAAGGAAAATGCCTTAGGAAATATTGTGTTGATTATGTGCCTTTCCCTTCCTATATGCCCCTCTTTATATAGTGGAAGGGAAGGGACTCCACCAAGTCAAGTCCCGGGGTGGGACTAAAGGACAGGACAACCAAGGCCTTGCTCCTTTGGGGCGGCTAGCCCCACATGGATCTTTCCCTCTGGGGTTTGTCCCATTAAGGTAGGCTATCCCAAAAATTAAATTTAAATTAGATTTTATTTTTTAATTCCATTAATTAATAATAAAATCATATTTAATTAATTTCCTATGATCAAAAACTCCTTTCAATCACTCCGAACAACCTTTGGTCTCTCACAGAACACTTCCGACTTTCTCTTCTCTTTCTTCATGTGATCCCGATGAATCCAAAAACATCTCTAAGTGTCATAGAAACCTTAAGTGTGTTATCCCACGGTTCGGGAACATCACAAACATGATCGCGACACTTCTCAGACCAATGATCATCAATAGGATCTGGATACCCATAATGTCCCTTGTGCATTCTATGATATCAATGACATTTGAACCATCAACGTCGAGTCCAATTCTCTTTGTTACTTTGGTACCTGACTTGTCTGAGATCTAATCATCAGGATCACTATACTTTGTTCAATCTCGTTACCGACAAGTGTTTCTCAGCTTGTTCCCATGATATATCATCCCCATGACTCAGTAATACGTTGTGTATATTTATGGATGTAATCTCACCGAGTGGGTCTAGTGTACCTTCCTGTCATGCGGGAGAACAAATCCCGGTCTCGATGCATACGCCTCAATCTATCCATTTGGAATACCTGACATACACCTTTATGATCACCCTGTTATGGTGTGACGATTGATGCAATCAAAGTAGGCTCGGGTGATAGTGATTAGATATGATCTCATGGTCTAAGGAGTAGGATAATTCATTTCCTAATTTTGCAACGATGAACTTTCTGACTGGTCGTGTTGCAATACTTACGTTGGATACAGTGTCCATCACATCATTCATCTAATGATATGACCTCATTGTTAATTGATATAAATGCCCATGATTAGGAAACCTTGATCATCAGTTGACCAATGAACTAGTTGTATAGAGGCTACTAGGGACTTGGTTTGTTTACATACCACATATATACCAATGTTTCCGATTGATACTATTATAGCATGGTATAAAACTATTATGAACTAATTAAATATGATAATAAACATAATTTTATTATTTGCCTCTAGGGCATATTTCCAATAGTCTCCCACTTACACTAGAGTACAAATAATCTAGTTGCATTTGTTACTAATCATAACACCATATTACATAGTGTGATATTAATCATTCTTTCTCGTGGAAAATGTTCCATCCATTGTATGTATCTTTCATATCTGTATATTCTTTGTTCAATCGTTAATGTCACTTAATTTGACATTATTCTATTATCACATAATACTCTAGAAGTATATGTTTGGTAGAAGAGTGAGACTTTGTTTCCCTTGTGTCTACAATGATATATGTCTAGTCAACAAACTTCAACTATAGGCATGTATACTGGAAAACCACTCCGCTAAAACTTCCTAAGCCATGACTATTATACTTCCTACTTCTGAAGTAGTTACACACTTCTATATCAATGTAGATCCTTATTTATCTCTAGACACTGACGATATGCTTAATTCTTGTTCAGTGATTTACTTAGAAATCATTCAGAAACATGTTGACTAAGAACTTGGGTCACATTATGTTGAGTATACAATATGGTTATATATAAGAACCTATGATGGAGGCATAGGAGATGTACACATCTCTTTTCTTTCTTTTAACAATTGTTGCTTATATCGAGGTTTAACTCAATGTTTCACCCAGTTATATAAGTAAGAACTTCTTTATTCACTTGTTCCATTCTGAACCTCTTGACATTCTGAACTTCTTTCAGAATCTAATTCAAGAAACATTTTGACTATAATATTTATTAACGTATTGATCTATCTCGATAGATTTCAATGTTTAAAATATGTTCAACTTCATCTGTTGAATATTTACTAACTTAAATATTACTAATACTCATTAATACCAACTATATCATTCATAATATGTCATCTATATATAGGAATGTTGTTAAGATTCCACTCAAATATGTCGTCCACACATATGAGATTAGAGAATTCACTTAGCTCTCACTCAAATAAGTCATCCACATATTATACTGGGAAAGCAATTCAGCTCCTAGTCAATTTCTTGTAAGTGCAGATCTTCTAATTTGTTTTGATCATCTATCATATCGAGAATTTCTAGCTATAAGACACTAGCATCCATATGATTGACAAATATCTGCTTGGTGTACCAATTATAACCCTTCTTCAATTTTGTCATTGAAGAACACGTAGTTTCAACAACCTTCTACCAATTATGAAAATTGTAGTAATTGCTAGTCAAACTTTGAATTTGTCAATGCTTTGTGACAAATTGAGCATTACATCTTTTCTTAAAGTTTCATTTTTTTCTTGTAACTTTGCAGTTATTCGAGAAGATCAAGTAACATATTTTACTTAATAAGATCAAGTAACATTTACTTTGGAATCTTTAATGTAACCTAATATAGGATTTCATGGCTCTTAGTCATTTCTTGTACTTAGGTCCATCATAGCCTCTTTTTAGTTTGTAGGTATGTCTTGTTCCATTAACATGACAAGTAAATCAACAATGTAATTCTACAGAAATGCAGAATGTATTCTTGAATCCCACTTACTTTAATAAAAGCACTTAATTGAAATGTCATGATTATTATCATTTGTTTCTCCTCTTCTTGTATAGTTTTGGTTCCAAAACACATTCTGTTGCGCTACTCAATATTTTGAGGTAAGATCAATTACCTTGTTTCGAGCTTTTACTTTTTTCCACCAACACTTTCATTGAGAAACTCCTTCTCAAGAACACAACATGTTAAGCAAAAATGTTAGACACGTTTAGTTTTAGTTGTGGAAGATGTATTCATAGTTTCCTAAGAATACTCTACAAAGATTCTCTTATTCATTATAATTTCGAATTATCACATAACTCAAAATTCTAGAAACTCAAACATGCCATAACGAATATGGTGTTATTTCCACGAATCTTAGATGGTTCTCTATATCTAAAATGAGTGTTTGATATTTAATCTTATAACTCCAAATAATGGTATTTCGATAAGAGATAATCTTAGACCATATGTATCTGATACAGTATGATTATGATGTTTAGACATATCAACACACTTTTGAAGTATCCAATCATTATAATTTGCAAAACATCCTTCACAAGTCCTTATGCCAAAACCTTAACTTGAATACTTAGTCATTTGATCAAATCGTAGAGACTTTCTATTCTTGGTAACTTAATACCATCTTCATTCTAAAATTCTTTGAACATGCCAAATATATTCAGACTCATGTTTCATTAAGTAAATACTCATACTTACTTAAGTCTACAATGAAGTTTACAAAATAATGATATCCACTATTTGTTGGAATTCAATGCATCATCATGTATGATATCAACAATTCCACATGTAAACTATTTTACCAGTATGCGGAGTTTTAGTCAAGTTGCCCAACGAGGTATGGTTTTACATGTTTCAAAAGATCAAATATCTAAAGACTTTGCTTTTCATCAATATAAAACTATTACATGCACTTAAGACCAACATGACTTAAACAATAGTGTCATTTATTAATGATGTCATTATTAAACTTTGAATATCTTTTGTCATTCTAATTTTATATTCTTAAACTATTATCATCGAGATTAGCAATAAGAACAACTCATTCATAACCATAATGTGACCATAATATATATTACTCATAAAATTGTTACAACTGGCTTGTCACAAACTCATATGAATAACTATTTCACAAAATGCAGGACACACTAACAAAGTTCACACACTAATGATGATTAGAAATTTTATTCAAATCCACTAATCCAAATAGTAAATGTCGAGGGAAGGACTATTGTCGACCATCAACCATCTTGCTTGCCGTCACCATGTCATGTCGCCTCATCTCCTCCACGCACCCCTCAAGCAGTAGGTCATGTTTTCATAAAATAGAATAAGTATCAAATACTTAGCAAAACTATAATAAGTGTTTTGTAAGGAAAACATTTATAAGTTGTATGTCAAATATATACCTTCTCCATTGATGACATCCCCTACAATGGGTTCTACCTTCAGAGTCTTAACTTAGCCGAAACTCATGAAAGGTGAATGCTTCTCCTCGCATGACATAGGCCAAGACAATATTCTTGTAGTTGGGAGGAAGCGAATGTGACACCCCATCTATCGCGAATTTGTCTGTCATCCAGTAGCTCATGACATCCACAAGGCGTTCATGAATCTTATGCATGATGTCCAAGTGTCTCTCCAAGCAGGTGTTTTCTTCCATCTTGGTTAAAAGAAACTCGTCCATGTATTTATACTTCATGATTCAGACTTGAGTTCGGAACATCACGTTCAGTCCATCGACCATACTATATGCTTCGATTTCATGAAAGTGTACCCGTAGGACAGACTCCATGGTATGAATTATGGTGTACTTTACAGACATGAAGGTGTCACTGCGAGCTTGATAATCAACATCATCTTGCTCACTAGTGGAATCTTTGGCATAATCTCCTATTTGTTCATGTATCATGTAGAGAAGATTGTTTCTAATGAGGACTTCCCTCAACCGTTGGTACCAATTGATGCAGTTTGATCCATCAAGTCTAAGTTTCTCATCGTTGTAGAAGGAACAAAACCAACTTGAATGTTGGGGATTGACATGATCTACAAGAACATTTACAAAGAATTAAGACTAAGTTTATAATACGAGTTCAAATTTATAATTATATTATTAAATGAGCTCCCACTAAAACTATCATCCCTAAGAAGGTTTCAGTGATTACACAATCCTAATTCACTACATCACCCCTCGATTGTCATGACCGATGATATAGCTGTAAAGGTGGACAACACAGTGTCGATCACATCATTTATGTGACTCATGCTCGATTTTTCGATATCTCATGTTCCGAGGCCATGTCTGTACATGCTAGTGTCGTCAAATTAACCTAAGTGTATATTCTATGCAACATGGCTTACATTGTATGCGAACGCTGATATGTCTAACACCCGATCATCACGGTGTACTCCATAACGGAGAACTTTTCTTAGTAGTGCACACTAAGGGAGAACACTTTTATTGGTATTAATTAAGGGATCATATTATCTAGTGCTACCAATGTGTATCTAATACTAGCAATCGATAATATGCATAAAAGGATTAACATCACATGCAATTGTAATGTATGTGACATGACATGGTCCTTCTTCGTATGCCTTGATCTCCATCGAGCGTCCCGACATGATCTCCATATTTCCCACTAGTACGTCTTCAAGTCCACGATGCCACCGATGGTCGTTCATCATATCGATTACTACAACTTAGCAACAAAAAATTAAACTACTTTACCTCAACCATGACCATGACCGTATCACATCACATGCTCTTACAAAATAAAGTTAGACACCTCTACTTTATCACTTGCATATTTTACGTGGTTTTTAGGGCTTTCGCAATATAATTATTTCTTACTACGAACTTTCAGCCATAGCGTTGATTAAATAATTGTCTCTATGACACCCATTTTGGAGCCCTCCATTGTAAATGCCACACCAACTACTATAAGAGAGACATACACCTGCCAACTGCATATATGGTACACACCATATGTTAAGTGTGGAATCAGTCTCGGGTAAGCTTACGTGTAAGATTAGTCCGGGCTGCTTCATCAAACAATGTCGCGGTATGAACAAGTATATATGGGAGGGTAACAACTATAGGATTCATGCCCACATTTAACATGTGTTCTACCTGTACAAGCATAACTACGTATACATCGGCTCTGATTTCACTGAAGGGGTTTGCAGCAGAAAACAATAATTTTTCTAACCAGCGCAACACCAATGCCAGATCTATCTATGAATTAATATTATAACGAAGAAGGTTTTAGTGACATACCTTTATAGGCCGAAATCGTTAACATTCATGATAAACATGGATTATGTAGTGCAACGACATAGCCGAACTGAAGGTCGCATTGCTCCTCGCGTGACAATCCAGGTGCCACAACTGGCAGTACCCCCATGGTTTCACACACGTCCGGTGCTCAGCAACGATTCCCGCTCTCCCCGATCCAACTAGGATTACAGAAGTAGACCTTCTAGAATAGGTATCCGGCAGCATGATGGCATGCTAAAGATACGTCGTCTCCCACGCGCACAGTTCTTTTGGAACTATGCGCACGAGAGCCAATGAGAGAGAGAGAAATTCCCTAAGGAAAATTCCTTAGGAAATATTGTGTTGGTTGTGTGTCTTTTCCTTTCCATATGCCTCTCTTTATATAGGGGAAGAGAAGGTAGTCCACCAAGTCGAGTCCTAGGGTGGGACTAAAGGAGAGGGAGGCGACCGACGGTGGAGAGGGCCCCATCCCGCATGCCCACAAGCCCTAGGTGGTCGGCGACCAAGGTCTTGCCCCTTTGGGGCGGCTAGCCCCACATGGGTCTTTCCCTCAGGGGTTTGGCCATTAAGGTGGGCTACCCCAAAAATTAAATTTAAATTAGATTTTATTTATTAATTCCATTAATTAATAATAAAATCATATTTAATTAATTCCCTATGATAAAAAAAAATCCTTTTCGATCACTCCGAACAACCTTCGGTCTCTCACGGAACACTTCCGACTTTCTCTTCTCTTTCTTCCTATGATCCCGATGAATCCAAAAACATCTCTAAGCGTCATTGAACCCTTAAGTGTGTTACCCTACGGTTCGAGAACATCACAGACATGATTGAGATGCTTCTCAGATCAATGATCATCGGCAGGATCTGGATACCCATAATGACCCCTGTGCATTCCATGGTATCAATGTTGTTTGAACCATCAACGTCGAGTCCAATTCCCTTCGTTACTTTGATACCTGATTTGTCCGAGATTTATCATTAGTATCATTATACCTTGTTCAATCTCGTTATCGACAAGTGTTGGTTAACTCGTTCCCGTGATATTTCATCCCCATGACCTAGTCATGGATGTAATTTCACCGAGTGAGCCTAGTGTATCTTCCTGTTACGTGGGAGAACAAATCCCGATCTCGATACATATGCCTCAATCTATCCCTTTGGAATACCTCACATACACGGTGTGATGATTGATGCAATCAAAGCAACCTCGGGTGATAGTGATTAGATATGATCTCATGGTCTAAGAAGTAAGATATTTCGTTCCCTAATTATTGCAACCATGAACTTTGTGATTGATCACATTGCAATACTTATGTTGGGTACAATGTACATCACATCATTCATCTAATGATATGGCCTCATTGTCAATTGACATAAATGACTATGATCAGAAAACTTTGATCATTTTTTGAGCAATGAACTAGTTGTAAAGAGGCTACTAAGGACTTGGTTTGTTTACATACCACATGTAATGTTTCGAATTGATACAGTTATAGTATGGTATAAAACTATTATGAACTAATGAAATATGATAATAAACATACTTTTATTATTTTCCTCTAGGGCAGATTTCCAACAGAAAGGACGAGATGTCACCGAAGGGGGAGGGTTAATAGGTGTTTTATCATTGCGTCTAAGGCATATTTCCATCAAGAAAAGCCCTCAAAACCATGTGACACCCGCAAATGATCACTTCTATATTTTTCCCTCTTCTTCTTCCTCCTCTCGACTCACAAGTATCTTCCTGCCGTTTTCGATAGCTACAGGCCTCCCGACCGCCGCCCTCGCCCCTCTAGGCTGCTCGACCCTGTCCTCGCGTGCTACCCTAGCTCTGCCCCTCACTTGCCCGCTTGCCTGCTGCCTGGCCGCTCGTGCATATGCCCGCCCGTCTGCCCGCCCGCCTGCTCCACGGTGCTCCCATGGAGGTACTCCAACAAGCCATGATTTTGAGGGAAATCGGTCACAATCAAACGTCCTTGCCTTGAATCAAAGATTGACGCCAGGATTGAGTATTGTCATCATGGAAACGAGCTTAGGAGTCACCAATGTGGATGGTAGCGTTGAACCATTTCCAGTTCACCTCAAAGCTCGGCCAAAAACTAGTACTATGGAGTACCTAGGTAACGATATCTGGGGCAAAGGAAAATATTTTCTAGTTTTAACATTTTCCCATGATTATTTGGTGCGTCTTTTTACCAAAACTATAAATATCAGGGTTTTGATCACTTATCCAGGATGTGCTAGAGATGCTCTTATAAGCCTAGTTAGACAAGGCTCAGTTCACATACCAGAAGGATGTAGGATCCTTTTGCTTTCTAAAAATGGACGGTACACTTACAAATCTTTGTACTAGACAAAATCCGGGTGTGAGAAATTCTCACTATGCCCTAGTATTAAATAGCACGGCTATAGCCTTTTCACCGTCTGTCGCTAAGTGCAGTAGCCCACTAAGTCCTTGTTTATTTCTAGTGTATTTGAAGGGATAGGACGGGATATTTTTTTTGTGATATCTTCGTCGTGGAGCCATTCTTAATAATGATAACCTTATTAAGAGGAATTGGCATGGAAGTACACAATGTGTGTTCTATCATCTTAGTCATCGAAGTAGCTTATGGCCTGTATCCTCCATGTAGTGTTGCTAATATTTTTTGGCAACTAATTATATGGGATAGATCACAGGTTTTGAATTCTTCCGCGTGTGGGAGCGCTTGTTGTCATTTGGTCCTTTGGCTATGTAGAAAGGATAAGGTTTTTAACGGTAAAAGTACTTCTCTTCCACACGTTATCGATAGGTTTACAGGTATGCTCTGTTTACGGTCGCCTCTACAACGTGGGGAGAATCGAGACATGTTTATAGAGGTGTGTATATGCGTGGAGGACATGGCGAGGGATACTTTTACCTGACATGGATGACAACATGATATGAGGATCGGTCCTCCTCCATCTTAGGCGTTATGTAGTCTCCACATGTGTGCTTGTATCTCGCTTATATTCTATTTTCTGTTCTTGAACTGTGATCCGACATGTGCATTCTAGTTATACAGAGGCCGGGTGTAATACTTATATGTTTTAAGTAATAAAGAGCCCTTTATAAAAAAAAAACTTACCAAACCTCTTTTATTTGTCTTGATTTAAAACTTTGCATCATAATAATGTATTGGGTGGTAGAGTATTTGAGGGGACTAGGTGTTTACCCAATCCCCTCCCACCCCTAAACATGTCATTAGTAAAAATACGAGAGAAATAAACAATGCCTAAAGGTAGCTATAGCGGGCTATAGCTGTTTGCGAAGACCGCGGCTATAGCCTATGGCCGGCTATTTAGAATCCGTGCTGCCTAGAGTGGCTCCCGACAAGCTGCCTTTATATGGATAACAAAATTATCAAGCGTTAGGGTTTGCATTTTCTGCTTGTGTTTCGTATGTGCCAAAACATTAATGGAGCAAATGCGAGACCCTGTAACAACTTCATGTGGCCTCCAGTCAAAATAAAAATAACATGTACCTGTAGATAAAATTGGAACATTTGGAGGGTGTGTAGCCTTTCATTTCGTTTTTTGAGTTAAGCTTTGAATGAAAAACCTTAATTTCACCTCGAGTTCGCGTTCGAACATTTTATTTCCAAGGTATGGATTTTGTGAAGGCCCGTCTGAATAAGAAGGCCGAAGAGAGTTCCACGAGCAGGTGGAAAAACTGCAAGCATGCATCAAAAAGGTCCCACGGTGGCCCAAAGTCCATGTACCTTAACCCAAAGTACTGAGCACAATATCGAGATGAACAGTAATACTACTAGTTTTATTTAGTTTTCTGCTTCATGGTTTTATCCCTACAAAATTCACATTTTTGGGGGTTTCTGTTTGGACATTTACTGAGGCACTGTAGCCTATAGGTTTGATGAACATGTGAAAAACTGTAATTATGCAGCAACAGTTCAGCAGTGACAAGCTTATTTCAGGGGACTGTTGTCTTTACATTTTCTGTAAAATACAGGCTACATTATATACACTGAGTGTGTAAAATTTACTGATGAACTATCTAATACTCCTGTGGAAACTCTTGCCTATCGGTGATCATGCACAATTTGCCATTTTGGTACCAACATCTGTGTGAGGGCTCACGGAAGGACCGAAAACAGCGAAGATCTCAATTGAGCAATGTTGTTACTTTCTCTAATTCTGAAGTTTAGGACAGATTGCGGCTGCGGGCGTCGATATAGAACCTGAAAAAGAAAACAGCACAACAAATTTATGTCAGATAAGGACTGCTGGTGCTAGATTGGTACGTTCGTCCAATGATGTTGGCGAATTTGGATGCACTCACAGAGATTGGGGTAGCAGGGTTGCTTTGACACTGGGTCTTCTTCCAATGGGGGTGGCACTTGGCCATATATCATTTCACAGCTCATGTCTTCAAAATCTGAGGTGTTGTGTTTTTTTCAGTGAGCATGGCTAACCATCAGCAGAAATCAACATGATTTCAGAGAAAAAACATCATTCTGCTCTTTCCGTGAGCAGGAACTGGTTAGTTAAATTGAGCATCTCAAGCAGGGAGATACACTCACTTGGATTCATGGTGAGGGGAAGTCCGAACTCGTCGGTGAAGAAGCTCTGCGTGGGGATCTTACACATGTTGACGCACATCCCGACGCACCCGCTGTTCTCCAAGTACCTGCACGGATTTATTTCATGGATGCAAATCGTTAAAGCTAAGCTATACATCCAAGGTTTTCTCACATTTTCAGAATTATCTGCATTTCATCAGGCAATGGTGGCATCGATCAACCATACCTGCATTTCTTTATGAGCACTCCACTCCTCTGCTTCACCCCGTCCACCTCCACCTCCACAACCTGGCTAACCAAGAACACATGATTCACAGAATCATTTGACGAGAATTTCTTATAGTGTCTGAAAACTGATCCGATTTCTGACCTCTGACGGGCCGACGAGCCAGTGGAAGAAGGGGACAGTGAGGGCCGCGTTGAACTCGCAAGCCCAGCGCGTAGGCGGGAAGAGCTTCTTGAACTGCTCGGGGGCGCCGGGAGGGAGCATGGAGAGGAGCACCTCGCGGACGGCCTCCTGCTGCTGGGCGCGCGACCGCCCCACCATCACCCGCCGCGACACGTCCACGAAGCTCTCGTAGTCCCAGTCCCACACCGCCCTCTTCTCCACCTCACCGCCCGGCTTCTTCTTCCTTCCGGCGTACTTCTCCATTTTCCGCGCGAACAGCCCCATGAACGCGCGCTCGAGCGGCCCATCCCGGTACTCCGTCTTCTCCCCCATCGGCGCCGGCGCCGTCGCCGCACACCGCACCGTCGCTCGCCGCCTGGGCAACGTCCCGGTCGCCGGCGAGGCGCGCGTGGCGAAGCAGAGCTCCACGGGCATCAACGCCATTGCTAGCTTTGATCTTGCGCTGGTGCTGCGAGTGTCCAATTGTGTTGCTGAAGCTAGCGGTGGTGGTGTTTGCCGTGCCCTGACGCGCGCCTTGTTGGCACGCGCCCGCAGAGGTCGTTGCGAGGCTGCCGGGGTGACACGTACGGCTTACGGCGGCACTGGTTCTCAGGGACCAGTCCTCGTCGTTGCGGCTGCTTCACCGGCTGTGGGGGCGGGAAGCACGACGGCCACAATTTACGAGCTCTGGATATGGTACGGTGAGGGGAAATCTATTGGCATCCACGGGTGCGCGCGATTTTTTACTTTCCCGGAGCCTGTACAGGGTTTTGGGCCCAATTGCTACAACATGCTATGGAGTACTACATTCTTCTCTCCTGTTGTGAAAGAGCCAAAAAAAAAAGTTAAATCAACTCTAGCTCACACCAGAAACGGAAGGGATTATTCGAGTTCCTGCAAAATCCTATAAGTCCGTTTACCAAGCCGGTTTAGTCATTCTCTTATTTTTATCTAGATTAAAAACTCTCCACTATAGTAGTGTATTAGTGTATGCTTGAGAAAGATAATTTAAAAAGATTGAAAAGTATTGGGTGAACACCAAATCCTCTCACATCCCTAAATCTTTAGAGAGTGAAAATACCAAAACAAGGCATAAAGGGCCATGTCTTTGAAATCCAATGATCGAGTAAGTCCATGCACTATGTTGAGTCGATTCAAAAAGCACGATAGCCATTCTGCTGCTATGTATTGAACCACTTTGCATGTTGGCCCACACATACAAGGTACATCATGCAGCTTTTCTCTTTCCATTATTCTCTCGATGGGTGGGCTAAGTTTGCATGTTGATTCCTTTGAATAGAACCAAGTTGTTAGTTCGTTTTTGTTGTGAGATGACATGGTGCGATGCTCTGCTGTGGAATCGGTTCAAAGCCTCTTTTAAACCACTTTAAGCATACATAGTGCATTGTCAACGTCCGGATTTTTAAGTCCAGATAATGTTATGCCGTACATCGCAATCTAAGGATTACCATTTTTGCGAGACATAATAGAATTGGTACCACAGTATATCATCTATTACAAACCATAATAGTCTTACAAATAGTTGATCTCATAATCAAATCTTAATACAAATCAGAGCAGCGGAAATAAACGTAGTAGACTCCATCTTCATTGTCACATGCAATGCTAACGATGGGAGATGATCCTAGTTATCGTAGACCTCCCGCTGTCTATTCTCCGGATAGTCCTCCTCATAGTCTGGCCATGGGAATAGCCAGGGACAAAGCCGTGAGTACTCTTAAAGTACTCGCAAACTATCACTAATGTAAGTAAGACACTTTTAGTAGGAATCCTAAGCTCTAATCTTGTTTGCAATAAGCAAGTTTTTTTTCCAAGAGTACTTAGTAGTAGAGCCTAATTTAGTTATCCAGATTACTTAAGTGGGAACCTAGTTTCATGTCCACAACTCTGTTGTGGTCAAGTCAAAGTCATATTTCGAGTCACAAGTCATTTTGAAAACAACTGATAACGGAACAGTATGGACACTCCAACTGTCCATAACCGCGGACGCAGCTATTCGAATAGTTTGACACTCTGCAGAGGGGGTACATTTTCATCACAAAATTTGATACATCCGTCAGGGATAACCCTGAATCATCGTACTTGGTATGCGGATAATCAATCCTAACCCTTCAATTGCACACCCTAGTATAGGCACCTCCCCTATGAGTTTGGCCTCCCAGCCATGGCCAATTGCCATTCCGGGAACTGCATAGGTGGACATTCATATTTGCGAGGTAGCCTCAGCTCACCCTCTTTCCGTGAGGGAACCCATACTAAGACTTATAAACTTTCAGTTAAGCCCTACCCAACTCAGGTATTGTGGGTGTACGGTAAAATTGGAATGGTATCGCATCTAAACCCAACCATCGGTTTTTATCAAAGTCAACGCACATGTTTCATTCAGTATCATCTTCAAATCATTGCGTTTCATAACACATGTCAAAACATTTCAATGGAATGACTCATCATTCCAAGATTTTCATAATCATTTTCTCCAAGTGTTCTCATCTAAGATGATCCATATTAGCTTAGCACTAGCATCTATTCATGAGGGTATCACTATTGATGGGGTGCTAATCATGTGTAACTATCCGAACTTAGTTCTATGCTCTTGATAGCATCTATCCTTTTTTTTCCACTAATCACCAATTAATGAACTATTTGAGAAACCTTGGTAAAGGAAAAGTAAAGCTTGTAGGTAAAACTGGGAATTGGTAAAGTTGCATCTCAAAAGAATGCATAAGGTATCTTGCATATGCTAGCTGGCATATGGCTAGCTTGCATAGGGTGGCTTGCATAGTTTAGCTTGCCTTGAGTAGTGCAGTTGTCAAAGTTCTCTTCTTCCTCTTCGTAGAACTCCTCTTCTTCGTACCCCGGATCGGTACTAGCGTCTATAAATAAATACGAGGTACATAATCACCAAACCATACTTAGCTATTTCTATTTTGCACACAAGGGCTCACACTACATGATCTAGCATCGTCTCAATCCTCACATGGAATAATGACACCTTCCTATTTATCTTATTTTGGAAAAGTAATTTCTACTCATTGAAACTACTTAAGATTTAATATTCTCCAATTAAAATATGGGATCATGTTGACACATGTCTTCACCACATATTCCAATACTTGGGAATGTGATTTAAAGTGGTGGTCATATATTACAAGATTTAATATTGCTATTTAATAATATTAAAGTGACTAGAAATGCATATATACCAATCTTTTAATACTAGTCCATGATTACTGCATGTAAAGCTACATCGTTTTACATATTCAGATAGAGCATGGAAAATGTGATTTTTGAGAGTTGGAATCAACTCAAAAGCATTTTTGGTTGATTTTAGAAAAATGCTTGAAGTTGGAAAAGTCTCTGTCTTGTTATTATTACTATAGGTGATCTATAACTTCAAATGGTTTGAATCCAATGGGAGTGATTAGATATTTTCAATACCTTTCTAACAAAATTGGAAACATGCATTTTGGTTAAGTAAATCTCCCTGAATTCAATTTTGAAACTACTGACGGCATATGATTTTAAACTAAATGGAAAATCTCTATTTGAATTTGTGGGCTAAGCGCGGGAATGAACATGTGCCGGCCCAACTGCACAGCGCGCGCGCAGCGGACTGCTTACAAGCTGGTCCTACACGTCAACGACTCTGTCTAAGCGAAGCGGTATCTATGAATCTAGGCCATGCAATTAGAATGAGATCGACGGCTGAGCGTCGTCGTCTCCGGTGAACGGTGCGCGGGGGATTCTAAACCTAGCGCCACAGTGGGGGTCATCAGAGGCTTACCAGGGCTCCAGCTTGGTCCTACGATGGGGGCGAACGGGCTAGTAGACGATGAAGAGTCGAATGGTGGTCCCGACGGCTCCTAGGGTGGCTCCAATCAGCGGCGCCTTTCCTTCACTGCAGCAGCGGGCTCCGGCTAAATTCAGACGATGGGGTGCTCGCCTTGCTCTGGGGAATGGTTAGGGGGTTTCTGGGAGAGAGGGGAGTCGAATGGTGTGCCTTTGGAGGCTGGGGAGGGTCCTATTTATACACCGGCGAGAGGAGTAGTGCAGCATGGCTCGGGCTCGTCGGCGACGTTGCTACAGGGCGCTATAGGCATGGCGGAGGGCATAGGTCGACACAATGGTCTGCGGCGATCATCATGCGCATAGTGGCACGACAAGGGCGGTCTTAATCGGTCGGGAGACGTCCGTGCTCTGTGCGGGTACAACGGTGTTCGTCATGGCGTACGGTGGTCAAGGGGCACGCGGCGGCAAACGGTCGTGTCTGGGAGGTTGCCGGTGACGCGGCGAGTGCGGGTATGCGCGGAAAGAGCGAGGCGCAGTGTGGCTGCGTGGGAATGGCCTGGCGCTCTGGCGTGCGCTCCGCATGGCTGCAAGTTAAATGGGCGGGGCTGCGCTGGCTTCTCCACTGCTCGCCGTTGGTCAAGGGGTGGACAAAGGGGTGCGGTGACATCACGCCTAGCTGCTAGTGGTCGTGGGAGAGGGCGGCGCGGCTTGTGGCGTCATGTCCGTGCTCGACCGGCACGACATGGCACTGGTCCAATTGTTGAGTGAGAGGTGCTCCACTACATGTATAGGTACTGGGGGTGATCATGGGTGAGTATTGGAGACAAATTGGGTACAGATGGTGAGAAATTGATTGATCAAAACAGTAGATAGTTATTAGACTTGTACTCTGCCTGTTAAGTGTTCGACTAAATGGTCGCATGAACTAAAGATTTGAATTTTTAAATTCTTTTTGGTGGGTGTGCTGGTCACATGCTTGAGTATCTCTGGTTGCTAAGGTTTGTCAAGTGGATATGGTTTGAGGGGTTTTTGCAAAATGGTGATCTAGATACCTACACTTGATTCAATTTTGAATTGCCTCTCAAATAGATTTGAAATTGGTTCCTGTAAATTTGTAAAGTTTGGTTGATTCATTTTCACTTAGTCTAGCAAGGGGGAAAAGAAATAGAATTGTTTCTGTTTGAAATCATTTGCTAGAGATGCCCAAAGTGGGCTAGTGGTTAATTTTGGCAAAAGTGACCATTTGATCATATGCTCTCTTATTGATTTTATTTTTATTTGTTTTTGTTTGGAATTGACCTAGATGATATTGTTTTCATCTTTAAACTAATCCTTATCATTTATAGCAATCGAACATGGCATGACAAGCATTCATGCATAAATAACAAACACATATGCATTCATATGGGTTTAAGGATAAAAGTTTGTGTTAACCCTAAACTTGGGTGATTAGAACTTGATAATCTTATTTAATATTTTTGAGGTGTTACATGCATGGTCTTAATGCCAATAAAAAATTTCCTCCATACTTTCCCTTTCTCCTGAGCCTTTTCCTCGACCAAAGCTAAATATCTATATTAGGCAAATCTAGAAATGACAGACCAGAAAATAAAGGGACAACAGAGTTTCACTATACTACTACCCGAAGGGAGACCATTAGGAGGTCAGTCCGCGTCGCGCCAACCATCCCACATTGAACATGTGGTTATCTAGGAGCCTGCATTTATTTCTTTTCTTTTCATGGCATGAGGTTTGTGCGAACTTTTATGCACGACTTCCCTTTTCCAGCATGCTCTCCATGTGCATGGAGTTCTTTTGTTCCTGTTTTTCTCAAATGTACAGTGCGTACACAAAAATAATACCACACGAAGAGCAAAAGTATAACTATACAACGAGTACTAAACCAAAGTACAAAGAACAAAAATATACTAATCGAAGTACAAACTACATGTGTACTCCAAGTACAAGCATACTAAGTATAAATGTAGTGGAAAAACCAAAGTACATCAAAATACAACTATGCTAAGATCCGAAGTACACAAAACACAAATGTATTGGAACCCGAAGTATACAAAAATACAAGTATACTGAGAAAACAAGTACATGAAGTACAACTTCCTAAAACCTGAAGTAAACTAACACTAAGAACCTGAAGTACACAAAAAAATACTAAAACTGAAGTACAACGAAGTACAGCCGAAGTAGTTCTAAAAGTAGAAAAAATTCTTTACACCTATCAACATGTCATCTAGTTTGAAGATTTCAGACGCAGGTAGGTTAAAACTGAGAACGTTTCATAAATTGCACCAATGGTTCTCGAGATATTTCATTTTGACTCCCAAATTTGAAAAATAAAAGGAAAAAGTGTTATCCCAACCCTCTAATATCACTCTCTATCTCTCATCCTAATACTACTTTGCTTCTCGTCGCGCTAGTTGGCAAACATGCAGACCATGCTCGCAGGAGAAGGCACCACATGTCACAACAAAAGTGCGTGTGGCGGGCCTTTGAGAAGGTTTCCCTCTTATTAAGTGTTTTCATAAAAATATCTGAGTCTTCTAAAAGATACCATTTTAAGGCCTAGTTTGGTAGAGAAGTTTTAAGGTTTTATGGTGTATTACCCCAGCATAAACCTAATACACGTGAAACTGCGAGCGAGTAGTTTGGTAGGCCGGTATTGGTTAGGCTTATCTTGAGAAAACCCCTGGATACATGTTGGCTCGAGGTATTTTCCAAACACTCCATGTTTTGGGCAGTTGGCGGCATAGGCGCCTTGCAGCGACGCTTGATGTCCTCTCACTGCAACGTTGGATGCTCCATTGTCCCGTAGATAGGAAGGACATAACTAAGCCGACTCCTTCCACCAACGTCGCCTCATCACTTTATGTTGCCAACACCTACAAGCTTCCTTCTGGTGTCGACTCCTTGGGTCGTCCCTCCTCAACGCATTGCGTCAGGGCAATAGAGCGATGACGTCGCCGCTTATGTTGTGTCCATCCCTACGTCGCTTCACCTTCTCCCAAGTCCACTACGTAAGCGAAAGTAGTGACTCCAAAATCCCATCACTATGAAGCCTTTTCATAAACTTTACACCAATATGACCTAAATGATAGTGCCACACGTATGTGGTATTATCATCATTCACTTTACATCTTTTGACATTAATATTATGAACATGTGTATCACTACTATCAAGATTCAATATAAATAAACCATTCACATTTGATGCATTGCCATAAAAGATAATATTCATATAAATAGAACAACCTTTATTCTTAGATTTAAATAAATAATTGTCTCGCAATAAACAAGATCTAGATATAATGTTCTTACATACGCGACCATGTGCTTTAAAGAACAAATATTTAGACGTTAACTTGCAGTAAACGGGCCGACACGCTAAGGTCAGACACCTTAACGAGTTCGACTCGATCTCGATTCGCGTTTGTATGTGAGACCTGTGACTTAATTATGCGTGTTATGTATTCACAGGCAGCATGGACGATATGAGTGACTATTCGGTGGAGAGTTTAGTCCCACCTTGCATGTTGAGAGTGCTCTCGACATGTTTACAAACTGTCATGTGTTACCTAGCGTATCGGGGAAAAGAATCTTTCTTTTGATGAACCACCTGGAACGTCCAAAGGAACGGCACTCTTTCCGTTTTGTGCAGTGACGTGGACTCTTAAGTGTGCGTGTTTTGCAGCCGTTTGGGCCCGACGACCTGACCGGTACGTCCTTCGCCGCGTATGGACAAGACTTAAGAGAGTGTCCGACTTTAATAAATTATTCCATCAAACCATTTAATGTTACAGAAATCGTGAACGCTACGCTTGGAGCCCAAAATTTTAAGAGAGTGATTCGACAGCCAACATGTTTGTACTATAGATATGCTATTGATTATATGTCTAGATCTTTATTGCCCCTAGACGATACTCAAAACTCATACAATAGCCAACACTATGTTTGTCTGCTGTGCCACGGGGTGGCACAAAAAGAAGTCAAATATAAATAATAACAACTTTATTATTAAATGTAGTACATATTTACAACAAAACACCTCCACTAGGCTTTGTAGATGTATATCCTTTCCTCTTCCTATTGCAGGTACATGTCAAACTTCAGAAATTTTAGACACTATGCGGTTAAGAACTTTCTAGTGCACATGTTTAGTCGTGCCCTGAAGTGACAAGAAACACATCAGTTAGTGATTTCTTGCTTGCATTGGGCACTGAATATTCAAATGAAACCAAATATATTTATAATACATAGACTTACAAAAGAAATGTAAGTATAGAGAGATATGGCAGAAAAATATAATTATCACACGAGATCTAAAATCGCCCACCATCTTAACATGAAAGTAGATGTCATATAGACCGGTTCGACCGCAAAGACCTGCAAGCTGAAAGAACAGACGAGACTCCATGCTGCAAATGCCAGGAATAAGAATAAGTTATGTTCGGTTGAGAGCTATACTATGTAGGTCAAACTACAACGAGTCGGCGGGTAAAAAAAATTATTCCAAAATCTAAACCTAATGATACGCACTAAAAAATACAAAACGACGGAGTCTGCTCACATGTTGTCACAAGTAAGACTCTTAGGCCCTGTTTGGAACACAGGATAGGAAAAACGCAGGAATAGAAAATACACAGGAATTGGGATGACATGCCTCTCAAATCCTATGAAATCTGAAATCATAGGAATTGAGAAGTGTTGCCGTTTGAAACAGAGGATATGAAAAATATAGAAAAATTTTGGGTTCAAAACCATAAGATCATCATATCATTGTATATTTATTAGTGGACTATGCAAGATAATTTTGCTGACACACTTGACAAGCTTCTCGACGGTTGCCACATGTCGTGCTCATGGGATAGTTATCGTGCCCGGCGCTCGCCGACCACTGCGAGAACTCTTGCATTGCATCGGCCGTCGCGTTGCACGAGCCTCTCAGCGTCGTGCCGCTCGGCAGCCTGTTGTCGTCTCTGAAGACGAAGTGCGCTTGTGGATGGCTGTTTTATCCTGGTATTGTGGACCGATCTTCAGTTTTGTTAGAACAGCTTGTGCTCTTTCGGTTCTAAAATAAGATTCTCACGGACAATCAACGTGGTACATCAAATTGCAAAAAGTAGAACCATGCCATCTAATTTTAGGAAGTAAAGAAAGCTAGCACCAACTGGCTGTTTTCGTTAGCCTGTAGTATGCAGTCCGTACCACTGCTACTAAGCGTTAACTAATTAACTGGTTCTAAGCGGGCAGTCTGAGGTGCGCGCGTACCAGCGCAGGAAAGTTTTCATTAGATCCAACTGCATGTTTCTTTTCCTGTGAAATTGTGAAGGATAGGAAATGAATCCTGCGAAGTACTGTTTCCTATTCCTAGGTTCCAAACGGCACACAGGGAAACTTCCCTGCCAAATTCCTATCCTGTAATATTCCTACATAAAACCTGCATTCCAAACGACCCCTTAGAGGTAAGATAGACGACGCGCTACTGAATAGTAAGATATCAGCAATAATATACCAATTACAATCAGTAGAAAACACATCCCTTAGAGATGAAATCATCAGTGATTATTTACAACAACATCCACTTGATAACCAAGGCGTCATGGGAACACTACATAATTACGGCAGCATGTTATACAGACATGTAACCGACAGCTTACTGTTGATGTATATGTGTAGTTTATGGTTGCCACTTATTAGAGCACCATCGACGTACACAGATTATGCGTACACCGCTGGAATGTTGCTGGTTAGCTGTGTCTCGTCGGCTAGAATACCTAAAATTATTTTGGTCATCAGCATTAGTAGTTCTGACGATGAGTTCTATCAACGTCAGCAGTAAGAGTGTTACTAGTGATTGTATACTGCCGACGAACATCTCTATTATCGGTGTAGTTGATACCTGCTCCGTCACTACTAAGCATTTTCGTAGTATTGGTATGTGACGAACCAATTTAGGTCATGTGTGATATACAGTATCTACCCCCCCCCCCTCCCCCCGTGATTAGCCCTAACAGATTGTCAGGCTGTGTCACTTGAAATTTAAGGAAAATCAAGGTAATCGTGTGTCGACAAACTCGAAAAAAAAACTTTCTTGAAGTTCATCATAAGATGGTTAGGACAAACTACAAGTCCAAAATGCCCAAAAATAGTAGAGTGGAACCCTATTAGTGCTGGCTACGATAGCACAATAACAAAAACTTCTACCTCCTACTACCACTAGTAGGAAAATGCTTATCTACAGAGTCCTTATCAGTGGCGCACATATGAAGGGTGCCCCACGGATAGTGGGGCACCGACGAAAACATGCGCATAGCACGTGCACTTATATTTTGAAACGGAGAGAGTATGACATTTTCTATACATATATTTTTGGATTATAACATAGCAAATAATAAAATACAAATAGAAATCCAAGAATTTCATCAATCAAGAACTAAAAATGCTATGTGCGCATAGAACGTGCACTACCCCTCCGTTCAGAAATATAAGACATTTAATTGCGTGAAACAGATATATCTATATGTCTTTTAATTAAGTTCAATCCAAATCTATACATAAAATCGTGTAGATACGTTGGTTTCGTAAAACTAAAACGTCTTCCATTATTAGACGAAGGGAGTAGTACATAGTAGTAGTACTACGTTATAGTTTAGCCCGGCTGCTACTTCTCGACGACCACGGCGAAAGAAGGCGCGGCCATCGCAGAGTCTTCCGCGCCTTTGCCGCCGCTGGCTCCGGGGATGCACGGCTCGGCCGAAAAGATTAGCGCGAGGCAGACGACCGCGGGTGTGCAGGCTAGCACGAGGCCGATGGGCACCATCCAGAGCCGGCTGTTGGACGGGTGGAACGCCACGGTCCACCACGCCAGCAGCGACGCGCCGGTCACCGCGGCGGCCACCATGCACGTGTCCACGGCGACCGAGGTCGCCTCGCGAGACACCGCCACCCACTGCTCTTCCCCGTGGAGGTGGTGGCCATCCATGGCAGCCAACGCCCTTGCACTGGGATCTTGCATCTCTTGATGGTTTTGTTCTATAGTTGTGGTGGTGGTTTGTCAAGTCCCGTCGGGCTCTATCAGAGGCTCTATATTAAACTTTGGGTGGCTTATTCCGTTGCGCTTCGTGCTGATAGTTGAGTTTGCTTGCTCATCGTTGGCGACGGGATGATGCACATGTTATTTTAGTTTTTGAGAGAAGGCTGCGTTGAGTCATGGGCAAATCAAGTTCGATAGATACTACTCCGTAGTATGTTTTCGTAAGAAAATAGTTGGACAAAGACAGCTAAGATTTTATAATACTATTTTTTTTCTGCATTTCCATATGTGCTGCCACTCAAGATAGGTTACTCCTAATGATTAAGGCTGAGTTTATTCTCTGTTGTGAATATCTACTCTCTCAGAAGAAAAGAAATGTGGATATTTCTATATGGAATAAAACCACCAGCCCACCTTTATGTGAAAAATTAACAAGAGTGACAAATGTATGGAATAACATTTAGCTAGGGTAGAAACTATATTTTTTCCATAAATATAATAGTTATATTTTTTTCAGTGTACATGGTTTTTCAAGGTCTTTGAGTGTGCATGATTGCTATGCAAGAAGTTCATTTTTAATTTTTTTTGGCAAATTTGCGTTTGCTAGAAAGATGCACACGTTTCAAGATAAGGCTTCATTTTTTTTAGAACTGGCTCAGTAAATTTTTAGTACAGTAAAAGAAGGAAAAGCCACAAAAGTTTGTCCTTAATTAGGGCCCAGACTGGTCATGTGAGCTTATGATGTTATTTTTCATGTTTGCGTCCAATTATGCAAATATGGTGCATGTAGTTTTGCACTAACATCCTAACAAAAAAATTATGTTTTGTTTTCAATGAAACCTTGCTTATGCAAATCTGGAAGATGAGATGTGACTAACCTGTGTTGGAAGATAGAAAATTTGCATCAAACCGAGCTATTTTCTGTAAAACATGTAGCCCTTCAAAAGGCGAATGTGGCTGGATGGTTTGTATGGTTTGACTTACTTTTGGCTTTTGGACTTTGGCTGATAACAAAAATAAAGTTCTAAATAAATATGTCATTTAAAAAAAAAGCTTCTAAATATGTGTTCTTCAAAATTTTGGTTTCTATCCGGTCAAAAGCCAAAACCACATATTTAGGTGTTTGACTTCCAATATAGTTTGGAATGTCTAGCCATGTGTGAAAATGGATTTTCGGTCCAAAGTGCCAAACTCGAGTATTGGGTCTAATTTCCCCAAAGTATTGGCTCACACACCAAAAGCACCCCCCCACCCCACTCGTCACCATCGGAAAGGCCACCTCGCCATAAACAAATGGCATAGCATCGCTCTGCCATGTCTGGATCCCATCCAATTACGTATTATGCATGGAGGCCTCTCGTTCCTCCACAGACCAAGCCCATCGGTGGGATGGCAACTTAGCGGAAGGAGTGGGTGCTCACCTCCTTGCATTCTTGCCCCTCTCCAAAGCGCCTTCACATTCTCCCCTCTACATTTGTAAGCACACTGAAATGCATGGTGTTCATTCTCGGGGGCCTAATGATGGCGTCATGGCAACTGTTGTTGTGTAGTGGCGCGGAAGATATATTCATGACACCCAATGGCGAAGCTTGACCAAAATATGAGTGTTTGGAAAAGGAGGGGGACTGATTTTTTCCATCTAGAACCTCACAAAAAAAGTTCATTGCAACTTTGTCCAAAGCTAGGATATCTCCCGCACTAAGAGAATCTCTAATAGATGCCCTATTTTAGTGTAGGTGCCCTAAAATCTGTTTTAAGGCATGAAAAAGAAAAAATAGGTCTCCAACGGGCGTCTAACACGCGCCCTAAAATTTGGTTCTCTATCCCCATATTTGGGGCAGAGAGGACCTCACGAGGCACCTGCCCTATATGTTATTTTCGTGCGCGCATAGCCCAACCATTGTGTTTTGGCATTCATTCAACACCGCCCCCGCGTCTGCACAGCTCTAATCCCCGTCGACGCACCACCACATCTGCCAGATCCCACCGCCGTCTCCCTTCCCTCACCATGCCTAAGGGCCGCTTCCCTGGAAGCCATAGGTTCCGCGTGCCGCCTCCCGCAAAGCTCGACCCTATTCTATGACATCCGCTGGCGGCCGTCGGGCCGGTATGCGGCCGAAATCACCTACCGTGGTGACTGATGGAGGATGGGGACATTCAAGCACCCGGAGGAGGCCGCCCGTGCATACGACCTCGCCGTCTTCCGCTTCGACCTCAACTGCGACCACCTCAACTTCCTTGACACGGTCGACAAGGCGGAGGCTGAGTTCCTCGTGCCGGAAAATATTCAGTTCATCTCGATGGAGGACGAGAAGGAGCGCCGACTGATGGAGCAGCAGATCTGTGACAAGCAGGTGGCCGATGCGAGGCCTATATGGCCCGCTTAGCTGCCGCCCACCCGGATCTCATGGAGGCGGAGCGCATCTTCTTCGTAGCAAGGGACGGGGCCCGGCCATCGACAGTGGTAAAGTAGGAGGCGGGGCCATCCACGTGGGTGAAGGAGGAGGCTAGGCCGTCGGCATCGGTGGAGGAGGCCAGGCCGTCGGTGAAGGGGAGGAGGAGGCAGTGACCATCAATCTTGATGGCAGTGGCAACAGCGAGTTCAACTAGGATGATTAGGCTTGAATTATGTCGAATTAGGGTTGAATTAGGTTTGGTTTATGTAAATTTTGTTCGAATCTAAGTTTGATTTCGAAGTTTGTATAAATTTTTGAAGTCTAATTTCAAGCTTTGTCTCTCTACTGCCTATTTTAGGGGAACTATTGGAGCAGGCGTGTCCTACAATAGGGCATCTGCAAAAGTAAATTTTGCACCGGTACCCTAAAATACTAAAACTGGTATCCTAAACCAAAAATTATAGCTCTAAAATAGAGCACGATGCTCTAAGCTCCATCACGATCGCTCTATTTCTCTGTGGAGTACCACACTGTGTGCTAGGGGTTCCTAACCCTACCCCCAACACTGAATCCAGTGGTGGTGGTGGCGGTCCTTTTTCTCCCTCTCTCGCCTTTTCCTAGCCCAGCATGTCTAGCAAGGCGAAGGTGGTAGGTACGTCGGTGAATGATTCGGGTCCGTTAGAGGCAGAGTCTTGGGCACAACATAGGAGAAGCGAAGCAATGGCGAGGTATTCATCCCAGGTTAGCGAGGAGGTCAGCCAGAATTCTGCTACCAAGGTACCTATGAGCAGCGGGTTGAAGAGAAAAGCAAGACCGTCGGCAGATTGTTCGGCAACGGTGCGGGGTCATGGCACCTAGATATCGAAGAAAACCACCCAAGAGAAAAGTGAGTGGTGAATTTTTTTATCTGTGCCTTATCTTACAAGTAGATTAGCTACTGCAAAATAGAATTGAATGAACGGTATAACATACCTATATGAGTTCAAAGTTCATGTCTGCCAGTACACTACAAAACTAGATTTTGGTTGAGCGAGGATTGTGTTCGGATAGGATGTGTTGCTGCTTGTGAATTACAAGGAGACTGTGTCTGTTTTGCAGCTGATAGATATGCTTCATGCTAGGATTCCTTAGGGATCCAGACAGAGGACAAAGTTTATGTGGCGCAACATGAGTGATACCTATCTGCAAATTGAGCACTCCAATGAGCTTCAGATGGTTTGGTACTGTTGTACAGCTGATCGTAAAGTGAAAGTTGAAGCGATGATTGATGATATGTATGCAGATACTAGAGATCTTGCTACCAGCTTCTGCTGCTCGAGATTACATACTAATAGATACTAATCAAGCTAAGTTCAGTATACACTTAGAGGTGGATTCATACATGGCAAAACTTGATGGCAGAGTTAATAAGCCAGTTTTGTCATGTACTATGGAGATCACCGTCGATTCCAAAAACATAACTCTTGATGAAAAGAGAGATATGATTGGTAAGGAAATTAGTATTGACCCTAAGGAGATGGCATGTCTCCGGTGGTGGCATCATAAGAAGCAGGAATTCATAAAGGTTTTGGATAGTTAAGACTTGATGCAGATTATGCGATGAAAGAATTAAACAAGGAAGGTGTTCTTCCTGGCTGTCATTTTTGATGTTGTTGAATAGGTGAAAGAGCATGTGGGCCCCCATGTGTGGTTTTGGTAATTAATGACAATCTTTATGGACTAATGCGTGTATTAAGGTGTACTTGTAGGTTTTGTCCATTGGCATCGCTTGGAGCATGTGTTGGCTTCAAGGACGATGAAATGAAGAAGAAGATGTGTTGTGGAAGCTCAATATGCGCCATCCCTAGAAGATCTCATGTTTGGTGCTTGCCATCCTCGGTGTTTATGGATCGATGAAGACAAGACCAAAGGATGCGCAAGGCAAAGGTATTCTTGATAGGTTTTTCCCTTTTGCCGGTCTCGTGTTGACCGGGTTTAGGATAGATAGTCGTACTATCAAGAAGGGCTCTCGAGTGAGTAACTCGATCATATCGTTCGGAGAGAGCTCAACCTTTGCATACTTGCATCATCGTATTTGGTTGTTTTGTATTATCCATGTGAGGATATAGAGATTGTGGTAATCTCCATAGCAAGCTCTTGTTCATCAAAATCGGATCTCCCTTTTATATCTTGTTGCGATTTTGATCTTGGCGGTTTTCTGGATACTCACCGAGTGAGGTATCTCACATTATTCTACTTGATACTTTCTCACTTGGTGATATCCAATATTTCCACTTGTTATTGGGTAGCACTTGTCGTCCTCTTTCCAACTCAATTGGATTCGGGTCAATCGGAGCTACCAATCAAAAGTTATGCATGTTTGTTTATTTGCCTTTTGTTTTAATGGAAAAAGAAAAATAAAAGGATTTTTTGGTTTTGGGCCGAGCGGTAGTACCGGGCCACTACTGCCCGGCCCGACTCGCGTTGGCCCTCCTCTGTGGCGTCCGGTAGCTCCACCCGGTGGTACCTCAACGCTGTAGTAATCTGGGCAGGCGGTACTACTGCCGCCCAGCCCAGCCCGCCCACGCCTCCCCTCGCTTCCTCCCGCAGCCTCCTCACTCCTCCGATCCTCCCGCTCACGCCGATCCGCCGCCTGTTCCTCCACCACCTTGCTCCCTCGCTGTTTCACGGTCACTACCGGCCCAGCCTTTGCCTTCTTCATCGCCTTCGCTTGTCACGCCGCCTCGCTAGCTCCGCTGTCTTCGCTACTTTCTTCCACGCTCCTCCCCACGATCCCCCTGCCTCCGAGGCTTTCATGCTTTGTCATTGCGTCGCTTCTTGTCGCTGCCATCCGTGGTACTGCCCATCCGTACACGGCCCTCGCCGTAAAAAGGCCCCCAACAGCCAGTTTTCCTGCCCACCTTTAAATGCCTTTCCCTTATTCTTTTAGGGTTGCTTCCTCTCCCTCTTTCTTCAAGCTTTTGCCTATTTCCTTGACTCATCTCTTGCTTGATTTCTTCCTCCCCCTCCATTGATTCTTGCCAATATTTGAGGGGTAGTTAGAGGGGATCTAGATCCACACTTTGACCAATCAAAATCCACTCTTTGTGAGGGAATATTTGGATCTAGATCTTTGGGGCTTTTTGTGATCCCCTTTTGTGTTCTTCCTCTCTTATTCCCCCAAGTGCTTTAGTAGCCTTGTTGGAATTTGAGAGTGAAGTTGTGGAGCATCTTTGTGGTATTCTTGCCTTTTGCATTTGGTGCATTGGTGTGTGTTCTCTCCGGAGGATTTGGTTGGTAATATTCATTGTTGCTAGTCCCTCTTGGGTTCTTGGAACCCTAGTCGGTTGTGTGGACTTTGTGGCGTGTGCTTGGGGTCTTCAATTAAGTTGTGAAGCTCCCCCAAGATTGAGGCCTTGGTGGCGATTATTGGGAGCCTCCAATTAAGTTGTGGAGATATCCCCAATCTTGTACGGGTTCGGTGACCACCCTTAAGTGTCCCATAGTGGAACGGGTGCTTGCCCGCGTGGTGGGTGCTCGGGAGAATAGGGTGAGGCGTTGGCGGCGTTGGTGGTCTTAGTACCACCCACCCCTCCAACGAGACGTACTCCCTTGTTGGGAGGAACTCGGTAAAATATCGTCGTCCCCGCGTGCCTCGGTTATCTCTATACCCGAGCTCTTTACTTATGCAATTTACATTGTGATATCCTTCGTGCTTAAAGTAATTTATCTTGCTATCATATTGTTGCTTGTCTTGTCTAGCATAAGTGTTGGTGCACATAGGTGAACCTTAGTATATCTAGGCTTTGTGCTTAACAAAAGAAAACGCTAGTTTTATTCCGCCTTTGTTAAGCCCATCCCGTAGAAGTTTTAATCGCCTATTCACCCCCCTATAGGCGACATCCGTGATCTTTCAATTGGTATCAGAGCAAGGTCTCTCGCTTTTAGGCTTCACCGTCTTGAGAGTAAAGATGTCGTCTAGTGGAGTAGTGCACGATTCCTATTGTATATTTGATGGCACAAATTATGATGTTTGGAAATCTCGCATGCTAGATTATTTTCGGGACATTCACCCATCCATTGAGGGAATTCTATATATGGGTTTCTCTTCTCCTATGGATCCCCAAAACGAATCTTTAGAGGAGAAGATGAACTCTTATATAGATGCTCAAGCTACTAAAATGCTTTTACTTGTTGTGAGCAATGTAGTTAAATCTTCAATCATGCCTTATCGGAGTGCTCATGAGATATGGACAAAGCTTCAAGATAAATATAGTGAGTCCAACATTATTGAGGATGATTGTGTTCCCTCCACCTCCGACCGTGATGAGTTATCACCTTCTACCACTTCACCAACATGTGATTTATCACAAGGTAATGATATGGTGAGTGGTGATAGAAATTGCAATATGGATAGTGAGTTTACTATTTGTAATCCTTCATCTCTATCTAGTTGCAATGTTCTATCTTTGGACCTTAACACTTCTAGCACCCAAAACTCCTTACATGCTAGTGTTGATAGTCCTTGCATATCATGTAGAAATGGCTTGAATATTTCACATGATGATATGCTCTCTTTGTCTTGTGGCCATGATAAAAATGTTTCTATTTCCTCTAGTGCTTGTGTTGCTAACCATGTAGAGGAAACCAAATATTATATGGGTCAAGACAAAGATTTGGATGGAGCTTCAAGTTCAATCTCATCTTCACCTTCCGCCGGTTCTCACTTATGCCTTATGGCTAAGGGAACTAAGGTAACCTCTTTAGATCCCATGGCATCTTATGATGATGATGATGATGTGGATGATGATAGTGAGGAAGAAGAGGATGAGATTGCCTCTTTAGATGAAAAGGGTGAGGTTGTATATCGTGCTCTAGTTAAGAATAATATTGCTTGCTCTAAATTTGTTGAAATCTTAACTTTTGCTATGGAGAGCAACAAAATTATTAAGAAATTGCAAGCTCAAGATGAGGAGCAAGAGCACACCATTGAAAAACTTCAAAGCCTCTCTAATGATCTAAGAAAAGCTTATTTGGAAGAACAATCCACCAAGGAGTCTCTTGAGGAGACCTTTGCTCTTGAATTATCTAGAGTAAAGGAAAACCATGATAGAGAACTCATGGTGGCAAGTTCTCTCAAAACTAAAAATGATGAACTTGTAGTTGCCCATGCTAAAATCGTTGAGGATTTTAAGCACCTCAAAAATGGCTCTCGGGTCGATAAGAATGAGCTCATCAAACTCACCGAGTCACATGAGCAACTTAAAGCTTCATATTCAAAAGAGCTTGCAAAGTTGCCCTCACCTATTGCTATTTGTGATGATGCTTGTGCTACTAACTCTATTTCTTGTGAAGCATCTATTGTGAACGAGAATGTTGAGCTACATGCTCAACAACAACTATGGGAAATTGGAAGAGAGTCATGCTAAGCTCTCAAGCTCGCATGAGGATCTTCTAGTTGCCCATGGTAGGCTAAAGTTGGCTCATGAGGACATTGTGTCAAAGGTAACATCTAGTGTGCCTCATGTGGACATTAGCACTACATCCACTGCTAGTGTCATATTGCCATGTGCTAGTCCTTGTAATTCATCATCTCATAACCATGCTATATCTTGTGATGAATTACATCCTTTGCCTTGTTGCTCTAATAATCAAGAATCTACTTCCTCTAGTATTATTGTTGATACTAACCTTGTATAGGAAATCAAAGAGCTCAAGGCTGAAGTCACTTCTTTGAAGAATGACTTGAACGTGGGTCATAAAGGGAAGGCCACACTCAACCACATGTTGAGTGTGCAAAAATCCCCCAATGACAAGAGTGGACTTGGATTCAACTCCAATAACAAGAACAAGTCCAATGACAAGTTGAAGCACAAGGGCAACAAGAAGAATGGCCAAGATCAAGCGAAGTATCCGGCCAACATTATTTGCTTCAAGTGCAAGGAAGAAGGGCATCATGTTAGATCTTGCCCATTGAAGAAGAAGCCTCTTGGTGTGAAGCAACAAGGGAAGCGGCCTCAAGCTCTACCTCAAGTGGTTAATGGACCTCTTCCCAAGAGGACTACTCGAGATCTCCCTCATGTTGTGGCATCACCCAAGAAGAAAGCTAGCAAGACAAGAACTTGCTACATTTGCCGTGAGAAGGGGCACATTTCTTCCTCATGCACTAGTGGTATCTCCTCATCCAACCCTATGATTATTGATGATGCTTATTCTCTTTGTTTGGATGATATTGGCAATGTGTTTGCCAAATTTGTTGGTGCTCAAATTGGTGTCAAGAAAAGAACCATTTGGGTTGCCAAGCCTATTGTGACTAACTTCTTAGGAACCAACTTGGTTGGGGACCAACAAGCCAAAACTTGATCAATAGGTGTGTTTGGGAGGACAATGGAGACTTGGTTTTCATCATGAAGAATTGAGGGATCTTCATCTATTTTAATTGTCAAGCCAAGTCATGTGGATTATATTGCCTCTATTATATTTCCAATGCTCCTCCTTGCGGTAACATATGCTTAACTCATTACATTGAAAGTTAATCACCCCCTTGTGCATGTGTTGGTTTTGTACCTTGCATGTTTGTCGTATATGTTGTGCTTACCATTGTATTATCTTGAGTTATCAAGTATATTTGTGTTTGTTGGTTTGAACACCATGTATGAGTGTTTCTTGTGTTGGAGCTACTATTGAATTTATTTGGTATCTTATTTAGCTCTTATGAGAGATTAATGGACTATCCCATTTTGGGGGAGTGTTATGCTTGGGAATTCCACAATCCTAAAATGTGTATACATGAGGAATACCACCTAGTAGTGATTTGGCAGTATTATCTAGTCTCTATGTGGTATGATTCTCATGAGAAATGTAAGTTCTATAATGTCCATTAATTATCTCTATTTGGATTCATTTGCCTCATGTTGATATTTATTGGTTATCACATTATGGGGGAGTCATATGCTTAGTGCATATTACAAGCCTAGAAAATGTGAATATTCGAGATTGTGTCACTTAGAATTGATATTGAATTATCTAGATCCTATGTGACACATTTGCTCAAACAAGCTCAATTTTTATTGAATGGATTTGCCTCTCATTTTTGGGATCTTGTTTGTGTGAGTGTTTCTTGGTATGTGTTTCCTCATATTTGGATCCTTATATCCTCATGGAAACCATTAGCTTCAATTCACTCCAATCACTAGTGATTGTGTAACTATTGGAAGCTACCAAGAATCTCTTTCGGAGCATCAAGCCTAATTCTTATACTTTGATATGTGCTTCTTTGTGTGAATATGATCTTGGATATCCATGTGAACTACCTTGTGAAAATTATTCCCATTACTTCTTGTCCTTGGATAATTGGTAATCTATATATGATAGAATCCTTTTGATCATATTCACTTTGGCCTTGGTTTAGTTTTGTCCTATCTTTGGCCAAGAAAACGTTTGGTGTTTCTCCCAAGATTTCCTTGCCTCCTATGGATCTTCTTAGTTTATTGGTATCCTCTAGTGTTTTATTTAAGATAAGTAGTAGTGATGATCTCATTTGTGTGCATTTTGCATTCAAAAGAAAAAATCCTAAATAATGTACTACTTATGGGTGAGCTCTCCTTTATTATTTAGAACACGCCTATTTATGCTTCTTGCTTTGATCCATATCATGTTTTATGTTCTTAGAAGTTTGATCTTTTCGTTTTGGTATTTTGTGCCATCATGAAAAGTGTGAGAGTTTGGTTTATGTGTTGGAACCTTGCTCTTTTGTGAGTTGGCTTTGTCTCATTCCTTGTTTAATGTTTTGACCTTTTAGAATGAGATAAATCCTCGAGCATGCGTGTTTTATCTATATTTTGCTCTTTGGCCTTTGTCTAGTCCATTTGTTGACCTAGTGATCTTTCATGTGTTAATTTGGTTCTTTGATACAATTTGGACATTGTTTGTCGTGTCACACTCTTGTGTGTGCCATCTCGGTTTACTTGGTGTTTTTTGTTCAAATTGCATCTCCTTGTTGGATCTTGGAAGTCTTGCATGCATAGTTACTATAAGTATATATTATGGCATGCTTGCTTTATTAGATCCAATATATAGGGGAAACTCCACAAAATCCTAATTGGCTAAGATGTGCATGAAATTCAATTTCATATTAATATGCACATATTCATGTGGAGTCTCTCCTATGTATTGTAGTTTCACTAACTACTTTGGACCCAATATGTTTGGGAACCATTTTGTACTTAAATGTGTTTTAGGGACAATTGGAGATATATTGGATGCTTGTCTCTCCAAGTTTGAAGAAGTGGTGCGTTCATGGGAATTGGAGGCAAGCTATAGGATGATCAACAAATTCATATCCCCTTCATCCTAACAATTATATCTCGGTAACAAGTATCCTCTCCTCATGCTCATATTTCTTGATTCCAACCTTTGTGGGTTGGCTTCTAGCATGAATTTTTGAGTTTGTATGTGTTGTGGTTCTAGCTTTGGTTTTAAGAGATCCTCCTATTACAAATATGCGTAAGTTGAGATGAGTACATATTAGTGGGACTATACAAAATCATGCATATGATCCACCAATCCCAAATATGTCAATCTAGCAATTTCATTGCCTATCCTTTACTCAACTTCTCTCATGTGCAATAGTGAGATTTTGCTAGTTGATTTTTCATTTGTGATACTTGTTGCTTTTCTCCATATATTCCAACCATCTCCTTTTACCTTGGTGATTGTTGTAATATATGTAGTGGGTTGGTGTTTGAAGTTCATTCATGAACAACAAGATAATATTATGCCTTTGGCCATGCTTACAAGCAAAAATCTTATTGGTATGTGTTATGACTTCATTTTGGTTTTCATATGCTTTCTTGAGTATCTTGTTTATGTGTGCATGTTTCTTTGTGGACATATGTCTTTGTGAT
Organism: Avena insularis; assembly: GCA_023614405.1. Classification (NCBI taxonomy): domain Eukaryota; kingdom Viridiplantae; phylum Streptophyta; class Magnoliopsida; order Poales; family Poaceae; genus Avena; species Avena insularis. Next base: position 204,245,162 of record CM042690.1, on the reverse strand, counting down.
GCATTCCACTTAGAAACTTATACACATAAGAGAAGATAATTTTTGCTGAGTTTTTTATTTTTTCTTGGATACCACCTTTTATTTCTTTTTTATTCTACGGTGGCTTCCAAATTTATTTGCCTATGTGTGCTTGTTCCTTTTGTTTGCATCTTCGGCCACTCATATTTATTCTCTCATGCATTGTATTGTTAAATGAATATGGATGAGTGAGGATTCCATGATCATGCACTTTGTCCCCAATATAATTATTATAATTGGTGCATAATCTTTGGGGAGCTCCTCTAAATTCATTTAATAATGCTCATTCGAATTCTTTCTTGTTTGTTGTGTTTTAAATGATTATGGGGAGCAAGGATGCCATATTTGTGCATAATATATTCAAATGCAACTATTCTATATGTGCACAAATCTTGGGGAGCTTCTCCATTTTCATTTAAAACACTCTTTTGATCTTTCAATTAACACTCTTCTTTCTCCTTTGTTGTGTTTTAAATGCTTATGGGGGAGCGAGGATTCCATATTTGTGCATGATGTATTCAAATGTAACTATTTTATTTGTGCACAAAATCTTGGGGAGCTTCCCTATTTTCATTTAAATCACATCTTTGATCTTATCATAACATCTTGTTTTGTTCATTTGGACTCATTTGTTGTTTTCATTCGGTTCTTTTGGATCTTGTGGTTGCTTGCGTCATTTGTTTATGCTTAGTTTATTTTATTTCTTTGGCAATCTTTGGGTCCTCAATATAGTTTTACTTCCTCCTAAGTATTCATCATTGGATTTGTGCGAATGCACACCTTTGGAGGAACTATCACTATATTGGCCTTCTAGAACTTGTCACCCATTTCGGCAATCGATGCCAATGGGGGAGAAGTTTTAGAGGGTTTAAGGGAAGTTGGTTTATGCTTTTAGTTTGTTCTTAAGCATTTTCCTTTCATGCTATTGCATCTCTGTGTTGCTTAGCATGTGATATATATAGGAAACTCCACCAATGATAATGATTGGCAATATATGCAATGAAATTCAAGTTCATCACACTTACATAGATTGTGGCAGAATTTGCTATATATATTGTGGTGGTACCAATATCACATACTTGTGTAGTATTTGATATTGGTGCTACAATTTTACTCATTAAATTCATTATATAAACCCTCTCAAAGGGATTGCCATCAATTACTAAAATGGGGGAGATTGAAAGAGCATGTGGGCCCCCATGTGTGGTTTTGGTAATTAATGACAATCTTTATGGACTAATGTGTGTATTAAGGTGTACTTGTAGGTTTTGTCCATTGGCATCGCTTGGAGAATGTGTTGGCTTCAAGGATGATGAAATGAAGAAGAAGATGTGTTGTGGAAGCTCAATATGCGCCATCCCTAGAAGATCTCATGTTTGGTGCTTGCCATCCTCGGTGTTTATGGATCGATGAAGACAAGACCAAAGGATGCTCAAGGCAAAGTTATTCTTGATAGGTTTTTCCCTTTTGCCGGTCTTATGTTGACCGGGTTTAGGATAGATAGTCGTACTATCAAGAAGGGCTCTCGAGTGAGTAACTCGATCATATCGTTCGGAGAGAGCTCAAACCTTTGCATACTTGCATCATCGTATTTGGTTGTTTTGTATTATCCATGTGAGGATATATAGATTGTGGTAATCTCCATAGCAAGATCTTGTTCATCAAAATCGGATCTCCCTTTTATATCTTGTTGCGATTTTGATCTTGGTGGTTTTCCGGATACTCACCGAGTGAGGTATCTCACATTATTCTACTTGATACTTTCTCACTTGGTGATATCCAATATTTCCACTTGTTATTGGGTAGCACTTGTCATCCTCTTTCCAATGCAATTGGATTCGGGTCAATCGGAGCTACCAATCAAAAGTTATGCATGTTTGTTTATTTGCCTTTTGTTTTAATGGAAAAAGAAAAAGAAAAGGATTTTCTAGTTTTGGGCCGAGCGGTAGTACCGGGCCACTACCGCCCGGCCCGGCTCGCGCTGGCCCTCCTCTGTGGCGTCCGGCAGCTCCACCCGGTGGTACCGGCCCAACGCGGTAGTACCGCCCGGGCGGGCCGATAATACCGAGCCGCCCAGCCAGGCCCAGCCACCCGCCTCCCTGCTTCCTCCCGTAGCCTCCTCACTCCCCGAAGATTGAGGCCGTGGTGGCTATTATTGGGAGCCTCCAATTAAGTTGTGGAGATAGCCCCAATCTTGTACGGGTTCGGTGACCACCCTTAAGTGTCCCATAGTGGAACGGGTGTTTGCCCGCGTGGTGGGTGCTCGGGAGAATAGGGTGAGGCCTTGGTGGCATTGGTGGTCTTAGTACCACCCACACGTCCAACGAGACGTACTCCCTTGTTGGGAGGAACTCTGTAAAATATTGTCGTCCCCGCGTGCCTCGGTTATCTCTATACCCGAGCTCTTTACTTATGCAATTTACATTGTGATAGCCTTCGTGCTTGAAGTAATTTATATTGCTATCATATTGTTGCTTGTCTTGTCTAGCATAAGTGTTGGTGCACATAGGTGAACCTTAGTATATCTAGGCTTTGTGCTTAACAAAAGAAAACGCTAGTTTTATTCCACGTTTGTTAAGCCCATCTCGTAGAAGTTTTAATCGCCTATTCACCCCCCCCTCTAGGCGACATCCGTGATCTTTCAATAGGTTATAGTGGATGTAGAGGCCTATGAAGTGGCTGAATAGAACGAGGTGATCAACATTGATCAGCTCTTATGAGAGCTGCTATCCAAGTCTTGTCTTATGGACCACAGGGTTCCCCTGCCTGTATTTGTAACATAGATTGTTGTTGCATTGAAACTATGTTTCTATGATTAGGTTTGTTGAGAGATTGTAATATAATGTTCTATGAGATGTTTGGAGTTTTGGACATATCACATTGAAACCATCGTTGTAGTAATAAGACATAAGTACATTGTAGTTGACATGACTATGTTTGTTGAGATGATGTACTATACTTGTTTCTGAAGAGAATATGCCTGAGAGGCAATAATAAAGTTTTTATTTTCTTATTCCAAGTATATGATAGATGTTTATTTGTCGTGCTATAATTGTGTTAATTGGAAATTTTAATACATGTGTGTTTAATAAATAAAATAAAAAGTTCCTAGTTATGCCTCTGATATAAAATAGCTCGCTGATTAACAAGATGATCAAGGTTTCCTGATCATGGACAATGGATGTTGTTAATAACGAGTTCACAACATTGGTGGAATGATGTGATGAACATTCACCCAAAGTATAGTAACATGATCAAAGTTCTTATGTTTACATTGCTATAACATCATGTGAAGTAACCCTAATACTTAGACCATGAGATCATGTCAATCACTAATACCGGAAGAGTAACTTGATAACATCAAATGTCACACTGTAACATGCTGACAATAAAGGTGGGTTCAGATACTCCAAAAGTGTTATGTAGAGGCTCATGGATGAAGAGTGGTATTTATCCATCCCGATGATGGAGAGATATACTTAGGGACCTCTCGATGATATCACATTGACAGAGCCTGCAAGCAAGTGATAAGATCACAAGGAATGTTATATCATGGGAACGAGAAAAGAGTACTTGTCGGTAACGAGATCAAACCAGGTATGGGGATACCGATGGTCGAATCTTGGACATGTAATATATCGCGAGATAAAGGGATATAGTTACGATGTTAAAGGTTCTCACGATCACTAGAGTCGTCATTGAATGTGCGGGAGTCCGTACGGATCTCTAGGCCCTGCTGTTGCTTATTCATCGGAGAGGGGTCTCGATCTTGTCTGCATTATTCACAAACCATAGGGTGACACACTTAAGGTATACCTACACCAAATGGAGCAAATATAATACTAGCGAAAGGATTTGAAAGCACTGGAGTTATTTTGGTAGACGCCAGAATTGTTTCGGGTCAAATTGCTGAAAGTGGTTTCAGATGTAATATCGAAGTAATGTAGGGGTTTTATTTAGATGTTTGTTAATTAAAGTAATTAAAAAAATTCTGAATAAAATAAATAAAATAGTTTTATTAAATGAGAAATGGCATTAATTTTGGTACAAAATTAATGCATGTGAGTGGATTTTTGAGTGGAGGTGTGTTTATGTGAGTGGAGCCTCCACCCACATGAATGAGGGAGAGGTGGGGGAACCCACCTTGGCCGCCGGCCATGGTATCCCCCTATAAAAAGCCTCCTCCTCCATTCTTACACCTCCTCATGAAGGATCTCTCTCCCCTTCTAGATTATTCCCCATGGCTTTGGACTAGCGGAGTACATGTTCTTGGTGGTTTCTCTGGAAGGATTTGCTGCTTCTGCTGCTTTGCTGGAGTGAGGAATTGGAGGTGGTCGTGGTACCGGACATGTGTGCATTCACGGATGCACCACTGCTTGGCGGTGCAGTACTTCATCACGATCTTGAGATCGGCAAGTGAACGACTACATCATCCACGATATTAAATCTCATTACGCTTTGTCGGTCTTCAAGTGTAAGTTCTCTATGGATGTATATGCACCCATTGATTGTATCTAGGTAGATAGATCTTGGTTCTTAGTTGTTCATATCATAGGTTTTTTATGCTGGGAACCCAACAGTTTCTATGAGTATGTTTGTTGAGAGATTGTAATATAATGTTTTGTGAGCTGTTTAGATTCTCGGACATATCATTCGTTGAAACCATCATTGAACAAGTGATACTTAAGTACCTTGTAGTTGAAATGATTATATTTCTTTAGATGATGTAATATACTGCTCTGTGAGATCGGTAATTTGACTAATCGCTGGATAACTACCTATTACTTAGAAAACATTACTATGATGGATGAACAAGTGTAAGGTTTAGTACAAAACTTACTAGGTAGGAGATAGTAATCTATTGGATGAACAAGTCTAGGATTTAGGATTAAGGGTTAAGGGGTTATTACACTAAATAGTGCATTAGACCCTAAACTATAAACCCTAATCCTATAGTGTCACATCCAGTAAACTATTTGTAGGGTAACGGGTAGGCTACACTAGCGTAAAATCAAAATTTTCTACCATGTCAACCAGTAATACTATTGTCATAGATCATAGGATTACCACTAGACGCGCAATTGCGAAACTCGATGATGCACGTCAGGGCAGTGTAGATGTTATATGCCTCCTCCTCGTCCTCGTCCCATGAGCAGCTCCCCTTTCGCGGCTCGTCCAAGTGCTACAGCTGCAGCACCTCCGAGGTATCCACACCTCTAGAGTGGAAGCCATCACACGCCAGACTGCTAGGTCTGCTCGCTCGTGCAACACAGGCGTAAGAGGAGTGGCGGCTAGGTGGAATGCTCAACCCTATTTAGCTCGCCTCACTCTCTCTTATATAGGCATCCCCGGTGGGCTTCTACATTAGCAGCCCATTAGTAGCCTAAGCCCGGTCTAATTCGGATCCAATCCTCATTAGGCTTCCACCCCATAAAGTGTGTGACCCTATAGGTTCATACACGTATAGACATGACATGAGTACACTTACTCCATTAATAGTTGGTAGCGGCCTCTAGCAAAACGTGCCAACTCCTAAACGCATATAAAGATCATTCAGACGAACCATCACAAGGTTGAGTACATGTCTTTCCCTTTGCCTCACGATATTTGGTCTAGCTCCAAGCTGACCTCTCTTTCTCAATACTGTGATTCAGAATCCCTTTACTAGGTTAACTCTTAACCGTATGTAGCATGGCCATGCATTTCTGGATCTGATCACTCGAGGGGCCCAGAGATATCTCTCTCAAGTAGAGAGGGGCAAATCCCATCTTGATTGATGTTGGGGATGTGCTATATGGGTATCCTCATAGCATGTCACCAATCTGCCTAACCCGGGTGGCCCATAGTTGGTAGCAAGGCCTATGGCCTGCTGGGCGGCCCAGTTAGACGGATCCTGAAGGGAGGCCCATGTCGGCTTAAGGAAGGCCACGCAGGAGTCACCGACGTACGCGGATCCTTGGAGTACAAGACACGAAAGACTAGTTTGTATTAGTCTAGGACTCTTTACCTTGTCCGACAAGGACCTTTCCCTATAAACCCTAGGTCTTGGCGCCTTCATAAGCCAGCCTGTGGGAGCCTTTAGGGTACAACTTCTCTAATTGTTGCGTACAAGGAGCAACACCTCGCACATCGAACCCATCTCTGTAACTCGGCGTATTGCCATTATAGTGATTTATAGCAGGAGTAGAGTTTCGCTACTATTGTGGGACTTGAACCTGGATAAGCCGTGTTACCTCATACCCGCCAACTCTCCGCCTTACCCCATGTCTCTAAACATGCACTGTGAGGACCCCTCCATGGTGTACTCGTCGGCAATACCACTATAGTTGGCGCCCACCATGGGGCAAGAGGCGCTTCAAGCTCTACCCCCGGCGAGGTCCAATGTCTTCACGGGAATCGGTGATACCGTAGCCATCGGTCGCGTTCTCTTCTCCGGCAACGTCCCGATCGTCCCTCCAGATGAGTTTTGGGTGCCGACAAAGACGAACCCCACACGCTGGTCCATCATCCCCTTCGGAGACATCCACATCTTCATCGGTGAAACTAACTTGGGTCCTAGATCCCAGGAAGTCGGAAACTCGTCAAGCCCCGCACGGACCACCTATGAGCAGGACACGTTCTTGGAAGGATCTGGGCCATACCTCTCTTTGGACTATGGTGGCTCAGATCAAGAAATTTCAAGGCCCACCCAAACCGCCCCTGTGCAAGATATGAAGGTGGAAGGACCCCGCAAATCCGCTTGGCTTCCCCGAGCGTTAGAGATGCGCAGGTCACACTTTGTCAGCGTCGTCACCATCTTCAATGTAGCCAGATGCGTTCAAAGGGATGGAGAACCTCCCCGCGAATACCTTGCTAGATGGATGAGGGTAAGGGAAACCCTAGAGGGCGACCGCGCCGATGAACTCATGTACCACTTCGTGGAAGGGCTCACGCCTAGAACACTCCTCCGACATACCCTCCGAAGGCGGAAGGCTGCAGGCCCTCTCACCCTTGGTGAGATGGTCGCCATCGTCAACGAATACGCGGATGCCAATGAAGGGGCCATGATGGCAATCGCTGTCATAGCCGGAGGAGGCAACAATAACAACGGCTGGCCTCCATCACCCTCCACATCCACCATCGCCAACACCGAAGCCAACTCCGACTCCATCCTCGATGCACTTTACACCGACATCAGTATGGATGCCGGTGGCCCGGACACTAACTCGGAGGAATGCGATGCTATTATGAGGGGGATCGAGCAGGAGATCGAGAAGGAGGAGGGTGCTGAGCAGACCAACACTTCCCACTAGGTGCTAGTCGCCATTGGGAGCGTGATGGAAGAAGACGGACAGGAACAGGAACGTGAGAGAGCTCCACCCACGCCAGCGGTCACCAGAGCAGTAGCAGCTAAGAAACCATCGAGCCTCCGGCTCCGACCAAGGCTCTGCCTCCTCCGGTTTCCCACCCGCCACCGGTCCAGGAACTTACCATGATGCCTAATACAGCCCGACAATCAAATCAGCCGCCAATGCCACCGTCAACCTCTGCAACTGGCAACCCACTAGCCACTCCTGCCGACAAATCAATCTATGGCACACTCCTCTTTGAGCTAATCACCGTCTCCCATATCCGGAGCGTTATGGAGCTTGATGAGAAGCGTGCGGAAATCTTGGCAGAGGCCAAGTGCATCACGGAGCAAGGCGCTAAGTTGGACGAAGACATGGCTAAGGCGCAGCAATCCATCAAGGCGGCAAGAGCTATAGAGGCCGAATACAAGCAATTGTTGTTAAAGAATAAAGCAAAGAAGGTACCAGCACATGTCATCGAAGATCCCGGCGTTTGGCGAGGCTTGGGATTTAACGGGTCTAAGCCGACAAAAGCCACCCCTTACATAGATTCAGAGGGGAGGCAGGTCATGCCAATCCCCACTCTCAACATTGCCATCGCCAAGACCCTCCTGGAGCAGAACAGGTCGCCAGAAGCAGTTGCTCAAGTGTACGAACTCGTCGCTAAGGCATGCAAGCAACTGGAAAAGGCCGCCTCGCAGAGGCTTGAGTCCAACAAGAGCTTTGCCAATTAACCCTGAATAGCCGCAGAAGGCCAAAATCTCCCCATGAAGAGGTATCACATACAGGCTCCACAGAGCGAAGACGGAGGAAAGCACGCAACATGACTGACGCTATCCCCATATCCTCCGACCATGGAGAAAAGGCTCGTCCCTGCTGCTCGCCACCTCCACCACCATCTCGATGTCATGAGGAACCTGAGCCGCGCCACCACACAAGCATGCCACCTCCAAGGCGGTCCCAGCCCGACATCGTTATACGCGATCAGGGCGAACAACCTAGGCATGCTGGAGAGCACAGCGGCCATGACGAACACATAAGAAGGTCCCACAAGGAACCGCCACGTCCGACAAGCAACCGCGATAGGCATGAGGAATCACAGGAGGTCCACAGCAAGAGAGGTAACCCACCGCCTCCACCGCCGCCATCGCCACCTAGCAACCATCATGTCGGAGGACACGGTGGATCTCATAGATCACGCCACAACTCCCCTCCCCATGACGGCAAAGGGAAGTGATACATCGTAAACATATCTATAATTTTTGATGTTCCATGCTTGTTTACTATCTACTTTGCTTTGCTTTGTCAACACTTTGAGGTATTTTTATGTTTTCTGGGAGCAACCTATTAACAAGATGCCACAGTGCTAGTTGCATGTTTTCTTCTGTTTTTGGTTCCAGAAAAGCCAGAAAATGAATATTCTCGGAATTGGACGAGACAAAAGCCAAAGTCAATATTTCACCGAGGGGAACACAGAGCCAGAAGACGAGATGGATAAGGGCCTCGAGGGGGCCACACCCCTGGCTCAGGCTGCCTGGTGCACAGGCTGCCTCGGGCACCCCCTCGGCCTCCCCTTTCGCCTATAAGAAGCCTCCGATGCAGAAACCCTAAATCATCCAGGAGAAAGCCACAAAAACCTCCACAGTGCCGCCGCCATCGAAGGGGAGATTTGGGGGACAGAAGTCTCTGTTCGGGCACCCTGCCGGGACGGGGAAGTGCCCCCGAAGCCATCTCCACCGACTCCACCACCATCTCCATCGCTGTTGCTGACTCCCATGATGAGGAGGGAGTAGTTCTTTCTTGACGCTAAGGGCTCTACCGGTAGCTATGTGTTCATCTCTCTCTATGCGTGATCTTATGAGATCATGAGCTTTGTAATCTATAGATCTATTCTGCTACTCAAGTGCTTTAAGTAATCTCTGCTTATCCCCATGTGTGTGAAGTTGACAGTGTGCACACCGTGTGGCAGTTTGGCTAAGATTACATAAATACTTATCATGAGTATAATTTGAGTTGGATGTCTCTATGAGAATTGTGGTGTTTGTTGGAACCATCTAGCGCTCAAGATGACAGTGAGGGGTTATCTAGATGGGGAATACGAACTTTAAGGTGTGTTGTTATAGCCCTACATCATCCAACCGGAGAGTAGTTCAGTGTAGTATCATAAAGAGAAGATATTTATATGAGAGTGTTCACTAGTGAAAGTATGAACCCTAGGCCTTGTTTCTAAGCATTGAAACACCATTTGCAACTAGATCTGTTACATGTTTTCTTGCTTCCATCTTTATTTCAGATTGCCTTTAGTCTCTTCCTGCCCGTCAAGCTCTTTTCTGGCACCGTTACCACCTATAATTATCCATACGACTTGTATTTAAATATCTCTTTGCCGAACTAGTGCACCTATACACCTGACAAGTGTATTGGGTGTGTTGGGGACACAAGAGACTTCTTGTATCTTGATTGCAGGATTGCTTGAGAGGGATACCTTTGACCACTTCCTCCCCGAGTTTGATAAACCTTGGGTAATCCACTTAAGGGAAACTTGCTGCTGTTCTACAAATCTCTGCACTTGGAGGCCCAACAACTGTCTACAAGAATAGAAGTGCGTAGACATCAAGCTATTTTCTGGCGATGTTGCCGGGGAGGTAAGGTAAAAGGTACTCACATCCTCTGGCTACTAAGCTATCTTCTAATACGGTTGCTAGTGTGTGAGTGCTCGAAGTTATTTCCTTTAGACTCTGCAATTATATCTTTTTGTTTCTTGTTTTTATTTTCACTAGTTAGGCTTAATGGAAAACAACAACAAAATTAGAGAGCTTTATTGTATTTATCTTGAGTTAGGACATGAAGTGTTTAAAGAGAAAATTTAAAAAACCTATGGAAGTTTATTTGCATGCTAACAATAATGTTATTAGTATAAATTCTTTGAACACCATTATTGCTAATGCTATGGAAAAGTCTAAGCTTGGGGAAGCTTGTTTTGATGAGCATGATATTTTTAGTCCCCTAAGCACATAGGAGAAATTTTACTTTGATGATACTATACCTCCAATATATGATGATTACAATGATGAATATGATATTTTTAGTCCACCAACTATTGAGGAGAAAATTAATTATGATTACAATATGCCTCCTATATTGATGACTATGGTGATGAGAATAATAATGGTAGCTATTTTGTTGAATTTGCTCCTACTATGACTAATAAGAATGACTATGCTTATGTGGGGAGTATTAATTCTTTTATGCATATGGCTCATGATAAGAATGTTTATGTGATAGTTATATTGCTAATTTTATTCACGATGCTACTGAAAGTTATTATGAGAGAGGGAAACATTGTTTTATGTATCTCAACAATATTAAGTTTCCCCTCTTTATGTTGAATTTTTTGAATTTGCACTTGTCTTGCTTTCCTATGCTTGTTGCTTTGTGCTTTCATGACTTGTTTCTTTATAAGATTATTTTTCATAGGGAGTGGGTTAGACTTAAATTTGTTCTATATTTTCTTCTTGATGCTCTCTTTTACTTCAATTCATATTTCTTATGTGAGCATCATTGAAATTATCATGCCTAGCTCAAAGCGTTAAAGAAAAGCACTTATTGGGAGATAACCCAAATTTCGTAGGAATCTTTTGTTGAGTCTTGGAAGTTATTGCCTCTGTCCTCTCCTTATCATTTTGTTTTTGTTTTTGTGCCAAGGATAACCTCTAATGAGAGAGAAGTAAGACTTGGGAAAGTTGTTGTCCTGAAACAGATTTTTGTGCTTCGTAGTAAAAATTCATGAAAACTCTCTGTATGTCAGATTGAGCTGTAATTTGTTTTTCTTCTGCCCCAGGTTGTTATCTAACTTTTGTTAGTTCAAGAGTTTTTGATTTGAGCAATAGAAGGTCTTCGAAAAAATCGGTTTTCACCTGCTGGTCTGTTTTGACAGATTTCTGCCATTATTTGCATTTGCCTCTTTATCGATTTCTTTTTGGGTTCTTTTTGGTGAATAGAGATTTTTGAGGGAATTGCTACAGTAGCTTGTGTTTTTAATGAAAGTTTTGCTGTTTTAAAACTAAACCCCAAAGGTTTATTATCTTTTGAATGTACTAATGTTGCTAATGAAGATTGTGTGAAGTTTTGTATGAAGGAAATTTTCAGGTGTAGGGAAAGAATGATGTAATGAGATGAAGAATGGACAAAAGCTCAAGCTTGGGGATGCCACCCCGTGTCACCCCAAGAAATATTCAAGAGGTACAAGCGTCAAAGCTTGGGGATGCCCATGGCATCCCCTTCTTCATCAATAAAAATCTCAGGTCTTTCTAGATACTTCGTTTTTATTGTTTCATGCACTGTTGTGTTATTCTTGGAGCATCTTTGTTTTTTTAGTTTTCTTTTGCTTGGTTTGCTGCAATAAGTTGGTTGGATCCCAACACTTCTTTTGGAGAGAGACACACTCTGCTTTCATTGTTTAGAACACTCTAGTTTTCATTCTTATTGTTTTGTGAGTGTTCTCTTTTGCTAGCACTGGGTTTAGCCTTAGTTTTCTTGTGATTTGAGCTTAGAAATTTTTAGTTCTTCTTTGTGGATTTGTGAGACAAGCCCACTGATATTTATTTATTCTTATCTTTGTCAGTTGTTTCAAATAAGTTGATTGGTGTTGGAAGAGAGTGGAAAGCTTCATGCTTTAGTGGTACAAAAGGGAGCTTGTTTTGACTATGGCTTAGACTTTGTCATGTCATGCTTGATATTGTTTTGGCTTTATGCTTAGTGATTATTGCTGTAGCATGACTTGTTACAAACAATTGAGATTGCTTAATGTGCCTTGGAAGAATCATGTGTTGTTTTAGCATATTAAAGCATAGTATTGTGGTATTCTCCTTTGATGCTTTATTTGGGTTGACTTGCGCATGCTCACACCATGTTAAGACTATACCAAGTCACCATAGCCTCTATGATCATTTAGTTTTTGACTTGTAATATCACTTTATGCTTTAATTAATAATGTTTTGTTGCTTTGCATGATTATGGCCATTATTGCTCTCTTAGTTGGTCGCTCGATCAGGTTTTGCTAGCCTCCATACCAAGTATGAGTTCCACTCATGCATCCAACTCCAAATAAAACCAAGTTATTCCAAAGAGTCCACCATACCTACCTATTAGCATTTGCTATTCCAAGTATATTCATGTTCTTATCTACCTTCCAAATTAAACTTGTTATGTGAAAATTAGTGATTAAAGCTCTCACGAACTTGATGGCACACTTTACTTTTCTTGCCCCTAATAAACTTGAACCATTGTTTCATCTATGTTGTATATGCTTGCAGTTATACGTTGGGATTAGCAAAACCATGTTGTCATGGGGAACGCTTTCAATATTGCACTTGTACATTGTACCCAGTTGATATCATGCTCTTTTTTTTATGGATGTCGTCGGTGTGAAATGAAAGGGGATCTTGTAAGTCCATAGAGTTATGTATGTGTGTTAGAGAAACGCCTAGGCGGCTAGTCTAATCCATGCCTAATCATGGTGGAAACCTGCAGCGTAACCATAATGAGCAATCTATGAAGCATTCTTCTTATAAAAAAAGAGATAGAGATTGAGAAAAGAGGAAAGAGAGAAAAAACACCATTTTCCCATGGTAAATAAGAAGATGCTGAGATGCTTATTGTCTGCTTGCCTTGTCATTTTGATATGGGGATACTTCCGTATCATCAGGCAAGGGGTACCCCGTTGGCGGTTCTCTATAATACACATGTGTTGGGGATATACTTTTTGGGTATCCTCAACGTACCTCACTGACCAGGGTGGCCCACTTCAGGTTAGAGCTTTGCTTCACGGGCGACCTAGTTAGGGAGAAGAGACGGAGTCCAGTCCGGCTATGGGAAGGCCCAGAAGACTTACCGACATAGGCCTATAGTGTTACTTGTAGTTCAAGATGTACACTGTAACCGACTCTTAGTCGTAGCCGTATAGGTCTCTCCTATAAACCCTAGGCCAGATATCTATATAAGCCGTCCTAGGGAGAGCCTTTAGGGCACCCTCACATAGTCTACAATCTCAACTTGCATAGGCGAAACCCTTGTAACCCATATTCCGGCTCTGTTGTATTACTGGATTGCTAGCAGGAGTAGGATCCATCCAAAGCCGGCGGATTCAAACCTGGGTAAACTTGTGTGATCACCATCCTGGAACACCGTACATCTCACACCCCTCTCTTCCACACGCCTCGAGGACCCCCTCATGGCGTACTTGTCATTAATCCGACGACAGTTGGCACCCACCGTGGGGCAAGTGAGCTTCGGATCTGCGTTCCGAGAAGAATCAGTAAGAATTGTAATCAGCGAGACCATCACCGTCGGTCGCTTCCTCTACACTAGCAACGTCCCTCTCATCGTTCTCAACGAGACCTGGATTCCGGCTAGGGAGGTCGTGACTGCTTACACCATCACGTACTTTTCCGAGATCGATGTGTACATCTGTTTTGTTGAACCTACCCCACCCACCCCAACGGTGATGACAGAGGCAGAAGAAATCTCTGGGTCCACTTTGTCTACGGAGGTGGCAGAGTTCCGGATCTCAGAAAACACCAAACCCACCCAGCTCGCACCTGTCGCGGAGATAGTGGAGAAAGCCGAGCCTAAAGGAGATCTGGCAGTACAAGTCGAGTCTGGAGTGGATCTCCCTAGCAAGGCCGAATCCCAGATCGACCCACCTGCGGAGGTTGAAATCTAGGAGGAGCAATAAAACGACTCTGGTTCCAGTTCTGATAATTCCGGAACAGATAAACCGTTCTTGAGATACACGTTGAGGCGCATGATGATGAAAGACGCAAGCATGGATGGAATTCTCAAGACCATCAGGCGTTTCGAGGAAGCCAACCAAGAAAGCCGCAATTATCTCAGGAGGCACATGTCACACTTTGTCGGATATGTTGGATCCGGATCTAGCTCAGCCTATGCTGGGGACAACAAAGACTCAGTGTTGGAGGCGATCGGAACAAACGTTGACTTACTGGCATCTTCGGATGACTCCATGATGTCGGCAGATTTCTGGAAGTTCCGCGCGGAATATGAAGAGGAGTTTAACTCCAAGAAAATAGTCTTGATGACCCACAAGTATAGGGGGTGTATCGCAGTATTTTCGAGGGAAGTGAAACCCAATTTATTGATTCGACACAAGGGGAGCCAAAGAATATTTATAAGCCTTAACAACTGAGTTGTGAATTCAGCTGCACCTGGAAACAATCTTGCTCACAGCAGTTTATCAGTAGCAACAGTTTTGTAGTAGGAATAGTAAAGTAACAGCAGTAGTAAAGCAAAGACAGTAGTAACAAAAGCGGTAAACAGTGGGATTCGAGTGCGGTAGGCATAGGGATGGATGGACGAGCATTGCATGGCCAAGACAATTCACATAGCAACCAGAACATAGGGCAATTGCAGATAAATAAGATAAAGCACCCAAGTACTAGACAATCCTAGGCATGTGTTCCATATATAGTCATACGTGCTCGCAATGAGAACTTGCACAACATCTTTTGTCCTGCCAGCCCGTTTGCAGCGAGGCCTCTAGGGAACTACTAGCAATTAAGGTGCTCCTTTTAATAGAGCACCGGAGCAAAGCATTAACATTCCGTGAACACATGTGATCCTCACATCAAAGCCTTTCCCTTCCGGTTATCCCGATTTCTGTCACTTCGGGGCCATAGGTTCCGGACAACAATGTGTGTATACAACTTGTAGATAAGACCAGAAACAATACTATCATAATGAATCAATAATAAGTTCAGATCTGAAATCATGGCACTCGGGCCCTAGTGACAAGCATTAAGCTCAACAAGTCGCAACAAAGTCATAAAGCACTAATAAAAGATACTAGGCACCATGCCCTAACAATCTGATGCCATTACATGAACGATCTCATCCAATCCCTACCATCCCCATAGCCTACAGTGGGGGATTACTCACTCATAGATGGGGAAACATGGATGGTCAATGAAGATGATGGTGGAGATCGATGGAGATGGCTCCGGGGGCACTTCCCCGTCCCGACAGGGTGCCGGAACAGAGACTTTCTGTCCCTCGAATCTCCCCTTCGGTGGCGGCGGCGTAGCGGAACTTTTCATGGAAAAACGTCGAACCCCCCGAGGTTTTTAGGTCAGAAGGCTTCTTATAGGCGAAGAGGGGGACCGAGGGGGTGCCTGGGGCCACCACACCATTCCCTGGCACGACCAAGCCCAGCCCGCGCTTGGGGGTGGTTTGGCCAGGCCCTGGCCCTCCTCCGTCTCGTATTCTGCCTCCATGAGTCTTCTGGAAAAATAGGCACTTTGGCTTTTGTCCCGTCCAATTCCGAGAATATTCATTTTCTGACTTTCCTGGAACCAAAAACAGCAGAAAATAGGCAGCTAGCACTGTGGCTCTTGTTAATAGGTTAGTCCAAGAAATCATATGAAAAGTACTCCAAAGTGTGGACAAAACACAAGAAAGTGGATAAAACCAAGCATGGAGCATCAAAAATTATAGATACATTTGCAATGTATCAACATGCCCAAGCTTAACTCTTGCTCGTCCTCGAGTAGGTAAGTGATAAAAAGAAAGAATTTTTTTTGAGGTGACATGCACCATCAAAGACTTGATCAAAGTATTTGTAAAACATTCAAAGTTGGGATCATAGTGCTTCAATCATAACATGAAAGACAAAGTTCTAGCAATAAGACAAAGAAACTATGATGCAACATGAAAAGGCACAAACAAAATATTCATGAATAACAATGCTTTGCAAGACGTTTGTTTGTTTCACATAAAGAAACATAGCATAGTGGCATTCAGCTTGTCCCTCAAAGAATAGCAAACATAAATGCATAGGACACCTTCAAAGTTCACAAGAGTGACTAGATACAAATAGTTTAAAACAAGCAATATCAAGGTATGCATCAATCAACAAGTCTTGGGACAATGCACATAGAACTAAGAATGACCAGTATGCTCTCAAGAAAGTGCTCATAGAATAAGTGGAGACTCAACAAGGAAATGAAAAGGTTTTGAAAAGTTTGAAAGGCTTCCAAATGCTGAAAGTATGGTACTCATTAGCTTTGAGCTCTCATCGCCCCTATCATAAGCATGTTTAATGTGGTTAAGGTGAAAGTGAGGTCCAATCTGAGTTATATGCTTGACAGACTATAATCTGAAAATCCCAAGTCCCTTGAGTACGAGGGCCGCTCCTCATGCTACTCAACTTTAGTTACCGGTAAGTTCTTGTCATCGTAAGTATGTGCGTATCATTGAGAACCGCCAACGGGGTACCCCTTGCCCGATGATACGAAAGAATCCCCATATCAAAATGACAAGGCAAGCAGACAATGAGTACCTCAGTAATCTTCTTATTTACCATGGGAAAAAGGTGCTTTTTTCTCTCGTTCCTCTTTTCATAAAACTCTTTTTTTTCCTTTTCTCAATAGCTATCTCTCTCTTTTTTTATAAGAAGAATGCTTCATAGATATCAATATGGTTACGCTGCAGGTTTCCACCATGTCAGCATCGATTAGACCAGCGGCCCAGGCGTTTCTCTAACACACATACATAACTCCATGGACTTACAAGCTCCCCTTTTATTTCACACCGACGACATCCGCAAACAAAAGAGCAAGGTATCAACTGGGTATATATTTACAAGTGTTGAAAGTGTTCCCCGTGATAGCATGGTTCTGCTAATCCCCAGCATATAATTAGCAAGCATATAACTTTCATGGAGAGTTCACAATGGTTCAGGTTTATTAAGTGTAGGAAATAAAGTGTGCCATCAAGTTCGTGAGAGCTTTACTAACTAACTTTCTCAAAACGAGCAAACATTTTATTCGGAAGAAAACAAGGCATATTGAATATGCACGGAAGTAGCAAATGATGCTAATAGGTAGGTATGGTGGACACTTTGGCAATATTTGGTTTAAGGGAGTTGGAAAAATGAGTAAAACACTCAGTGTAAGTGAAGGCTAGTAATAGTAAGGGAGCGACAAATGAGAGAGCAATAATGGCCATAATCATGCAGAGCGACAAAACATCATTGATCAAAGCATAAAGTGATACTACAAGTTGAAAACTAAAGGATCATAAAGGCTTATGGTGACTTGGGATAGTCATAACATGGTGTGAGCATGTGCCAAGTCAACCCAAATAAAATATCAAAGGAGAATACCACTATACTATGCTTTAATATGCTAAAACAACGCATGATTCATCCAAGGAACATTAAGCAATCTCAATTGTTTATAACAAATCATGCTACAACAAAGAATACTAAGCATAAAGCCAAAACAATATCAAGCATGGCATGACAAAGCATAGGCCACAGTCAAAAACAAGCTCTCTTTACCACTTAAGCATGAACTTTCCTACTCTTTTCCAAACCAAACCAAACCATTTGAACACCAATGTATGAAAGAGGAGGTCCAACCAATTTATTCAGAAAACTAAGCAAACCACGCAAACGAAAAACCAAAACGAAAACGAAAACGAAGACGCTCCAAGAACAACACAACTGTGCATGAAACAATTAAAAATGAAGTGGTTGGAAGAAACCTGAGATTTTTATTGATGAAGAAGGGGATGCCTAAGGCATCCCTAAGCTTTGACGCTTGTACTTCTTGGATATTTCTTGGGGTGACACGCGTGGCATCCCCAAGCTTGAGCTTTAGTCCATCCTTCATCTCATTACTCATTCCTTCCATACACCTGAAATTTTTCCTTCATACAAAACTTCACACAATCTTTATTAGCAACATTAGTGCACTTAAGATAAATAAGTCTTAAGGTTCAGTTGTAACACCAAATAAACTTCCATTAGAACACTAGCTACTGTAGCACTTCCCTGAAAAAGCTAAATTCCCAAAAGAACTCAAAAAGGAACCAACAAGAAGCAAATGCAGAAAATGGCAGAAATCTGTCAAAACAGACCAGCAGGTAAAGACGATTTTTTACGAAGACCTTCTGTTGCTCAAATCAAAAAGTTTTGAACTAACGAAAGTTAGATAACAACCTGTGGCAGAAGCAAAACAATTCACGCCTCAAACGGATGTACATAGATTTTACACAAATTTTTACGGTGAAGCACAGAAATCTGTTTTGGGACAACAACTTTCCCAATCATTACTTCTCTCTCATTAGAGGTTACTCTTGGCACAAAAAGCAAATAAAAAGGATAAGGAGAGGTTATTACCGAGGTAATAACTTCCAAGATGCATTTAAAACTTTTGGGTTATCTCCCAATAAGTACTTTTCTTTAATGCCTTTAAGTTAGGCATAAGCAAAAACTAAAATGGATAGAATAGAAGTAAGCGGAGATAATCATGGTGAAAACATTGTTTTGTTCAATGAAATCCTTTTGTTAACAAGGTTTATCAAGTCTTGCTACCAAAACAATTACATATGAGACAAAACTTTGTATTCCACTAATGATTATGTTACCTCAACCTTGATAGCAATGGTCCCAATCATAATAGTTTCAAATTTTTCTCTTGGTATGGGACAATATATCTCTCCAACTTGAATGCCTTCAACATGTTCAATTGAATTCAAACCATAAGTCCTTTCAATCTTCTTGGGGAAATAGACAGTATGTTCCTTGTCATTAACATTGAAGGTCACCTTTCCTTGATTACAATTAATAACAGCTCCTGCAGTATTTAGAAAAGGTCTCCCAAGAATAATAAACATATTATCATCTTCAGGCATAAAAGTTTGAGAGGATGCTCTCATAAGAAATATGAGTTGAAGTAAAAGAGAGCATCAAGAAGCAAATTAAAAACACATTTAAGTCTAACCCACTTCCTATGCATAGGAATCGTGTATGCAAATAAATTCACAAAGAACAAGTGACAAGCATAGGAAGATAAAACAAGAGTAATTTCAAAACTTTCAGCACATAGAAGGTGTTTCAATACCATGAAAACTTCCACAACCATATTTTCCTCTCTCATAATAATTTTCAGTAGCCTCATGAAGAAACTCAACAATATAACTATCACATAAAGCATGCTGTTCATGATCTACAAGCGCTAGAGCTTTATTATAAACATTTTCAAGAGAAACCTCGGGAACATAACATTCACTCTCCTTTGGTAAGCAAGGGGGACAATCAAATAATGTAAGGGATAACGAGTTACTCTCATTAGAAGGTAGGCATGGGTAGCTAATCCATTCTTCCTCCTTTTGTTCATCACTCTCCTCCTCTTTTTCATCTAATGAGATTTCAGGTTCATCAATTTCTTCTTCCATAGGATCCTGCAAGGCATTAGTCTCTTCCATTTGTGGAAAGCATCTATTAAAATATTCAATAATATAGCCATTTTCATCCTTGTAATTATCAAAGAAAAATTTAAGTATACCATACACCTCATACTTATAAGGTGAATCATCAATATTTTCAAGCAAACTAGCAAGTTCAAAAGCACCCTTCCAAGCAATAAATTCTTCAATTTGTTCTGCATCATAAAAGTCATAAATTCCTTTAGCATAGGAAGATATGGTATCATTATCATTATACTCACATTGAAAAGGGAGGTGTTTATACCTCTTTCTGCAACGAGATTCATCACAACAATAAGTAACATTATAAGTAGAGCACACATTTCTAGCAATGGTATACAATCTATCAATTTGTTCCCATAAGTGTTTCCCTTTTTGTGACAAGCGGTGTTCCTTATAATAATCCTTTTGATCTTCTGTGAACCCACCTTGCCAATAAGCTTCAGTTTCAAAGAAACAAACCATTGCCAACAAGCATGATAAAGCAAGACAATAACAGACCAACGAAAATAACAACTAGAGTAGGAACTAAATTTTTTTGTATTTTTGATAAAGAAACAAGCAAACAAGGAGAAAGATAAACTTAGCTTGAACAATAGTGTTTCCAAGTGAACTTGATAAATAAAGCTATGCTCCCGACAGCGCGGAAAATAGTCTTGATGACCCACAAGTATAGGGGGTGTATCGTAGTATTTTCGAGGGAAGTGAAACCCAATTTATTGATTCGTCACAAGGGGAGCCAAAGAATATTTATAAGCCTTAACAACTGAGTTGTCAATTCAGCTGCACCTGGAAACAATCTTGCTCACAGCAGTTTATCAGTAGCAACAGTTTTGTAGTAGGAATAGTAAAGTAACAACAGTAGCAAAGCAAAGACAGTAGTAACAAAAGCGGTAAACAGTGGGATTCGAGTGCGATAGGCATAGGGATGGATGGACGGGCGTTGCATGGACAAGACAATTCACATTGCAATCAGAACATAGGGCAATTGCAGATAAATAAGATAAAGCACCCAAGTACTAGACAATCCTTGGCATGTGTTCCATATATAGTCATACGTGCACACAATGAGAACTTGCACAACATCTTTTGTCCTGCCAGCCCGTTTGCAGCGGGGCCTCTTGGGAACTACTGGCAATTAAGGTGCTCCTTTTAATAGAGCACCGGAGCAAATCATTAACACTCCGTGAACACATGTGATCCTCACATCAAAGCCTTTCCCTTCCGGTTATCCCGATTTCTGTCACTTCGGGGCCATAGGTTCCGGACAACAACATGTGTATACAACTTGTAGATAAGACCAGAAACAATACTATCATAATGAATCAATAATAAGTTTAGATCTGAAATCATGGCACTCAGGCCCTAGTGACAAGCATTAAGCTCAACAAGTCGCAACAAAGTCATAAAGCACTAATAAAAGATACTAGGCACCATGCCCTAACAATCTGATGCCATTACATGAACGATCTCATCCAATCCCTACCATCCCCATAGCCTACAGCTAGGGATTACTCACTCATAGATGGGGGAAATATGGATGTTCGATGAAGATGATGGTGGAGATCGATGGAGATGGCTCCGGGGGCACTTCCCCGTCCCGGCAGGGTGCCGGAACCGAGACTTTCTGTCCCCCGAATCTCCCCTTCGGTGGCGGCGGTGCAACGGAACTTTTCGTGGAAAAACGTTGAACCCCCCGAGGTTTTTAGGTCAGAAGGCTTCTTATAGGCGAAGAGGGGGGACCGAGGGGGTGCCTGGGGCCACCACACCATGCCCTGGCACGCCAAGCCCAGCCCACGCCTGGGGGTGGTGTGGCCAGGCCCTGGCCCTCCTCCGTCTCATATTCTGGCTCCGTGAGTCTTCTAAATAAATAGGCACTTTGTCTTTTGTCCCGTCTAATTCCGAGAATATTCATTTTCTAACTTTCCTAGAACCAAAAACAACAGAAAACAGGCAGCTGGCACTGTGGCTCTTGTTAATAGGTTAGTCCAAGAAATCAGATGAAAAGTACTCCAAAGTGTGGACAAAACACAAGAAAGTGGATAAAACGAAGCATGGAGCATCAAAAATTATAGATACATTTGCAATGTATCACTCCACAGCTGCAGCAGAAGGAGAAGCCATGGACGAAGGATCTGGAGAAAACTCTCCCAAAGCGCAGGATGGTATGGATCTCGGAGATAATACCGATGTCCAGATGTCCGAAAGTACCGATCAGAGCTTGACTCCAGGAAACAGACCCAAAGCCGTCTTTGCTACCAGCGCTGCCAAGAAAGCAAAGAAGAAGAACAAGAAAAACAAGACCCCGACAAAAGACCCTCTAGCAGAGGACGTAGTTATCGAGGATTATGAAGAAGACTCGGACAGAGCCCTAATCCTGGACGAGCCAAAAGAAGCCTCGATGGATGGACACGTGATCACCGCAGGTGCGCGTAAACACATCGATGCTGCACTAACTACACCTATCCCTACAGCTGCAGAACTTACTGTTGAAGAGCTGGAGGAAAGGGCCTAGGCCCTAGAAGCACGCCGCCAAGTACTCCTTGATGAAGCCAACAACATCAAGGAAGAGAAAAAGTGCATAGCTACCATGGAGAAGTATATCTCTCTGCAGCATCAGAAAACCCGGAAACGACACACACGTGACAATCAGTTTCCGGAAATCGACAAGGTTCTCTTTGAAGGAGACCTAGGGATGCCTCCGCTCGACAGCAAAGGAGATCTGGTGTATCCAACACCAGTACAAAACACCATCACAACTCGAGATATCCTAGCAAATAATCCAGGACCAAAACAAGTTCGATTGGGCATTAAGCTACTCACCAAGGGTCTGGAGCAACAGAAAGCCGCGAAATCCGGAAGCGGAAAACTGGTCTCTCAATCCAACCAATGTCGCACGGATCCGGCCTGGAATGACATAAGGCCTCAACGGGTTCCGGAACAGCCTCACCGTTCCGACCGTCGGGAAGACAACTACTCAAGAACCGGATCTTCAGTGCAGCGTCACAGAACTGCACGTGACTGGTGCAACGTTGCTCCAGCCGCAGAGCAAGAGGCAATTGCTGCACTGTATCCGAGAAATCCTCCCCGGCGAGAGTCGAACGATCGCAGGGAAGTAGACAAAGAGAAACGTCAGGAGGAGGACCGTCAAAGAATGACACCTCCTAGACATACAAGCCGTCCGGTTGAGCCCCATCGCGATGGGAGTAACGGACGAAGGAACGACGGACACCGTGCCGAGTCAAGCCGGCAGGGGGCTTGTCGTAATGAAGATCCTCCCTGGAACCAGAATAATGATGCTCCGGATGGAGACCGGCGAACACCTGGAAACAATCCACCTTCTCCACCAAGTAGCCATCACAACAGTTCCCAAGGAGGACATGGAGGGCGTCGTTGAGTAGGAGGTGGTGGCAGAAGCCGAAGTCCGGCTCCAAGGCACCACAGCCACAGCCGTCACTCAGGACGGCGATCTCTATCACCAAGTGACGCGAGACATCAGATCAACTCCAACACTGAGGCACGGCGCTACGAGAACAACGAAATCTATGTGGGTCCAAAATGGTTCGGACCACGCATAAGAGCAACAAGATTCCTGGAAGGATTCGCTATATCAAGGCACATCCAACCCTACGACGGTGTAGCTCAGCCAGATACTTGGCTCCAGGATTTTTTCCAGGCTTGCTGCATCGCCAAAGGCGGAAACAGCTTGGTCGCAACCCGATATATCCCACTTATGTTGCGGAAGACGGCACGGTCATGGCTTAATGAACTTCCGGAAAACACCATCCACAACTGGTATGACATCCAAAGCGCGTTCTTTTGGAATTTCGAAGGCACATACCGGAGGCCCTGTACGGTAGGAGACCTACAGCGTTGCACCCAGAAAGCCGAAGAAACTTGCCGAGATTATCTCGGATGATGGATCGACACCAAGAACTCATGTGAAGGAGTAAATGACCAAACTACGATTGAAGCTTTCATTGGAGAACTCCCAATTGGTTTACTACGTCATCGCTTGAAGTGTGATAAGGTTACCGACTTGGGAGAGATAATAGAAACATCGAGTTGGTATGCAGATGCAGACGACGATGTAGAGGGACTACTGAACTCCCTAGCTATGCCACAGTCAGCAAAACAACAAAAGTAGCAAGCTTAGAAGCGCAAGAACACCTCGGAAGAAAAACCCAACATGGAAATGGTAGTAGTCACTGCTACTTTCGGGTCTGGAGGACGAGGAGGGCGCGGCGGTGGCCGTGGATGCGGTCGTGGGACATCAAGAGTCCAAGGTAGAGGAGACCAGCAACCTGGCAAAACCTACTCCTGGGCCGAAATTGCCAATAACCCATGTGTGCATCACTTGGATGCCAGTCGGGGCTCGTCTCACACAAACGCCGAATGTCGTTTTAATGATGACATCAAGAAAGATGATACTGCTGGCTACAGGGCTAAGCGGAAGAAGGGAAAGAAGAATCCCGAAAAATATAAAGAGGCCAAGGAAGATTCCGACATGAAGGAAGCTGATCCTTCAAATCCCAAGCCAGAGGGGAAGAAAAACTTCCCAACAAAGAAATACACTTACGTCACCTTCCTCGGATCTCAACCAGCTAAGGTCAAGAAAGCAGTTCTGCATGAGCTCAACACAACTGTTCCGGCTGTCTCTCAATATTTGGACTGGTCGGAAGTGGCAATCACCTTTGGCCGTGCCGATCATCCGCCTAAGTTGCACAAGCAAGGAAAATACGCCTTAGTCGTCAACCCACTTATTGACGACTATGGTTTCTCCAAGACTCTCATGGATGGCGGTAGCAGTATTAATATTCTGTATGTCGAAATGCTATGCCGGATGCGAATCTTGGAGACCCAGGTAAATCACAGTTCTGTGATCTTTCACGGAGTTGTCCCAGGAAGACAAGCAAATTCCTTGGAAGAAATCACTTTGGATGTTACCTTTGGGACTCCAAAGAACTATCGGATGGAGGCACTTTCTTTTGAAGTGGTGATAACCCACAAGTATAGAGGATCGTGTGTAGCCTTTTCGATAAGTAAGAGTATTGAACCCAACGAGGAGCTAAAGGTAGGATAAATATTATCTCAAGTTCTATCAACCACTGATACAACTCTATGCACACTAAACGTTTGCATTATCTAGGAAATAAAACTAGAGCAACAATACGAGTAATAGAGATAGCTTTGCATGATAATAAATAACAAGAAAGTAAAGCTAGTTGTTGTAGCAATAAAATACACTAAAGTAACAGAACCATGAGTGTGGAATAGTGGTGGTAATTGTTGTGGTTTTGTCCAGGTTTAAATAGCGAATAGATCAGGTTCATTGTCTTCGATGCAGTTTTCTATGTGGGAGAGGCTAAATATACATGCGCTTCACTACTTGGAATTACATGTACTATATGATTGGATTATTAGCAAACATTCGTAAGTAGTAATCAATGCATTAAGGTTTTCCCAACCATATCCTTAAGTTTAATGGTCCTCTTACTCCCATACGTGCAACGTTCCGGTTCGCGTCCTCAGGTTTTTGTCACTCCGGCAGAACTCCCCCTTCCTTTTACACATACTACAAAACCTATGATGTTTAATCCATGCGCGCACAAATATAATGGACACCAAAGGATTGTACCATATCAACATACAAATCTAATGAACCAAATACGTTCAACCATTCAATCTAATAACAAAGAAACTACGCAAACATGACATAGATCATAGGATTATAACTTATAGCATCAAACACCATGTTTACATTGGATGGTATAGAGGTGTGTGGAGGATGAACCACTGCATACTAGGAGGATTAGGTGATGGCGATGGCGGTGAAGATGGTGAAGAGGGCGGCGGCGGCACCGGTGGCGGCGCGGGGACTCCCTCCCCGTCGCCGGTATCATGGGGGAGCACCGCCTCTTAGCCCCTTCCTTCATAGCTTCTTGGGAGATGGGATCCATGGGGGAGGCAAAAACGTGGCTTTGGTGGCTGCAAATTCGTGGGTGGAGATGCCCTGGGCGAATTAGGTTTCCTCCCTTTATATAGCTTCTCGGATTCCCGTCACCCCATCTTGGGCTGTAGTAAATCGGGCCTAAAAGGCCCGTCTGTACTCGGAATCAGCTCAATTTTATGTATCGAACGTTTGTCGTGAAATTGCCAACAACTTTATAGTTCAAGAGTTTCCCGTTTGATGCCGTCTTCGACCCAAAACAGGACCATCTTCAAAAAGAGTTCTGAGACAGATTT
The DNA here is from genome assembly GCA_023614405.1 of Avena insularis. NCBI lineage: Eukaryota > Viridiplantae > Streptophyta > Magnoliopsida > Poales > Poaceae > Avena > Avena insularis. The sequence goes on along the minus strand of CM042690.1, from coordinate 204,219,282 downwards.
CTGGAAAAATCCTAATTTGACTCCAACAAGGTTTCCACTTGTATTCTTGGTAATTCCTACACATCAAAGTGTAAAACAAGAACATTGTGCACTTTTGCAACTATTAGTAGGTTAGTCCAAATAAATCATAAACTTTATACAAAAAGGAGTGTCAAAAGCATATTATTAGCATAAAACCATCAAAAATTATAGATACGTTATGGACGTATCAACATCTCCAAGCTTAGTTCCTGCTCGTTCTCGAGTAGGTAAACGATCAAAACAATAATTTTTGAGGTGACATGCAGACAACACAATCTTGATCATCATTATTGTAAAAGCATTGATAGCTGCGATTAAGGTACTCTAAACATGAATCATGAAAGTTAGAGTTCTTACAATAAGACATAGCAACTATGTTGTAACATGAAAAAGCACAAACAAAAGATTTATAAATAACAATGCTTTGCAAGATGTTTGTTTGTTTCACATAAAGAAAGCATAATGAGAATGGTATTCAGCTTGTCCCTCATAGAGTAGGAAAACATAAATGCATAGGACACCTTCAAAGTTCATAAGGATGACTAGATACAAATAGTTTAAGAACAAACAATATCAAAGTTATGCATCAATCAACAAGTCTTGGGACAATGCACATTAAAGTAAGAATGGCCACTATGCTCTCTTAATAGGTGCATAAAGATAGAAGATGGAGACTCAACATAAAAGTAAAAGAAAGTCCTTCTTAGAAGGAAGCAGGGATTCAAGTCTCATAAAGAGCTTCCAAAAATTATGGTACTTATTAGCTTTCAGCTCTCATTGTCCCTATCATAAGCATTTTTAAGCAATTAAGGTTAAAGTGACACAACTAAGAGGATATGCTTGACAAGTTATAAGTTGAAATATCATGCCCCTTACTTACGAGTACCGAACCTCATGCTACTCAACTTCAGTCACAAGTAAGCTCTTGTCATTGTAACTACATATGTATCATAGAGAACTGCCAACGGGGTACCCCTTGCACATGATACAAAAGCTATCCCATAATCAAAATGACAAGGCAAGCATACAATGAGCATCTTAGCGATCTTTTTATTTGCTATTTGCATAGGTTTTTATTGAGGATGTTTCATAGAGTGCTCATTATGGTTATGCTACAAGTTTCCACCATGATTAGGCATGGCTTAGGCTAGCGGCCCTGGCGTTTCTCTAACACACATACAAACTCCATGATCTTACAAGTATTCAGTTTATTACACACTGCCGGGATCCATAAGCAAAAGAATCATGATACCGACGGATTATAAGTGCAATTTTGAAAGCGTTCCCCATGATACATGGTTCTGCTAACTTCAACTTATAAAGCACAAGCATATACGCAACAAAGATGGACACAATGGTTCAAGTTTATTAAGTGCAAGAAAATAAAGTGTGCCATCAAGTTCGTGAGAGCTTTAATCACTAATTTTCACATAACAAGTTTAATTTGGAAGGTAGATAAAATCATGAATATACTTGGAATAGCAAATGCTAATAGGTAGGTATGGTGGAATCTTTGGGATAACTTGGTTTTATTTGGAGTTGGATGCATGAGTGGAACTCATACTTGGTTATGGAGGCTAGCAAAAGACTGGGAGCGACCAACTAAAAGAGCAATAATGGCCATAATCATGCAAAGCGACAAAACATCATTAATTAAAGCATAAAGTTCTATTACAAGTCTAAAACTAAAGGATCATAAAGGCTATGGTGACTTGGGATAGTCATAACATGGTGTGAGCATGCGCCAAGTCAGCCCAAATAAAGCATCAAAGGAGAATACCACAATACTATGCTTTAATATGCTAAAATAATGCATGATTCTTTCAAGGCACATTAAGCAATATCAATTGTTTATAACATGTCATGCTACAGCAAAAATCACTAAGCATAAAGCCAAAACAATATCAAGCATGACATGACAAAGCATAGGCCACCAAAAAAAAGCTCCTTTTACCACTTAAGCATGAACTTTTCCTACTCTTTTCCAATCCAAACCACACTTATTTGAAAACTAATGTATGAAAGAGGGGGTCCAACCAATTTATTCAAGCAAACTAAGAAAACCAAGCAAACGAAAACAAAAACAAAGACGCTCCAAGAACAACTCAACTGTGCATGAAACAATAAAAATGAAGTGTTTGGAAGAAACCTGAGATTTTTATTGATGAAAAAGGGGATGCCTTGGGCATCCCCAAGCTTTGACGCTTGTACTTCTTGGATATTTCTTGGGGTAACACACGTGGCATCCCCAAGATTAAGCTTTAGTCCATTCTTCATCTCATTACATCACTCTTTCCATACACCTGCAATTTTTCCTTCATACAAAACTTCACATAATCTTTATTAGCAACATTAGTGCACTCAAGATAATAAGTTTTTGGGTTCAGTTCCAACACCAATAAAACTTCCATTAAAACACAAGCTACTGTAGCACATCCCTCAAAATGCTCAATTCCCCAAAAAGAACCCAAAAAGGAATCAACAAGAAGCAAATGCAAATAATGGCAGAAATCTGTCAAAACGGACCAGCAGGTAAAGACCAATTTTTTCGAAGACCTTCTTTTGCTCAAATCGAAAAGTGTTGAACTAACTAAAGTTAGATAACAACCTGGGGCAGAAGCACAAATATTCACAGCTCAAACCAACATACAGAGATTTTACACGAATTTTACAGAGAAGCACAAAAATCTGTTTCGGACAACAACTTTCCCAAGCATCACTGCTCTCTCATTAGAGGTTACTCTTGGCACAAAAAGCAAATAAAAAGGATAAGGAGCAGTTATTACAGAGGTAATAACTTCTCAGACTCATCTAAAACTTTTGGGTTATCTCGCAATAAGTACTTTTCTTTAACGCCTTTAAGTTAGGCATATGAGCAAGATTCAAGTATTTTTGAATGAATAAGCATTAAGATCAATACCAGAAATATCTTTCTTTTTCAAGGCTTCATGCATTCCTACAATTTTTTAACTGAAAATCTTCCATGGAAAGATTTGTTTTGGTTTAATAGGCATGAACACAAGTGTTCAAGGTCGACCCCCACTTAACCATTACTCATCTTTCCAATCACTTTCCTTTTTGAAAACGTTTTTAGATAACAAGTACAACTAATTTTTTTGTAATTCGCATTCCCTATCCATACTAAGATAGAGAACAACTTAAAACTGAAACTAAAACCTACTTAGAGATAAAGCAAACAAGTGCACACAAGAATATTCACCCACACGCTATTGCTCCCTGGCAACGGCGCCAGAAAAGGTCTTGATAACCCACAAGTATAGGGGATCGTGTGTAGCCTTTTAGATAAGTAAGAGTATCAAACCCAACAAGGATCTAAAGGTAGGATAAATATTCTCTCAAGTTCTATCAACCACTGATATAACTCTACGCACACTAAACGTTTGCATTATCTAGGAAATAAAACTAGAGCAACAATACGAGTAATAGAGATAGCTTTGCATGATAATAAATAACAAGAAAGTAAAGCTACTTGCTGCAACAATAAAATACACTAAAGTAACAGAACCATGAGTGTGGAATAGTTGTGGTAATTGTGGTGGCTTTCTCCAAGTTTAAATAGCGAATAGACCAGGTTCATTGTCTTTGATGCAGTTTTCTATGTGGGAGAGACTAAATATATATGCACTTCACTACTTGGAATTACATGTACTATATGATTGGATTGTTAGCAAACATCCGTAAGTACTAATAAATGCATTAAGGTTTCCCCAACCATAGCCTTAAGTTTAATGGTCCTCTTATTCCCATATGTGCAACATTCATGTTCACGTCCTCAGGTTTTTGTCACTCCGGCAGAACTCTCCCCTTTCTTTTACACATACTACAAACCCTATGATGTTTAATCCATGCACACACAATTATAATGGACACCAAAGGACTGTACCATATCAACATACAACTCTAATAAACCAAATACGTTCAACCATTCAATCTAAGAACAAAGAAACTACGCAAACATGACATAGATCATAGGATTATAACTTATAGCATCAAACACTATGTTTACATAGGACGGTACAAAGGTGTGTGGAAGGATGAACCACTGCATACTAGGAGGATTAGGTGATGGAGATGGCGGTGAAGATGGTGAAGAGGACGGCGGAGGCACCGGTGGCGGCGCGGGGGACTCCTTCCCCGTCCTTCATGGATTCTTGGGATCCCTCCCCCATGGAGATGGGATCCATGAGGGAGGCAAAAATATGGCTTTGGTGGCTGCATATTCGTGGGTGGAGATGCCCTGGGCGAATTAGGTTTCCTCCTTTTATATAGCTTCTCGGATTCCCGTCACCCCATCTTGGGTTGTAGTAAAGCGGGCCTAAAAGGCCCGTCTGGACACGGAATCAACTCAATTTTATGTCCCGAACGTTTATCGCGAAATTTCTAAGAACTTTATAGTTCAAGAGTTTTCTGTTTGATGCCATCTTGGACCCGAAACGTGACCATCTTCAAAAAGGGTTCTAAGACAGATTTCTGGAAAAATCCTAATTTGACTCCAACAAGGTTTCCACTTGTATTCTTGGTAATTCCTACACATCAAAGTGTAAAACAAGAACATTGTGCACTTTTGCAACTATTAGTAGGTTAGTCCAAATAAATCATAAATTTTATACAAAAAGGAGTGTCAAAAGCATATTATTAGCATAAAACCATCAAAAATTATAGATATGTTATGGACGTATCAAGTGGTCCCATTCAAGAGCGCGTACCACGGTATATTCGGACGTCCGGCTTACTGGGCTTTCATGGCTCGTACATGTTACATTTACAATATGATGAAAATTCTAGGTCCCAATGGCGTGATCACCATCAGGGGAGACCCGAAGAAAGCGCGAGAGTGCGAGGACGGAAATGCTGCCTTTTCTGAAGCCGTGCTGCACACCCAGGAGTATAAGGAGATCAAGAAGATCCGTCCAAGGCCCGCAACGAAGAAGGAGGTGACAAAGCCGAATCCAGAGTTCAAGGCATCGGAAGAAACGAAGAAGACGCCGTTGAAGGATGATGACCTCTCCAAGATGACCCATATAGGTGTAGGCCTAGATAGCGCATAGGAAAGCACGCTTGTCAAGTTCCTCCAAGTAAATCAAGATATCTTCGCATGGCAGCCATCTGAAATGACCGGAGTACCTAGGGAACTTGCCGAGCACTCTCTAAATGTACACCTGAATGCTAATCCCGTCAAACAGTCCCTACGATATTTTGGCAATGAAAGCGTAAGGCAATAGCTAAGGAACTAGCCCGACTCAAGTTAGCCAGATTTATAGAAGAGGTCATCCATACTGATTGGTCGGCCAACCCTGTAATGGTCCCTAAAAAGGACACCACTGAATTAAGGATGTGTGTTGATTATACTGCCTTGAACAAGGCTTGTCCCAAAGATCCGTTTGCTCTACCTAGAATTGACCAAGTTATCGATTTTATGGTAGTCTTAGAACTCCTATGTTTTCTCGACGCATATTCAGGTTATCACCAAATCCAGATGAAGGAATCAGACAAAGTGAAAACTTTATTCATAACCCCCTTCAGAACCTTCTATTTTGTTACGATGCCCTTTGGGCTCAAGAACGCAGAGCTACGTATCAACGCACTATGCAGTGTTGCCTCCACGATCAAATCGGACGCAATATACATGCATACGTGGATGACATTGCGGTGATGTCCAAAAAGAAGGAAACATTGATTTCTGACTTGGAGGAAACATTCGCCAATCTACGAAAATACAACATAATGCTTGACCCGAAGAAATGTTTCTTTGGAATCCCAGCCGGAAAAGTGTTAGGTTTCATCGTGTCTCAAAGAGGCACAGAGGTTAACCGAGACAAGATCAAGGTCATACTCAATATTTCCAGGCCGACTCGCCTGAAGGATGTTCAAAGACTCACTGGTTGCATTGCTGCAGTCAGTCGGTTTGTAAGCCGGGTCGAAGAAAGAGCCACACCACTTTACAAGCTCCTGAAAAAGACCAAAAAATTTGTTTGAACTGATGAAGTTGAAGCTGCGCTACAAGACCTGAAAGCAGTACTCTCGTCTGCTCCTATCCTTGCAGCACCAGAACCAAGGGAACCAATGTTGCTCTATCTTGCTACGACAAACAGAGAGGTCAGTGTCGTCATGGTGGTGGAGAGACCAAAGGAAAATCAGGAACACCTAGTGTAGCGTCCGACTTACTACCTCAGCAAAGTTCTAACTAAATCAAAACAGCGGTATCCGCACTATCAAAAGCTGGCTTATGGTATGTTTTTCGCATCACGTAAGTTATGGCATTATTTTCAGGAACATCCAATTACCATGGTGAGCACAACTCCCATGAGAGATATAATCAACAATAGCGATGCCACAGGACGTGTCGCAAAATGGGGCATAGAGCTTTCAACTTTCGACATTGAGTATAAACCTTGTACAGCAATCAAATCCCAAAGCCTTGCTGACTGTGTCACTGATTGGACAGAGACAACAGAGAATATGACCCTCCTAGAGTCGGAATACTGGACCTTGCATTTTGACGGGTCTAAAGCACTTGGGGGCTCGGGGGCTGGCGTGGTGCTCAAATCACCCCAAGGAGATAAACTTTTCTACGTGTTGCAGATCCACTTCACGGCGAAAAATAACATTGTCGAGTATGAAGCACTGCTGCATGGAATCCGGATTGGTAAGGATATCAGCATCCGGCATTTGATGTGTTATGGAGATTCGGATCTTGTTGCCCAACAAGTGTCAGATATCTGTAATGCAAATAAGCACATGGCAGCATATAGAGCTGTCGTGGACGAACTATCTAAATTGTTCAAAGGGTTTGAGGTTCAACACATCCCTCAAATAGAAAATAAGGAAGCAGATGCATTATCTCGAATAGGCTCTGCATGGAAAAAGGTTCCGGATGGCGCTTTTTTAGAGCACCTCAAAGTTCCCTCTATAAAGGGAGTAGACGAGGAGTATCCGACCAAATCGGACTCACCTTTAGTGGCAGTTCTGGCTGTAATTCCCAGCTGGACTCAACCCTACCTTGACTACTTGGTAGATGGCAAGTTACCCGAAGATAAAGTTCTGAGCCGGCAGATCGTCCGACGAGCAAAATCCTATACTATAATTAGTGGTGAGCTCTATAAGCGGAGTGTGTCTGGGGTCTTTCAGCGCTGCGTATCTCCAGAAGGAGTGAAAATCTTACGAGAAATCCACAAAGGCGAGTGTGGTCTCCATGCTGCAGCCAAATCTCTAGTGGCAAAAGCTTTCCGACATGGTTTTTTCTGGCTGACAGCTATGGCAGATGCGAGAGGTTGGTCAATACGTGCAAAGGCTGCCAAAAGTACGCCAAACAAGCTCACATTCCGGCTGATCAGCTGCGAAGAATACCTATAACATGGCCTTTCGCGGTTTGGGGGGCTTGACATGGTAGGACCGTTTAAACGGGATCCAAGTGGATTTACTCACCTCTTAGTGATGGATAAATTCACCAACTGGATTGAGGCTAAACCCGTCACTAGTTGTGATGGAGCATCAGCCAGAAGATTTATCGAGGATGTAATAATCCGATACGGTTATCCGCACAACATTATCACGGACAACGGGAGTAACTTCTCTATGGGAGAGCTTGCCAAATGCTGCAACGAACAAAACAACCGGCTTGACATTGCGTTAGTCGCACATCCGTAAGCTAATGGACAAGTCGAAAGAGCAAACGGTTTAATCCTACAAGGCCTAAAACCAAGACTCGAAGAACCACTAAGACGTGCTGCGGGGGCTTGGGAATAGGAATTACCCTCTGTAATATGGAGCTTGCGTACAACTCTGAACAGGTCAACCGGATACACACCTTTCTTCTTGGTATATGGTGTTGAAGAAGTTCTTCCTAGTGATTTAATTCACACTTCTCCTAGAGTTGCCGCGTATATTGAATAGGATTCCGAGATTTCTCGACAAAATGATCTCGACTTAGTCAAAGAAGTTCGTGTCGTTGCTGAGATGAGATCAACAGCCTATTAGTAGAAATTACGGAAGTATCATAGCCAGAGAGTCAGAAACCGGTCTTTTAATAAAGGCAATTTTGTTCCCCGGCTTGTGCAAAAAATAAAGCACAAACTTTCCCCAGTATGGGAAGGGCCCTTTTTAGTTAGTCAGGTATTGCACAATGGTTCTTACTATCTAACTGATATGCAGCCAGTCAAACAAAGACCTGCTACTAAGAAAAGAAAGAGAGCTGGAGGCAGTATAAACCCAAAATAATTAGATAGACCATGATCAACTACGTCCCTTTTATTCTTAGTTTATCTTTCTTTGTAATCATATATGTGTACATGTTCAGTAAGAAATAAAGTGTTGGTTGCCTCATTTTTTCTGAGAAGTTTTATATTGCCATCTTATTTCCGAATGATCATGTCACAGTCGAAAATCACAGAATACTTGAAAGTACTTTATGCTCATGTTTGTTCTGATTTGGATTTACGATTCTAAAATTGCTACCTTCGGGTATAAATCTAAATTTTCGAGTCTATACTTTGGTTATTTATCTGATTGCCGGATGTGGGCATTTTCCGAGTAGTGAATTGTTGGTACTAGAAGCCGGCTTTGTATCCGAGTTTAAACTGGTTTAGCAATTAAGCTCGATTGCTTGGCAAAGTTTCCATGTTGAAGGTTGGCCGGCTCACGAAAGAGACTAGGCGGAAAGCCAGATAAACGATAAGTGCAGACAAAAAAATAAGTGCTTATGCAAACATTTCAGGCACAAAAAATTGAAGCCAAAAGTGCTAAATAGATATAATAAATCTTAGCACTAGCAAAAGTATCATACTACTTATTTACAAAACTGAATTGTTTTCAGAATAACACATTGTTTGTTCTGATGCTCTATGATGCAGGGGGAGAGGTAGGAGCCGCCAGCTCACTGGACGCGTCAGCCTCGCCTTGATATCTTTCTGAGACGTACAAATCCGATATGGTTTGTTCGTCGTCGGAAGCTTCAGCTATTTCTTCGACTGGCGGAGGCGGCGTATCTACATGAGTGAATAAAGGAGTGTCGTAGCTGGTCAAGTCGGCTACGTGGTACCCGTATCCCGCGCAAGAGTCCATGATCGCCTTGATTTCTTGCTCATGTCTGTCTTCATCCACTTTGCAGTACCCTCTGGTTACTTGCTAGATTTCCATGTTTCCATGGTGGCTCATAACCATGGTGAGAGCGTTCTGCACTGCAGTTCACGCATAGGACATGTTCCAGTTCTGGACAAGCTGCGCATCTCCTTGGACTTGTCTCGCACTTTAAAGCCAGACATTCTATGCATGTCCGGAACCTTGATAACTTTGCCAATATCCTCAAAGGATTGGTGGTAGTCATGAAGTAAATCGCCGACTTATGTAAGCCGGCTAGTGCGAGATTCGGTTGAGGCTGAGTCTAGTAAGTTCAAAGGACCTGCGCATATAATGCAAAGGGTTAATAAAAACCCGAGCTTCAAAAAATCGGAAGGTGCAGAAAAGTTAGAAAGAGGGAAACATACCAAAGATGACATCGTCGACTTTGGTCTTCTCCTCACGTAGGCTCTAGAGTTTAGCCCGGAGTGCCTCAGTAATATCCCTCTCTCTGAATAAAGCGTTATTTATATCCGAGATTTTTTTATCATGGGCCGTGAACTTTCGATAACGCTCGTCGGTGGCCATGGAGGGGGATTCAAGAATCTGAGCGATGCTCCGTTCATGATCCGCCTTAAGTTTGTCCAGCTCCTAACATAAGTCGGAGTTCTCCACCTCCAAGGTCTTAAGATTTTCGGCTTCCTAAATCATAGCACAAGATTGCTTTACCGGTGTTGTAGTCAAAGAAACAACAGTTGAATAAAAAATTCGACTATGAAGTAAAGGGAAAGGTTTGAGTACTAAAATGTTTACCTTCAGCCTCATCCCTTGACACTTTCAGTTGTGCATTTTCAAGTCGGAGAGCTCTGATCTCTCTCCGCTTGTTGCAAATATTCTTCAACAATTCTTGGTTATACGAATTAACTTTCTGTAAGTCAAAATACCCAGAGTCAGAAGTCTACTAAAGACTCGGGCTAATATTTTAACTAATATCAGCACGAGCCTTGGGGGCTACACTAGTTCATTCTTTGGCATCCTAGGAAAGCATAAATCCGGATGATCTATCCAACTTCATGCTTGGGGGCTAGAGGATATGATATAAAATAACATAAGGAAAAAGTGAGTTGGAATTCTGACTTACATGTTGTTCATGAGTGAGCTTGCTCAAACTCATGTTCACTTCGGTTGTAACCTTCTCGGCGAGGGTGAGCGGGATCACTGGTGGTGGTGGTAGCACACTGGCTCTTAGTCCCTCGTCGTGAAGACGGATCTGCTTGAGGAGATTGGAGTATTTGATATCCTCTGCTACTTGTGCCACCTCCTCGGTGGTAATATTCCGTCTCTCCAAACATTGTCGGGTGAGCCGTTGGATTTCCTCTGCTAATTTTCGACTAATGCCAAGTTTGGCAAGACCCGGATTGTTGAGGAGGTTATCAGCAAAGACCTCTACCAAGGGATCATTACCCTAAGAGGGTTCACCCTTATCAAAACCTGAGTCACCCATGGTGACGTTAGTTTGTGACCCAAGGATCGCTGGCTCTACTTATTGAGCTAGATCTTATGCGATGGTCGGAGATGGAGTAACCTCCGGCGCCACAGAAGGATGAGAAGCAGGAGCCACGGTAGGTTGAGGGGTAGGAGTCGGAGGAGCTGTGGCAGGAGAAGTCAGATTTAGCTTTGACTGGTGTAGGGGCTTCGATGCAACTCCCTTCCCCTTACCCTTGGTGAGCTGTTTAGCTCTGAGAAGGTAATAAAATAAAGAATATTACATCTCAGAAAGAGTTACGAACAAAGTACAAAAACCTTGTGAGGAAGGTTACGTCTTCACAATGGGCACCTCCTTTGTGCCGATAGCCAAAGTCGGAGCCTTACGCTTTCGAGTAAGGATCTCTGGTAGTGGAACAAGTTCTCCATCATCCTGAGAAATCTCAAGAGGATATCCCTTGATAGGAGCAAGCTCCGACTCAGGGAGGTCAGTGAGCTGAAAAGAAGAAATATCTCAGCATTGTGAAAAGAAGCAGTGATATAAAGATGAACACATGATTCGGGTTACTACTGGAAACTTACTGGTACTACGGGATCTTCAGTTGTATGCATGTCCAAAGAGAGCTCCGGGATTTTCCTGTCGATCCGCTCCCTGACCAGCCACTTGATTTGAGACTCGTATTCCTTATCTGTGTAATGGAATCCGGATGGTATCTTTCTTGGATGCTGTAATGGAATGCATGAGCCGGTCTCCATGATGCTGAAGAGGCTGGATCTGGCGTGCCACCCAGCAGTGAACTAAGCCGGACCCCTTGAGGCCCTTGTGCTTCATCAAGTACTCGATCTGCCTCTTGGCGAGAAGCAGATCATCACTGAGAGCCGGCGCATCTGCGTCCTAGGACTCTTGGGGCATGGTGGCACCGTCAACAAAAGCCGGCAAAGAAGTAGCTTTGCCGGGAGAGAGAATATCCTTATGATAAAAGAAGGTGGACAACCATTGTTTCACCGACTCACTAGCCTTAATCCGAGGATAAACGCGCTCTCTTTAACAGAAAACTAATGGTTCTGGTAATGTAAGGATTACCGGCAGTGATAGAGTTTCTCCGGGTAAGGAAATAAAACTGGAAAAGAGTGAGAATCGGCCTAATGCCGAGATACCCCTCGCACAAAGAAGCGTAAGAACTCAACTCTAGGAGTCAGTTTGGGGGAATCTGATGGAGTTGAACTCCGTAGTGATCTATAACCTCGGAGAAGAAGTCTGGGGGAGGGAAACTCAAACCTCTGTCGAGGTGGGTGCTGAAGTGTACCCGCTCATCATCGCGAGGAGTAGGGACGGTTTGGCCGTAGCCGCTCCGCTAGTCGCCGGCACGGAGGAGCCCTTCGTTTTCCATGACGCGAAGCTTGGCGTTGTCAAGGACGCATGGGATCCAGACCCCACGGTTGCTCTCCTTCTCCGCCGCTGCAGCCGTCGCCACTATCGCCACTATGCCGGAGGATGATGCTAAAGCCATTTTCCTATGAGCCGATGACCTAGGATGGGCAGCGCTGGGAGATTGTGGGGAGGAAGAGGAGCTCTGTGTTTGCTGGGAGGCGTTAGAGGGAAGGAAACAACGCAAGTGCTGGTGAATAAGATGGGGAGAAGAATCCAAGCCACTTATATCCTCCAGCCACGCCAAGATTCGTGTAAACGCAACAGTGAAACATGCCACACATCGTGGAAGGAGCTGGGTAACCCTCACACGATGATTATGTCGCCTCGATCTCCGTGCACGTATTAAAATGACGCCTCGATTCCGCGAAAGGCAGACCCACCAAAGGTCGTGTTGATGGACATGTCTGTCAGTGACGTGACTTGACCATGAATGGTGTCATATTATGTTAGGGACCAAGTTCCGGCATAGTTTGAATTTTGAACTGGAAAATCCAAATAACATACTTATAGGTCCGAATCATTTTTGAGACCCGTATCGTATCTTTTCTTTTGAAGTTTCAGGAACCCTTCAAGATTCTGCAAGCCGAAGATCAAGCTAGACGATGATGAAATCCGACTTTGGATCTTAGAGGCTTCCGGGGGCTGCTGCTAGGGATATACTTTCCGGGTATCCTCAACATACCTCACTGACCAGGGTGGCCCACTTCAGGTTAGAGATTTTCTTCACGGGTGACCCAGTCAGGGAGAAGAGACAGAGTCCAGTCTGGCTACGGGAAGGCCCAGAAGACTTACCGACATAGGCCTATAGTGTTACTTGTAGTTCAAGATGTACTCTGTAACCGACTCTTAGTCGTAGCCGGATAGGTCTCTCCTGTAAACCCTAGGCCGGATATCTATATAATCCATCCTAGGGAGAGCCTTTAGCACACCCTCACATAGTCTACAACCTCAACTCGCACACGCGAAACCCTTGTAACCCATATTCCGGCTCTTCCGTATTACTGGATTGCTAGCAGGAGTAGGAAACGTCCAAAGCCGGCGGATTCGAACCTAGGTAAACTTGTGTGCTCACCATCCCGGAACACCGTACGTCTCACACCCCTCTCTTCTGCACGCCTCGAGGACCCCCTCATGGCGTACTTGTCATCAATCCGACGACAACATGTACTTACTATGACAAGAACTTATCGGTACCTAAACTTGAGTAGCATGAGGAGTGGCCCTCGTATTCAAGGGACATGAGATTGCCAACTTATACTTTGTCAAGCATATACTCCATAGTTTGTTCACTTTAACCTTAATCACTTCAAGATGCTTATGATAGGGGCACTGAGAGATGAAAGCTAATAAGTACCATAATTTTTGGAAGCTCTTTATGAAACTTGAATCCCTGTTTCCTTCTATGAAGGGCCTTTCTTTTACTTTTATATTGAGTCTCCATCTTCTATCTTTATGCACCTATTAAGAGAGCATAGTGGTCATTCTTAGTTTAATGTGCATTGTCCCAAAACATGTTGATTGATTCATAACTTTGTTATTACTTGTTCTTAAACTATTTGTATCTAGTCACCCTTATGAACTTTGAAGGTGTCCTATGCATTTATGTTTTGCTACACTATGAGGGACAAGCTGAATACCATTCTCATTATGTATTCTATATGTGAAACAAACAAATGTCTTTCAAAGCATTGATATTCATGAACCTTTTGTTTGTATCTTTTCATGTTATAACATAGTTGCTATGTCTTATTGTTAGAACTATATCTCTGATGCTATGTTAGAGTACTATGATCCTAGCTATCAATGTTATAAATGCCTTGAGAAAGATTATGATGGTGCATGTCACCTCAAAAATTCTTCTTCTTTTTATCACTTACCTACTCGAGGACGAGCAGGAGTTAAGCTTGGGGATGTGATGTCTACGCACTTGTATTCTTGTAGACAGTTGTTGGGCCTCCAAGTGCAGAGGTTTGTAGAACAGCAGCAAGTTTTCCCTTAAGTGGATCACCCAAGGTTTATCGAACTTAGGGAGGAAGTGGTCAAAGGTATCCCCTCTCAAGCAACCCTGCAATCAAGATAAAAGAAGTCTCTTGTGTCCCCAACACACCCAATACACTTGTCAGGTGTATATGTGCACTAGTTCGGCGAAGAGATAGTGAAACACAAGTGGTATGGATATAAGACAACGATGCCAGCAAATAGCTTGATGGCGTGGAAAAGACTAAAGGCAAACTGAAATAAAGATGGAAACAAGCAAACATGTAACAGATCTAGTAGCAAATGGTGTTTCAATGCTTAGAAACAAGGCCTGGGATCATACTTTCACTAGTGAACACTCTCATATAAATATCTTCTCTTTATGATACTACTCTTAACTACTCTCTGGTTGGACACTCTAATCGATGGTAGGGCTATAATAGCACACCTCAAAGTAAGCCTTTCCCATCTAGAAAACCCCACACTGTCACCTTGAGCACTAGATGAGTCCAACAAACACCACAATTTCATAGAAAGATCCAAATCCAAATATAACTCATAACAAGTATTTGTAATCTCTAGCCTAAGTGCCACCATGGTGAGCATGCTGTCACTTTCACACACATGGGGAGAGCAGAGATCTATTAAAGCACTTGAGTAGCAAGGTAGATCTATAGATTACAAGCTCATGATCACAATAAGATCATGCATAGAGAGATATGAACACATAGCTATCGGTAGAACCCTTAGCCTCGAGAGAGAACTACTCCCTCCTCATCATGGGAATCAGCAATGGTGATGGAGATGGTGGTGGAGATCGATGGAGATGGCTCCGAGGGCACTTCCCCGCCCCGACAGGGTGCCGGAACAGAGACTTTCTGTCCCCCAAATCTCCCCTTCGGTGGCGGCGGCGCTGTGGAACTTTTCGTGGAGAACTTACCCTTAGGGGAGTACTAATAGTCTCCGTAGGTATCTTGCCTCTATCCACAAATACCCTTGATATGAATGAATGCGGTGCAACAGTATCAAAAAGAACAACTGCAGGTGTGGAGTTAAGCTTGAACTTACCAATCACGGAGTCAGGTGCCTCACGAGCATCCTCCACGGAGACATGATTCACCGTGGCTTTGACGAACGGATTCGGCTTCTTCCCATTTCCATTACCATTGCCATGGTTGTGTCCGTTGCCGTTTCCATTACCATTCCCATTCTTTGTCTTTTCGGGGCAAGTAGTCGCATAGTGCCCTGTCTTGTTACACTTGAAGCATGTCACTTCACTCAGATCCTTCCCATTGCCATTTCCATTGCGGTGCTTATGGCCATTGTGGTTATGTCCTCCATGACAATGACCGTTGTGGTTGTGGCCATTGTGGTTGTGGGGTGGTGGTGACGAAGTGCGTTGCTTCTGATATGGGGCAGAGTTGTGCTTGTGTGAGGTGGACTTTCTCTTCCGGTTCTCTATACTCCTTTGCTTTGCTTCAACCACCACTGCCCTGTCTTGGAGTTCCTGGTAGTTATCGAACTTCAGAGCCACAAGCTAAATAGATATTTCATCATTAAGTCCCCTCAAGAACTCCTCCTGTCTCTTGGCATCAGTGGATACATCATCAGGTGCATAACGTGCCAGCTTGTTGAAAAGGTCCCCATACTCGGAGACAGAGCGATGTAGTTGTTTCAAGTCACGGAACTCACGTCTCTTAAGTGACATGACTCCCGCGGCTACGTGATGAGTACGGAAGGCTGCTTCAAACTGGTTCTAGGTGATAGCTTCAATATTGGGGTGGGTGACCTGGTAATTATCCCACCATTCAGCAGCTGGTCCCTCAAGTTGGTGCGCGACAAAGCGCACCCTATCAGCTCCAACAACTTGGACGGTGTCTAACTTCTTGTTGGTGGTGCGGAGCTAGTCATCTGCCACAATTGGCTCAAAACTACTTGAGAAAATTGGAGTGTTCAACCTCAAGAATCGAGTCAAGCGATCCTGTTGGGGCGATGGAGGTGGCGGAGGCGGTGGGTTGTTGTTGTTGTTTTGCATGTATTGAGTGAGGAGTTGGATCAACTGATTCTGGGAGTTCAGAAGTTGTGCTATCTCTGGGGGCATGTTGTTATTGTTGTTTCCATGTCTCGCCATCTGGAGAGTTTGGGAGACAAGTTAAGGAATAGATAGAAAGCCTAAGGAATAAACTCCTACCCTTATGTAAACAAGAGAAGAAAAAAAACACACGAGAAAAGCAAGGAACACAAGGCACATAGTTCCACACACTCAACCAAGTTTAACTAACCAATATAATTTTTGGTACTCATTACAATCGCAAACAACGTTTGACTATAGAACTAAAGGTGGTCCAACTACTCTACTCTTCATCCACTTCCTCTTCTTCAATGATGAAACCTTCCTTCTCCAGTAGTGACTTGTATAACTCCATGTCCTTTGTCGTGACTTCAAGTTTCTCCTGAAGTTTCTTCACCTCCTGTGGCTCCGGTGTTGCAGCTTCGAGCCTTTCTTGAAGTTCCTTCACCTCTTGCAGCTCCTGGGTAGCAGCTTCTAGCTTCTCTTGGAGTTCCTTCTTCTCCTTCCGTAGCTTCTTGATCAAACTTGACCCCATAGTCACGGGCGTGATCTTCTCCTCCAAGCTCCTCTTGGCTGCTCGCAGGTCCTTCAACATGGTGGCAAAGTTCTTGAACTCCATCTCGTTTTTCGCGAGCACCAGACTTTGCTCCCTAATCTTCTTGTTCTTATCTTGCACCCTCTTCTCTTGATTTGCGAACCTCTTGTCTTGGGCGGTGAGCTCCCCTCTTAGGGACTTGATCTTCTCTTCCAGCTCCTCGATCTTCTCGTCCTTCTCCTTGACTAGGGCACAAAGCTCGTCATTCCTCATGATCACAAGGCAGCTCCCCTTCTGAAGGTCATTGATGTGGGACTCCAAGTCTTGATATTGGATTCTTTGATGCTTGCATGTCTTCCTTTCCTCCGGGGTTAACTCGATTGGAACTCCCTTCTCATCACGTCTTCCAAAGAGCTTGATGTAGTGTCCTTCAACCTCTTCATGGTGGCATCCGCAAAGGCGTCCAATGAGCTCCTGTAAACAGATGCTAAGTCCTTTCTCCTTGGAGTCGCTGGTGACGTTGAGTACAACGGCCTCCGTCTTGGGTTCGGTCTGACTGCGCCCTGGTTGGATGACTTCAATCGCCCAGCATCCTTCCTTGTGCATCTTCCTCAACTCGCTTCCCTTGATTGATGGCATGGGTAACTGCAGTGTCTTGATGATGTCCAAAAGGCATTCCCCGAAGCGCAGGCACTTGATGTCTTCGGCGGTGTCGTAGTAGAAGGCCGTCATCTTTAAGTTAGGAGAGAGAAAATTAGGCACAAGGTGATAAGGAAGAGAAATACTAGAAGAGTACAAATGACTTAGAGGAACAGAGAAAGCAAAAACACACATGGTAAAGGTGGTTTCCAATCCTAGGGTTCACGTCCTACAGGCAACTTTATGTTCTGATACCATCTCTTGTGACCTCGGATCATTAAGGATCCTAAGTCCCTGTGATTAACATGCTAGTCCCTGGATCAATAGCTAGCACTTCACAGTCGATGAATATCATGTAAAACACAAGTCATTATTACACGAATAATCCAGAGTATATTTATTACAACTTGCATAGCTTATAGCTAGCTCAAATGAAACAGCGGAAACTAATTAAAACTTGAGTCCATCAACGCCTCAGGCTAGCCGCGTGAAGACCCGCGATCCCTACGCACCTTTCAATCTTCGGATTCTGCACATAAGACGTGCAACCAATAAGTTGGGTCAATACTTTGAATGTATTGGCAAATTACACCAAGGAAAGAGTAAGACTATCTCTACATGCAAGGCTAAGAGTAGGCTCTGGGGTTCATTTGCGTAAAGCCAATTTTATCAATGTAATAAGAAAAGAGGAAGAAAGTTTTCCCTACTTTGTAAACTTTGATAAATAGTATATGGTCGAATGGAACACGTGGATATTACTCACCAAGAGCCCAGTCAACCTAGCACTTGGATATTACGCACCAAGTTCCCAAAATCCCACCCAATGGCGATATTACTCATGCCTTGGGGTTTATAAAATGTTAAGTTTGGAAAAGAGAGAGGAAGATCTTTCAGAGGCTCCATCCTTCATATGCTCAAAGTTGTTATGTTTCCGTGAACACGGCTGATCGATCAGATTGCAATACTCTCGAGAGGTTGTGCACTTTCCCCACAATCCACGATCAAGTCCTTTACAGACAAGACCATGGCGAAGCCTTCCCTTAGTAGCCCCTCTACCAGCTGGATCCAACCGTGCGAAAAACCTCCAAATGTTGGTACCCCGGTGAGGTTTCCCACTAAGTACTAAGCCAAGACAGAGCCCATATGTATTGTGGTTGCACGGGAAGCTTCTGAATTCTGAAACATGGCAGACTTCTTTGATTCCTAGGCGGCCGTCCTCCACCAAAATCCCACTCGCTGTCCTGACAGCCATTCTGCCCAGAAGAAAACTTAGTTTTATTTTGAAGGGGTTTTGGAGAAGAAAAGTTCGCTCGAGAGAGCTCCCATACTTAGAAAATTCTTGAGTCTTTCGAACCCTCCCAACGGTACTTGATATATATAAGTATATAGCATAGCGAGCAACTTAGAAAAACAGGATAACCTATTGGGATGAAAAATCCTAAGCATAGAGCTACTCATGGCATACTACAAAACCGTACTTTTAAAATAGTACTAAGAAATTCTACCAAAATCCTACACATGCATACTATAGATTTGAAGAGTAAAACATGCATAGTCAAAACTGGGACATAAACATGAACAAGTGGTGTAACTTGCCTTGATCCGAGCAGCAATCTACACAACAGTATTCCTCAGCGCACTCCGAGCAATCTAACGAAACAAACATGGATCCAATCACAATTTGCACAAAACAAGTCACGAAGTCAATTATGCATGCATGCAACATGGTAATATGCAAGGATGGATTCAAATTTGACCAAGGGTTTTATTCAAGGGTGTTGTTGAGTTGGAGATATCATTAGAATTAATTCCCCACAGATTTTAAGTATTTTGGGTTAAACCCTAAATAACCAAGTTCAAAACTAGATCTACAACTCCAATCTACCTCGAGACAGATCTGAATACCCTAAGCATGATAAGACAATTTTCTACAGAAGGTTTTGTCAAAACAAAGCCAACGCAACAAGAATCAACTAAAACGGAGCTACGGATAATTTTCTACAATTAAAATACTCTAATCTAAACTTTAAATCCTACTGCAAGATTTTTGTGACAAAACATCAATATAATTGTAGATCTGTGTTCTACTCAAAAATATGAATCCAACGATATATTATACGCAATTTTTGGACTAATACTCGAATTACTATGGATTTTACAAGATAGGAGTAATTCTGCCTATTTTAAAAGAAAAACAAAAAGGTGGCCAGCGACATGGTGACACGTGGCAGCTCGGGACTGGCCAGCAACGTGCGTGTGACGCCGACGCGGCGACGACGCGGCGATGACGCGGCGATGCCACGCGGCGCAGCACGATTGGCCGATACCGGTTCGGTACGGCCAGTCTAATCTGGCCGTCGGTTCGCGATCGAACGGACGAGGGCGGCAGAGAACTCACCGGCGGCGACGGCTGGTTGACGGCGACGATGGCGACGGCAGCGGTGCGTCGGCAGCGAGGTGCGGCGGTGTTCCCCCGGCCCGGTGGAGTAGTCGACGACGAGCGGCTCCTCGCCGTGGATGCGTTCCCCGGGGTGGCGTCGGCTCCTCCTTCCCGAGGCGACGGCGGGCGGCGGCTGGAGGTGGCGGAGGCGGCGAGAGATTGGCGGCGGCTTTGTGGCGGTTAGCGGAAAAGGAAACTAGGGTTTTTGGGGAGGCATGCTGGGGCTTATATGGGCGCGATTTCTTGGCGCGGGGACTACGAAAACCACTCCGAATCAGCCGGCGGCGGTTGTGCCGACGCGGAGATGGCGGCGTGCTCGAGCCGGACTCGGGGGAGGAGACGGCTGACGGCTGCGGGGGTGGGCTGGAGGATGCTGGCGCAGTTTTGGGCCGGCCCATTCGCTTCGCGATGCCCACTCGGCCAGGCGGGCGGCAGATAAGCCCCGGGCTGGCTCGGCCGGCCCGGTTAGGTTAGGTTTCCCCTTTTTTTTTTCCTGTTTTGCTATTTGTTTAGTAACTTTTGCAAACAGACTCCAAATTAGACGAAATTTGTTTCTAAAATTTTGTAAAAAGAAGAGGGTTAGAGTAGGACTATAGCATAACACTTTTGCAAGGGTTTTGGTGGTTCAAAAGGTTTTACCCCTTTTTGTCTATAACTGACTATGGGGTTTAAGAAAATGTAGCATCCCAATTGTCTAACAATGGTAATGCTACTTGGTCTAGTAATATAATGGCTACTTCCTATATACAATTGTTGCATCATAATTATATCATGCTCATGTCATCATGCCACCTTGCATTTGAGCATCATATAAAACCCTTTTCTTTTGGTTCTTCTCTCATATGCATTATTAATTGTATTTGCCTCTTGATATTGTATTTGGTTATTGATATATTGTTTAAATGCCCAAGTTGAGTTGGGGGCATATCTTTTATTCAACTCCATCACCTTTCTTTTCACCACCTTATAATTCCACCACCCTAATTACCATGGGCTTTTATTTTATTTTGGCATTTACTCTAGCTCATGTGGGTTGGAATGGATTCAACTATAATTTCTTTTGCTTGGCCTTTATTCCACTTTTTGGGAATGCATAAGAATAATGCCATGTTAATATTATTGTTTTCACAAGAATAAAACATGGCAATTAATACTTTGCATGGGCCATGCAACCACCATCATCCCCTCTACTCTTTTGGTTTGTTCTTGGTTTTTGAGTGAGTCTTTTCCTGTGAGTTTGTTCTTTCTTCCTCTCATCATCTCCACCTCATCACCCTCAACACCATGCCATGCATGATCATGTGAGATACATCCACCCCTTTTCTCCTTTACACTTGATCATGCCATGATCATGCCACATTAAAGAAAACCCATAAACCCACCTCTCTCTCCCTACCTCCAATCTCACCTTGCATGAACTTGTTTAGATCACACTTCCACCAAAACCCTAAGACCCTATCCTACCCTTTTTCTTTTATTTTCTCACAAAACCCTAACCTCACCTTCTCTTCATGTCACACCTCCCCAAGCCGAGCCCCATCTACCTAGCTGCTCTCTCACCTCTCTCTCGCTGCCAGCAGGTCCCACCTAGCCCCTCTCTAACCCTAATCCGAGCTACCCCCTCCTAGCTAAGTAGAGAGAGAAAAGGAGAGAGGGAGAACCCTACACTATCGATCCCTCCCTCCTTCTCCTCACCTAACCCGCCAACCCTCCCCAGGTGCCTCCCCCCTCTCCCTTTTCATCACCCTTCCCCTTAGCTCCAGATCCCCGCAGCCCCTTCTTCTTCTTCACGTGGCCGAAGCCATGTCAAACCCTAGCCCGAGCTCGGCCAACCACTCCCTCTTCTGATCTGCTGCATCCCAGGCCAGCCAAGCCTGCCGGAAGGTTCCCTTGCTTCGCCGTCGATGATCCGCGCGGTTGAGGAGGCCAGTAGATCGCCGGAGTTTCGCCGTCGCCGCCGTGACCGTGAGGTGGCCGAAGGACCGGACCGGCATCACCGTGACCGTACCCCGCCACCCCTGCTGCCACGGCTTTGCGGGCGCACTCACGTGAGCATCTCCTCCATCTCGGACATCTCCCTTCCCTCTCTAGCTCGCCGCAACGCCGCCGCGCTCCACTGAACAGCCTCCGTGCACCGCTGCGCGCCGCGCAACAACAGCAGCAGACGAACGACAGAACAGCAGAAAACCTCCCGCGCACCCTCTGTTCTTTGGTAGATCCCGGTCGCTGTGGTCCGCCTCCGTGCGTACTTGCTAAACAAAAATGGTAGCCCGCTCCGCCCTCTGCAGTTTTCCTTTTTGCGACTTGTCGAGATTCGCCGCAGTTTAGTCGCCATCGTCGTCTGAACTCCGGCCGATCCCCTGATCTCTGCTGACGGCGCGCAGCAGACAGGCCGGCGTCGTCGTCGTTTTTGCAGAAAGCCCCCTGGCCTTTTTCCCGCCTCAACCCGCAGCCCCCACGGCCCACCTATCTCCCTTGCCTTTTTACAGTTAGGGACCCGGGTTTTTCCGCGTTTGGTCGCGCTGCCGAGATCGCCACGTGTCGCCTCTGGCGGCACATGGTGGCCCCTTTGGCCGGGCCCGTCTGTCGATCGCTGCGGGTAAACTCCCCGTGGGTGAGAAAAGACTGTACGACATTTTTCCGCGCAGTCAGTTTCGGGTCAACCCGTCAGCGACTTGAGTTGAGTTCGATTGGGTGCAAAAAGTCCTGGCAAATTTTCTGTTTTAATTAAACTTTTCCAGAAAATGTTAAATACAAATTCAAATCTATTTTTAAATAACTTTTGAATTATAAATCCAAATATTACAAATAATATATGTTTTTGAATCAGAAAAATGTGAGGAATTCAAATATGCTACTCAAAATAATGTTTGAACACTTTAAATTTCGAGATGATTAAAATTATAGTAAAAATGCCCTTTTTCTAAATAAATTAATAACTTTATTTCTATAACTCCAAATTTGACAAATAATATATCTAAATTGATCAGCGCGACGAGCCCGTTCTATCTATGCATTCCTTGTTCTGAATTGAAGCATGCATCATGCCATATTTAAATATCAGAACTGTTTATAACAATAAAACTTGGACTAAATAAATAATAAAATGTTTTATTCTTGTATTCCACACCTCACCATGCCATGCTACTTTAATGCCATGTAAATTGTGGATCATTCATCATGGCATGCTTGTTTGCTTGTCGCATTTTAATTCATATGCTTGTGCACTTTATTTATGTTGGCCTTGTTTGTTTGGTTCTTCTTCGAATAGACGCCCAGAAGGAGAATTACCAGGAATCACAGGAGTACTACCCAGATCCATCTCTCGCTTCAATTGAGCTGCCAGGCAAGCACTACCACATGCTTGCATACATATAGTACCTATTGCCTCTATCTTATTCTTGCATCATTGAGTCGCGATTGCATTAAATTAAATCCCAAGTACTGCATAGCCTTTACTTTTAAACCCCACCGAAGCTTGTTCCTCCATCCCATGAGCCATTACTACAGGAGTTGTTTGAGCCATGCGAGTCGTAGAAAAGCATGTGTAGGGTATGTGAGTGTCGGATGGATAACGAGGTACCTAAACAACATAACCTGTGTAGTAATGGGATACCAAATGAAAGAGGCACCGGTGAGCAATATCTGCTATTTGGTTTTTCATGCTCCCTTGTGTCCCATAGGACCCCGAGTACTTGATTCATGTTCCTTGACTATTCGCACTATCGACATCCGGGAGGCCTTATGGACTCCCCTGAGCCAGAGCTTGATTCATTCTTATTTCTTGGGGCCACAATTAGTTTGGGGCTTTATTACTATCCTGTACTTATGCCATGTTACTGCTTTATTTAAGATTGTGCGAGGAGCACATGTACTGTTTTGGATCGCGCCACGTTTTCGCGGTATCGACAAGCCCAGTCACATTTCGGGTTCCCAGTCGTTTACAGCCGTCGTCGCAAACCCTGGGTCCGTATCGGAGCCGGCCAACTTCGTTGCGGGTAGCTTATTGGGGTGGTCCCCTGAAATATTTTTGAATCCTGTGATCGCTTTGTCGTGAATGCCTCGTTGGTTTTTGAGTTGGTTTTTCCGAGGTTGATCGAGTGTGTGTTGCTATTCATGCACCCCTGCAGGATAAATCTTTCTGAAAGTCGTGTCCGCGGTTATGGACGACTTGGAGCACAGTTTCTCGATCATAGACAAGTATAACTAAAGTACCGCTTTTAATCTGACTAAGTACTTGATTAGTAAATAGTACAACACTCATGGAATGGTTAATAAAACTACCAACGGATGGGGGTTGTTCGTCCGCTTCCTCGTTGGTAAGCGAGGAGGAGGATGGATCTGTTAATTATACTGTTATAACTGTTGTCCTTAATTCACGGACATCCGTCTATCATTGGTTAGGTGGATGGTTAGCGAGTATCTATAGAATTGTTAGCTATTATCTTTTGCTGCAATTGCGTCACCCTAGGTTGTGTCCCCTTTAGTGGCATAAAGACTTGCTGAGTACCCCTAGGGTCTCACACGATAAATTGTTTGATTCAGATGAACATGTGTATTCGCAAGATGGATACTGGGTGGAGGAGACAGATGATGTTGGCAACAATCACTCGGTGTAGATATTCCGGGAACGGGGATCCGTGAGATCTTTGGGAGGGATGTGTTTATTTATGTGGCATCTTATGCCGATTTGCTTCTTATCTGTACTCGGATCTTGTTTTCCGCTTCCGCCTGATACTCAGATGTTTGATGTATGAGGAGCTATCCTAAAATATTATCTCTATCTAGGATATTTGAATCTTGCCGTATGGCGTTGCAATATTTCTATTTCTTTTAGATGGAATGGCTCTAAGGACTGTTGTATGTGGCTTGCATACATACTCATTTATGTATGTAGTTGATCCCTTCGCCTGCCGATTACACCGCTCGTTCTTGTCCCGATGATCTGAAAGTGGTTAGGACGGACGAAAGGTCTGAGTGGCCCCGGGCCCCACCGTACTATTTTAACCACTTTCGTTCATCCAGGCATGTAACTAAGAGCGTAATTCACCGAGGTAGTTACAATTGGTATCAGAGTCATCCCGCCCTTCAGGGTCTCAGCCAAAATGGTCGTTGTCAGTCTAGCAAATATTTTTGGTAGTTATGTATACTAGGGAAAAACAAAACGTGTGAGTAGGACTGCTTCCATTTTTCTTTTTACCCACCCACCCACCCTTTTTTCTGGTAAGGAAGTGTAATGTTTTCAATCCTTCTCTAAAAATTCAAACTAGGATTCACGTGTTCTAGGTTCCGTAGTACCATAGGTTGTGTTTGTGTGTGTGTGAATTCCTTGTCTATCTGTTGCATCCAAATGTTATCAATATCTGCCTTTTGGTTATCAACTATTGGTACATTCCATACCGACAGGCCTTTATAAACCGACGCTATCTATTCTGATTCGTTGTATACCGATGCGATCTATCTTACTCTTTGTTATCCAACGTTATCTTGTTGGGGTGTTCTTTTTCGTAGTTACCAATCTTTAGGTTCATCTTAAGAAGAAGGTGTTGGGATATGTGTTTTACTTGTTCATGTGCGGAGTAATGATTTGAGTGCGGGATGGAGTCGCGACCATACCACTACTTTTATCATTGCTCTCGTATATTGAACTAGTAGATTTACTAATCTTGATTCGTGAAGTGGTTTTGCGCATATAGTGGTATTTTAATGCCGAAATTTGCGGAAATTTTTTCTTTGTTAGCTTGTGTATCACACTCCTTGTTCAGTCGTGTGCCATATGCTTGATATCTTCTAGTTGCCTTGAACTTTGTTGATATTTTAATATCATCTCAGTGAATTGCATCCTTTAATCTTGGTTAATTCCATTTTGGTACTATTTTGGATTATTATCATTCTCCATTATAGTACTGACTTGTGTTTTATATCAATCACAGGATGGCACCACCACGCCGTTCTGAGGAGGACATACCACCTGAACTTGGGGCTGCTTTGGCAAGTATTGCAAATGCTTTGGGCACTATGCAGCAGAACCAGCAGCGCTTCGAAGAAAGCGTGAGGAGGAATGAGTTTGTTCCGCTACCTCCACCTCCTAAGCGAGGAGACATCAACAGTTTTCTCAAGTTCAACCCACGCCAATTTGAGGTGTCCGATCAGCCACTTGATGCGGATGATTGGCTGCGTGAAGTGTCAAGGTTGCTGATGACTGCGGATGTTCCCGAGCAAGAATGGGTCAAATGTGCCACTCATCTTCTGAAGGGAGATGCAGCTCTGTGGTGGGAAAATTACCTCAAGGCAGACCTCTCTGGTTTTCAGCCTACTTGGGAGCAATTCACTGCGGCATTCAAAGAGCAATATCTGTCAGAAATTGTCATGGAAAGGATGAAGGAAGTGTTTCTCAACCTCAAGAAGGGCACTGACAATGTCAATACCTACATCAGGAACTTCATGAACCTTTCTCGTTATGGTGGCGATGAGATCTCTGATGACAAGAAGAAGCAAAAGAGGTTCCGGCAAGGACTCAATGCTTCAATCAAATATGTAATCACTCATGCAAGGCCGGGGTCTTTTCTAGAACTCCAACACACAGCTCTGCAGGAAGAAGCAAGTAAGCAAGTGTTCGAGGAGTCAAAGAAACACAGCCGTGATACAGCAAGCTCTTCTGCTATGACAGCTCCTTCTAAGCGTCGTGTCTGGGTTCCTAACACCACACCGTCGCTCCCTGCTCCACCAAGACCGTCAAGCTACGCAGCAAGGCCACCAAACTCCTTCATCGGCTCCTGGGGCTACAACCACAACTACTACAGGCGCTGGCGGAGTCCCTGGCTACGTTGCTCCACGCCCACCTGGTGCTTGTTATACTTGTGGAAACACTGGGCATCAGCACTGGAATTGTCCGATGAACAACAAAGGTCTTCCACCACCACCTCCAAGACCTGCGGCAAGTTCTCCTATGGTTCGTGCACCTCCACCTCGGCCTCTCAACATCAACACCAAGCCTGGGTCTACGGTTGCTCGTGCCAACTGTGTCAATGTCGCTCAAGCTGAGCATGCATATGGAGTTGTGATGGGTATGCTTCCTGTTAACTCAGTTCATGCACGAGTTTTATTTGATTCTGGTACTTCACATTCTTTTGTGTCATACAAGTTTGCGAAGAGTAATGGGTTACCTTCTGATGCTTTACCAACTCGCCTCATGGTGCAATCTCCTGGATCAAACATGAGGGCTTCTAAAATCAGCCATGGCAATCAAATTGAGATTGGTGGCTCTTCGTTTCCAGCTTCCTTAATTGTTCTGGGCAATTCTGATATTGATGTTATCTTGGGCATGGATTGGTTAACAACAAATGCAGCTGTGATTGATTGTGCTGAACGTTTGGTTTCTTTGAAAATTCCTGAAGGCCATATAGTCTATTC
Organism: Avena insularis; assembly: GCA_023614405.1. NCBI lineage: Eukaryota > Viridiplantae > Streptophyta > Magnoliopsida > Poales > Poaceae > Avena > Avena insularis. The sequence continues at coordinate 204,192,194 of CM042690.1, read as the reverse complement.
TCCAAGTCTGACTCCTGCAATTCAGCTTTACTCTTTGGCGGTTCTGAATGATGATGCTATGGAAGGAATTCAGAGTGTTCCTGTAGTTTGTGAGTTCCCAGATGTTTTTCCTGAAGAGTCTCTAGGTATGCCTCCGGATCGTGAGGTTGAGTTTGTCATTAAACTTGAACCTGGTACCGCTCCTATCTCCAAGCAGCCTTATAAAATGGGTCCTGCCGAGTTGGCTGAACTTAAACGCCTGCTGGATGAACAAGAGAAGTTGGGTTTCATTCAGCACAGTACTTCTTCTTGGGGTAGCCCAACCATCTTTGTGAAGAAGCGAGACAAGACTGATAGACTTTGTGTTGGCTATCGGGCTCTCAATGCTAAAACCATCAAGAATAAATATCCCCTTCCGCGGATTAATGATCTCTTCGATCAGCTAGCTGGAGCTGTGGTATTCTCTAAGCTGGATTTGAGAAGTGGATATCATCAAATCAAGATCCGCAAGGAAGATGTTCCTAAAACAGCTTTCACCACTCGCTATGGCCTGTATGAGTACACGGCCATGTCTTTCGGTCTCACCAATGCACATGCCACCTTCTCGAGGCTTATGAACTTGGTTTTCATGGAGTATCTTGATAAGTTTGTTGTGGTCTATCTGGATGACATTCTAGTCTATTCTAAGTCAAAGGAAGAACATGAAGAACACTTTTGGTGTGTCCTAAACAAGCTTTGTGAGAACCGCCTGTATGCAAAGTTCTCCAAGTGTGAGTTTTAGCTGCCTCAAGTCACCTATCTTGGTCACGTCATCTCTACCAAGGGCATTCCCGTCAACCCAGAAACTATTAAGACAATTATGGACTGGCTTCCACCCATAAATGTAAAAGAAGTCTGGAGTTTCCTTGGTTTGGCCAGTTACTGCCATCGCTTCATTCAAAACTTCTCAAAGATTGCGAAGCCTCTTACCGATCTCCTCAAGAAAGGCAAGAAATACCTTTGGACTCCTGCATGTCAAGCAAGCTTTGAAACACTCAAAGAGAATCTCACTTCCACACCAGTTTAGTTCCTCCAGATACATCAAAGCCTTTCCAGATATTCTGTGATGCCTCATTGCAAGGATTAGGTGTGGTCCTTATGCAAGAAAAACAAGTTGTTGCTTATGCCTCTCGTCAGTTGAAGACACATGAGATCAACTATCCTACACATGACCTCGAACTCGCAGCAGTTGTCTTTGCTTTGAAAGTATGGAGGCATTACTTGCTTGGCAACCGTTGCGAGATCTTTTCCGATCACAAGAGTCTGAAGTATATCTTCACACAGCCTGATCTCAACCTTCGTCAGAGGAGGTGGATTGAAACAATCAATGATTTCGATTTGACCATCAACTACACTCCGGGCAAAGCTAACGTCATGGCCGATGCTCTCAGCCGAAAAGCTTATGTCAACAACCTCATGGTGGAAGAACAACAGCCTCTCTTGTGCGAGGAATTCCGCAAGCTAAACCTTGAAATTGGGGATCAAGGGTATCTTCTGAACCTTCTGGCAACACCGCTCTTGGAAGAAAAAGTTCGTTCCATTCAACTTGGTGATCCTTACACTAAAAAGATCATCTCCAACATTCAGCTGCCGAAGTATGAGTCTTTCCATGTTGACGACCAAGGCACTCTTTTCTTTGAACACCGGATGTTTGTTCCGAACTACCCGGGTTTAAGAGAGCAAGTTCTTAAGGAGGTGCATGATTCTGTTCTTTCTATCCACCCTGGCAGCACTAAGATGTACATGGACTTGAAAACACAATATTGGTGGCCTGGATTGAAACGATATTGTGCCAAGTATGTCTCGGAGTGTGATGTTTGTCGCAGAGTTAAAGCTGTCCATCAGAAACCTTCCGGTCTTCTACAGCCATTGAAGCCTCCGGAATGGAAATGGGAGAAAGTAGAGATGGACTTCAGCACTGGTTTTCCAAGGTCGCAGAAGGGCAACAATGCAATCTTTGTTGTCATTGACAGGCTTTCTAAAGTAGCTCACTTCTTTCCAGTCAAGGAAACAATTTCTGCAATTCAGTTGGCTGAGCTCTATATCAACAGAATTGTCTCTCTGTATGGAGTTCCTCTTGAGATCAGTTCAGACCGTGGAAGCATCTTCACTTCCAAGTTCTGGGGAAGTTTCCAAAATGCTCTGGGAACAAAATTGAACTTCAGCACAACTTACCACCCTCAGTCGCAAGGACAAGTTGAAAGGATCAATCAGATTCTGGAAGATATGCTCCGTGCTTGCGTTATCTCTTTCGGCATGAAGTGGGAAGAATGTCTTCCTTATGCTGAATTCTCTTACAACAACAGTTTCCAGAAAAGTCTAAAGATGGCACCATTTGAGGCTCTCTATGGTCGCAAATGTAGAACTCCGATTGGTTGGTCGGGCGCAGGTGAAAGAATATTGTTTGGCCCCAACATTGTAACTCAAGCGGAGGAGAAAGTTCACATCATTCTTGAAAACCTAAAGATTTCTCAAAGTCGCTAGAAGAGCAATTATGACAGAAAGCACATAGACATGGAGTATGTCCCTGGTGATCTCGTTTACCTTCGTGTCACTCCCATGAGAGGCACGCGCCGTTTTGGTATCAAAGGAAAGCTGGCTCCTAGATACATCGGTCCTTTCAAAATTCGTGGAAGAAGAGGAGAAGTTGCTTATGCTCTTGAGGTCCCTGAACAACTCAAAGTCCATGATGTTTTCCACATCTCTCAACTCAAGAAGTGCTTCAAGGATCCCTGCAGGACCGTGGACCATGAACTCATCAATCTCCAAGAAGATCTGTCCTATCAAGAACACCCCACAAAAATTCCCGAAGTCGTAGAAAGAAGGACTCGCAACAAGTCCATCAAGTTCTGCAAGGTGCAGTGGTCGCACCATTCCGTTGATGAAGCCACTTGGGAACGTGAAGATGAGCTCCGTGCCAAGTATCCTACCCTCTTTGAGTCTTCTTCTTCTTCCTAGAATCTCGGGGCGAGATTCCTGTTTAGTGGGGGAGAGTTGTAGCATCCCAATTGTCTAACAATGGTAATGCTACTTGGTCTAGAATATAATGGCTACTTCCTATATACAATTGTTGCATCATAATTATATCATGCTCATGTCATCATGCCACCTTGCATTTGAGCATCATATAAAACCCTTTTCTTTTGGTTCTTCTCTCATCTGCATTATTAATTGTATTTGCCTCTTGATATTGTATTTGGTTATTGATATATTGTTTAAATGCCCAAGTTGAGTTGGGGGCATATCTTTTATTCAACTCCATCACCTTTCTTTTCACCACCTTATAATTCCACCACCCTAATTACCATGGGCTTTTATTTTATTTTGGCATTTACTCTAGATCATGTGGGTTGGGATGGATTCAACTATAATTTCTTTTGCTTGGCCTTTATTCCACTTTTTGGGAATGCATAATAATAATGCCATGTTAATATTATTGTTTTCACAAGAATAAAACATGGCAATTAATACTTTGCATGGGCCATGCAACCACCATCATCCCCTCTTCTCTTTTGGTTTATTCTTGGTTTTTGAGTGAGTCTTTTCCTGTGAGTTTGTTCTTTCTTCCTCTCATCATCTCCAACTCATCACCCTCAACACCATGCCATGCATGATCATGTGAGATACATCCACCCCTTTTCTCCTTTACACTTGATCATGCCATGATCATGCCACATTAAAGAAAACCCATAAACCCACCTCTCTCTCCCAACCTCCAATCTCACCTTGCATGAACTTGTTTAGATCACACTTCCACCAAAACCCTAAGACCCTATCCTACCCTTTTTCTTTTATTTTCTCACAAAACCCTAACCTCACCTTCTCTTCACGTCACACGTCCCCAAGCCGAGCCCCATCTCCCTAGCTGCTCTCTCACCTCTCTCTCGCTGCCAGCAGGTCCCACCTAGCCCCTCTCTAACCCTAATCCGAGCTACCCCCTCCTAGCTAAGTAGAGAGAGAAAAGGAGAGAGGGAGAACCCTACACTACCGATCCCTCCCTCCTTCTCCTCACCTAACCCGCCAACCCTCCCCAGGTGCCTGCCCCCTCTCCCTTTTCATCACCCTTCCCCTTAGCTCTAGATCCCCGCAGCCCCTTCTTCTTCTTCTTCACGTGGCCAAAGCCATGTCAAACCCTAGCCCGAGCTCGGCCAACCACTCCCTCTTCTGATCTGCTGCATCCCAGGCCAGCCAAGCCCGCCGGAAGGTTCCCTTGCTTCGCTGTCGATGATCCGTGCGGTTGAGGAGGCCAGTAGATCGCCGGAGTTTCGCCGTCGCCACCGTGCCCGTGAGGTGGCGAGGACGGACCGGCCACCGTGGCGTACCCCGCCACCCCTGCTGCCACGGCTTCACGGGCGCACTCACGTGAGCATCTCCTCCCTCCCAGACATCTCCCTTCCCTCTCTAGCTTGCCGCAACACCGCCGCGTTCCACCGAACAGCCTCCGTGCATCGCTGCGTGCCACGCAGCAACAATGACGAACAACGAGCAATGAAAACCCCGCGCACCTCTCGTTCTTTGGTAGATCCGGTCGTTGTGGTCGCCTCGCGTCGTGCTAAACAAAAATGGTAGCCCGCTCCGCCCTCTGCAGTTTTCCTTTTTGCGACTTGTCGAGGTTCGCCGCAGTTTAGTCGCCATCATCGTCTGAACTCCGGTCGATCCCCTGATCTCTGCTGATGGCGCCTTGCGAGCAGCGGCGGCGTCGTGCTTTTTCGAAAGCCCCCTGGCCTTTTTCCCGCCTCAACCCGCAGTCCCTGGAGGCCCACCTGTCTATCTCCCTTGCCTTTTTACAGTTAGGGACCCGGGTTTTTCCGCTTTTGGTCGCGCCTCTGAGATGTACGTGTCGCCCGCCGGCCTCACAGCGTAGTGGCCCCGCTGGCCGGGCGTCATCGATCCGGCTGGTAAACTCCCCGTGGGTGAGAAAAGACTGTACGCCATTTTTCCGCGCAGTCAGTTTCGGGTCCACCCGTCAGCGACTTGGGTTGAGTTCGATTGGGTGCAAAAAGTCCTGGCAAATTTTCTGTTTTAATTAAACTTTTCCAGAATATGTTAAATACAAATTCAAATCTGTTTTTAAATAACTTTTAAATTATAAATCCAAATATTACAAATAATATATGTTTTTGAATCAAAAAAATGTGAGGAATTCAAATATGCTACTCAAAATAATGTTTGAAAACTTTAAATTTCGAGATGATTAAAATTACAGTAAAAATGCCCTTTTTCTAAATAAATTAATAACTTTAATTCTATAACTCCAAATTTGACAAATAATATGTCTAAATCAATTAGCGCGACGAGCCCGTTCTATCTATGCATTCCTTGTTCTGAATTGAAGCATGCATCATGCCATATTTAAAAATCAGAACTGTTTATGACAATAAAACTTGGACTAAATAAATAATAAAATGCTTTATTCTTGTATTCCACACCTCACCATGCCATGCTACTTTAATGCCATGTAAATTGTGCATCATTCATCATGGCATGCTTGTTTGCTTGTCGCATTTTAATTCATATGCTTGTGCACTTTATTTATGTTGGCCTTGTTTGTTTGGTTCTTCTTCGAATAGACGCCCAGCAGGAGAATTACCAGGAATCATAGGAGTACTACCCAGATCCATCTCTCGCTTCAACTGAGCTGCCAGGCAAGCACTACCACATGCTTGCATACATATAGTACCTACTGCCTCTATCTTATTCTTGCATCATTGAGTCGCGATTGCATTAAATTGAATCCCAAGTACTGCATAGCCTTTACTTTTAAACCGCACTCAAGCTTGTTCCTCCATCCCATGAGCCATTACTACAGGAGTTGTTTGAGCCATGCGAGTCGTAGAAAAGCATGTGTAGGGTATGTGAGTGTTGGATGGATAACGAGGTACCCAAACAACATAACCTGAGTAGTAATGGGATAACTAATGAAAGAGGCACCGGTGAGCAATATCTGCTATTTGGTTTTTCATGCTCACTTGTGTCCCGTAGGACCCCGAGTACTTGATTCCTGTTCCTTGACTATTCGCACTATCCACATCCGGGTGGCCTTATGGACCCCCCTGAGCTAGAGCTTGATTCATTCCTATTTCTTGGGGCCACAATTAGTTTGGGGCTTTATTACTATCCTGTACTTATGCCATGTTACTGCTTTATTTAAGATTGTGCGAGGAGCACCTGTACTATTTTGGATCGCACCATGTTTTCGCGGTATCAACAAGCCCAGTCACATTTTCGGGTTCCCAGTCGTTTACAGCCGTCGATGCAAACCCTGGGTCCATCTCGGAGCCGGCCAACTTCGTTGCGGGTAGCTTATTAGGGTGGCCCCCTGAAATATTTCTTAATCCTGTGATCGCTTTGTTGTGAATGCCTCGTTGGGTTTTGAGTTGGTTTTTTTGAGGTTGATCGAGTGTGTGTTGCTATTCGTGCACCCCTGCAGGGTAAATCTTTCTGAAAGCCGTGTCTGCAGTTATGGACGACTTGGAGCACAGTTTCTCGATCATAGACAAGTATAACTAAACTACCGCTTTTAATCTGACTAAGTACCTGATTAGTAAATAGTACAACACTCATGGAATGGTTAATAAAACTACCAACAGATGGGGGTTGTTCGTCCGCTTCCTCGTTGCTAAGCGAGGAGGAGGATTGATCTGTTAATTATACTGTTATAACTGTTGTTCTTAATTCACAGACATCCGTCTATCATTGGTTAGGCGGATGGTTAGCGAGTATCTATAGAATTGTTAGCTATTATCTTTTGCTGCAATTGCGTCACCCTATGTTGTGTCCCCTTTAGTGGCATAAAGACTTGCTGAGTACCCCTAGGGTCTCACACGATAAATTGTTTGATTCAGATCAACAGGTGTATTCGCAAGATGGATACTGGGTGGAGGAGACAGATGATGTTGGCAACGATCACTCAGTGTAGAGATTCCGGGAACAGGGATCCGTGAGATCTATGGGCGGGATGTGTTTATTTATGTGGCATCTTATGCCGATTTGCTTCTTATCCGTACTCGGATCTTGTTTTCCGCTTCCGCCTGATACTCTGATGTTTGATGTATGAGGAGCTATCCTAAAATATTATCTCTATCTAGGATATTTGAATCTTGTTGTATGGCTTTGCAATATTTCTATTTCTTTTAGATGGAATGGCTCTGAGGACTGTTGTATGTGGCTTGCATACATACTCATTTGTGTATGTAGTTGATCCCTTCGCCTGCCGATTACGCCGCTCGTTCTTGTCCCGATGATCTGAAAGTGGTTAGGACGGCCGAAAGGTCTACCGTGAGTGGCCCCGGGCCCCACCGTACTATTTTAACCACTTTCGTTCATCCAGGCATGTAACTAAGAGCGTAATTCACCGAGGTAGTTATAGAAAATACCTGATGCAATTTTTGATATGCGATTCCATGATGCAATGATATGATGCATGCATCTAGTAACATCTGTAGTTGTAAAATTTGGGATGTTACATCTTGGGACAATGCACATAGAATTAAGAATGACCACTATGCTCTCAAAGTAGGTGCATAAAGATAGAAGGTGGAGACTCAATATAATGGTGGAAGAAAGGCCTTTTGAAAGGGCATGTATGCCCCATGTGTGCTTTTGGTAATTAATTACAATCCCTATGGACTAATGTGTAAATTAAGTTTCACTTGTAGGTTTGTCCATTTGCATCGCTTGGACCATGTGTTGGTTTCAAGGATGAAGAAGAAGAAGCAATGTCCAAGGGCTTTGTGCCTATTTGAATCAAGTAGAAGAAGAAGATCAAGTATGTCTTGAAGAAGAAGAAGAATAAGATGGAGTTCCTCATGGATATCTTCAAGACATCATCAATAAATGAAGTGCAAGCTCAAGAAATGGGGGAGCCATTCGCAAGCCTTCATCAAGCAAGAGCAAGCAAGAAAGGTGTTCCATCTTGAAGGTGACAAGATCGTCTACATCAAGCTCAAGTGGGATGCTCAAGGCAAATGTATGATCTTGATAGGGTTTCTATTTTACCGGTCTCATGTAGTGTTGGGAGACCGGGTTTAGGATAGATAGTCGTACTATCAAGAGGGGCTCTCGAGTGGATGACTCGTTCGTATCTTTTGGAGAGAGCTCAAACCTTTGCATACATAGCATCATATTTCTTGGTTGTTGTTTAGTTCTTGTCCATGTGAGGATCTAGAGCTTGTGGTTATCTTCATAACAAGCTCTAGTTCGTCAAAAACGGATTTTCCTTGCATATCTTATTGTGTTTTTGATCTTGCGGATTTTTCCGGCTCCACACCTTGGGAGGTATCTCACATATATATTCGTGGTATTTTCTCCCTTGGTGATACCCAATATTTCACCTTTTGTTGGATTCTACTATTTATTATCCTTATAACAAAATTGGTTTCATCCCAATTAGAGTTTCCAAACTCAACTTCTTGCGTTTTGGGTTCTGGAGGTTTTACCGATTCGTCGCTTCTAAGAGGTCATACCTTTCTCCATTTTATTTTTATCCTCTCTTGTTGGACTATGATGTTTCTTTGCATAATCTTGTAGAGATTTTTGTTCTCTTCAAAACGAGCCCAAGATCATCGAAATCGGAGTCCAGAGTCAAAAGTTATTGAAGTTTTCGTGCAATGTTGTCCAACGTTTTTTCTTGAGCGGTAGTACCTGCCCAAGTTCCGGCGAAAGTTCCGGTAAATCTCGTTTTTCTTCTCTATCTTGTGTTTCTATTTAGAGGTAGTACCAGTGGGGCACCGGTAGTTTCGGTGGGGCGCAAATCTGGCCCAAACGGGCAGATTTCTCTTACCCTATTTAAGGGTCCCCTCTTCCCAAAAGTTTCCCCAACTTTGGAGGTCATTTTTGCTTGCTCTTCCACTCTCTCTCCTCCATTGTTGACCTTCAAAAGCTTACTCTCTTCCCTTCTCCCTCCCATGATTCTTGCATCTCTTTGAGGGATTTGAGAGAGGAGATCTAGATCTACAATCCCCACCAAACCAAATCCCTTCTTTGTGAAGGAATCCTTGGGATCTAGATCTTGGAGAGTTTTTGTGTTCTCCTCTTGTGTTCTTCCTCCCTTATTCCCCCAATAGCTTTTGTAGCTTTGGTGGAATTTGAGAGTGAAGAACTTGCCTCTTGCATTTGGTGCATAGGTTTGAGTTCTCCTCGAGATTCAAGTTCAAGCTCTTGGGCTTGTTTCTCTTGGGTTCTTGGAACCCTAGACGGTTGTGTGGAGTTGTGGTGTGTTCTTGGGGCTCCAATTGAGTTGTGGAGGTTCCCCAAGCTTGTTGGAGTTTTGTGGCATTGTGGAGCCTTTGTGGCATTTTTGGGAGTGTAACATCCCTAAAAATCATGTTTTAAAACTCATTCATATCATACTTGCATCATTCATTCATATAGGGTTTTTCTCAAAATCATTTAGAGGCAGAAGTTTGAGCTATGATTTCATGTGGGCAAATTGTCTCAATTAGCCAACACCCTTTGGTATTTGATTGTCCATAATCTTGTTTGCTTGCCACCATGATTGGAAAGAATAGGAGAAGCATTTAAACCCAAGATTCCAATTTAGAAATATTTTCTAAACCCTATTCCAAATAATTGCAAAGAGACAAAGTCTCTGTTTATTTCAAAGACCCAAGCTTGACCAAGCCTTGCAAGGTGACCACATGGTTATTTGACTGCATTTGAACCCACAAGAACCCTGCAAAAATGCCCAAAGAAGTTTGAATTCAAAAGGATTTGAATTCATATCAAATTCATTCCAGAAAATGAAATTAGAAAAAGAAAAAGGCTAAGGAAAAGAAAAGGGCCAAGCGGCCAGAATCTGGCCCAGCAGCAGATCCAGCCCAGCAAGCCCACTGGGATCTTCTTTTTCTTCTCTCACGCCAAGAAGCGCACGCTGAGTCACCGACAGCGAACCCCACCTGCACACCGCACCTCGACGAGCGGCCCGGTCCACGTCGCCTCGTCTTCCCAGACGCATCGCTGCGACCACGTCGCCGCGGCAGTGAAGGCCGGTAATGGCGCGGCGTAAATGGGCATTAAACCCGAGCGTTTCCTGTCGATTCCCCGGCTATAAGATCCTCTCTGCTCCACGATCTTTTTCCCCCAGACACCTCGCTCACTCCGCCACCAGGCTGCCCTCAATCAGCTTTGCACCGCCGCGGACAGAACCTCTCCGGCGATCGATTCCGGTGAGCCCAGTGTTCCCCTCTGCCTCTCGTTCTTGCTATCCTGCTCAGTGAATCCTTGCGCATCTACTGACCTCGCTAGTCTGTCCTGTACTGCCCCAGGTCGCCGGTTCCACTTGACACCGCGAGCACCGACGGCGACATCAACTCCGACGAGCTCTAGTGGTAAGTCCAGACCGCGCCTCCTAGTTCATGCTCACTACTTCGCCTTGACCCTGTGAACCTAACCGTGTCCTCGACTTGCCTTGGGGTGATCCACAGCGACGTCCCCGACGACCACCCGACGCACCCGACGCCGCCACGAACTCCGGTGAGGAATCGCAGCCGTGACAGAGCGCCCCTTGACCGACCGCAAGTACGACGAGCTTCGCCGTGACCTCCTGAGCCCGGTGAGCTACTCCTCGATCTTCCTTACTCTCTGCATCATCGGCAACGTCGTTGACCGACGGTTCCGCCGCCGGTAGCCACCGCGCAGCGCCGCCCATCTGTGGCCAGGCAGCAGCAGCCGTTAGATCTGGATCGAACGCCTACGATAGATCACTTAAACCCGAAGCGGTACGCGATCTGAGCCGCACCTGCCCCTTTAGATCCTACGGCTGTGGAGCTCGATCCAGCGCGAACCGGTACGGGCGAATAAGAACATGACGCGTGGCTAGGTTAGATCTGAGAATAGAATTTAAAACCAGAAATTTGATCCAAATTCAAATGCCTATATCTTTTGAATGCCACGTTGGAATTTTGCAAACTTTATACCGTTGGATTCAGAAAAACAAGACCTTTCTGCCTATCCTTTTTGTTTAGCATATAGTAACCATTAGATGTGCTAAAATTGCAGAGACTTGTTTGAGGCCATTTTAAGTATAGATTTAGCTTAGTATTTTTGTTTTAGGGTTATTTAAGTTGACTTGGCTACTTTGTGACTAGTTTTAGTTTCTGTATTCATGCACTTGCTTGGTTGAAGTTTTCAAAAATCATCACTTGGTAGATTCATGCATGCATGCATTCATACTATTTCTTGTTTGTATATATTTGTGTGTAATTGTGTGCTACAACTTTGTGTGTAGATTTTGCTAGTGATTGTGATTGTGACAGTGCTACTCCACACTACCAAGGCAAGTGATATCATCATGAATATTCCATTCCTATATTTTATATATGCATTAGTAATATTTTTCTAAGTATAGGACTGGCATGGTTATTTTTGCTAAGAACAAGCTATGCTTTGGGAAAACCTATTAGGTAAGCCTTAGTGAAAATTTCCTAAGACAAGATTCCTATTACTATCATGCTTAGCCTAGCTACTAGAAAACAAGGGTGGTTTATATATTCACACTATGGAAAAATATTCTAAGTCTAAGGACTTGTTTTTATTTAACAAAACAACTAAGTTAATGAATCACCTGGGTGGAATGGAAAGATTGGGTTATGTTGAGTGGTTACACAAGGCCAGGGGTACTGGTGAACCTTGTGTATCTCACTTGTGGATGGCCACCCAGGAACAAAGAGATTTGAGTTGTCAAATGTTGAGAAGCTTCAAGTGCAACCACTTGGTAATATGGGCTCTGCCATGATCTTAGGATGCTGGAACTTAGTCTCTTGGACAGTGGGTGGTAGATGGGTTGATAGGTTGGAGCGCGTCCATTTGACTAAGGAAAGGCTACTGAAGGATCATGTCTTGGGAAACCAAGGCTTGTGGGGAAAGTGCACCACCTCTGCAGAGTGTAAAACCTAAGTACTTAGCCATGTCCCTGGTAAAGGACAATTTGAGCAACAAGACATGGAAACTTCAAGAATCTCATCACTCCAATTTCTAAATAAAACTTGTGGGTGAACAAAGGGATAAAAGGATCTTCAGTCATTGATTGCTAGATGCCTTGAGTGGATCTAGAGTCTTTGTTGATAGATGCCTTGGGTGTTTTTGCCAAGTATATCTTCAGTCCTTGATTAGTAGATGCCCTGAGTGGATCTTCAGTCTTGGATTGGAAGATGTCTTGGAAAGTTTTTACCAAACAAAAACTTAGTATTTTCAAAAGATAGGGAAAAATCTATTTTTGAGCAATGCAAGCCTAAACTCCACCAGCCAAATGCATATAGTATTTTTAGTCCACTTAAAATATATTAAGGTATCACTTGCCAATACTATTCCAAAGTATTGACCCTTGTGGCTATAACTTATGATGTTGCAGGTTACTCTGATGATGATTAGGTGTCATGAGTCTACACTCAACATGCTTGCCTGTGGCACATGAAGATGAAGACTTATGTTTATTTACTTATTCCATAAACTCTTGTACTAGGCCTTTGGCCATGAGTTGTAAAAGACTATGTTTTATCTCTGGAATGACTGTAATAAACGACCTTTGTATCTGTGTACTTCATCTTAAACTGTGGATGCTAGCAATGATCCAGGGACTAGCATTGCAATCACAGGGATCTTTTCCTGAAATAAGGAGGGATCTTACAGATGGTATCAGAGCACTGTGTTGCCTGTAGGATTATGACCCTAGGATTGGAAACCACTAAGGAAAATTTTTACTTCTTCTACACTTGTCTATTCTTCTCGTAAACTTTTCTAATCTTCTCCTTCTCATCTCTATTTGTAGATGAACTCCGTCAACGAAGCCGTGAAGAAAGGACCACTCATGACCATGACCTTGGAGTGTGAGACTGAGTTTCCCAAGATTCTCAAGGACCTCATGGAAACCATGGGAGTACATGGTGCAGCAGTGTACAAAGGCTTTCCAGTGATGGAGGATGGAGTGGAGTATTGGTGGGTGCAACTTCACTTGTACAAGGATAAGGAAGACAACCACAAAGAAAAGGGCTTCTGCATGTACACCAACACTTTTATGCACACCACATTCTTTGAGTCAGCAAAAGAAGCAGCTTGGAAGACTATCAAGGAACTAAGTGCTAGAGTCAAGTGCAGGATGCTCAACCTCCAAAAAGACTTAGAGAAAGAGAAGGAACATACCCAAGAGTTGGAAGTCACCAACCAATCTTTAAGAGGAGATATTATAGACTTAGTGATAGAAGCATGTGAACAAGATAGGGTGATTGCCACTAGGAACATTGTGTTAGCCACCAGATCCAATGAGATAGGATTGTAAGCGCACTTCGTTAGTTGACCACCACCTATCACCTTATTCTCCAAAATAAGACCTTAAATAAGTTTGAACCTTGGTTGATGTAATGGATTTATGTATGCATGATTTGAGTAAATTGTGTGTTCCAAGAATGTGTTTGAATGTTTGTCTTGTTTATCTTAAATTGTGTTGTTCTAACTTTCTCAATCTTATAAATAGATGCCTATTGCCATCAGCACTGTTGAGGAGTTCCAGTTACCTGCTTTTGGTCCTCGTATCGTAGAGCTTACTACTTTACTCGATCTCCCTCTTCCTATCATTACGGTGCACCCACTCACCAAGTTTGAGAGGAAGGACCTTTGGGGCTTCAAGGTGAGCCATCCAGGACGCCAGGCAGAGCCTACTACGGAGGCCATCGTCTTCAAGCTTATGCACGATGACAGGGAGAGAGGCATGGAGGTTGTCATGCAGGATTTGATAGGACGACTGTTAGGCCGTCACTCCCGACAGGTTAGAGGCACTCACTTCCACGCCTTCGGAAGGCGTGATGATGACGGAGAGTCCATTGACTTTGAGGACGACTCAAGGGTCACAGCAGAGCCGATACGCCTGTACCTCCAGGACTTAGAGACTCTTATTAGGCACGTGGATACCGATAGGACCAACGTCATGCTTAGTAATGAGCTCCAGTGCAGCTTGAGAAGGACAAGCTCTTGGCAAAGCAGGACGAGATAGTCAAGGAGATGGAGGCAAAGTTTGAGACCCAAGACCGTAAGTTCAAGAGTCAAGAGAAGCGTGTCCAGGATAGGAACAAGAGGATTCGTGATATGACCGAGGAACTGCAGTCCAAGGACTTCGAGTTAGAGCAGCAGCAGACAGTGATTGAGAGGCTTGCCCGGAAGAGGGCTCTCAAGGCCAAGATCGACTCTTTGACCACTACCATCGAGGAGAACAAGACCGCAATGGAGAACGCAGGTCTTACCTTTGTCGAGGAGGAGATTGATGCCGACGAGTAGATTTGACTACTCAGTTATCTTTATTTTCCGCACTTGTTATTTGAGAACTTATTGTTGGACCATCCGACATGTGGATGGCTTGCCACTTGTATGTTTGTACTTTGAGATTTTTGTTATCTTGTTGTTTAGATTTTATCCTTGTATTGCTTTGCTATGTGTTTGCTAGTGTGATGTATTGTGCATAAATCATGTAAGGGTATCTCATTCTTATCTCTATATGAATAAACCACAGATGCCTCCCCGTCGCGCAAACACCAACCCCAACCCCAACATTACCCCGGAAATGCAACAAATGATGAATGCGCAAACACAGCTTATGCAAATGATGACGTTCATCCAGAACCAGAACAACAACAACAACAACCCCAATCCCAACAACAACAACAACAACAATAACAACAACCCTCCAGGTTTTGATATGCTCACCAGATTTCTGCGTCTAAGGCCAGCTAAGTTTTCGGGAACGACTGATCCCATGGTGGCCAATGATTGGCTACGTTCTGTGAACAAAGACTTAGTGACCGTAGGATGCACAGATGCTGAAAAGGTCAGGTTTGCAGCACATCTGTTGGAAGGACCAGCCGCAGCATGGTGGGACAACTTCCAGATTACCACGCCTATTGATGAGGTGACTTGGGCTATCTTTGAAGATGGATTTCGTACTACTCATATCTCACCAGGCATGATGAGCCTGAAAAAGAAGGAATTTCACAACCTAAAGCAGCGCCACCACAGCGTGGCTGAATATATTGAAGAGTTCAACAATTTGGCGCGCTATGCACCGGATGAGGTTGACACTGATGCCAAAAGGAAGGAAAAGTTTCTGGAAGGCTTGAATGATGAGCTAAATCTGCGGTATGCAGGCATATGTTCCAACTTATCGATCATTGTGACAAGGCTGTTATTGTGGAAAATAAAATGAAGCAAGTTGAGAGTAGAAAGAGGAAACACTCTGACAAGCATAGCTCGGGATCGTATCATAAACGATCTCATTATGATGATAGTGTCAGCTCAGGATCCCACAAGCATGGGAAGTTTAACAAGCACCACAACCACAACCGTCATGACAACAAGCATCATCGCAGTCATGACAATGATAAGTACAAGAACCACAAGAGTGGATATAAGAGCCACCATAGTGGAAGTGGAAGTGGAAGTCAACCTAAGAAAGACAACAGTCAGGTTGAATGCTTCAAATGCAAGAAGCTGGGGCATTATGCTAATGAGTGCCCTGAGAAGAACGTTGAAGGACCTAACAAACCCAATCCTTTTCAGAAAGGACAGGTTAACCACATCAATGTGGAGGAAGTCTATGAAGAACCTGATGCCGTTGCTGGTAAGTTCAGACTCAATTCCATCTCAGCATTTGTACTCTTTGACACTGGTGCATCTCATTCATTCATATCTAAAGCATTTGTCGAAAGAAATGGGTTTGCATCTGAAAACATTGGGTGTCCGATAAAAGTTAGCTCTCCGGGAGGGGATATGATAGTGAGTCTTGGATGCCGGGATCTAGTCATAGAGATCGGAAAACATAAGTTTCCAGTAAACCTAATAATCCTAAATTCCCAAGGATTGGATGTAATTTTGGGAATGGATTGGATGGCTAAGTATGAGGGAGTACTAGATTGTGCAAATCGCACAATTTCACTCACAACCCCTGCAGGTAAGAGGATAACATTTAAGTCCAATTTTAAATCAAAAGGGAGTAAGCTGAATTCTCTTAAGGGGGTTAGCATGGACAGTGTGCCAATTGTGTGTGAGTATCCGGATGTGTTCCCGGAAGAGTTACCAGGAATGCCACCAGATAGAGATGTGGAGTTTATAATAGAATTGGTACGGGATCTGGGCCAAGAGCAAAGAGACCTTATAAAATGTCAGTTTACTAACTTAAAGAACTCAAGAAACAACTTGGAGAACAATTGCAGAAAGGATTCATCCAGCCAAGTTCTTCATCTTGGGGAGCTCCAGTTTTGTTCGTAGAAAAGAGAGATAGAACTCAAAGACTATGCATAGATTACCGTTCTCTCAACGAGGTAACCATCAAGAACAAATATCCTTTGCCAAGAATCAATGACTTGTTTGATCAGCTAGAAGGAGCTTGTGTGTTCTCGAAGATTGATCTTCGGTCAGGCTATTTTCAACTCAAGATAAGAGAGCAAGACATACCTAAAACAGCATTTACCACAAGGTATGGATTGTACGAGTACACGGTGATGCCTTTTGGATTAACCAACGCTCCAGCATACTTCATGAATATGATGAACAAAGTGTTCATGGAATTTCTCGACAAGTTCGTTGTCGTTTTCATCGATGACATCTTGGTCTACTCCAAGAGCAAGGATGAACATGAAAGACATCTACGCTTGATACTTGAAAAACTAAGGGAACATAAACTTTATGCCAAGTTCAGCAAGTGTGAGTTTTGGTTAGAGGAAGTTGGATTTCTTGGTCATGTTATGACAAAGGATGGTGTAGCAGTTGATCCTGCTAAAGTTTCGGCTGTGACATAATGGGAATCTCCTAAGAATGTAAAAGAGGTTCGTAGTTTCCTTGGTTTAGCAGGTTACTACAGAAGATTCATTGAAATTTTTTCTAAGGTTGCTAAACCAATGACAGAATTATTAAAGAAAGATAAGAAATTTGCTTGGTCTGAAGGATGTGAACTCAGCTTTCAAGAACTAAAGAAGAGACTTGTGTCAGCACCAGTTCTGTGCTTACCAGATTTGGAAAAGGATTTCCAGGTATATTGTGATGCTTCTCATCAAGGATTAGGTGCCGTACTTATGCAAGGCGGAAAAGTTGTGGCATATGCCTCGAGACAACTCAAAACTCATGAAGTAAATTATCCTACTCATGATTTAGAGTTAGCCGCTGTTATCCATGCACTCAAAACATGGAGACACTACCTTCTGGGGAAACGTTGTGAAGTGTTCACCGACCATAAGAGCTTGAAATATATCTTCACCCAGAAGGAGATCAATATGAGACAACGGAGATGGCTAGAACTTATCAAGGATTACGATTTGAGTTTGCAATACCACCCCGGTAAAGCAAATGTAGTAGCAGATGCTCTAAGTCGTAAAGCGATTGTAAATGGTCTTACCAAAGGTGAATTGCCAGATGACTTGTGTAAGCAATTCAAGGAACTCAGGTTGGAGATTGTGCCTGAAGGACATCTTATGTCTTTGGATGTTCAACCCACTCTGTTGGATAAGATTAAGGAAGCCCAAAAGACGGATAAAGAAATCGAAGAGATTAAGGAAAGGATTAGCCAAGGGAAAGCTAAAAGTTTCCATGTGGACGAACAAGGTACTTTATGGCACGAGAAACGTATTTGTGTTCCACAAGATCCGGAAATGCGGAAACTGATTCTGCAAGAAGCCCATAACTCTCCGTATTCTATTCACCCGGGAAACACCAAAATGTATATGGATATGAAAGAAAGATTTTGGTGGAACAATCTTAAAAGGGACATCGCCGAACACATTGCCTTGTGTGACGTGTGTAGTAGAGTGAAAGCGAGCATCGAAACCAGCAGTTTGCTTCAACCAATGCCTATTCTGAGTGGAAGTGGGAAAATATCGGTATGGATTTCATTCTTTGGATTACCAAGGACCAGGTCAGGTATGATTCCATATGGGTAATAGTAGATCGCCTAACTAAAGTGGCTCATTTTATACCCAGAAGACAACTTATACCAAAGGTAAAGTTAGCCAAAATCTACATGAGCAGAATTGTATGCCTTCACGGTGTACCTAAGAGTATTGTGTCTGATAGAGGAACTCAGTTCACTTCTCACTTTTGGAGACAGCTTCATGAATCTCTAGGAACAAGGTTGGAATTCAATCGCTTTTCATCCTCAAACCGATGGACAAACAGAAGGACTAATCAAATTCTTGAAGACATGTTGAGGGCATGTGCCCTAGACTATGGAGCAAGTTGGGATGAAAGTCCGCCACGCAGAGTTTTCTTACAACAACAGTCACCAATCTAGTATTGGGATGGCACCATTTGAGTTTCTATACGGAAGAAAGTGTACCACCCCATTGCTATGGAATGGTGTGGGAGAAAGAAGTTTGTTTGGACCAGACCTTATCAAAGACGCCGAAGAAAAGGTCAAATTAGTTAGAGACAGATTGAAGATAGCACAGTCTCGACAGAAAAGCTACGCAGATGCTAAGCGTAGAGAAGTCACTTACGAAGTTGGGGATAGAGCTTATCTTAGAGTATCACCACTTCGTGGAGTAAAAAGATTTGGAGTCAAAGGAAAGTTAGCACCAAGATATGTGGGACCATTCAACATTTTAAGTCGCAAGGGAGAAGCTGCATATGAAATTGAACTGCCAGCATCTTTACTAGCAGTCCATAATGTTTTTCATGTGAGCCAGCTCAAGAAATGTCACCCAGAAATGGAAGAAACATCTTTGAAAGATACCATATCTTTGGAAGAAGTTCAACTAGAAAGTGATCTCACCTATGAAGAAAAGCCTGTCAAGATTCTTGAGACCACAGAAAGAGTCACGAGAACAAAGACTATCAAGTTCTGCAAAGTACAATGGAATCATCATTCCGAAGAAGAAGCAACATGGGAAAGAGAAGATGATCTTCGGAAAGACCACCCTCACCTATTTGCTAGCCAATCCGAATCTCGAGGGCGAGATTCATTTTAAGGGGGTTAGATTTGTAACATCCCTAAAAATCATGTTTTAAAACTCATTCATATCATACTTGCATCATTCATTCATATAGGGTTTTTCTCAAAATCATTTAGAGGCAGAAGTTTGAGCTATGATTTCATGTGGGCAAATTGTCTCAATTAGCCAACACCCTTTGGTATTTGATTGTCCATAATCTTGTTTGCTTGCCACCATGATTGGAAAGAATAGGAGAAGCATTTAAACCCAAGATTCCAATTTAGAAATATTTTCTAAACCCTATTCCAAATAATTGCAAAGAGACAAAGTCTCTGTTTATTTCAAAGACCCAAGCTTGACCAAGCCTTGCAAGGTGACCACATGGTTATTTGACTGCATTTGAACCCACAAGAACCCTGCAAAAATCCCCAAAGAAGTTTGAATTCAAAAGGATTTGAATTCATATCAAATTCATTCCAGAAAATGAAATTAGAAAAGAAAAGGCTAAGGAAAAGAAAAGGCCAGAATCGCCCAGCAAAGCAGATCCAGCCCAGCAAGCCCACCCGGATCTTCTTTTCTTCTCTCACCTGCACACCGCGCACCTCGCGATTTAACGGGCCGGTCCACGCCGCCTCGTCTTCCCTGATCGCGCTGCGACCACGTCGCCGCGGCAGTGAAGGCCGGTAATGGCGCGGCGTAAATGGGCATTAAACCCGAGCGTTTCCTGTCGATTCCCCGGCTATAAGATCCTCTGCTCCACGATCTTTTTCCCCCAGACACCTCGCTCACTCCGCCACCAGGCTGCCCTCAATCAGCTTTGCACCGCCATGGACAGAACCTCTCCGGCGATCGATTCCGGTGAGCCCAGTGTTCTCCTCTCGTTCTTGCTATCCTGCTCGGTGAATCTTGCGCATCATCGACTCGCTAGTCTGTCTCAGACGCCTGTGTCGCCGGTTCCACTTGACACCGCGAGCACCGACGACATCAACTCCGACGAGCTCTAGTGGTAAGTCCAGACGCCTGCCGCCTCCTAGTTCATGCTCACTACTTCGCCTTGACCTCGTGAACCTAACCGTGTCCTCGACTTGCCTTGGGTGATCCACGACGTCCCCGATGACCACCCGACGCACCTGACGCCGCCGAACTCCGGTGAGGAATCGCAGCGTGACAGAGCGCCTTGACCGACCGCCGTACGACGAAGCCGCGTGACCTCCGAGCCCGGTGAGCTACTCGATCTTCCTTACTCTGCATCATCGGCAGCGTCGTTGACCGACGGTTCACATGCCGGTAGCCACCAGCAGCGCCGCCCATCTGGCCGGTGAAGCGGTTGCTAGATCTGGATCGAACGCCACGATAGATCACTTAAACCCGATGCAGCGATCTGAGCCGCACCTGCCCCTTTAGATCCTACGGCTGTGGAGCTCGATCCAGCGCGAACCGGTACGGGCGAATAAGAACATGACGCGTGGCTAGGTTAGATCTGAGAATAGAATTTAAAACCAGAAATTTGATCCAAATTCAAATGCCTATATCTTTTGAATGCCACGTTGGAATTTTGCAAACTTTATACCGTTGGATTCAGAAAAACAAGACCTTTCTGCCTATCCTTTTTGTTTAGCATATAGTAACCATTAGATGTGCTAAAATTGCAGAGACTTGTTTGAGGCCATTTTAAGTATAGATTTAGCTTAGTATTTTTGTTTTAGGGTTATTTAAGTTGACTTGGCTACTTTGTGACTAGTTTTAGTTTCTGTATTCATGCACTTGCTTGGTTGAAGTTTTCAAAAATCATCACTTGGTAGATTCATGCATGCATGCATTCATACTATTTCTTGTTTGTATATATTTGTGTGTAATTGTGTGCTACAACTTTGTGTGTAGATTTTGCTAGTGATTGTGATTGTGACGAGTGCTACTCTCCACACTACCAAGGCAAGTGATATCATCATGAATATTCCATTCCTATATTTTATATATGCATTAGTAATATTTTTCTAAGTATAGGACTTGCATGGTTATTTTTGCTAAGAACAAGCTATGCTTTGGGAAAACCTATTAGGTAAGCCTTAGTGAAAATTTCCTAAGACAAGATTCCTATTACTATCATGCTTAGCCTAGCTACTAGAAAACAAGGGTGGTTTATATATTCACACTATGGAAAAATATTCTAAGTCTAAGGACTTGTTTTTATTTAACAAAACAACTAAGTTAATGAATCACCTGGGTGGAATGGAAAGATTGGGTTATGTTGAGTGGTTACACAAGGCCAGGGTGTGGTGAACCTTGTGTATCTCACTTGTGGATGGCCACCCAGGAACAAAGAGATTTGAGTTGTCAAATGTTGAGAAGCTTCAAGTGCAACCACTTGGTAATATGGGCTCTGCCATGATCTTAGGATGCTGGAACTTAGTCTCTTGGACAGTGGGTGGTAGATGGGTTGATAGGTTGGAGCGGGTCCATTTGACTAAGGAAAGGCTACTGAAGGATCATGTCTTGGGAAACCAAGGCTTGTGGGGAAAGTGCACCACCTCTGCAGAGTGTAAAACCTAAGTACTTAGCCATGTCCCTGGTAAAGGACAATTTGAGCAACAAGACATGGAAACTTCAAGAATCTCATCACTCCAATTTCTAAATAAAACTTGTGGGTGAACAAAGGGATAAAAGGATCTTCAGTCATTGATTGCTAGATGCCTTGAGTGGATCTAGAGTCTTTGTTGATAGATGCCTTGGGTGTTTTTGCCAAGTATATCTTCAGTCCTTGATTAGTAGATGCCCTGAGTGGATCTTCAGTCTTGGATTGGAAGATGTCTTGGAAAGTTTTTGCCAAACAAAAACTTAGTATTTTCAAAAGATAGGGAAAAATCTATTTTTGAGCAATGCAAGCCTAAACTCCACCAGCCAAATGCATATAGTATTTTTAGTCCACTTAAAATATATTAAGGTATCACTTGCCAATACTATTCCAAAGTATTGACCCTTGTGGCTGTAACTTATGATGTTGCAGGTTACTCTGATGATGATTAGGTGTCATGAGTCTACACTCAACATGCTTGCCTGTGGCACATGAAGATGAAGACTTATGTTTATTTACTTATTCCATAAACTCTTGTACTAGGCCTTTGGCCATGAGTTGTAAAAGACTATGTTTTATCTCTGGAATGACTGTAATAAACGACCTTTGTATCTGTGTACTTCATCTTAAACTGTGGATGCTAGCAATGATCCAGGGACTAGCATTGCAATCACAGGGATCTTTTCCTTTAATAAGGAGGGATCTTACAGGGAGCCCTCCAATTGAGTTGTTGAGATTGCCCCAAGCCTTGTACGGGTTCGGTGACCGCCCTCAAGTGTCCCATAGTGGAACGTGAGTAGGCCTTTGTGGTGAGCTCACGGGAGAATAGGGTGAGCCTTTTGTGGCATCGGTAGGTTGCGTGCCTTCGCATCTTGGGCTGAGGCCTTGCGTGGCGTTGGGTGAGCATCGAGCCACCACACCTCAAGGTGATCCACTTGTGGCATTCGAAGTACATTGCGCCCCCACACCTCTCCAACGGAGACGTAGCTTCTTTGGAAGTGTACTTCGGGAAACAAATCTTCGTCTCCATGTTCATCGGTTATCTCTCAACCGTACCCTTTACTTATGTAATTTACATTGTGATAGCCATCGTGCTTGAAGTATTATATCTTGGTATCACCTTATTGCTTGCCTTGCTTAGCATAGGTTGTTGGTGCACTTAGTGAACCTAGTGGATATAGGTTTTGGCTTGATAAATTAAACATGAAGTTTTATTCCGCATTTATTAGGGCCTAAACCGTAATTATTTTAAAATGCCTATTCACCCCCTCTAGGCGACATCCATTTCCTTTTCAATTGGTACCAGAGCAAGGTCTCTCGCTTCTTAGGCTTCACCGTCTCAAGAGTAAGGATGTCTCCTAGGGGTTTAGTGCACTCTCACACATTTACTTTTGATGGCACAAATTATGATGTTTGGCGTATTCGCATGCTTAGTCATTTTCATGTCATTGACCCAAATATTGATCGAATTCTAGATATGGGCTTGTCTCCTCCTAAGGATCCCCAAAATCTATCTTTGGAGGAGACAAACTCTTATCTCGAAGCTCAAGCATCTAATGTGCTTGTTAATGTTGTGAGCTTTGTAGTTCTTTCCTCTATCATGCCTTTTAGGAATGCTCATGATATTTGGACCAAGCTTCAAGCAAAATATGATGTGTCCAAGATTAATGAGGATGATTGTGTTCCCTCCACCTCCGGCCATGATGAGTTCTCATCTTCCTCCACTTCACCTACATGTGAGTTTTCACAAGGTAATGACATGGTGAGTGGTGATAGAACTTGCAATGTGGATAGTGAGCTTGTCATTGATGATTCTTCATCTCTATCTCATTGCAATGTTGTATCTTTGTGCATGAACACTTGTAGGACTATATGTGATTTACACCCTAGTTGTGATTGCCCTTGCATATCATGTAGAAATGGATTGAATATATCTCATGATGATATGCTTGCTTTGCCTTGTTGCCATGATAATTGTGCTTATATTTCCTCTAGTACTTGTGTTTCTAACCATGTAGAGGAAATCGAAGAATGTGTGGGACAAGGCAAGGTTGTGATTGGAGCTTCAAGAGTTCCCCCATCATCACCTTCTACCAACATTCACTTATGCCTCATGGCTAAGGAATCAAAGGTAACTTCTCCTTTGGATCCCAATCCACCTCATGATGATGTGAATGTTGACTTAGATGTAGGAGATGATGATGTTGCTTTTTTAAAAGAGAAGGGGGAGCTAGTCCTTCGTGCTCTACACAATGATAAAAATGCTTGCTCTACTTTCATTGAAATCTTGAACTTTGCCATTGAAAGTAAGCAACTAATTTATGAGCATGAGGACACAATTGACAAAATGAGTAGTCTTGAGCGTGAGTATGCTAATGACATTGCAAACTTAAATTAAGCTCTTGAAGAGGAACAAACCACCAAGGAATCTCTTGAGGAGACCTTTGCCCTAGAGCTATCTAGGGTGAAGAAATCTTATGATAGAGATCTTGAGGTGGCAAGTGACGTCCAAATTAAAAATGATGAGCTTAAAGTTTCCTATGCTTAACTCCTTGAGGATTTTGAGCACCTCAACAATGGCTCTAGGGTCATAAAGGGGGAGCTCATCAAACTCACCGAGTCACATGAGCAACTTAAAGCTTCATACTCTAAAGATCTTTCCAAGTTTCCCTCACCTCTTACTACTATTGATGATGCTTGTGCCACTAACTCTATCTCTTGTGAAGCATCTATTGTGAAGTAGAATGTTGAGCTACATGCTCAACTTGCTTTGCTAACTAGCAACTATGGGAAATTGTAAGAGAGTCATGCTAAGCTCTCAAGCTCGCATGAGGATCTTCTAGTTTCCCATGGTAGGCTAAAGTTGGCTCATGAGGTTACTATGTCAAAGGTAACATCTAGTGAGCCTCATGTGGACATTAGCACTACATCTACTCCTAGTATCATATTTGCATGTGCTAGTCCTTGTAATTCATCCACTCATGCTATTGCTACATCTTGTGATGAATTACATTCCTTGCCTTGTTGCTCTAACAACATAGCATCTACTTCCTCTAGTATTGTTGTTGATACTAACCATGTAGAGGAAAACAATAAGCTCAAGGCTCAAGTCAATTCTTTGAAGAATGACTTGAAGAAGTGTCATGAAGGGAAGACCACACTCAAGAACATCTTGGGTGTGCGAAGATCCCCAAATGACAAGAGTGGGCTTGGATATAACTCCAACATCAAGAACAAGCCCACCAACTTGTTGAAGCACAAGGGCAACAATAAGAATGGCCAAGGTCAAGTGAAGAATCCGGCCAACATTGTATGCTTCAAGTGTAAGGAAGAAGTCCATCATGTGAGATGTTGCCCATTAAAGAAGAAGCAACAAGGGAAGCGGCATCAAGCTCCACCTCAAGCTAGAAGAGAGCCTCCTCCCAAGACTCAAGCTCTTCCTCACGGGATGGCATCTTCCAAGAAGAAAGATGGCAAGAGAAGAACTTGCTACATATGTCGCGAGAAGGGGTACCTCTCTTCCTCATGCACCATGGGTAACTCCTCATCCAATCCTATCTTGATATATGATGCATATTCTCTTGGTAAGGATGAGGTGGGCAATGTGTTTGCCAAATATCTTGGTGCCCAAAGTGGTGTCAAGAAAAGAACCATTTGGGTGGCCAAGCCTATTGTGACTAACTTCTTAGGACCCAACTAGGTTGGGGAACAACAAGCTAAAACTTGATCAATAGGTGTTGGTTGGAGGGCATTGGGGTCTTGGCTACATTATGAAGAATTGAGGGATCGTCTCATTTATTTTTATCAAGTCAAGCCAATTGGATTATCTTGCCTCTATCTCATATCCAATGATCCTCCTTGCGGTAACATGTTCTCAACTCCTTACATTGAAAGTTACTTGCTCCCTTGTCCATGTGTGGTTTTGTACCATTATATGTGTTTGTACATGTTGTGCTTCCCTCATACCTATATTGTGTTGTCTAGTATATTTATGTATGTTGGTTGGCACATCATGTATTTGTGTTCTTGTGTTTGAGACTTTGTTGAATTCATTTGGTATCTCATTTGGATCTTGGGAGAGATTAATGGACTATCCCATTTTGGGGGAGTGTTATGCTTCGACATTTCACAATCCTAAAATGTGTGTACATGAGGAATACCACTTAGTGTTGACATTACATGTTTATCTTGTCTCTATGTGGTATGTCATTATCATGAAGAATTTGAATTTCATAATGTCCATTAATCATCTCCTTTTTGATCTTTTTGCCTCTTGTCGAGATCTCTTGGTTATCACATTATGGGGGAGTCATATGCTTGGTGCATATTACAAACCTATAAAATGTGAACATTTGAGGTAGTGCCACTTAGAATTGATATTTATTTATCTAGCTCCTTGGTGGCACATTTAGCTCAAACAAGTTCTAATTTGCGTTGTTTCTTTTATTGCTCATCTTTTGGATCTTGTTTGTGAGAGATTTTCTTGATATGTGTTTCCTCATATTTGTACCTCCATATCCTACATGGAAACCATTTGATTCAAGTTACTATAATCACTAGTGATTGTGTGACTATTTGGAGCTATCAAGAATCTCTCTCGAAGCATCAAGCATAATTGTTATATCTTGTTACATGCTTCTTTGTGTGAATATGATCATGATTTCCTTGCAAACTACCTCGGGAAAACTTTCCCCATAATCCTTGTCCTTGGACAAGTGACACTCCACATATGGTAGGATTTATTGATCATGTTCACTTTGGCCTTTGTTTTTCTTTGTCCCATCTTTGGCCAAGAGATTGTTTCCTTTTTCTCCCATGTCTTCCTTGCCTCTTGTGGATCCCTTTAGTTTATTGGTATTCCATTGTGTTTTATTTAATGTAGGTAGTAGTTATGATCTCTTTTGTGTGCATTTTGCATTCAAAAGAAAAATTCAATATAATGCACCATTCATGGGGGAGCTCTCCTATATTATCTAGGACACTCCTTTTATGCTTCTTGTGTTGATCCACATAGTGTTTCTTGTGCTTGGATGCTTGATCTTTTCTTTTGGTACTTTGTGCCATCATGAAAAGTTTAGAGAGTTTGGTTTGTGTGTTGGAACCTTGCTCTATTTGGGAGTTGGCTTTGTCTCATTCTTTGTTACTTGTTTTGATATTTTAGAATGAGATAAATCCTTGAGCATTGTTTGTTTTGTGCATCTTTTGCTCTTTGGCTTTTGCCGTGTTCATTTGTTGAATTTGTGTCCTTCCATGTGTTGATTTGGCTCTTTGATACAATTTGGACACCGTTTGTCGTGTCACACTCTTGTGTGCTACTTCTTGGTTTACTTGGTGTTTTAGTTCAAATTGTATCTCATTTTTGGTTCTTGAGAGTCTTGTTCATGCATATTTACTACATGTTTATATTATGGCATGCTTGCTCTCTTGATCCAATATATAGGGGATTCTCCACCAAATCCTATCGGCTAAGATGTGCATGAAATTCAATTTCATATTAATATGCACATATTTATGTGGAGCTTCTCCTATGTATTGTATTTTCCTAACTACTTTGGACCCAATTTGTTTGGGAACCATAGTGTACTTATTGTTGTGTAGGTACATTGGGGATATATTGGGTGCTTGTCTCTTTAATTAGGAAGAAGTGGTTCCTACATGTCAATTGGAGGCAAGCTAGGATGATCAACAAATTCTTATCCTCTACATCCTACCAATTATATCTCGGTAACAAGTATCACTCTCATGCATACATATCTTGTTTCCAACCTTTTGTAGGTTGCTTGTTGGCATGAGTTTGTGTTTTTGCATTTTGTGTTTCTTTTGTTGGTTTTTAGGAGATCTCTCTATTGCAAATGTGAGTATGTTGAGAGGAGTTCATATAATGGGTACTATACAAAATCATGCTCATGATTCACTTATCCCAAATATGTCATTCTAGCAATTATATTGCCTATCCTTTACTCAATTCTCTCTCAAGTGCAATAGTGAGTATTTTGCATAGTTATTTTCTATTTGTGATACTTGTTGTCTTTCTCCATATATTCCAACTATTCCCTTTTTCCCTTGGTAATAGTTGTAATGTATGTAGTGTGTTGGTGTTTGAAGCTCATTGATGTACAACAAGATATATTTGAGCCTTTGGCCATGCTTTCATGCAAAAATCCTATTGGTATGTTATATGACTTCATTTGTTGTTCATGTGCTTTCTTGTGTATCTATTTTGTGTGTGCATGTTTCTTTGTGGGCGTGTGTCTTTGTGATATTTGCCACCTAGAAACTTATACACACAAGAGAAGATAAATCTTTGGTTGTTTGTGTTTTCCTTGGAGACCACCTTTTACTTCTTATTGATTCTTCGGTGGCTTCCAAATTTATTTTCCTATGAGTGCTTGTCCCTTTTGTTTGCATCTCCGGGCACTCATAATTTGATCTCTCTTGCCGTGTATTGTTAAATGATTTTGTAGGAGTGAGGATTCCATGATTGTGCACTTTGTTTCCAAATACAATTATTATAATTGGTGCACAATCCTCGGGGAGCTTCTTCAATTCATTTGAGAATGCTCATTCGCCTTTGTTCTCATCTTTTGTGTCTTAGATGTTTATGGGGAGTGAGGATTCCATACTTGTGCATGATGTATTCAAATCAATGGTTCTAATTTGTGCACAAAGATTGGGGAGCTTCCCTATTACATCTAAACACTCATTTGTTCGTATCATTGTGTCTTGTGTTGTTTTGGTATCAATTGATGTTGTCAATTGGTATTTTTGGATCTTTTGTTTGCTTGCTTCATTTGTTGAAGTTTCTTTTGTTTTATTTTATATTTTTTTGCAATATTTGGGTTCTCAATATAGTCTTACTTCCTCCCAAGGATCCATCATTGCATATGTGCATATGCACACCTTCAGAGGAATTCTCACTATATTGTCCGTCTAGAACTTTTCACCCATTTTGGCAATCGATGCCAATGGGGGAGAAGTTTTGGTGGGTTTAAGGGAAGTTGGTTTATGCTTTGAGTTGGTTCTTAAGCATTAGCCTTGCATGCTCTTGCATCTTTGTTGTTGCTTTGCATGTTTAATATATAGAGGAAACTCAACCACCCGTAATAGTTGGCAATCTATGCAATGAAATTCAAGTTCATCACACATGCATAGATTGTGGGGGAGTTTGCTCTATATATTGTGGTTGTACCAACATCACATACTTGTGTAGTATTTGATGTTGGGGCAACCATTTTTGTTCGTTAAATTCCATATTTAAACCTCTCTCGGGGATTGTCATCAATTACCAAAATGGGGGAGATTGAAAGGGCATGTATGCCCCATGTGTGCTTTTGGTAATTAATGACAATCCCTATGGACTAATGTGCAAATTAAGTTTCACTTGTAGGTTTGTCCATTTGCATCGCTTGGACCATGTGTTGGTTTCAAGGATGAAGAAGAAGAAGCAATGTCCAAGGGCTTTGTGCCTATTGGAATCAAGTAGAATAAAAGATCAAGTATGTATTGAAGAAGAAGAAGAAGATGGAGTTCCTCATGGATATCTTCAAGACATCATCAAGAAATGAAGTGCAAGCTCAAGAAATGGGGGAGCCATTCGCAAGTCTTCATCAAGCAAGAGCAAGCAAGAAAGGTGTTCCATCTTGAAGGTGACAAGATCGTCTACATCAAGCTCAAGTGGGATGCTCAAGGCAAAGGTATGATCTTTATAGGGTTTCTATTTTACCGGTCTCGTTTAGTGTTGGGAGACCGGGTTTAGGATAGATAGTCGTACTATCAAGAGGGGCTCTCGAGTGGATGACTCGTTCGTATCTTTTGGAGAGAGCTCAAACCTTTGCATACATAGCATCATATTTCTTTGTTGTTGTTTAGTTCTTGTCCATGTGAGTATCTAGAGCTTGTGGTTATCTTCATAACAAGCTCTATTTCGTCAAAAACGGATTTTCCTTGCATATCTTATTGCGTTTTTGATCTTGCGGGTTTTTCCGGCTCCACACCTTGGGAGGTATCTCACATATATATTTATGGTATTTTCTCCCTTGGTGATACCCAATATTTCACCTTTTGTTGGATTCTACTCTTTATTATCTTTCTAACAAAATTGGTTTCATCCCAATTAGAGTTTCCAAACTCAACTTCTTGTGTTTTTTGTTCTGGAGGTTTTACCGAGTCGTCGCTTCTGAGAGGTCATACCTTTCTCCATTTTATTTTTATCCTCTCTTGTTGTACTATGATGTTTCTTTGCATAATCTTGTAAAGATTTTTGTTCTCTTCAAAACGAGCCCAAGATCATCGAAATCGGAGTCCGGAGTCAAAAGTTATTGAAGTTTTTGTGCAATGTTGTCCAACGTTTTTTCTTGAGCGGTAGTACCGGCCCAAGTTCCGGCCAAAGTTCCGGTAAATCTCGTTTTTCTTCTGTATCTTGTGTTTCTATTTAGAGGTAGTACCGGTGGGACACCGGTAGTTCCGGTGGGGCGCGAATCTGGCCCAAACGGGTAGATTTCTCTTAACCTATTTAAGGGCCCCCTCTTCCCAAAAGTTTCCCCAACTTTGGAGGTCATTTTTGCTTGCTCTTCCACTCTCTCTCCTCCATTGTTGACCTTCAAAAGCTTTCCCTCTTCCCTTCTCCCTCCCATGATTCTTGCATCTCTTTGAGGGATTTGAGAGAGGAGATCTAGATCTACAATCCCCACCAAAGCAAATCCGTTCTTTGTGAAGGAATCCTTGGAATCTAGATCTTGGAGAGTTTTTGTGTTCTCCTCTTGTGTTCTTCCTCCCTTATTCCCCCAATAGCTTTTGTAGCTTTGGTGGAATTTGAGAGTTAAGAACTTGCCTCTTGCATTTGGTGCATAGGTTTGAGTTCTGCTCGGAGATTCAGCGAGTTCAAGATCTTGGGCTTGTTTCTCTTGGGTTCTTGGAACCCTAGATGGTTGTGTGGAGTTGTGGTGTGTTCTTGGGGCTCCAATTGAGTTGTGGAGGTTCCCCAAGCTTGTTGGCCTTTTGTGGCATTGTGGAGCCTTTGTGGCATTTTTGGGAGCCCTCCAATTGAGTTGTGGAGATTGCCCCAAGCCTTGTACGGGTTCGGTGACCACCCTCAAGTGTCCCATAGTGGAACGTGAGTAGGCCTTTGTGGTGAGCTCACGGGAGAATAGGGTGAGCCTTTTGTGGCATCGGTAGGTTGCGTGCCTTCGCATCTTGGGTTGAGGCCTTGTGTGGCGTTGGGTGAGCATCGAGCCACCACACCTCGAGGTGAGCCACTTGTGGCATTCGAAGTACATTGCGCCCTCGCACCTCTCCAACGGAGACGTAGCTTCTTTGGAAGTGAACTTCGGGAAACAAATCTTCGTCTCTGCGTTCATCGGTTATCTCTCAACCGAGCCCTTTACTTATGCAATTTACATTGTGATAGCCATCGTGCTTGAAGTATTATATCTTGGTATCACCTTATTGCTTGCCTTGCTTAGCATAGGTTGTTGGTGCACTTAGTGAACCTAGTGGATATAGGTTTTGGCTTGATAAATTAAACGTTAAGTTTTATTCCGCATTTATTAGAGCCTAAACCGTAATAATTTTAAAACACTTATTCACCTCCCTCTAGGCGACATCCATTTCCTTTTCACCTTTGTAAAAGGGAGTAGGGATTCAAGTCTCATAAAGAGCTTGCAAAAATTATCGTACTTATAGCTTTCAGCTCTCATTGCCCCTATCATAAGCATCTTTAAGGTGATTAAGGTTAAAGTGACACAACTAAGAGGATATGCTTGACAAGTTATAAACCGAAATCTCATGCCCCTTACTTATGAAGACCGATCCTCATGCTACTCAACTTTAGTCA
This sequence comes from Avena insularis, assembly GCA_023614405.1. Classification (NCBI taxonomy): domain Eukaryota; kingdom Viridiplantae; phylum Streptophyta; class Magnoliopsida; order Poales; family Poaceae; genus Avena; species Avena insularis. Next base: position 204,160,870 of record CM042690.1, on the reverse strand, counting down.
CAAGTAAGCTCTTGTCATTGTAAGTACATATGTATCATAAAGAACCGCCAACGGGGTACCCCTTGCACATGATACGGGAGCTTTCCCATAATCAAAATGATAAGGCAAGCAGACAATGGGCATCTCAGCGGTCTTTTTATTTGCTATTTGCATAGGTTTTAATTGAGGATGATTCATAGAGTGCTCATTATGGTGATGCTGCAAGTTTCCACCATGATTAGGCATGGCTTAGGCTAGCGGCCCAGGCGTTTCTCTAACACACATACAAACCCCATGATCTTACAAGTTCCACTTTTATTTCACACCGCCGGGATCCATAAGCAAAAGAACATGATATCAATGGGGTACAAAGTACAAGTGCAATGTTGAAAGCGTTCCCCATGAAACATGGTTCTGCTAATTTCAACTTATAAATCGCAAGCACATACGCAACAAAGAAGGACCCAATGGTTCAAGTTTATTAGATGCAGAAAAGTAAAGTGTGCCATCAAGTTCGTGAGAGCTTTAATCACTAGTTTTCTCATAAAAAGTTTAATTTGGAAGGTAAACAAAGCATGAATATACTTGGAATAGCATAAGCTAGTAGGTAGGTATGGTGGACTCTTTGGAATAACTTGGTTTAGGGAGTTGGATGCACGAGTGGAACTCATACTTGGTTGTGGAGGCTAGCAATAGACTAGGAGCGACAAACTAAGAGAGCAATAATGGCCATAATCATGCAGAGCGATAAAACATCATTGATCAAAGCATAAAGTGATACTACAAGTTGAAAACTAAAGGATCATAAAGGCTATGGTGACTTGAGATAGTCATAACATGGTGTGAGCATGCGCCAAGTCAACCCAAATAAAGCATCAAATGAGAATACCACTATACTATGCTTTAATATGCTAAAACAACGCATGATTCATCCAAGGCACATTAAGAAATTTCAATTGTTTATAACAATTCATGCTACAGCAAATAATACTAAGCATAAGGCCAAAACAATATCAAGAATGACATGACAAAGCATGGGCCACAGTCAAAAACAAACTCTTTTTACCACAAAAGTATGAACTTTCCTACTTTTTTCCAAACCAAACCAAACTATTTGCAAACCAATGTATGAAAGAGGGGGTCCAACCAATTTATTCAGAAAACTAAGCAAACCAAGCAAACTAAAAACCAAAACGAAAACGAAAAGAAGACGCTCCAAGAACAACACAACTATGCATGAAACAATAAACATGAAGCGTTTGGAAGAAACCTGAGATTTTTATTGATGAAGAAGGGGATGCCTTGGGCATCCCCAAGCTTTGACGCTTGTACTTCTTGGATATTTCTTGGGGCGACACGCGTGGCATCCCCAATCTTGAGCTTTAGTCCATCCTTCATCTCATTACTCATTCCTTCCATACACCTGAAATTTTTTCTTCATACAAAACTTCACACAATCTTTAATAGCAACATTAGTGCACTGAAGATAAAAGGTCTTAAGGTTCAGTTCTAACACCAAATAAACTTCCATTAGAACACTATCTACTGTAGCACTTCCCTCAAAAAGCTCAATTCCCCAAAAGAACTCAAAAAGGAACCAACAAGAAGCAAATGCAGAAAATGGCAGAAATCTGTCAAAACAGACCAGGAGGTAAAGACGAATTGTTTCTAAGACTTTATGTTGCTCAAATCAAAAAGTGTTGAACTAACAAAAGTTAGATAACAACCTGGGGCAGAAGCACAAAAATTCACGCCTCAAAAATACGTTCAGAGATTTTACACGAATTTTTACGGTGAAGCACATAAATCTGTTTCAGGACAGCAACTTTCCCAATCATTACTTCTCTCTCATTAGAGGTCACTCTTGGCACAAAAAGCAAATAAAAAGGATAAGGAGCGGTTATTACAGAAGTAATAACTTCCAAGACTCATCTAAAACTTTTTGGTTATCTCCCAATAAGTACTTTTCTTTAACGCCTTTAAGTTAGGCATGATAGTTTGAGAAGATGCTCACATAAGAAATATGAATTGAAGTAAAAGAGAGCATCAAGAAGCAAATTCAAAGCACATTTAAGTCTAACCCACTTCCTATGCATAGGAATCTTGTAAATAAACAAGTCATGAAAGCACAAAGCAACAAGCATAGGAAAGCAAAACAAGTGCAACTTCAAGACTTTCAACATAAAGAGGGGAAACATAACATTGTTGAGACACATAAAACCATGCTTCCCTCTCTCATAATAACTTTCAGTAGCATCATGAATAAAATTAACGATATAACTATCACACAAAACATTCTTATCATGAGCCACATGCTTAAAATAATTATTACTCCCCACATAAACATAGTCATTCTTATTAATTGTGGTGGGAGCAAATTCAACAAAATAGCTATCATTATTATTCTCATCACCATAATCATCAAATATAGGAGGCATATTGTAATCATAATTAATTTTCTCCTCAATAGTAGGTGGACTGAAAATATCATACTCATCATTGTAATCATCATATATTGGAGGTATAGTATCATCATAAGCAATAGAATAATTGTCTTCCAAAGTGTGTTCATTTGTAAACATATCATCATTGGAAGGATCATGGATAGCACTAATAGTATAGCAATTTTATTAATATCATCATTTTCAGAATTGGTACCGAAGAGATTTTCAATATTAAAAGTAGTGTGCTTTTCCCAATCATGATTACTACTATAGGTAATAGGCATAGGAACATCATCGAGTTCAGACTCATCAAAAACTATAATAGGAGCAACATGCTTAGGGGAAAATACAGTTTCCTCTCTTCTTTTACTCATCCTATTCTTCTTTTTCTTTTTCTCTTTAGGAGGGAGAGGCTTGAAAGTAAGCTTCTCCATATACCCTGGTTCATTGTTAGAGACAATAGAAGAAACTTTGGAGGATTCCTTCTTTTCATTAATAAGATCAAAACACATATTAGTCCTATCATATTTTGGTAAAATCTCATCTTCTATAATATTTTGTATGTAAGTATTTGTGTGGCAATTATCAACACAATAAAGATGACAACCATGCAGGACACTATTCATATCAAAAGCACCCATATCTACCAAAGAGGTTTTTCTTGATAACTCTTCACACCCCAAAAATAATGTAAGTTCATCATGCTGATTAGGAGTGATCATGTCATCACAATACAAACTTGCAGTACTCATTGGATTAGAAGGGATATTATTATGGCCTGAGCATTGAAAATTGAAATGACCCACTTCGAAGCAAAGTTCACAAATAAAAGGATAAAGGGCACACACTTTTTTACCAAGATCATTTAAAGCCCTATACCACATTCTAGTTTTTTCATTCCTGTGGGTGATACAATATTCTTCTTCAATTTGATTATTCTCACAAGGTCTATGTATTCCACAAAAATTAACATGCTTATAATAAATAGTACTTTCAGAGGTTTAAGCATGTTTATTGCTATCATTAATAACAATTTCATTTTCCATGCAAGTGTCTTTAAAAGGCTCATGATACATGTCCCATTTTTCATTAGGAGCATTAATATGAGAAGCAAAGGTTTTAAAACAATCAATAAGAATTTGAGGATCAAGACCATATTTAGCACTAAGCTCTTGAAAATCAGCAGTTTCAGCGAAAGACTTAATGCAATCATACTCATAGTTTATACCTGGTTCTTTACCTTTGTTGTTATCCCAATCTTCGGCATTGCTTTGAATTGTTTCAAGAAGATCCCACTTAGCTTTGACCTCCTTACTTGTGAAGGATCCCTCTAAACAAGTATTTAGATAGTCCTTGTAATGTCCTGAAAGCCTTGCATAGAAATTATTAATAACAATATTCCTGGGGAGCTCATGAATAGGACATTTGAGCATTAGTGACTTCAATCTCCCCCATGCTTGGGCAATACTTTCTCCATCATGAGGATGAAAATTATAAATATAATTCCTATCTTTATGAATTTCATGAGGAGGATAAAATTTAGAGTAAAAGAGAGATTCAAGTTCCTTCCACTCCAAATGATGAGGATCATCTAGTAGCTCATACCACTCCCTTGCTTTGCCCCTAAGTGAGAAAGAGAATGGCTTCTTCTTAACTTGGTTCATTGAAATACCTGCACACTTGAACAACCCGCATAATTCATGTATAAGGAGTAAATGATAACCAGGATGGACAGTTCCATCTCCAAAATAGCAGTTATTCATAACTCGTTCAACAATTTTTATAGGTATTTTAAAAGGAATGCTTTCAGTATGTGGATTTAAAATATCACAAGTATCATTAGAATTACCACATATGGGAGATAAAGTATCATCAGAGCAAATTTTCTTCCTTAAAACTAGGGAACTAAAAAGATCATTTTCATAAGAACCAACTTCCCCAAGCTTAGACGTTTCCATAGCATTAGTAACAAAGGTGTTCAAAAGATTCATACTAATAACATTGCTATTAGCATGCAACGAAAGTTCCATGGGTTCTTTAATTTTCTTTTCAGACAATTCAAGTTCTAACTTAGGAAAAATACTAAAAATCTCTCTAATTCTGTTGTTGTTTTCCATTAAGCCTAACTAGTGAAAACAAGAAACAAAAAGACAAAATTGCAGAATCTAAAGGAAATAACTTCGAGCACTCACACCGGAGGATGTGAGTACCTTTACTATACCTCCCCAAAGAACGGCGCGGAAAATAGGCGTTGCCGTGGAGGTTCTTCTTATTTAATCCTCCGGTGTGAATACCTTTTACCTTACCTCAAACCGCGGAAAATAGGCGTTTGCCGTGGGAGGTTCTTCTTCTTTAATCCTCCGATGTGAATACCTTTTACCTTACCTCCCCGGCAACGGCGCCAGAAAATACTTGCTGGCATGTGGTTGACGTGGGACCTTCTTCTTCTTCAGTCCCCGGCAATGGCGCGAGAAAATAGCTTGATGTCTACGCACTTCTATTCTTGTAGACAGTTGTTGGGCCTCCAAGTGCAGAGGTTTGTAGAACAACAACAAGTTTTCCCTTAAGTGGATCACCCAAGGTTTATCGAACTCAGGGAGGAAGTGGTCAAAGGTATCCCCTCTCAATCAACCCTGCAATCAAGATACAAGAAGTCTCTTGTGTCCCCAACACACCCAATACACTTTTCAGGTGTATAGGTGCACTAGTTTGGCGAAGAGATAGTGAAACACAAGTGGTATGGATATAAGACAACGATGCTAGCAAATAGCTTGATGGCGTGGAAAAGACTAAAGGCAAACTGAAATAAAGATGGAAACAAGCAAACATGTAACATATCTAGTAGCAAACGGTGTTTCAATGCTTAGAAACAAGGCCTAGGGATCATACTTTCACTAGTGAACACTCTCATATAAATATCTTCTCTTTATGATACTACTCTTAGCTACTCTCTAGTGGGACACTCTAATCGATGTTGGGCTATAACAGCACACCTCAAAGTAAGCCTTTCCCATCTAGAAAACCCCACACTGTCACCTTGAGCACTAGATGAGTCCAACAAACACCACAATTTCATAGAAAGATCCAACTCCAAATATAACTCATAACAAGTATTTGTAATCTCTAGCCTAAGTGCCAGCATGGTGAGCATGTTGTCACTTTCACACACATGGGGAGAGCAGAGATCTATTAAAGCACTTGAGTAGCAAGGTAGATCTATAGATTACAAGCTCATGATCACAATAAGATCATGCATAGAGAAAGAGATGAACACATAGCTACCGGTAGAACCCTTAGCCTCGAGAGAGAACTACTCCCTCCTCATCATGGGAATCAACAATGGTTATGGAGATGGTGGTGGAGATCGATGGAGATGGCTCCGGGGGCACTTCCCCGTCCCGGCGGGGTGCCGGAACAGAGACTTTCTGTCCCCTGAATCTCCCCTTCGGTGGCGGCGGCGCTGGGAACTTTTCGTGGATTTCTGATTGACTCCCTAGGGTTTATGCCTCGGGAGGCTTCTTATAGGCCAGAGGGCAAGGTCGGTGGGCGGCCAGGGGGCCCACACCATTCCATGGCGTGGCCTAGGGGGACCCGCGTCATGGGGTGGTGTGGCCACCCTGTGGCCCCTCTCCGACTCTCCTTCTAGCTCCGTGAGTCTTCCGGGAAAATATCAACTTTGGCTTTTGTCCGGCCAATTCCGAGAATATTGATTTTCTGACTTTCCTGGAACCAAAAACAGCAGAAAATAGGCAACTGGCACTGTGGCATCTTGTTAATAGGTTAGTCCAAGAAATCACATGAAAAGTAATCCAAAGTTGGAACAAAACATAAGAAAGTAGATAAAACCAAGCATGGAACATCAAAAATTATAGATACATTTGCAATGTATCAGGATGCTTGCTACGTCGTAAACGTATCTATAATTTTTGATGTTTCATGCTTGTTTAGTATCTACTTTGCTTTGCTTTGTCAACACTTTGAGTTATTTTTATGTTTTGTAGGATTAACCTATTAACAAGATGCCACAGTGCCAGTTACCAGTTTTCTTCTGTTTTTGGTTCAAGAAAAGCCAGAAAATGAATATTATCGGAATTGGATGGGACAAAAGCCAAAGTCAATATTTCGCTGAGGGGAACATGGAGCCAGAAGATGAGACGGAGAAGGGCCTCGAAGGGGCCACACCCCCTGGCCGCGCGGCCTTGCCTGGCTCGCGCCTGGGGGGTGCAGCCACATCAGGCACCCCCTTGGCCTCACCTTTCTCCTATAAGAAGACTCCGATGCAGAAACCCTAAATCATCCGGGAGAAAGCGATGAAAACCTCCACAGCGCCGCCGCCATTGAAGAGGAGATTCAGGGGACAGAAGTCTCTATTCCGGCACCCTGCTGGGACAGGGAAGTTCCCCTGGAGCCATCTCCATCGACTCCACCACCATCTCCATCACCGTTGCTGACTCCCATGATGAGGAGGGAGTAGTTATTTCTCGAGGCTAAGGGATCTACTGGTAGCTATGTGTTCATCTCTCTCTCTATGCATGATCTTATGAGATCATGAGCTTTGTAATCTATAGATCTATTTTGCTACTCAAGTGCTTTAATTAATCTCTGCTTATCCCCATGTATGTGAAGTTGACAGTGTGCACACTGTGTGGAACTTTGGCTAAGATTACATAAATACTTATCATGAGTATAATTTGAGTTGGATGTCTCTATGAGAATTGTGGTGTTTGTTGGAACCATCTAGCACTCAAGGTGACAGTGAGGGGTTATCTAGATGGGGAATACAAACTTTAAGGTGTGCTATTGCAGCCCTACATCGTCCAACCGGAGAGTAGTTCAGTGTAGTATCATAAAGAGAAGATATTTATATGAGAGTGTTCACTAGTGAAAGTATGATTCCTAGGCCTTGTTTCTAAGCATTGAAACACCGTTTGCAACTAGATCTGTTACATGTTTGCTTGCTTCCATCTTTATTTCAGATTGCATTTAGTCTCTTCCTACCCGTCAAGCTCTTTTCTGGCACTGTTACCACTTATAATTATCCGTACCACTTGTATTTCACTATCTCTTTGCCGAACTAGTTCACTTATACACCTGACAAGTGTATTGGGTGTGTTCGGGACACAAGAGACTTCTTGTATCTTGATTGCAGGATTGCTTGAGAGGGATACCTTTGACCACTTCCTCCCCGAGTTCAATAAACCTTGGGTAATCCACTTAAGGGAAACTTGCTGTTGTTCTACAAACCTCTGCACTTGGAGGCCCAACAACTGTCTACAAGGATAGAAGTGCGTAGACATCAAGCTATTTTCTGGCGTCGTTGTCGGGGAGGTAAGGTAAAAGGTACTCACATCCTCTGGCTACTAAGCTATCTTCTAGTACGGTTGCTGGTATGTGAGTGCTCGAAGTTATTTCCTTTAGACTCTACAATTATATCTTTTTGTTTCTTGTTTTTATTTTCACTAGTTAGGCTTAATGGAAAACAACAACAAAATTAGAGAGCTTTATAGTATTTATCTTGAGTTAGGACATGAAGTGTTTGAAGAGAAAATTAAAAAACCTATGGAACTTTATTTGCATGCTAATAGCAATGTTATTAGTATGAATTCTTTGAACACCATTATTGCTAATGCTATGGAAAAGTCTAAGCTTGGGGAAGCTGGTTTTGATGAGCATGATATTTTTAGTCCCCAAGCATGGAGGAGAAAAATTACTTTGATGATACTATACCTCAAATATATGATGATTATAATGATGAATATGATATTTTCAATCCACCTACTATTGAGGCGAAAATTAATTATGATTACAATATGCCTCCTATATTTGATGACTATGGTGATGAGAATAATAATGATAGCTATTTTGTTGAATTTGCTCCTACTACGACTAATAAGAATGACTATGCTGATGTGGGGATTATTAATGCTTTTATGCATATGGCTCATGATAAGAATGTTTTATTTGATAATTATATTGTTAATTTTATTCATGATGCTACTGAAAGTTATTATGAGAGAGGGAAACATGGTTTTATGTATCTCAACAATATTAAGTTTCCCCTCTTTATGTTGAAAATTTTGAAGTTGTACTTGTCTTGCTTTCCTATGCTTGTTGCTTTGTGCTTTCATGACTTGTTTCTTTACAAGATTATTTTTCATAGGAAGTGGGTTAGACTTAAATTTGTTCTATATTTTCGTCTTGATGCTCTCTTTTACTTCAATTCATATTTTTTATGTGAGCATCATCGAAATTATCATGCCTAGCTCCAAGGCGTTAAAAAAAGCACTTATTGGGAGATAACCCAAATTTTGTAGGAATGTTTTGTTGAGTCTTGGAAGTTATTGCCTTTGTAATAACCTCTACTTATCCTTTTGGTTTGGTTTTTGTGCCAAGAATAACCTCTAATGAGAGAGAAGTGAGACTTGGGAAAGTTGCTGTCCCGAAACAGATTTTTGTGCTTCGCTGTAAAAATTCGTGAAAACTCTTTGTACGTTGGATTGAGCTGTATTTTTTTTGCTTCTGCCCCAGGTTGTTATGTAACTTTCGTTAGTTCAACACTTTTTGATTTGAGCAACAGAAGGTCTTCAAAAAAATCGGTTTTCACCTGCTGGTCTGTTTTGATAGATTTCTGCGATTATTTGCATTTGCCTCTTTATCGATTTCTTTTTGGGTTCTTTTTGGTGAATGGAGTTTTTTGAGGGAATTGCTACAGTATCTTGTGTTTTTAATGAAAGTTTTTGTGTTTTAAAACTAAACCCCAAAGGTTTATTATCTTTTGAATGCACTAATGTTGCTAATGAAGATTGTGTGAAGTTTTGTATGAAGGGAATTTTCAGGTGCAGGGAAAGAATGATGTAATGAGATGAAGAATGGACAAAAGCTCAAGCTTGGGGATGCCACCCCGTGTCACCCCAAGAAATATTCAAGAGGTACAAGCATCAAAGCTTGGGGATTCCCAAGGCATCCCCTTCTTCATCAATAAAAATCTCAGGTCTTTCTAGACACTTAGTTTTTATTGTTTCATGCACTATTGCGTTGTTCTTGGAGCGTCTTTGTTTTTGTTTTTAGTTCTCTTTTGCTTGGTTTGCTGCAATAAGTTGGTTGGATCACAACACTTCTTTTGGAGAGAGACACACTCTGATTTCATTGTTTAGAACACTCTAGTTTTCATTCTTATTGTTTTGTGAGTGTTCTCTTTTCCTAGCACTAGGTATAGCCTTAGTTTTCTTGTGCTTTCAGCTTAGAACTTTTTAGTTCTTCTTTGTGGATTTGTGAGACAAGCCCACTGATCTTTATTTATTCTTATCTTTGTCAGTTGTTTCAAATAAGTCGATTGGTGTTGGAAGAGAGTGGAAAGCTTCATGCTTTAGTGGTACAAAAGGGAGCTTGTTTTGACTATGGCTTAGACTTTGTCATGTCATGCTTGATATTGTTTTGGCTTTATGCTTAGTGATTATTGCTGTAGCATGACTTGTTACAAACAATTGAGATTGCTTAATGTGCCTTGGAAGAATCATGCGTTGTTTTAGCATATTAAAGCATAGTATTGTGGTATTCTCTTTTGATGCTTTATTTGGGTTGACTTGGCACATTCTCACACCATGTTAAGACTATACCAAGTCACCATAGCCTATATGATCATTTAGTTTTCGACTTGTAATATCACTTTATGCGTTAATTAATAATGTTTTGTCGCTTTGCATGATTATGGCCATTATTGCTCTCTTAGTTGGTCGCTCCCAGTCTTTTGCTAGCCTCCATACCAAGTATGAGTTCCACTCATGCATCCAACTCCAAATAAAACTTGTTGTTGTTCTATAAACCTCTACACTTGGAGGCCCAACAACTGTCTACAAGAATAGAAGTGTGTAGACATCAGAAAGCAGCCAGAGCCCTATGATGCACGTACACGGCTGGACAAGATCCATGAAGCTCGGGAGCTCCCATACCTTGGGCCACGTTATTTTGGACCAATCATACGGGCCACAACCTACCCCAAGGGCCTCCGGATAGACAAGACCATCAAGCCATACAACGGCACTACCAGGCCAGCAACGTGGTTGCAGGACTACAGCGAAGCAATCCACATTGCAGGGGGAAACCCCAATGTTGTCGTCAAATACCTCCCACTTATGTTGACCGGCACCGCCTGGTAATGGATCGATGACTTACCGGATAAATCAATATGCAATTGGTTGGACATGCATGAAGCGTTCACCAAGAATTTCGAGGGTATGTATAAACATCCATGTACTATTGGAGACCTACAGTGGTGTGTGCAAGAGAAGGATGAAACCTCTCGTGCCTACCTCTCTCGCTGGCTGGATATGTAAAATTCATGCGCACGGGTACACAAACAGACCGCTATGGCCGCCTTCATTGATGGACTGGAAAAGGGTACTTTGCTCCGGCATATGCTGAAACGCAGGGAGGACAACAACGACCTCGACCTCAATGCAATGATTGCCATGGCTAGCGAATTTTCCGCTGTTGATGACGACGCGCGAGGATCGTTGCCGCGATAGCAATCCCTACCTAGGCCAGGAAGAACAACAATAATAAGTGGAAGAATCCGCCCGAAGAGAAGCAAGTAGCTGACATGGTCGCCGAAACATTCACTGGCAGACGCAATGGTGGACAACGTGGACGTGGGCGGGAAGCAAGCAGTGGCTAGCAGAGGAGTGACACTACACCCTCAGTGCCCCGCGTTCCCCAAATGTACGAAGAGTACCACGATATGCCATGTTTTTTCCATCTCGACGCCAATGGAAAATCCACCCACACCAATCGCCAGTGCAAATTTGTCAATGATCTCAAGGAGGACCCGGAGTCCAGCTACAAGCAAAGTCGAAAAAACAGACCCCGTGAAAAAGGCAAAGGGAAGAAGAAGGAGGAACACCCAAGGAATCAAGCGATATGGACGAAGACGTGGACCCAAAATCTTCCGACAAGGGAGAGTATAAAGGGAAAACCCCTTTAAAAAGAAGGCTCCATGTTACCACACCTTCCTTGGTACCCCAACCGTCCGGGCCTAGAAAACCTCTCTGGGGATACTGATGGCTACCCTCCCTCCGGTTCCCTAGTATGTCAGGTGGTCGGAAGTTCCAATTACTTGGGATAGGAAAGATCATCCAGAACTTATCCCAATAGAGAACCAGTATGCCATGGTCATCAACCCTTTGATTGACGGCATGGAGTTCACCAAGTGCCTCGTGGACAATGGAAGCAACATCAACATCATGTACCTGGATACACTGCACAAGATGAACTTGACGGAGACCCAGCTAAGGAAGAGCAACACCGTGTTCCATGGGGTTGTCCCTGGCCGACAAGAAAATTCCCTGGGCTGCATCATGTGGCATCCCGTTAAAACCACTACTAGAAAATCGCTTGTTATTTTATTTTTGTTGCATCATCTTTAGCATGATCATGTTCATCATGCCACCTTGCATGGATCATGTTCCAAAATGTTGCATTGGTTGTGTTGCATTGTTTTGCATTGCACTTGTTGGAATATTGCTTGTGTGTCTTGATATCACATTACTCTCTTCCCCTTTTAAAACCTCTCTATTTGGTTTTCTACAAAGTTGGGATCCAAGTATAGGACCCACTATTTGCAAATGTATTTGTTCTTTTTCTAAAACCCTAAATCTCAAATACTTGTAAAATGCCCAAATGGATTTTATTTGTGGGCATCACCTTTCCTCTTTCTGTTTTCCCTCTCATCTCTCACTTGGTTAGACCCTTTATTCAAAATCTTGCAAAAGTTCAAAAGGATTTGTTTTAGAGGCTTGTTTGAATGTGAAAACAAAACAAAAAGAAAAACAAATAAATAAAAAGAAAACAAAAATAGGAAGAGAGAGAGAAGCAGCCCAACCCTAGCTTTTGGCCCACCCCGCGAGACTCCCCACCAACCCCCACTCTGCACGATCCCCACCTGCCGCCCCGACCCACCTGTCCCCCTGCACGCTTCCCCACACCGGGCCCCACCTCCTGCCCGTCTGCCCTCACGTTCTCTTTGTCCTGCTCCTCTCTCCCCGTGCATGACCCACCCTCCCCACCTACCGCGTCTGCCGCCGCGCGGCCGTTCCCCTCGCCGGTCGCCGCCCCGTCCGCCCCCGGCTCCACTCGTCCCCGCTAGGCCCCAATCGCTGCCGCCTTCCTGCAGCAACTGCAGCGCGACCTCCCCCACCCTCTCTTCCCACCAACCCCCGCCGCCTCTCGGTCCTCCTCTCTGAGCCGGCCGCCGTCGGCCGCCACCTCCTCCCCTCCGTCTTCACCGCTGCCGGCCGTGTGCCCCTGCAACGGAGCCACCCTCGCGCACCCGCCACCCCCTCACCACCCAGCGGTGCCGCGAGCCTAGCCCCCTCATGAGCGTTGCCGCTCCTCTGCCATGCTCGCTCGCAGAGCTCCGTCGACTGCCGCCAGGGAGACCTCTTCGCCGGCCGCCCTCCTCGTCCACCTCGGTCACCTCCGCCCAGGTGCCCTAAGCTCCGCCACCGGTCGTCAGTGGTGCTCCGCTGCCGCGTGAGCTCACCCGCATCGCCGGTGCCCTCTGCCCCTCCTCGCTTCCCGCCTCGGCCGCCTCGCCATCAACCGACGCTGCGAGCGCTGCCGTCCTCCATTCCGCGTGCGAGCCTGCACCCTGGCTGTCGTTGGGCCTCTATTCCTCTGCAGAGCACCGCCGCCCCAGCCTCGAGCTCCACCGTTGACCTCTGTTCCCCTGCAGTGTCACCCCCAGGAGCTCCTTGTTGTTTTGTTGGCGTTCATATGTGTATCTGCTGAGTTTTTGCCTTTTCGAACCCGTACCTGTGTATGTGATCAGGGCCTTCCACCAAGATCACCCGAAGACTGCACTGGTGCCAAGCACAACCTAACACAGAGGGCACCGATAACATGTCAGGCTCTCCTCATCGACAAACCTTCTCGATGACGAGGTTTTGAAGGATGTACATGGCGCACCCCGAAGACCCCGACACCGACACCAAGTCCACCGTCGATGAATAAGGTGAAACCCCAAGGCCTTCGATCTAGAATGATAAGATCATCCTCACGGAACTGAAGGCCCCGGATCCAAACCCGAACCTCTCAGAACGCCAAGTTCTCCTTCTGGATCTGAAGACCGATCCCGCGAAGACCGAACCCCATCGACCCCGGCGAACCCACACCCAAGATCGCCGATACCCTAACATGATTCCTTTTCCGAGCCCCTATTTTTATAATATGACATATACTTGTCGCATATTAAATTGTTCATGCATGCATACTTGTCTGTGGTTTGGGGGCATTATGTAGATTCACCTCATAATTAAATATGGAAGAGGGAGAAGCTGCATTTCAACTGTGTGAGGATGGACTCTAGACCCACTCGTTCTGATTCTGTGATTGCACGAAAACTAGACTTTCTCAATTTAGAGATTTAAGAGCAGAAGAAAAAATGGGAAAATTCCAACATCTCCCAAAAAGAGATGTGGCAATCTTGAAGAGAAAATTATCCACCTTGCAAAGATATCTCGGTCCATCTGCGGGCTAATCTAGTCTTATTCCGGACTCCATTTAAATTGGTGTAGCGAACCGATGCCCTGTTTCGCCTTGTTAATACAACATTTAATCTGCGGGGTAGATAAATAACTTGAACCTGTTAATTAATTGTCGGGACCCCGGTTCCGCTTAATACTGCCTAATTGCACCGCATCTGCATCATATCATAATCATGCTGGATCTTCTGTCGTAGTATTAAACATTGCATCCGGTGTTTCTTCTAGTGTTTGCTTCTTCGCGGATTAGGCCGATGAGTGGATGCGAGTATTGACAAGTTCTCCGGATATGATCCGTCGGCAGGTTTTCCCAGGCGAGCATTCTCCCCCTTTCTACCTATTTTGCATTTATAGTCTTTATTTCCTCCTGTTGATCTATTGCTATCCGTGTCGCGATGCTTTAGTTTCCGTGTACCAGCTATATCTCGTGCAGCCTCTACATTGCGATGGACACCTCCTAATACCTGTTGTTTGGTAGATAGCTGGCATTGCGAGTCGTAGTTGCTTGCTCAGGTGTAATCTCGTGTTGTCGAGTACCACAGTTGTTGGAATGCTAGCAGATGTTTATGGTGGAGAGGATCATGACTTTAAATACAACTATTAAATTGCTGGGATAACTAATGAAAGAGGCACCGATGGGCAATATATGCTATTTGGTTTTTATGTCCACTTGTGTCCCGTAGGCCCCGAGTACTTGATACATGTTCCTTGACTATTCGCATTATCCACATACAGGAGACTCTATGAACCCCCCTTAGCCAGAGCTTGATTCATTTCTTATTTCTTGGGGCCCCAAACTAGTTTGGGGTTTTATTACTATCCTGTACCTATGCCATGCTTTACTGCTTTATTTAAGATTGTGCGTGGAGCACTTGTACTGTTTAGGATTGCGGAGTGTTTTTGCGGTATCGACAAGCCCAGTCACACTTTCGGGTTCCCAGTCGTTTACAGCCATTGGCGTAAACCTTGGGTCCGTCTCAGAGCCAGCAAACTTCATTGCGGGTAGCTTAATGGGGTGGCCCCCTGAAATAATTTATGAATCCTATTATTGCTTTATCGTGAAGGCCTCGTTGGGTTTTGATTTGGTTTTTCCGAGGTTGATCGTGTGTGTGTTGCTATTTGTGCACCCCTGCAGGGTAAATCTTTCTGAAAGCCATGTCCGCAGTTATGGACGACTTGGAGCACAGTATCTCGATCATAGACAAGCATAACTAAAGTAGTGCTATAAACTTGACTTAATATATGACTAGTAATCAAATTCAACTATCACGGAATGGATATTAAAATGCCAACAACCGGTGGATCTGGGGTTATTTTGTGACATGCTATACCTTCCTAGTAAGTATTGCAACTCCAATGGAATGTGATAAAAGTGCCAACAACTGCTGGGTTTTGGGATTCCTCAGGACAGTTATATCTGACTAGTAAATGTTCCAACTACCACGGAATGGTTAATTAAAACTGCCCACTACTTATGCTTCAGGATGACTCATGCTATCTATATCTGATAGTAAGTGCTGCAACTATAACGGAATGAGTAAAACTGCCAACTGTGAGTTCCTCGGTTTGACTTCCTCGTTTGGTCTCGAGGGGGAATACCAGGATGGGTATGATTGGTTTGAGTATAAGGTTGGTTCCGAATAGGTCTTTCTTCTCTCTCTCTAATAGCCGACAGATAATCGAGTCTCTATAGGTTGTTTAGTGCATGTTGCGCTGCCGCTTCAGTCCACCATACCTATGTAGGCGAGAGCCGCCGAATTCTAGCCTCGCAGTGTACTGGCCTCAGTACTGATGCTCCTCCTTTTCCTTTGCCCTTTGTCGGCACCCCTTTTTTTTAGCAGGTTTGAGATCGATGTCGTTAGCAGGGTTACCCTTCCGGCTTGGCCTGGGCAGGGTTATGGACGCCATTGGTTATTCTTCAGGGCTCTTAGCCCCATTTGCATCTTGTCCGTAGTCGGACGCTCTATCGTTTTCAAGGTGATTTGAATCTTTGTATAGTATATCTGTATTCTTGGCTCATGGAGTCGTTGTTGTATATATCTGTTCTGTGGGTTCCATCGTGGACTAATGTGTAATGGTATTACTTCGTTTTCCACCCGCACGAAAGTGCCTGGTGGGTGTCCTTGAATCGTTTCTATGCGGGTTTGGCGGGAAGCGCTGAAACTTGCATAGGGCCGATTCGAGGGTGTTATAGAGTGGTATCAGAGCTCAGCAGTTGCGATAACCCACTTGTTCAGCTTGTAGGATAACCTAGCTAACGGCTGAAGTAGAGTGTTAAAACTATTTTGCAAAAATCCGTTGGATAGATCTGACTAGGTCTGCTTTTACTCCTTACCCCTCTGCTATTCTCCTCTTACCTCTGCGTGTTTTGATTCTACTCTCTTATCTTTTCTTCGAGTCCAGGACTTCTCGAGGTTGGGTTTCCGTCGTACCTTAAGGGTTTTGCTCCCTCCTTTGGCAACGTTGTTTCTACCTTCGGACTTCATGCTATCTGAGCGATCCTTTATTTGTTGGACTTCTCATTTTTCCTCCTTGTGCCTTCCGGTGTTTCCAACACGACGCCATCATCTACGCCAGATCTGATGCAGAGCTTACATCACTCCTTTGTTCTAAACCTCGAGTGTCGAGATCTTCAGTCTGATTCCGAGAATGGTTGCACGCTTTTCTACTGATGTGCGGAGTACTAGTTTGGGTGCGTGATGGATTGCCCCCCATGCCGACTACTCATTCTATTCTCTCTCATACATTGAAGTGGATTAGGATGCATCATTTCTCTCCTACTATCGAAGTTAGAGGTGGATTTATTTTTGGATACCTTTACCTTCGTCCTTTGTTCCCGGAGTTCCTCTCGACGAATGTGGACAACAACCTCTTGTTACTGGTGTCGCGGACATCTACACGAAGCGAGAAGATTCAGGTCATCGGCTTCTCCCCGGTACCATGAGGCGGATCTCGAGGGCGAGATCCCTTATTAGTGGTGTCGAATTGTGGCATCCTGCTAAAACTACTACTAGAAAATCACATGTTATTTTATTTTTGTTGCATCATCTTTAGCATGATCATGTTCATCATGCCACCTTGCATGGATCATGTTCCAAAATGTTGCATTGGTTGTGTTGCATTGTTTTGCATTGCACTTGTTGGAATCTTGCTTGTGTGTCTTGATATCACATTACTCTCTTCCCCTTTTAAAACCTCTCTATTTGGTTTTCTACAAAGTTGGGATCCAAGTATAGAACCCACTATTTGCAAATGTATTTGTTCTTTTTCTAAAACCCTAAATCTCAAATACTTGTAAAATGCCCAAATAGATTTTATTTGTGGGCATCACCTTTCCTCTTTCTCTTTTCCCTCTCATCTCTCACTTGGTTAGACCCTTTATTCAAAATCTTGCAAAAGTTCAAAAGGGTTTGTTTTAGAGGCTTGTTTGAATCTGAAAACTAAACAAAAAGCAAAACAAAAAAATAAAAAGAAAACAAAAAAAGGAAGAGAGAGAGCAGCAGCCCAACCCTAGCTTTTGGCCCACCCCGCGAGACTCCCCACCAACCCCCACTGCGACGATCCCCACCCCACCTTGCTGTCCCCTGCACGCTTCCCACACTGGCCCCACCTCCCGCCCCACGTTCTCCTCGTCCCGCTCCTCTCTCCCCACGCGTGACCCACCCTCCCCACCTACCGCGTCTTCCACCGCGTGGCCTTTCCCCTCGCCGCCCCGTCCGCCCCCGGCTCCACTCGTCCCCGCCAGGCCCCAATCTCCGCTGCCTTCCTGCAGCAACTGCAGCGCGACCTCCCCCACCCTCTCTTCCCACCAACCCCCGCCGCCTCTTGGTCCTCCTCTCTAAGCCGGCCACCGTCGGCCGCCACCTCCTCCCCTCCGTCTTCCCCGTCACCGGTCGTGTGCCCCTGGTATTACTTCGTTTTCCACCCGCACAAAAGTGCCTGGTGGGCGTCCTTGAATCGTTTCTATGCGGGTTTGGCGGGAAGCGCTAAAACTTGCATAGGGCCGATTCGAGGGTGTTATACATGACCCTTCCGGTCGCTTTTGGCGATGTAAACAATTACCTCCAAGAATGCATGACCTTTGAAGTGGTGCCTTTTAAGAGCGTGTACCACGTCATCTTTGGACGCGACATCTTTCACTCCTTCCTTGCAAGGCCATGCTTTGTGTACAACAAACTCAAGATTCCTGGACCAAATGGCGTCATCACCGTTGACGGAAGCTTCACAAAAGCACGGGAGTGCAAGCTCAGTGAAGCCGCCTTCGCTGAAGCAGTCCTCTACGGTGAGGACTTCAAGGAGATCTAGAACCAGGTCGATGCCTCGGAGATGCTGGCTTTGAAGAAGCAGATCACTGTTGGCGAACCCGCCTTCAATGCCGCCATCAAGACCAAGCAGGTGGAGTTTGTCGAAGGTGATTCCTCCAAGACCACCGCCATTGGCACGGACTTGGATCCCAAATAGGAAAACGCGCTCGTTGATTTCCTCCGTGAGAATAGGGACATCTTTGCTTGGCAACCTGCCAACATGAAAGGTGTACCTAGGGAACTTGCCGAGCACAGCTTGAATATTGATCCTAATGCCAAACTGGTGAAACAACCTCTACAACGCTTTGGTGATGAAATACAAAGGTCTATAGGCAAAGAAATAGCTAGGTTACTTAAGGTTGGCTTTATCCGAGAAGTTATTCACACCCGATGGGTGGCAAATCCTGTACTTGTCCCCAAAAAGCACACCAATGAATTAAGAATGTGTGTTGATTACATCGGCTTGAACAAAGCGTGTCCGAAAGATCCGTTTGCTTTGCCTCGCATTGACCAAGTCATTGATTCGAGGCTGGCTCGGAACTTCTGTGTTTTATCGATGCCTATTTAGGATACCACCAGATCCGGATGCGAAAGTCGAACCAATTGGCCACTTTGTTCACCACACCCTACGGCACGTATTGCTACGTCACGATGCCCTTTGGGCTTAAAACGCTGGTGCTATGTACCAGCGGATGATGCAACATTGCCTACACGACCAAATAGGTTGCAACATACACGCTTATGTGGACGACATTGCGGTAATGTCAAAAAAATCAAATGATCTTATTGCTGACTTGCACGAAACCTTCGATAATCTCTAGAAATACAACATGATGCTGAACCAAAGAAGTGCGTCTTCAGGGTACCATCTGGCAAACTGTTGGGCTTCATCATTTCGCATCGCGGAATCAAGGTGAACCCGGGGAAAATCAAGGCCATCCTCGACATCAAACACTCGACATGACTGAAGGACATACAAAGGCTCACATGCTACATTGCAGCAGTAAGCCGGTTCATCAGCCGACTTGGTGAGAAGGCTATGCTGCTCTAGAAGTTGCTCAAGAAGGCGGACAAATTCACATGGACGGATGAAGCTAACACGACACTTCAGGAGTTGAAGAGAATACTCTCCTCCCCACCTATACTTGCAGCACCAGTACCAAGGGAGCCCATGTTAGTGTACATGGTGGCAACCAATCGAGTAATCAGCATCGTCATCATGGTGGAGCGCAAGGAACCAACGCACGAATATGGAGTTCAGCGCCCCGTTTACTATGTAAGCAAGGTCTTGACAGAATCCAAGCAGTGTTACCCGCACTACCAGAAGATATCTTATGGAGTTTTCCTTGCTTCACGTAAGCTAAGGCATTATTTCCAGGAGCACCCCATCAGTGAGCAAAGCTCCACTATCTGACATAATCAACGACGCTACTGGGAGAGTGGCAAAGTGGGGCATTGAACTTGCCGCCTTCGACATCACCTACAAGCGATGGGACGCTATCAAGTCACGAGCATTGGCGGATTTTCTTGCAGATTGGACAGAACTACCAGAAGACACTCCTGTGCAAGAGCCAGAGTATTGGGTCATGCACTTTGACGGATCGAAGTTACTCAATGGCTCGAGGGCTGGTGTATTACTGCAATCACCAATCGGAGAGAAGTTGAAATACGTCCTGCAGATCCACTTCAATGCTACAAATAACATGGCGGAGTACGAGGCCCTCATTCATGGACTTCGCGTAGCCAAGGATGTTGGCATCAAGCGCATAGTTTGCTGTGGAGATTCCGACTTGGTTGCCCAGCAAGTAGCTGGCACCTAGAACACGTGGAACCCTATGATGGCGGAATATCGAGATGAAGTAGACGAAATAGCCAAGTGCTTCGACGGCTATGAAGTCAAGTACGTCAAAAGGGAGGATAATGAGGCGGTAGATCTGCTGTCAAAGCTTGGATCAGCTCTTCGACCAATTCCACCAGGCGTTTTCCTGGAGCATTTACGGACTCCATCCATGAAGGGAGTGGACCCAGACAACCCGGATAGAGTGGACTCATTTGTTAACACAATAACATTGACCTCTCTAGTTTGGACAAAGCCATTCATGGATTATCTACAAGACAGAACTTTGCCCGCCGACGAAGTCGAAAGCCGGCAAATAGTACATAGAGAAAAAGGCTACGTCATCATTAACGGCCAGCTATACAAGAGAAGTACCACCGGAGTTTTCCTATGATGCGTCTCCCAGTAGCAAGGTATTGAAATCCTTGGAGAAATACATCTCAGAGATTGCGGGCATCACGCCGCTCCCCGATCGTTGGTGGCTAAGGCCTTCCGACAAGGATTCTACTAGATAACTGCCAAGGCGGACGCTGATAAGTTGGTACAAACATGCCTTGGGTGTCAGTTTTATGCAAGACAACCAAGTGTTCCAGCTGAAGAATTGCGAACAATACCAATAACTTGGCCGTTTGCAGTCTAGGGGCTGGACATGGTGGGACCTTTGGAGACAACACCCTACAGATTCACACACTTGCTAGTAGAAGTGGACAAATTCACAAAATGGATTGAAGCTAAACCCATTAGAAAGCTTGATAGGGCAACAACCCTAAAGTTTGTTCGGGATCTTGTGGTGAGATTTGGTATCCCACATAGCATCATCACCAACAATGGTAGAAATTTATCTCTCGGAGAAGTTGAGGAGTACTGTCATGAGAAAGGCATCCGCCTTGACCTAGCATCTGTGGAACATCCACAGTCAAATGGTAAAGTTGAAAGGGACAATGGATTAATTCTGCACGGAATCAAGCCACGCTTGGAGGCACCGCTACGTAGAGCAGCTAGAGTTTACGAACAACACCCAACAGATCCACCGGCTTGACTCCTTTCTTCATAGTTTATGGAGCAGAAGCAGTCCTCCCATCCAACATCCTTCACGATGCACCAAAGTTTCCGCCTACAAGGAGGATGACGCTGAAGAATCCAGATGACTATCTGTGGACCTACTTGAAGAAGAGCATGTGCTGGCATGCCAGAGATCTGTCGTCTACCAGCAGAAGCTGTGTGGCTACCATAGTTGCCGTGTTAAGCATCGCTCGTTTAAAGAGGGGGATCTGGTGCTACGACTCAAGCAGGAGAAATCACACAAACTATCCCCACCTTGGGCAGGACCATTCGTCATAAGAAAATCATTGCTCAATGGTTCCTATTACCTCGTCGATATTCGCTAGTTGAAAGATAGGCCCAAAAATCGCAAGCGCAAGCAACGTGACTCTGATGATGACTACCCAGAGACAGATCGGTCATGGAACATAGCACAACTACGTCCCTTTTACACTTAGCACATTTATATTATGTAATAAGTTTCTTATATGATCAATGAAACAAAGCATTTGGTTCACTCATATTCCCTGAGTCTTCTACCTCCTTTAGTTGTTCATTTTTGGATCATATAAACCCTTTATGTGCAAGGTTGCATTTGCCCTTGTGAAAAATCTGCCTACAGGCGTTAGCTTAAGTTTTCTGGTCTACACGTTTTCTGAAGTTTTTATGTGGATTCTGGAGTAGTGAGTTTTCGGTACTCAAAGCCAGCGATTTTGTTCTTAGGTTCTTAACGGTGCTATTAAGCATCATCACATGAGAGCATAGTTCTGTGCTGCGAGTTTTCCATCTCATGAAAGTTCAAACATACGAACCATAATAATGGATAAGCCAGCACTTTCTTAAAAAATATATACATGGTGGAAAAAAATAAGTTGCAGGAAGCTTGAGTACAAGTTTTCCAACCTTAACCAAAACATAAGTTTTTTCCGCATACACATTGCAGAGATACATTTAATACAAACATTGTTTTTATGGCTCTACTGCAGGGGGCTTTGTGGTGGCATCATCAGGAGAGCCAGGCCGGGAGATCTCGTCAAACTCTGAAGGAGAGGGGCTAGACTCAGAAGAGGCCATATCGTCATCTAGGATCTCGACAGGCACGAAGACATCATCCTTGACCATCTTGGCAACCCTGGTATCAAAGCCGGCAAGACAGTTCCAAATAGCATCGCTATCGATCTCTTGTCCTTCCTCGTCCAGCTTGGGCATACCGGAGGTCACCAAGTCAATGTCGGCATTGTCATAGTGAGGCTTGACCAGGGATAGCGCCATCCTAGCGCCAGCCCGGATGCAAGAGGATTTCCAATCCTTGACTTTCTCGGGGGCTCGGCGCAGGATTTCCGCATACTTGGCCGCTGAGTCTGTTGCCTTGATATTGATGCCCAGAGGTTGAGCTATCTCCTTGGCTTGGGCGATGGCGGTGCTGACGAAGTTGCCAGCAAGAATCATGCGTTCCTTGGGACTCAGAGCACCCTCACCCAAGTTGGCTAAGCCAATTGGAGCTATGGTTTGCACAAGCATACAAGGACCATGAGTATACACAAGTCAAATGGTTATCCAACTTCCAAAAAAATACCAAGACGGAGAAAGTGTACCAAATATGCTCGATTCCGCTTGCATGCACGTCTCCGCCAAGTCATCGTGGTCCTTCTGGACGGACTTGAACATCTCAAGACTCCTAGCAATCTGCTCTTTGGCAGCTTGGTTCTGGTCTTTGAGCTGTGCAATCTCATCCTTCAAGCGCTGCATCTTGACGTCCGCAGACTCTTGCATAGCCTTCATCATCGCCTCATGGCCCTTGATGGCCTCGGCCAGGTCCTTCTTTAGAATTTTGTTTTCATCATCGAGCTCTTGTATATGCTTGGATTGCTCGACGATGCTCTTGGCCTTGGCAATGGCTTCTGTAAGACGGAAATCAGAATGTGCTATCAGTAGACGGAACAAATGATTCAATGAGAAAAGCAAGGAGCTGTTGTAGGAAACATACTCTAGCTATTTTTGATCTGTTCCTTCAGGAATTTGGTTTTACCCTGTTCAAGGTCCACCTCCTTCCAAAGAGCAGCAAACCTCTCAATGGCGGCTATCCTCCGTTTATTCTCATTCTGCACATGATATGAACATGCTTAGTTTCTCTAGAGAATCTAGTCAGAACTATTCAGTTTCAACTAAATGCTCGGGGGCTACAGTACATAATTTTGAAGTAAATTAGTTTCTCTAGAGCATCTAGTCAGAACTATCCAGTTTCAACTACACGCTCGGGGGCTACACGGACAAATTCTACACTTAGTTCTTTGGAGCACTCAGGCCAATAACTATTGGGTTATCCGCCTAAGAGCTCAGGGGCTATAGTGGGATATACTACAGAAAGTAAAGCAAGTGAAGTTCAAAAAACTTATGATGGCAATGATCCTGAGATTGTTGGCTAGATGAGCATAGGAATCATGGAAGGTCCGGGCATTCTTATAGATTGCGTCGGCCTGCTTGATGATATCATCCAAGCTCAATGTCGGAGGAGTCGCAGCCAATGGAGAGGTCGAAGCCGGAGGCATGGATGAAGCACTAGCTGCCTCCTGCACTTTCAGAGCAGATGATGGCTCAGAGGCTCCCGCCTCAATGGTTGCTTCCATGTCCACCTCTTCCACCACTTTCTTCCCTCTCTTAGTGGAATCCTTAGCTGGAGCTTCATTCACTTTAGAGGAGGTGCTCTTCTGCGTCGCCTGGCCGCTGGGAGCAACGTCTGCCTCGACAGAGCCTGAGACATCAAGAATTGGATTGATATTTGTCTCCATGGCGGAGGTCTCAAGGATGACGGGGGATGACGGCCCAGCGGGACCAGCAGATGGTATGGCGGCGGGAGTAGCGGAGCGGTGGCATGAGAGGGCTTGGCGGACGGACCCTTGGTTAGCATGTCGCAAATGTTTTTTGACCCTCCAACATCTTTGGAGGATCGCTTCAAACTAACACCGGCTTTCCTCCTGAAATGTACAAAGTATAAGTACAACAGTTGAAAAAAGGTGTGAGTGGAAAAATACAAGCCAGAGAATGAAAGTACTTACTCCATGGCAGGAGCCTTGGTGAGGGGAATGCCAATGGACTTCTTCTTCTTCTCCGCCTCTAAGGCGGCAGTGGAACGCTTGGAGACTCCACTCTCCGTTTTCTTCTTCTTCTTGGCCTCAGCAACAGTGTCAAAGGTGGAGCTCTTCCGCTTTTGCGCTACAGGAGCTGGTTGATCCTTGGGGGCATTATCATCGGAGACCACCTGTATATCCTTCAGCTTTCGATCGTAAACCTGGGAGGCCATTTGATCCACCGCCAAGGTCGCCAGCTGGGATACAGAGGAGTGTTAGACGGACAACTTCAAAGTCAGAAAAACCTTAGAGCATGTAACAAGCAACAAAGGAAACAGAAGCTACCTCTAGGCATGTACTACAGTCGAACATGTCATAGGTGATCTTGAAGCCTCGCTTCTTGTCCCTCACCCTGACGATGTCCTTTAGCTAGAGCTTGATGGAGTCAGTAGAGAAGTTATCCCATGAAATTCGCATGGGATCCCTCCTGTCTTGGCTATATTTGCACATCAGCTGGGCGCAGTGCTGCAGAGGCTGGATCCTCCTAACATACCAGCACATGGCAAGGTCCAAGCCCGTCAGATCTCCGTCTATGAGCCATTCGATCCGCCTTACGGCACGATTAGCTTCATCGTCGGAGGGAAGATAGGCTAGGTTCCGCCATGTGGGCATTTCGGTGCCAGCTCCATCGACGAAGTCAGGGTAGGTCTCAAGACGGTCTAGCAGGGGGACATTTGGCCCGTAAAAATACTTGCGCTGCCAGTTCTTGCAAGACTCATGCCCTACAATTTCGGGGAAGCGCTGGCTAGGACGAATCTTAAAGCTCATGGTTCTGTAGGTCCGCAATTCATCCTTGGACACTACAGACTCTCTCTTGACGGTGAAGAAGTATATAAACAAATCTAATCTAGGCTTGATCCCTAGATATCCTTTGCACAAAGCTACAAAATTGCTAAGGACTAGGATGTTGTTGGGAGAGAGATTGTGGGGGAGTACCCGGAAATACCGGAGGACATCCAAGAAGAAGTTGGAGAATGGCAGGCTTACGCCACGTACCAGCTGATATTTGAGGTACACCTTCTCTCTGGGTTGGGGAGAAGAGACCACCTCGCCGACCGATGTCGCCCGCCAGACTAGCTTCTCCGCTACGGGGAGATGCCCCTCGACGACCAGCTCTTGGAGATCTTCGGCGAAGATGTCAGAGCCTCTCCACACCCCCTTGTGGGAGTCGTTTTCCTCTTCAGCGGCTTCAGGCGCCGCGCGTTCTTGGTAATCGTCGGTGGTCTCCATCACGGTGGAGACGGGAACGACCACCCCCTCCGGCAGAACGATCACTCCCTAGGATGGCTCCGTCATAGCCTAAGGAATTGCCGCTTTGGAAGGAGCAGAGCTGCTGGAGGCCATTGCGACGAGGAGAGGGTGGAGAGATAAAAGGCTCTGGTTAGGGTTTTCGTAGGAGAGCTCGAACGGTCGTACGGCTGGAGGAAGACAAAGACTGGGAGACAAATGCGGGTAAAAAGAAATAAGTTGACCGTGGTGGAAATATATAAGCCTCGTGTCAAGATTCGTGCAAAAAGATATGATGGATGGAATGTTGCCAATATGGAGGAGGCGGATGGCGACGTGGAGGACATTGTCGATGACAAAGACAGCTGGAGCGGCATAGTCCATTTGGGTCACTTGAGCCTAAATTTAATCTATGTACGGTAGCTTAATGGCCTCTTTGGATGAAAGATTTTTCAAAGGAATTTTGGGAGGAATTCAACCCATAGAATATTGCAACCCTCTACTTTATACCTGCATCCTGTAAAATTCCTATGTTTTTCTTATTCCTCTGTTTTAAAATCTAATGATCAAAAGAATCCCTAACTATGCAGACATCCATATTATGCTTGAGAACATATAGAATCTGGCTTAAAGAAATGTAAAATAGACTAGAAACAACATACAGAGTACAAGAATTCGATGGATCACTACTTCGCTTGGATATTATGACTGTGCCACTAAATTCATAGAATTGTAGGAACACCATCATAAATTTAAAATAGTAACTTTTCCATACATAACTTGTCCATATAAGTTCATGATAATGGGGAGAAAAAGTAATACAAGTTAGGAAATCCACATAACTAAGTAGATTTATTTTTCATGTGCTTCATCAGTAAACCACTAATGAAGCTGATGAACAAACCATCATCATCAAGGCCGAACCAAAACACAGCCATTTGACCCTGGCACATGCCCGTCTCACGCACAATATTCCGCTAGTTGGTTGTCATGACTGCACACCTATCCTCGCCCATCCTGGACCTCACTTTATGCTCAACCTTGTGATCCTCGTTCATGACCGGCACTTCAATAGCCTGTTGTAGATATTAAAGCAGGTATCCCTGACTATACTCATGGGAGAAGCTCTGTAACTATAGATACATGCGGTTACTACAGGGATATTTGATACCATAGAATATAAAGATTTGTGATTAGGTAAAAAAATTAATGCTCACCATTGTGCATGTTCCAGGGATCACCATTTTTCCGTGACAGTGCATACATAGATAGGATTTACACGCCCCTCATTATTGGCAAGCTTTTCATGGAGGCAAATCCTTTCATGTGAAATTTCCACATAATTACTATAAATGATCCACCTTTCCCACGACGAAGGATTGGGGGAGCGTCTCCTAACTACTGTCACCCTAAAAATAGGACCTACATGTTACCAAGAATAATTGAGTTAAATCACTACTTGCTACTTTTCAATCTGAATTTACACATATGACATATATAGAACTTGCCCCGCTCAGTCAAGCAGATTCCATCATCGAACAGGTAAGAGTAGGTATTGGTACTGTGAAGATCGCATCATTCAAGGTTGACATCTAAACACCAGTCGCGGTAGTATGATTCCAATTTCACCTTCCATTACACCTACAATTGTCAAGCATAAACCAACCACATTAACCAAAATAATAATTGAGTGGCATAGATGCAGTTCATTGCGGGAATTAGTGGTATATCCTAAATTCATCAAATATGGGAGTAGAATATACGCAGTTTGACGTCCATGTTAGTAATCTACAAGACATTCATCAAACAGAGCAATGTCACAGACCTAATTTGTACCAAGAAGACTATATCACTATCACCAACTGGTGGTGTATACTTCAACTCTCATCATACAATTAGTCAATCTATCACACTAATAAAATGAACATGTGATAGATAAGATAAGGATTCGTTTCCAAATGTCTCAACTATTTAATAGATCCAAAGTTCGTTAGAACTGCAGATCTGAATTCACATTTTCATACAATAGTCCTAAAAAAACCTCCTGCATATGGCTAGATGCTAGGAACACAGGGACACACTGTAGTTGCACCGGTTGCTCATAACCACTGCCGACGCAAATAACAAGTGAATCTAATGAAAGGAGTGAATCTAATGGAAGGATCTATAAGAACATTTGCTACTGCTGATGCCCCCTTTGAGGTGGACTATGTTTTCTTTTTTCCATAGACCTTTAGACTTGTATGTAAATATCTAAACATTTATATAATAGAAAAAAATTGCAGTGGGTTTATCCTTGTTTTACCTCAAAAAAAGAAAATTTGCTACTAAAAACATGGATATAGATTCGATAAGGGGATACTACATTCGGAGGATAAATGATGCCATAATTTACTCACCTGCGGTAACAACACCGCAAATGACGCGGGCTGGTCAATCGTTGACTCGTCGGAGGGGAGACAAATTGCTTTGTTTGCTCTGGTCCCGTGGAAGATGAAGAGTGAGAGGGGAGGGGAAGTGAAAATGGAACCCGATTTATTTAGTCTCCCCCTGTCATGGTACTGCCTGATCCAGTTGGTAAAATCCATGACCGGTCTTTTTAATGTCTTTGTACTCTTATGCTGAGAAGGGAAATAAAGATTGAGCGGTTACTGCAACGAGTTTCAAATTATTACTCCCTTGGGAAATAGGAGAGGATTATTTTCACACGTGCCCAGACTCCATTCCTAGTGTCACTCCCCCTCTCCCAGTAACCCCACTTCAACTCTGCAGCTCCACCCTGACTCACCACCTGGGGTAAGCTTAGTTATGGCCTCACTTATGAAGCTATGGACACCACCAAATTTGGGTATTTGGCCCCTCTGAGGTAGGCCATGAGGCTCTACTACAAGGACGGTCTCCCATTTCCATCCGAGACAGATGGTTTTGCACAATGTGTTGCATCGGCAGTGGCGGTGGCGGCAGCGAGCAAGGCCAAGCGAGCATTATGGAGAAAGCACGCGGCAGGATTTTCGTGTGCTCAACGTCAGGGACACAAGGTATAGTTCAATGGATTCCTGGGAGCAATGCCCCGAGGGAAAAAACCCTTGAATAGGGCACCGTCGAGGTCAAGAAACTGTCGCGTCCATGCTTCGGCGCGGGCGACCGCACCTCAGTGGGGGAAGCTGGGCACACGCTATCTACAGCAAAGATGATCCACCCACCGCACCGTCGGAAGCAAGACCGCGGCGGCGAGCATCCCTCTAAACTCAGCCTATTGGAGGGTTCGACAGCTAGAGACGATGTCGGGCAATAGCTCAGAGCCATATGTCAGGTTTTGATTCAAGGGACCTACGATCCCTGCCATGAGATGTTGGAGTTCATGTTTGAAGAAATTGTTGCGGCAGCGCGGGTGTTCGTACTGAACCGGACCGGGTTCAAGAGTAGAAGATGTGCATGAACAATGGAGATCTCTTGAAGTTTGGCGGGAAGGAAAAATATCTGTTTCAGTTGAATGATCACTGAACTTATGTCTTTTTAAGGCAATTGGTCAGCCAACTTTTTTGGTGGAGATTTCTAGTTTATTCAGTGAAGAACAGTTAAGTTCAGACTAACTTTTAATAATGGCTTTTTTAGAGGCAATGCTGGCGCGTTGTTTAGAAACTTCTGGGAAGTTTAGTCCACTTTTGTGTATCTATCACATACTTTTGTAGAATTAGTATTGACGTAACCAAATACTATCAAGTATCTATTTATTCAATTACTACTCACGGTTAAATTCAATTAACTTTCATACTTTTCCCAGGCAGACAAAATTCAGACAACATTTATGTACTAGTTTTGTGTGGTTTATTCATGCACATTTCATACAAATCACGCACTATTTCGAACAAACCTTGGTGAATATTATAGTTAAGTAATTCAGGCATAACAAATTGCATTTTCACTAGAACTAGATTAATCTGAAGACACCAGCTCGCAGGCATGGCCAGATTGAACATGACCTCACAACAAACTGAGTCCTAGTGGCATAGTTCCAACTACGACGTGAACTAAGGATACAGTCCTATCAAACCCTATTCTTTTTTGTCTTGTGTTGTCTGCAAAATGGTCCGGTGGTTCAGCATGTTACAAAATCGGTAGACAATGTTAGAAGGATCAAAAGGAAATCTTTGTTTGAAACAAGCATCATTTCTTGTCTTCCGGATCGCTCACCACTTCATAAACAAATCTAGCTACATTGTACTTAAAGAGGAGATGATCCACATTTTCTCGAAAACCACAGAATGATAGAAGTGACATTGATCATTACCAGTGCACCCTCTTTTCAGGAGGTTGTCCTTGGTTATTCACACAAATTATAAAGCACGGTATTCACTAAAAATGCATTAGCCACACATACTACAAATTTATTAGTAACACATACTACACCAATTCAAACTATTACATATGTTTAATTCAAACTAACTACCTGCTCCACTCTCAAGTCAACAATCTTTCAGATTCACTAAATCTCTGTCTTCACTCAAGGAAAATTAGAACCACCAGCTTGTCCATGACCAGTTCACCCACTGAAACTGTGTGCACTATCTAGAAACAGTGGTGGTCATGTGTCATCGATCCTTCTAGGCCAACAGTGCATGCGACGAGGATGCTTTCTGGCCGCCTCGTCGGGGTCCTGAATGCCATGTACAGATTTTAGAGCCTCCTCCAGGTGGATGATAATCTGGTACTTCTAGCTAAGTTGGCGTCTTGCCCTGCTTGAAATCTCCACCTCGTATATCTTAGGAACAGTGTCTGGATCTTTCAGCCACACTTTTACCTTGATGATCCATCTGGCGCTCGGTGGCACAATCTCCACCAGCTCATAGTCAATGCTACTGACGACCTGCTAGAGGGCCTCCGGTTCCTAAGCATCCAAAGGGAGGCCGTTAAAACCGAGTTTTTAGAAGAAACGAAAATGCCAATGCCTGATGCTCATTTTCTCCCCATAGCAATGCCAATGCCAAAGCGATCATCCCACCCACAGGCGCAATGCCAATACCTGATGCTCATTTTCTCCCCATAGCACTCGAAAGAACAAGAAAAATGCAGAACACGCTCGCTCTCTGAGCTGTGCTCTAACCGGACAAAGAAATCGAATGGAGGCGTGTATGCCTCAATCTTGACCACATTTTGTCTAATCCAACAACATCTAAAAGCCTACAGCAAGTCTGTCGGTGATATGGCAGGATGCATGCCCAGCACGATGGCCATGAGAGGTGGTCGTCGTTGTCGTGGTGGTGGCACGGCAGATGCCATGGATAGGCTAAATATGGGGCCAATGGGCTCTAGGGGAATCTAGGGAGGAAAAACATGGTGATTCCACGCGCAGATGATGTTGTATTTCCTCTATCCATGGAGTTTACAAGTGCTCTTCAAGCTTTTGCTGAGAAGGAGACTATGTCTCTTACTCCCCACAGGCTAGCTCTAGAGTTCTATCTTAGACAAAGAAAATGATCGACCCCCCTCTATGGAGGCCCCGGTGCTCCTTATATAGGGGAGCCCAGGTTACAAAATTAGGGTACATGTGGCAACATATTCCACGAATATGCACCTGGACTAAAGCTAGATGCTTCTTTATTCCCTTTAACGGTACGTCCGGGCTTTTGACGTAACCCACGACGTGATCTTTGTCTTTAAGCGTCACTAGACACAGGCTACGTCAGCCGACATCGCCCACGTCATATTGGTTGCCCATGACCCGCTGGTCCTCCTCTCTGCTTTGCTTAGCTCACGCTACAGCTAGCAAAGCCACCTTTTGACCTGCGGGAGATTCTTTCCTTCTCTTGGAAGCCATACAATAGTCCGACTAGAACTTGGCTAATCTGGCTATGAGGGTACCTGCATAATAGACAGACAAACATGGTCGGCATGTATTTTATGCCGATCGGGCTATGACTAGGGAGATATTCCACGGGCCGGGTCACTCCGTGGTTCGGCCTACCTTGAGGTGACCCGGTCATCACTTGCTTTGATCGTGCTGTACCTCGGCTAACTCGGTCTTTATACCCTGGCGTTACCCTACCCGGGGGTATGCCCCCAACATTAGTCCCCGAAGCTGGTGTGGTCTTAGCAACTTTAGTTGTTAAGGCCACAGTAGGTTCCCATATCCGGATCCTTGCCTCTTTGGCCGAGTTACCCTGTAACCTGGGGTTTTTCCTCTTGCGATCCCTTGGCTCATTCCAAGTTATTCCTCGCTGGTCGGGTCTTTTGCTTGCTTATCCGGGTTACCTTTCCTTATCTTGTACACTTTCCCACGTCCTACGTGGAGGGTAATCATCATTTCGCCTTATTTTAAGGGCCACACGCATTTAATGTGCCAGTTACTGTTGCAATGTCAGCAATAACTGTTGCGCGTGTCCCTTCACTGTCGTGCCTCATTAACTATAACACCATGTCGCATCATGGGATCTGCTGCTCCCTGTGGCCCTTGCTGTGGTCATGCTCTGTTTGGCTGATTCAGCTGTGTACACGCCCGTTGCATGTGGCGCAGCAACCGCAAAGGATCCCACTATGCACTCCCTCGCGCGGTTAAGTAGGGGGCCTGGGGCAATCTTTGGGGAAGTTTCCCACATCCCTCGCGCTCACTTGCCTCCTTTCTCTCCCACTGCAACTCCACCGCCACCGTTGCTTCTTCGCCGTCGCTGTGCCGCCGCGTCCGTGCTTAGCAGCTCTTCACACCTGCGGCGCCACCTCTGTTCAAGATCTCCACCACGGGGCCCTGCGCTTCCAGGCTCCCCGCCACCGGTTACTTCTACTCCGATCTTGTCCTCGAGGACCTTGATTTTGCCATGACGGAGGAAGAAGCTGTTGTGGTTGCTCAACAGGAGGATGAAGAAGAGGGCCGCGAGCGCGGCTGCTGGGACGACACATTTGTCTGTGAGGACAATCTGGATTGGCTCCATGCCACGCACCACATCCCCGCCGGTGTTGCCTGTCGCCTCGCCGCCGACGAGATTTCTCCCTCTCGCAATCCACGGGAGTACGTAGTTTTTCTTTCTCACTTCCAGCACGGCTTCAGCCTTCCTACCTCTGATTTCTTTTTCAATCTCATCTCTACATACCAACTGCAACCACATCACCTTATGCCAATGCCATCACTTCCCTCTCATCTTTTGCCTCTAGCATAGAGGGGTATGTCGGCCTCTAGCCGTCTAAGGAGTTGTGGATCAAGTTCTTCAGTCTCCGGAAGAACGTTTTTTCGGATCCAGAGCTTGCTCTAAAAGACAAGCGCCTGACTCGGTGCGGTGGAGCCTCCATATCTCCCTGCAAGAACTCCGCATTTCCCCGGGTCACTGGGCTCGAGTCTTGCAAAGGCTGGGCTCGGACTTTTTTCTATGTCCGGAACTCAACTACTGAGGACCTGATCCGGCTCCTCCCCTTCAAGCTTGGTCCCCCGGACACCTCTCTCTGTGAGAGTATCCCGAAGCGACCCACGGCTCTGGCAAATCTCTTTGACCGCCGAATCAAGGAGCTGCTCTAGGAGAAACTTCGGGGGAGGATATTACGATCACCTTCGTCCATAGCCGAGTTTCCCCCTTGCAGAAACATGCCCACAAGATCTGCTACTTGAGCGGTCCCCTCGACCCCCACCGGACTTCCTCCTTCGAGCTCGAAGATTCGGCGGTTTACCGCCAGATTAAGGCCATTTTCAATTTGGAGAAAGAGTTCTCCGAAGATTGGGAATGGGGGCTCGAGCCCTTCACCCGGGATAACCCTTCTCCAAAGGTAAACTTCTCTTTTACTGTTTTTCCGGATTTTCTCTGTATGTCGGATTATCTTCTCACTTAGCCACTGTTGTCTTGTTCTCAGTGATTCTGTTGGGTTCGCAGCATAGAAAACAAAAAAAATCCTACGATGGGAACTATACGCCAAGATCTATTTACTAGATACAAGCAACGGGTGGATATATATACATAGAGAACTTACCCTCGAAGACAACAAAGATTTGTTAACGAGTTGGAACTCGTGGATGATGTAGTCGTACACTTGCCGATCTCAAGATTGTGATGAAGTCCAGTAGGTCTGGCTCTAGCACGTCCATCAAATCCAGCTCCAGCAAGTCCAGCACCACCAAGTCTAGCACCGCAAAGCAGCGGTGCATCCATGATCGCACACACGTCCGGTACCCCAACAACCTCCATCCCTCGCTCCAGCAAAGCAGCGGAAGCAACAAATCCTTTCCAGATAAAGCCACCGGGAACATGTATCTCGCTAATTCGAGACCATGGGGAAATACTAGAGGGGGAGAGAGATCCTTCACGAGGAGGTGTGTGTGTGTGTGAAGGTGTGAGAGGGGGACTTTTATAGGAGGAAGGGGTGCCCCTCCCCATGGCCAGCTCCCAAGGGGTGACCCCTCACCTCCTCATTCATGTGGTGGTAACTCCCTCCACATAAATTTGCCCCTTCACATTCTCTTTTAAAGTCTCCACTTCAAATGCATTAAATTTCTCCAAATTTAATGCTCTCTCATTTAGTAAAACTATTTTATTAGTTTTATTCAGAATTTTGTTAATTACTTTAATTAACAAACATTCACATAAAACCCCCTGTAACATTTCAATATTACATGCAGAATAAAATTTCAGCAATTTCACCCGAAACAGTTTCGGTGTCTATTGAAATAATTCCAGCGCTTTCTTAAATCTTTATCTGAAACATATTTGCTCCAAATAGTGTCGGTATCCCTTAAGTGTGTCACCCTACGATTCGTGAATAATGCAGACATGATCGAGACCCCTCTCCAATCAATAATCAGCAGTGGGACCTGGAGATCCGTACTGACTCCCACACATTCAACGATGACTTATGTGATCGTGAGAACCTTTAACGCTAGTAACTAAATCCCTTTGTCTCGTGATATATTACATGTCCGAGATTCAATCATCGGTATCTCCATACCTAGTTTGATCTCGTTGCCGACATGCACTCTTTTCTCGTTCCTTTGATATAACATTCTAGTGATCGCATCACTTGCTTGCAAGATATCTTAATGTGATATCACCGAGACCACCCAGAGTATATCTATCCGTCATCGGGATGGACAAATCCCACTCTTGATCCATGAGCCTCAACATAACACCTTCGTAGCACTGAACCCACCTTTATAGTCACCATGTTACGGTGTGACGTTTGATGTTATCAAGATACTCTTCCGGTGTTAGCAATTAACATGATCTCAAGGTCTAAGGACTAAAATTAGTTCGTATGATGTTATAGCAATATAAACATAATGACTCTGATCGTAATGTTATACTTCGGATGAATGTTCATCACATCATTTCACCAATGTTGTGACCTCGTTATTAACGACATCCAATGTCCATGATCAGGAAACCTTGATCATCTTGTGAATCAACGAGCTAGTCTATATGAGAGGCAGTACTAGGAACTTTGTATTTTGTTTATTAAACACACATGTATTAACGTTTCCAATTAATACAATTATAGCATGCAAAATAAACATTTATCATAAACATGGAATAAGATAATAACCACTTTATTATTGCCTCTTGGGCATATTCCCTTCAGTCTCCCACTTGCACTAGAGTCAATAATCTAGTTTGTAAACTTGTATATACAACACCTAGGTGTTGAATATACGTGTTTGCTAGTGGTTAACATAATCTCCGGATCTGGCACTTTCAGGTCTGTGTGTATTTGCATGTCTTTGCGTCTCTACGCATCACTCATTCTCAAATTAGATGGCATTGTATAAATTTGGTCCTTTGGTGAGACCTTTAGTTCGTTCAGGTTAAAACATGTTGATATTATTGTCATACAATATATCTTCATAGTATTAGCCCACTTTGAACCACACCTAGTTTGATAGCAAACTTCTTAACACAAATGCCCTCCTTTGCTGCTACTATAGCAGTCATATACTTAGCCTTTTGTTGTAGTATCCGTCACAATGTTTCAACTTTGGAACTTATCCAAATCCATCATGGAACATCCTTTCCATTACGTTGTGCCACCCATAGTCTAAATTGAGATAAATTTAATTTGTATCTTCTGACAAAACTAGTATCAATGTAACACTTTACAATGAACTACCTTTAACTATTTGTCACTTATACATGATATATTCTTAGTTCTTCCAAAGCTCATAAGAATATCTTTACTATTGTCTAATGATCATCTTATGAATCATTCTGGTATGTGCTCATAACATTCAGAGCATAGGACATTCTGGATATATACATATCATGGTATAATCGATCAAAATCTTCATGTGATTTTACTCACCAAGTGTTGAAACACTTGAATCTTGATACAATCCTTTCCATGCAGCAAGAACCTTTCTTGTTGTTTCCATATTGAACCCTTTCAATATCTCATATATGTATGTCTGGCACAACCATATTAGCACCTCAATCTATCCATATAGATATTGATGCCAAATATTTCGGGTTTGCCCAAGTCTCTCATCGAAATCTTATTTTAATGAAATTCTTAACTTGTGTCAATACAAGATACATCATTTACAATCAACAATATGTTCTCTACATAATGTATTAGAAATATGTCTCAGTGATCCCACTTAATTTCTTGCAAATGCAAGCATCTTCATCATCTCCGATGAATTTAAACTCTTTTAACAGTTTCATCATGGTGAAGATTCCAACTCCGCTATGCTTACTTCAACTATTGAAGTTTGCATGCCCTTTTAGCACCCTTTGAATTAACAAAACCCTTCGGACTGTGTCTTGTACACGTCCTAGGTAACCATTCTATTAGAAGAACATTGTTTTGCTTGTTCAACTACCATACATCAAATTATATGTAGTGGTTGCTACATTAATCCGTCAAGACTAAATATCGCTATGAAAGATCAAATATTGTCATAGTCAACTCCTTGAACATTGTCGTAAACTTTTTTCCGACATGTCAACTATTTCATAGATGTTAAACATCCATGTATATTTCTGTATAGATCCAAACACGACCGATAGGCTTCATGCCTTTCCGGAGGGTCTTCCAAGTTCAGAAACTTGATTTCTCGTGTATGGATACTATCACGGGTTCTATGACTTCTAGTCATTTTATGGAGTCAGGGCCCATCATCGCTTCTTTACATGTAGTCGGTTCATCATTGTCAAAACAATAACGACTTGCTTATCAAATCACACTATTTGATTCTTACCGACCCACACAGTTCAATAGGAACTCTAATATCCGAGATCACAACCTTTGTAATCACGGGAGCCATGAGCATTGTGGCCGCCACCGGGACACTTTCCGGCGATGCGCTACTTAGCACATATAGCTAAGGTTCAACAACCTTATCAAAGTTCTATTGTCCTCCCACTTAACTTTTCGCGAAAAAATCCTTCTCGAGAAACTTGACGTTCCAAGTAACAAACTCTTTTATCCTCGGTGTTATGGAGAAATTCCCAACAAATTCTTTGGGATAACCTACAAAGACGTGCTTATACAACTTTGGTTGTAAGCATTTTAATTATGCATAGCATAACAAAATTTAAGAAAAGACAATTCGGGTTTTATCCCAAACCATAACTTATATGGTGTCATTTCAACGGATCACGATGGTGCTCTTTTCAATGTAAAAGCGGTAGTCTCTAAAGCTTCAATCCTTAAAACATAATGGCAGTTTTATAAATGACACCTTTGATCTTACCATGTAAAACATGGTATGATTTCATCTCTCGAATATGCCATACTCATATGGTTTATCGGGAAACACAAATCATGGAACAATTCCTCAAATCTTAGGTGTTTTTGCTAAACATGTAACTCAAATATATTCCTTTATGATCGAATCATAAACTCTTTATTTTCTTGTTACAATGATTTTCCACTTCATCTTGAAAGTCTTTGAACAAATTTCAAATGTTTCATACTTCTTCCTTATTAAGTAAATATATAGATATATTCACTTAAATTTCTGGAGAAAGCATAAGAAGCAAAAAAGATCCATCGCATATGGCTACATATAATGGACTATATACATTAATATGCATAATATCCAATAAGTTAGTCATCCGTTCCTCTTTGGCCTATGGATGGAGTTTCAATTATCTCGAGGAAAGTCTCACAAGCATCAATTGATCAAAATCAAAGACTCCAAAAATCCATCAACATGGAGTTTCTTCATGTTTTCTTTCCAATATAATTTAAACAGCGATGTCACTTCATAAGTGATATTTCAATCATTTGTCTTGCGACATTTTAGCAATAGTGTTTATGGATGTGATTTCTCCAACTAGACTTGTAAAAGTTCATTCATCCTTTATGGAATACGGTAATTATTTGAACAACCATTGTTCTCATAATACCAGAACAAAATAACAATTATTAAAAAAAATCTTGAAGGCTAGGTTTGACGACAACGAAAAACACAATAACACTATATTTGTTTTTGATGAACATCATCACTTATTCTTTTACCAGTTACTTAGGCCGTTGCAGTTCATGAATTGTGTTGTTCTGTATGACACTTCACACCAACCAATTCGGTATCCAATACCTCAGAACCACATTGTTTAACAAGCAAGGAATACAGCCATAACATGTATATCTTCTATATACCTAAGTTGGACATCTCCAACCTTTTCTTTTCTGCCAAATATTTTATAGATTCTCTTTCAACAATTCCTTTTCTTTTAAAAGAATATATCAACATCAATAGTGGTGTCATTCACATGACACATAGTACAAAGTGTATATAGTCAAATACTAATACCTTTGGACTTGCACTTTGAAGTGGATCACCATCATCAAATGTTTGGTGTTCTTTCAAAAATCCATTCTTTAGTAATCTATTAGTGTAGTAAACATTTTACTTACATCTTCTATTTATCCTTATCATGAAAACTTTCATGATCAAGCTACTATAGCCTGTAAGGAAGAATCGTGAGTATAATGAGTTCCCAAAACCTTTTTGGGAGATCCAGATGCTTAGCATCTCCATCCTTCACAAATTCTCATACAATATGAGAACATGTATTTTGCTAAATTATACTCTATCATAACGTAGCCAAAAACATTGTTTCAGATATCACAATATCTTTCACGCATGATGGTTTCTGAAACAATTTTCAGCTCCTATATAATTTTGATATTAAAACAAATTTTGAATATCAATAATCATGGAGGC
Source organism: Avena insularis (assembly GCA_023614405.1). NCBI lineage: Eukaryota > Viridiplantae > Streptophyta > Magnoliopsida > Poales > Poaceae > Avena > Avena insularis. The sequence continues at coordinate 204,122,232 of CM042690.1, read as the reverse complement.
AAACATGATAATTTAGATACTAACATTGGAATTCTTACTCTTGATTTAATACTACTTATTAAACTTCATGGAGTAAATAGAGTTTGCTGAAAGTTTGCAATAAGACTTATAAACTTTAAATTGACATTCAAAACAATACGATACCAGTTCGTAAAGTAAATATCTAGAATTCTATAATTCTATTATCTCAATTAAAACTAAGCATAAGGTAGTGAACAGACGCCAATGACTACATCAAATTATGCAAATTCACTTCGATTTAGTTTATGACAAATTGAGTTTAACTAATCCAAATTAGAAATTAACTCCCACTCAAAAACGACATCCTCGTGCCTTTTTGGTGATTACATGAACCAAATCCACTACATCAAGTCCGATCATCATGTGAGTCGGTGTAGCTTCAAAGGCGAGCATCAATATGGGAATCATATCAACTATATGACTCATGCTTAACCTTTCGGTCCGTGTTCCGAGGCCATGTCTGTACATGCTAGGCTCGTCAAGTAAGAACCTTAGTATTCCACATGTGTAAAACTGTCTTACACCCGTTGTATGAAAGCGCGAAGTCGAGTACACCCGATCATCACGTGATGTCTCGAAACACGATCCATAGAACGGTGTATACTTAAGGAAGAACACATTTTTATCTTGATATCTAAATGAGGGATCATCTTAAAATGCTACAAAATGCCAAACTAGCAATATAAGATGCAAACATCATATGTGTAAAGTGGAATGATATGGTCCATGCATTTGATCATCATCATGTGCATCGTGGTATGATCTCTATCATTCCTTTGTGTGCAAGGCCAAGGTCTATGGAACTTACATGTTAAGTGTGTTGTAAGAGTATGAAATATACATCAACTTACAACATTACCATATCATGACACTAGCCCAGCAACGATCTAAACTAGATGCCTCTAATTTATCAATTGCAAGTTTTACGTGGCTTAGGGATTTCGGAGATAGAACCGTTCTTACCTACGAACATGAACCACAACGAGGATAACCAAGTTATTAGCAACTCGTTGTAAATCAGATATTGACTATAGTAGGAGAGACAGACACCCGCCAGCCACTTATGCAAAACTAGTTGCATGTCAGTCGTGGAACCGGTCTCATGTGCGATGACATGTAAGGTTGGTCCGAGCCGCTTCATCCCACTATACCACCAATATCCAAAATACATAGAAGATGCAATAACATGATCATCATCGCCCACATATAAACATATGTGTACTACCCGTGCAAAGCATCTACGCATAGATAAGCTCTGATACCACTGAAGGGTTTGCAGCAGAGAAAACAAAAAAATTCCTACGATGGGAACTATACGCCAAGATCTATCTACTAGATACAAGCAACGGGTGGATATACATCCATAGAGAACTTACCCTCGAAGACAACAAAGCTTTGTTAACAAGTTGGAACTCGTGGATGATGTAGTCGTACACTTGCTGATCTCAAGATCGTGATGAAGTCCAGCAGGTCTGGCTCCAGCACATCCATCAGATCTAGCTCCAGCAAGTCCAGCACCACCAAGTCCAGCACCACAAAGCAGCGGTGCATCCGTGATCGCACACACGTCCGGTACCCTGGGAACCTCCGTACCTCGCTCCATCAAAGCAGCGGAAGCAGCAACTCCTTTCCAGATAAAGCCACCGGGAACATGTATCTCGCTAATCCGAGACCATGGGGGAAAATACTAGAGGGGGAGAGAGATCCTTCACGAGGAGGTGTGTGTGTGAAGGTGTGAGAGGAGGGCCTTTTATAGGAGGAGGAGGGTGCCCCTCCCCATGGCCGGCGCCCAAGGGGTGACACCTCACCTCCTCATTCATGTGGTGGTAACTCCCTCCACATAAATTTGCCCCTTCACATTCTCTTTTAAAGTCTCCACTTTAAATGCATTAAATTTCTCCAAAATTAATGCTCTCTCATTTAATAAAACTATTTTATTAATTTTATTCAGAATTTTGTTAATTACTTTAATTAAAAAACATTCACATAAAACCCCCTGCAACATTTCAATATTACATGCAGAATCAATTTCAGCAATTTCACCCGAAACAGTTTCGGTGTCTATTGAAATAATTCCAGCGCTTTCTTAAATCTTTATCTGAAACATATTTGCTCCAAATAGTGTCGGTATCCCTTAAGTGTGTCACCCTACGGTTCACAAATAATGCAGACATGATCGACACCCCTCTCTGATCAATAATCAGCAGCAGGACCTGGAGATCCGTACTGACTCCCACACATTCAACGATGACTTATGTGATCGTGAGAACTTTTAACGCTAGTACCTAAATCCCTTTGTCTCGCGGTATATTACATGTCTGAGATTCGATCATCGGTATATCCATACCTAGTTCGATCTCGTTGCCGACATGCACTCTTTTCTCGTTCCCGTGATATAACATTCTAGTGATCACATCACTTGCTTGCAAGCTATCTTAATGTGATATCATCGAGAGGGCCTAGAGTATATCTATCTGTCATCGGGATGGACAAATCCCACTCTTGATCCATGAGCCTCAACATAACACCTTTGTAGCACTGAACCCACCTTTATAGTCACCCTGTTATGGTGTGACGTTTGATGTTATCAAGATACTCTTCCGGTGTTAACAATTAACATGATCTCATGGTCTAAGGACTAAAATTACTTCGTGTGATGTTATAGCAATATAAACATAATGACTCTGATCGTAATGCTATACTTCTGATGAATGTTCATCACATCATTTCACCAATGTTGTGACCTCGTTATTAATGACATCCAATGTCCATGATCAGGATCATCTTGTTAATCAACGAGCTAGTCTATATGAGAGGTAGTACTAGGAACTTTGTATTTTGTTTATTAAACACACATGTATTAACGTTTCCAATTAATACAATTACAACATGCAAAATAAACATTTATCATAAACATGGAATAAGATAATAACCACTTTATTATTGCCTCTTGGGCATATTCCCTTCAGATTCCTCCAGCAGCCAGTTGAGGTTGGCGAGGTGTTGGCGAGCAAGTGGTTACCGGACCGCGTCGAGGGAGACGAGGTGGATCCTAATCCGGAGACCTTTCTACCCACTCCGGGCACCGTCAGACGCTCCTCTAGTGAGGCCTCTTCTTTAAGGGATTGGCCAAATGACGATGACTCGGACGTTGAGGTCCTGGAGGTACTTGACCTGGTTCTCATTTCTTACGCATATATTTTTATGTTAGAATCTTCAACTAACTCGGCCGGTCAGGTCCACGAGGTCCCCTCCCTCGCCACGGATGGTTCGGTCCCTGCTCCCTCCCAAAAGCGCGCGGCAACCTCAGCAGTAGCTTCGGAGGCACCGCCGCCCAAGAAGAGGCAGAAGAAGTCCGAGGTGAAAGCCTCAACTAAGCCGTCCGCCAAGAGCATGGTCTAGAGGGCGCCCAAACCTCGGGCGCCCGACGAGTAAGCCTTTCTGTGCTCCTGTTCGGGTCTTTCCATTTCTACCTTTGCTTTTGCTTCTTATTGGTTCTTGTTCTCTCTTTGACTTGGTGCTTTTTTGTTTTCCAGAGCTCCTAGGGTTATTCCCCAGAGCGACTCCAGCATTGCCTCTCCAATCTGAAGCAGTCCTCCCCCCCCCCCCCGGGGACTACGATACTCGCCCGCTCAGCCCTATTCAAGAAGGCTCCGCGGCTGCGCCTGACCAGCTCCCACCTCGTCATGAGGAGGGCAATGTTGGCGCAGGGGATAGTGGAGCGTCTCCGGATACGGCCATGCAGGATCTTCCCGGTTCCTCTTCGGCCCTAGCACCAAGTGTTGAGGTGCCAGTTTCATCGGCACTGCCCAATCAAGTTCTTCTCCCGTTCAAGTGTCTCCAGAACCAGTAGCACCAGCGTCCCCAGCACCAACAGTACCAGCAGCACCAGCACCACCTGCATCAGCAGCGGCACCACCATCACCAGCACCAGCAGCAGCAACAGCCTCATCAACAACAGCAACAGCCTCAGCAGTAGCAGCAGCATCCTCCAGTAAGCCTCCAAAGAGGAGAGCCCCGTCAACTCCATCCAGATCAACCATATTGATTGCGGACATCTTCCAACCAGCTCCTCAAGCTTCATCCGGATTAGCAGCCTCTGCTCTTCCACCGCGTCCTCCTTCATCCGGCAAGCTTAAGAAAGCTACCGAGCCAAGCAAGGGCACTCCTTCTGGGTCTCCCTCTGCCAGATTAGAGGGAAGCAGGCAGTTGGTTCTGCATACCAGCCCTGCTGCAGCTCAATCTGCCAGGCGAGAAGCCCACGTCAAGGGCTTGGTGGCGAATTACTCTCCCAACGGCGAAAGTTACAGTCCACTGCTCCTAGAGTATGTGAATAACTGGAACAATGCCGAATTCGTCGACCCCAAGGATGATCTGCCGGAGAAATTCGGCCCAGCGAGTTCAACACGCAGATGAACTCCGCCACCAAGGCCATCTCTTTGGCTGGCTAGATGATGGAGTTAACTTTTTTCCTCTGTTGTGGTACTTTGTATGCATGAGCACTTGTAGATATATCCCCTAGTCCCCGAGCCTCCGAGGGAGTAACTTGTTACTCGGTCGGATGCTCCTAGAGAATTTAGTTTTTCCTGAGCAATTTCAAATATTGACAAAGTTAGAGTCGGGTTAAGTTCCCTTGGCCCGGATCTTGGATACTTCAAATATCCACACACCTAGAGTCGGGTTAAGTTCCACTTGGCCCGGATCTTGTAGACTTCGAATATCCACACACCTAGAGTCGGGCTAAGTTCCACTTGGCCCAGATCTTGAATACTTCGAATATCCACACACCTAGAGTCAGGTTAAGTTCCACTTGGCCTAGATTTTGAATACTTCGAATATCCACACACCTAGAGCCAGGTTAAGTTCCACTTGGCCCGGATCTTGAATACTTCGAATATCCACACACCTAGAGCTGGGTTAAGTTCCACTTGGCCCGAATCTTGAATACTTCGAATATCGACACACCTAGAGTCGGGTTAAGTTCCACTTGGCCCGGGTCTTAAATACTTCGAATATCCACACACCTAGGGTGTGTTCGGTTCTAGAATCAGAGGGATGGAATGGAATGGTTCCATTCCGACATCATGGAACGGATCCGACCCCGTGTTCGGTTCAGAAAAAACTGAGGAACGAAACGGTTCCGAATTCTGTTCGGTTAGGACAAAAAAATGGAACGGGATAGCTAGATTTTTCCTCTAAATGATTGTTTTTGCCATAAACTGAGTAGCTAACGGCTAAACAGAAATCATGGTGTATCAAAATCGGAATACACATAAACTCAATCGGATAAAAAGAGGCAAGATCCGATGGCTAGCAGCAATTCCCAGCAAAATTAGAATGGCCAAAATCAAAATATACTAGCTAAATCCGATGGATAGCTAGCAGGAGCCGCGTGTGCTCCGCGTCATGTGCGCGCGTCCTTCGTGCCGCCGCCCACGCGTACTCGCGCTACCGCCGCCTGCGCCGTGCGTGCTCGACCTGCGCCGCGCGTGCTCGACCTGCGATGTCGCCGCGCGTACCCGCCTGCACCACCGCGCATGTTTTCCGCGGTCGCCATGTGCCTCACGCCGCCCGCATGCTCTTGCCCCGTGGTTAGTGACCTGTTTATTCCTTGACAACCCTGTTAGCGAGCCGTTCCCCCAGGTCCGGCCGATTTGGTCGAACGAGGCAATTCCGCATCTGAGGCGAATATTCCGTTCCGAAGAACTAGTCGGTTCCATCCCGTCTGTCCAATCGAACACAAGAACGGGTGCCAGGTGCGGAACCGTTCCGTCCCGTTCCACTATATTCTAGAACCGAACACACCCCTAGAGCCGGGTTAAATTCCACTTGGCCCGGATCTTGTAGACTTCGAATATTTCGAATTATTCTCCGTTTCCCTTTGAACTAATCTTGTGTTGCTTTTTCCAGATTACTACTAACTGCTAAACTGCGGAGTTCCAGTGCCTGCTGGATTCTTACAAAGATGTTCGCGCGCGCTATGGCAAGCTTCTTGAGGATCACAAGAAGAAGAGTAATTTTGTTTACCTATAACTTGTTCTTTTCCGTTCCTTCGAGTTATCCATGATCCAAACTAACTTGTTACTCCACTTAAGAAGTGGATGTTGAGGCTGAGAATATCATCATGCGGAAAAATCTTGAGGAAATCCAAGGTATCCTATCTTTCACATTATTCTTGTGCGCTTCTTTTTTGACTTGGTAGACATTTATACTTCGGCTCCGCTGGTTTAACTTATTACTGCAGTTGCCCTTGAATACAGTGTTCCTATTCCTGATATGATGACCCATTTCTCAAACAAGCAGGCAAGCATCAAGCTGAACTGGAGAAGAAGGATGACGAGATAGCTCGGCTGCGTCTCCAGGACTCGGAGATCACTCGGCTGAATGTCGAAATCCAGAGGCTCAAGGACCTCCACAAAACAGAGATGGACAAGGCGGACTAGGAGTTTGCCGAGGAAAAAGAGCGTTTGACAACGTGAAACTTATGTCGGTAACCTCTGAATATGAGAAACTCCTGGCCAGCAGTGCCAATGTCGATGCCGAGCTTCAACGTCTACTTTTCCAGATTGCCCGTGAGTTCTGTGCCCTTGTTCAATTCTGTTCTCTCCGGATTAATCCTATTGCTCATTGCTTCCGCTATTTTGTTTTTAGGCAAGTTTCCAGAAGGTGATACTCTTGCTGGCGCTGCTGTGGCCTGGTCTCGCGAGCAGCGTGGTATTCCCACGGGCCCTGGATTGGGGTCAGTCCCTTACACTACAGAGGATCTGCTTGTGAGCCTCGCTGCTCGCCTGGAGCTAGTAAAGAACTATGGCGCAGATATCATGCCGGTCGCAATGCGGATGCTAAACTCCCTCTGGCCCGGCGAGCCCACCCCAAAGGGAAATGCCACTCTCATTGCCAAATTAATGGAGTGCGATATGCAGCTGCATTTGTGGTGTGAGTCGGCTGCATGAGCCGGTGTTGATATTGCACGGCAGTTCGTCCTCTCGTGGTACGAAGGAATAGACCCGGGGCTGCTTACCCGCATGCGCACTGGATCCAAGTGGACCGAAGATCCGGCGTGGGTTGCGCATCGCAAGGCCAGTGCTAACAAGCTTATCCAGCATTCCTTTTGCGACACTTGGAACAAAGGGCCGAGCTACCTCGATGTGTATGATGACGAAGTTGCTTCTGAAGGTGAAGAAGGAGAAGGGAGCGAGGGCGAGGCCTCCGAGCTTGAGGACGAAGTTGAAGACCAGGAGAATGGAGGGGCCAACCCTGAAAATGAGGTCGAAGCTAGCGCCCCGCCCACCAATTCCGAAGTACCTCCTCCTTCGGCCGATGATTCGGCTGCTGCCCCTGCTCCTTAAAAACACTTGATCGTATTTGTCAGATCCCCGGGATGCCGGGCGAAAATGTATTTAAGTACTTTGGTGTGGTTTTTCTACAATATGTGTTATTTGCTACTAAGTTTTTAATGTCGGATTATCGTGGGCGAAGTCCCCGAGTTTGCTTTTCTTGTTCTCCCATTTTTTGTCTCGGCTCGCGTCTACCTTGATTCGGTTTTTGACTTACGAGTCTGAGGTTCAAAAAATTGAATTAACAATACTTGAAACTTAGAGATCAACTCAAAATATTCCGGCAAAAGATGTAATAAAAACAGGGTTAGTCTGAATAACAAATGTCAGCGCGCTTAGGTTCCTTCCCTTAGTCGTTTTTCGTGTGCTTTGCAATTCCAAACTTGTTCTCTTGCTTGCCATGAGGCCAATTCTTGTTGGACAGCAGCAAAGTCGAAGAGTTGGGTTTTTGGTGCTCACACATTACTAATCCGGCTAAGGTACAAGTAATGTAAGCCAGCCGTCATATAAAGAACATAAAACAAGAAAGACAGTTATTATGGCAGTCCCCGAGTTTCTGCCGGGGTGCCAAGATTTCATTAATAACTTCATTGCCGACATACATACCAACATATGAGTAGCTCAGATACATTCACCTCTTTTGTCAGGTGTAAAAAGGACGAAGTAGTGCTACATTCCATGGTCGCTTAGATTCCTCTCCGGACTTGTCCGCCTTGTTCTTCTCTTGCGGCTGTGCATCAATAAGATAGTAAGAATCATTGTGCAAAGCTTTGCTTACAATGAAAGGTCCTTCCCATGGAGGGTATAGCTTATGCATGCCAGCAGTGCGCTGTATCAATCGGAGTACTAGATAACCTTTCCGGAAAACTCGGGGGTTTACTTTTCGGCTATGATAGCGTCGGAGGTTTTGCTGATATATGGCAGATCTGGACAAGGCCAGTTCTCTCGCTTCTTCCAGCAGATCAACATCATTTTGTTGGGCCTCTCGCACTTCGGCTTCTGTGTATTGGGTGACTCTTGGCGAATCATGCTCTATGTCGCCCGGTAATACAGCTTCTGCCCTATATACCAGAAACAAATGGCGTATAACCCGTTGATCGATTTGGAGTTGTTCTTAAGCTCCACAGTACTGTCGGTAGTTCTTCTATCCAGCACCCCGCTAATCTTTGTAGCGGCTCTATGAGCCAATGTTTTATCCCGGACAAAACTAGTCCGTTGGATCTTTCCACTTGCCTGTTCGATGTGGGATGGGCTACTGAGGCGACATCTAGCTGGATCTTCTTTTCTCGACAGAACCTCGCAAATGATCCTTCGGCAAAGTTAGTGTCATTATCAGTTATGATACTATGTGGATAGCCATATCTCAGGATTATATCCTTGAGGAATTTTATTGTTGTTGCCCCATCACACTTCTTGATTGGCTTCAGTAAATTTGTCCACCATTACTAGGATATGGGTCATTCCTACTTTAGCCGGCTTAAATGGTCCTACCATATCTAGGCACCACACAACAAATGGCAAAGTAATAGGAATAGTTTTGAGCTCCGACATTGACAGGTGGGTTTTGGTGGCATATCTCTGGCAACCATTGCACTTCCTCACCAAATCCTCTGCTTGCTCCAAAGCATTTGGCCAATAAAATCCATGCTGGAAAGCTTTTGCCACTAATGCCCTTGAGTATGCATGGTGACCACATTCTCCTTGGTGGATATCTTGGAGTATGTCAAGTCCTTCCTCCGGATCAACACACCGCTGCAGAACTGTGGTCACACTTTTTTTGTATAGTTCGGCGTTGATAATAGTATAGGCTTTTGCTCTCCTCTGGATCTGCCTTGAGGGTACCTCATCATCCGACAGGGTTCCTTCTTTCAGGAAATCAAATATTGGCTTGGCCCAAGCTGGTATTGCCCGGACAGGAAAGGGTTCCTCGTCAATTTCCATCACATCCACCGACATAACTCCTGCCGGATCTGGCTGAATAGTCCCCGGGTTTGCTGACACGGTCCTCGGGTTTGCCGAAGCAGTCACCGGGTTTGCCGAGGTGCCTCCCCAATCAATTTCCATTGGTGTAACTTCTGACCAGGAGAGAGCCGGGATATAGATAGACTTGGATTCTGGCGATGGGGTAATAGATGGTTTTCTTAAGTGTTCCAAAGCAACATTTGGCGGGATTGCTTGCCAGGATGAGCCCAACTTGGACAATGTATCGGCCGCCTCGTTTTCAATCCAAGGTATGTGGTGAAACTCACAACCCTCAAAGAATCCGCTTATCTTTTGCACATGAAATCTGTACAGGGCCATGTTGGCATCCAAAGCGTCCCAGTTGCCAGATACTTGTTGCACCACCAAATCCGAGTCGCCAAAGCACTGTATCCGACGTATTCCTACTTCCTTTGCCACTTTGAGGCCATGCACCAGTGCTTCATATTCTACGACATTATTTGAGGCGATGAAATGAATCTGGAGAACATACTTTAGTTGATCTTTCTTGGGCGAGGTAAGTACCACTCCGGCGCCCAGCCCTTCTTTCAGTTTTGATCCGTCAAAGTGCATCCGCCAGTAATTTGAGTCCGGCAGAGGTGGTTCGTATTGCATCTCGGCCCAGTCCACAAAGAAATCCGCCACGGCCTGCGACTTGATCACATCTCTTCTGTCAAACTGTGGTGCGTATGGGGCTAGCTCAATCACCCATTTTGCTATCCGGCCACTGGCATCCTTGTTACTCATAATCTCCGATATGGGTGCCTCACATATCACCTTGATGGGGTGTTCCTCAAAGTAGTGTTTGAGTTTTTTGGCCGACATATACACACCATACGCCATCTTTTGATAGTGAGGGTAATTCTGTTTTGAAGTTGACAATACTTTGCTCAAATAATACACTAGCCTTTGCACCGATTTTCCTTCGTCTTCGCGCTCCACTACAATTACTACACTTACGACTCGGTTGGTCGCGTCTATATAGAGCAACATTGGCTCCTTGGGTAATGGTGCGACTAGGATTGGTGCGGTGGACAATATCTTTTTTAATTCTCGAAATGCGCTATTAGCTTGTGGCGTCCGTGTGAATTTATCCGCCTTTTTCATTAACTGGTAGAGGGGCAATGCCTTCTCTCCCAGCCAACATACGAACCGACTTAACGATGACAGGCAACCAGTAAACTTCTGCATATCGTTAAGGCATTTTGGTAGTTTCATTCTTTCTATAGCCTGGATTTTTGTCGGGTTAGCTCCAATACCTTGGCTAGACACTAGGAAACCGAGTAACTTTCCAGCGGGTACACCAAAGGTGCATTTTTCTGGGTTAAGTTTCATCCGGAACCATCTCAGGTTCGCAAATTTCTGCCGAATGTCATCAAGGAGCATATTACTTTCCTTAGTTTTTATGACCACATCATCCATATATACTTGCACATTTCGACCTATCTGGTCATGTAAACACTTTTGCATGCATCACTGGTACGTTGCTCCAGCATTACGTAATCCAAACGGCATAGTGCGATAGCAATAAGCCCCATACGAGGTAATAAACGCAGTCTTTATTTGATCATCCGGGTTCAAGGGTATCTGGTGGAAACTAGAATATGCATCTATAAATGACAACAACTCGCACCCTGCAGTTGAATCTATGACTTGGTATATCCTTGGCAGTGGGAATGGGTCTTTAGGACACGCCTTATTCAGGTTCGTGTAATCAATGCACATGCACCATACCACGGCCACGTTCGGGTCATCCTTTTTATTTTCCACCAGCACCGGATTAGAGAGCCAATTCGGATAGAGTACCTCCATGATAAATCCGGCTGCAAGGAGCCTAGCTATCTCATCCCCAATGACTTTTCTTCTGTCCTCGGCAAAACATCGGAGAGGTTGCTTCACCGGCTTCGCGCCGGGTCTCACATTCAAAGAGTGCTCGGCCAACTCCCTCGGCACACCTTGCAGATCCTGTGTGGACCAAGCAAAGATATCCCGATTCTCACCGAGGAAGTAGACGAGCTCGCTTTCCTATTTGGTGCTTAACCCAGCACCAATAGTTACGGTGCGCTCTAGGAACTAATCATCAATTGGTACTTTCTTGGTATCCTTTGTCGCTTGAAACGACACGCTCCCATGTGGGTTGGTCAGGGCCGGCATATGTTGCTGCATGGACTGAGCCAGTGCCGCTACTTCCATGATTTTGCTTTTCTCCTGAGCTATCACGAGTGACTTGGCCAGGTTAGATCCGACAGAGGCATATTCGATCGAACGTCGGAAGTCCCCTGAGATGGTTATCACTCCCCCAGGTCCGGGCAATTTCATCTTGAGGTAGCTGATGTGAGTACTTACCATGAACTTGTTTAGTGTGGGCCTACCGAGTAACGTGTGATAAGCGCTCTCCAGATTCACCACTTTGAACTCCAAATTTTCAGTCTGGAAATTATCCCTTGTTCCGAACAGCACATCAACCCGGACCTTACCAATTGCCTCACAAGAAATACCTGGCACAATGCCATGAAAAGTGGTCCTTGTAGCTTGCAGCATATTCTCTATTATCCCCAACTTATGCATGGTATCCTTGTACATGATGTTAATGCTACTGCCATTGTCAATCAGCACCTTGGAGAATCTCACATTAAGATTCGGCCCGATGAACATCGGATCCAGGACTAGAGCGTAGGTCACTGGGCTCGGCATAAGCTTCTGGTGGTCTTTGATACTCCACGTAATTTCTTGACCCGACCAAGGCATGTACCTCACTATTGCCGGCATTACCGCGTTTACCTCCATATGCCGGCACTGTAAGATTTTCTGGTCATTTTCTTCCGTAGTAAATATGCAATAGCTTTGGTGATGCTCCCTGTATTCGTATCTCCCCTCATTTCCACGGTATCCTTGATCTTGCTGCTGTTGGTTATTCACCTGATGCACCGTATCCCTCCTTTCTTGGTTCTCGTATCTCGGCGGTGGTGGAGGCAGCATGAGTTGTTGTTGGTTCCCTCTAGTGAGCAGTGGCTGCCGAGGTGCTTCGCTCTAAGGTGCTTCATTCTGAGGTGCATGAGCATTCCCTGAACTACCTTGCTCTAACTTCCTCATCCACTCACACTGTCGGTTCGTATGATTCGCTGGGCTACTCGGACTTGGCGTATGAAACTTACAAGGTTGATCCAGCATAGACTCGAACGTATACCTCGGTTGATCCTTTCGCTCTTGCCATTGCTTTTTCTGCTCTGGGGTCCATGGCTTTCTCCCTTCATTTTTCTGCTGCCAGTTTTGCCCTCTGGTTTTCTAGCGCTGGCTGGTGCCGGCATTGGGTTGATCCCGGTCCACAACTGCCACTTGCTGCGAGTTGTAACGGTAATCCGGACGTTCATCCCGTCTTTTGCCTCGGAAATCATTTCTCCTTGATGATCCGGAGCCATCTCGGTTGTAATACTCCTTGTTTGCCTCACTCGACATAATCCGGGGTTGAGTTGGGTCTCCCAAAGCATATGAATCTGTGATCCGGATTGTCTCAGCCAAAGTGGTTAGCATATCTCGCTGCAAACTTTGCCACAACATACTTCCATATCTATAACCTTGGGCGAACCATGCAATTGTCTGTGATTCAATTACCCCCTCGCATGAGTTTCGCACATTGCACCACCGAGTCAGAAAATCTCGGCTTGGCTCATTCGGTCTCTGTCGGCATAACGCCAGAGTCTGTGGCCTGTTGGGCCTATTATAAGTGCTTGAGAAGTTGCTAACAAATAACTCCTGAAAGTATAGCCAGCAGTTAACACTCCCTGGTGGCAAGTTGTTCAGCCACACTCTTGCTGGCCCCTCTAACATTAGGCACATATTTCACAGCCCATCTCAAATTTCTAGTTGCAATTTTGACTGATGTTGCGTAATCAATAAGCCAATCCTCCGGCCTCGTGCTACCATCATATGTTTTTGTTCCTCTAGACAATTGAAAGTTCGGCACTGGTGGTTCCCTCATGATCCGGGGCCCAAAACACGCCGGACCAGGTGGACCTTGTACCTCGATCAGCTCCGACCTATAAATCCTATCCAACTTCAGCCTCGCATCATCCGGCTGCAAGTCTCTGCTTCCGAGCCTTGATCCAGCTATATGATGCTCCGGTCTGGGGTATCCGTCGTTAACCATTGCCGAATAACCACCATTGTACCTCTCTCGATCCGGACAAACATTTTTCTGTCGCGCTGCTTGACCCGTACTTCTCTCCTGTCGAGGTGCATTTTGCTCCGCTCTCGCTGGATCATGCTGTCCGGCATTGCCGTTGGCAACATTCCGTTGACCGAAATTGCCTTGGTCGCGGTTACCTTGGCCAGCCTCACCTCGGCTGGTACTATGGCGATCTTCGTCAACTTGCACGGCTTTGCCTTTTCCATCTCTCACCGAATCATAGGGAACCATCTGTTTGTCCCTTCTCCCGAGTTTACTTCCTCTCTCCTGGGGTTATGACCCAGAGACGACGCGGCGGCGCCAGACTTGGCCAGGTTATTTCTAGCCGAAAGTACCACCTATGATGCTCCTGGTGGCGCCGGGTTTGCCTTGCAAGTGGTTCACCCTTTCTTGTTGCCTCTCCCGGGCCTCTCCGGTTAAACCTTCTAACTCGGATGCAGCCGCATTCGCTGACCTGAGGTTTTTTGCTGGGGTACTATACCGGTTCAGCCCTCTTGTTACTATTATGGCTGTCTGACCCGACCTAGGCTCGTACTCCTTGTCAATCTCAGTGATCAGGTTCCTACCTCGGATTCTTGCTCCATCTATGCAGTTTGCCTTTGCATATTCCCTCAGAGTAATGTTCAAGGACTGCTGCAACTCAGCTACCTTCTTCGCGCCAGCTAACATTTTCTGCCTAGTTTCCTCTAGCTCGCCTTGTGCCTGAGCCGGATCTACCACATGAGCTATTGGCGTCTCTAGGCTATCTATTGCTTGATGGAGCACATTCTCTGGCCTCTCTAGTGGAGCAAACCTAGATCTTGCCTGCTTTGGGGTGACTTCCGGCTTTGGCGCCGGGTCCTTGCTTGTTCCCGCATCTGGTGCGGCCATCATGACCTCAGCGCTGCTAGCGGGGCGAGTGATGCGCACTCCGCGAGCTGCGCTGAGAGGTGGTTCGCCTCCCTCAATGACGTGCCGCGGGTGAACACAGGACTTGTCCATGCCGACGTAGATCTTGTGCACACCAAGCTTGATGAAGACGCCATTGCGCGGAGGGGGACGCCCGCTGAAGCTTCCTACGTTGTCGCTGACGTAGTCCAGCGCTCCGAAGCGCTGAACCAGGCCGGAGACGACGTGCTCGCCGATGTTGGAGATGCTTCCCGTCCGGATTTTCACCCCTGCTAGCGCCGCTAGCCCCATGGTGGGCGCCAACTGTCGTGGTGGTGGCACGGCATATGCCATGGATAGGCTAAAGATGGGTCCAATGAGCGCTAGGGGAATCCGGGGAGGGAAAACGTGGTGATTCCACGCGCAGATGATGTTGTATTTCCTCTATCAATGGAGTTTACAAGTGCTCTTCAAACTTTTGGTGAGAAGGAGACTATGTCTCTTACTCCCCACAGTCTAGCTCTAGAGTTCTATCTTAGACAGAGAAAATGATCGACCCCCCTCTATGGAGGCCCCGGTGCTCCTTATATAGGGGATCCCTGGTTACAAAATTAGGGCACACGTGGCAGCATATTCCACGAATATGCTCCTCGACTAAAGCTAGATGCTTCTTTATTCCCTTTAACAGCTCATCCCGGCTTTGGACGTAACCCACGACATGATCTTTGTTTTTAAGCGTCACCAGACACGGGCTACGTCAGCCGACATCTCCCGCGTCATCTTGGTCACCCATGACCCGCTGGTCCTCCTCTCTGCTTTGCTTAGCTCATGCTACAGCTAGCAAAGCCACCTTTTGACCTGCGGGGGGTTATTTCCTTCTCTTGGAAGCCATACAATAGTCCGGCTAGCACTTGGCTAATTCGGCTATGAGGGTACCTGTATAATAGACAGACAAACATGGTCGTCATGTATTTTATGCCGTCCGGGCTAAGGCTAGGGAGATATTCCACGGGTCGGGTCACTCTGTGCGGCCTGCCTTGAGGTGACCCGGTCAGCACTTGCTTTGACCGTGCCGTACCTCGGCTAACTCGGCCTTTATACTCCGGTGTTACCCTACCCAGGGGTATCCTCCCAACAGTCGTACTCCTTGCTAGGGCTACCATGTCTAGGGTGCGCGACAACACGCAACCGCCTGAGGACGGTCGCCAGTCCGGATTGCCTGACGGGCCGCACTCCGATGTGCGAGAAGGACTAGATAGAGGCGAGAGGTTAGGTCGGGGACGCGAAGCTCCGGTACAACGACTAGGAACGAGGATGCGATGACAATGGAGGCAAGCTTTGATTGGGGGTGTAGGAGTACGACTGGACATGGCGAGCTCCGATCTGTTGTCCACGCAAGAGGAAACTAGTCCACGACCGAAAAATATAATGGGAAATACTGATAGGACGAGTCAAAAAGAGTTGACGTGATAGTGGTATTTAAGTTCAACCTTTTTTCATCTGGTTCAAACGACCGATTGTTTGTTAGATTTGTATTCACCCTCATTTGGTTTGTCTGGACAATTGGCGAAGCTACTACAACTCATTCGCGAGATTACAAGCAACTTTAACTTCGCTATGCCTTAACCTCTCAACTATGGATCCGCAAAGCGACAAGCTCCTGCTAGGGAAGAAGCTAGTGGTGCTCCTTGCCGGAGAAGATTGCGGAGGTTGGGAAGTGGACTGCTCCCGATGAGGAAATATCTATTGATACCACACCTCACAGATCAAAAATCAAATTTACATTTGTTAAAAAAATTAAAATAAATTTTTAGATGTTCACAAGAAGTATGTTTACAATACCTAGCGTTTTCAGAACAAAATTCACAATATGTATAGAGAAATAAAAAGACAAATTGCTATGTGAATAGTATCATTTTGTGTTTTTCTCTTTTTGCGACCTATTCATGTTTGATTTGTCTTTTTTGGTTCTCTGTGTCTATTTCGAACTGGGTTCTGCAAATACTAGATATTGTAAACATACTTCTTATCAACATTCATAAATTTATTTTAATTTATTTTGAACATGCAAATTTGAGTTATAAACAATGGTATCATGTGTGGTGTGGTAGATATTTCCTCCCTGCTCCCTGTGAGCCCACGGTAAAGCCCACTACCTGATGCTACTTTTTTCCTATAAAAAGCCCAATGCTAATTCGGCACCAACTCAGCTTCCTCGTCAATGAACTCCATAAAACCGTTCGATCTCCATCAATCCAGAACTAGCGCCATGGACGTAGTCTCCTTCCATCCCACCGCCGCCGCCGGGGACCGCTACCCAGCCTCGGTTATCCTCCAGAGAGAGGCCCACTTCGGCGACAACGAGGGCAGGAACGGCACTACCGCTGAAGCCAGGACGACCAACGGCCACGCCATCGGTGTCACGTTCCACCTCGCCTATGCTCCGGCCGTCTCCTACTTCTGCGTCTCCGGCCCCAAGCACCGCCTCGAGGATTTCAAACGCGCGCCAGAGATCGTTTCCTCTGAGAAAGACTTCGTGCTCATCCGCCTGGCTCTCACCTCTGGCCCGCGAATTCCAAGCAGCACCTACGGATTTCCTGATCATGTGCTCGACGAGTACTTCCTCTACAAAGCCGGGCGGGGCAAGCCGACGCTCAGCCTCATCCCGGCTTCCCCTCTCTGGACTGGATATACCCGGTCTATGTGCATCTTGCCCTGCGACGATGTTGACGGGGAATTCCACCTTGTCGATCTCGTCTCGACGTGTTCCATCAGGAAATATGATCTCCACGTCTTCTCGTCTCAGACGGCCGAGTGGATCCGTCGCCCGCGGTTGGAGCTCGAGAAATCTCCCGATATCAACACTAGCGACTTGCCCAATGCAACCGACAAGGCAGTCGTGCTTGGAGGAGGCGAGGTAGGTTGGGTCGACCTGTGGCGGGGCATCAAGATATGCAACGTGCTTGCCAATGACCCGATCCTCCATTTCATCCCACTGCCCAATAATGCTGAATTCGACCAGGGCCGTGATGCCGAATCGAGGCAGCAGATCCGGGATGTCGTTGTCCGCGAGGGCTTCATCAAGTTTGTCGAGATTGATTGTCGCTTCAGGCAGGTTCTTGGTATTAACAATAAGAAAAAAACCTATACAAGAAGATGACCAATGATCTGGACAACACAGACATCATATACGATTCCGAGATTCTGATCCGCAATCATCACCGTCTGGAACCTATTCCTGTCCCTGACGGTTGGAAGATCCGAACATGTTACAGGCACATTTCCTGGGACTACTGGCGCAAGGGGCACACTGTTGATGTTGATGACTTGTATGACTCGATGCCTGAGCTTTCGGATGGTAGTGCTGCAAAATGGGCATTGAAGGACCTGGCAACAGTTGGGATTTCCTTGTGCCATAGGCAACACATTTAGGTGCTCCCAAAGATGTGTCGGTGATGTGCGTATTCGCTTCATCTTCTGTAAAGGATATGATTGTGTTCTCAGTAAACAATTTGCATTCCTAGTGTCAATTCGGGCAGCAGGATATCTTGTTTTCTCATATAGTATGAGATGTTCAATATTCTCAGAAGCATACCAAGTTACCAACCTGGAAGCTACTTTCAGGTTATATGTTGCCCTGTTTTGTCCTAGCTTCATCTTTATTGCTAGACTACAATGCATTAATTTAATTTATGGACTGTTATATTAACCATCCAGAAGTAAGGAAAGGAAGAACTCCTACAGGGATTTTTTAAGAGAAACCTACAACCCAAAGGGTATCATAGAAAAAACTCTTATAGGATCCATTCCTATGGAAAAAATCCTTTGTTCTAAATGGATCCTATTATAGCACATACTCTTTGTACTGTTGTTGATAATTATCAGTAAAATTTTCAAAAAAAAATAGAGTAATCAATCAACATCGACAAGAGCACCAACACCAGTATTCCAGGGAAGGCGCATCGAACAGCCTCGTCGACGTCGCTGAAGAGCCAAGAGTACGAATCCCCGTTTTCGATAATATGATAGTCGAGAAAGATATTGCGAGGACAAACCTCCTCGTGACAACCAACAAAAACCATCCAAGATCGATCCGGCGAAGCAATATCTGAAAAACCATACCTCAAGAAATTTGATCTTCCAACACCACCATTGACGTCGAGAAGAAACTCATGTCGTCGAACAAAGTGCCGAAGAACGCTTATTATAGACGATGGCATCTCCAACAACGTGGAGGAAAACGAGGAGCAGTAAAAATATAATCTAATTTATTAAAAACAGTACTTTTATCAAAGACTCAACTCATAGATCAGGTTTCCCACTCCTCCCGGCACCGGCGAGACCGGCTGGAGGAGGGGGAACCGACTATGGAGGAGGTGGAAGGTGGAGGCAGATAGGTTTCACCAGGCCATCAGTTAATTAATTGTAGGACAAGACTACCCAGCGGCACCGCATCAAACAGACTCTCATGCGGCGGGTGACAAAAGCACTTCTTTCCTAGGTTGAGCGCGCACGGGAGTTCGTGACCAATCAATTCCCGTCCATGTAGCTGGTCCCACCATGCCAAACCTA
Organism: Avena insularis; assembly: GCA_023614405.1. Taxonomy (NCBI): domain Eukaryota; kingdom Viridiplantae; phylum Streptophyta; class Magnoliopsida; order Poales; family Poaceae; genus Avena; species Avena insularis. The sequence goes on along the minus strand of CM042690.1, from coordinate 204,103,269 downwards.
AGACCACAGACGCCACCACCAACAACACCAAACACCACCACTATTCTAATGCTCCAATACTGCACATTCTTTCCTCTTAAGAAAAGGAAAAAACAGAATTAGGGATGACACCAAAAACCCAAGAACATTAGAGGGAGAAAGGACAGAACTCCATGATTGACATGTTTATGAACTCAAAAATGAAACACATATTAGCAACAAAAAAGAACAGGTATACAGAAAATCCTCTCTTTGCCTCCTCTTTTACCTCATCAAACTTTCCCCTAAAAAACCTTCTACCATTAACAAGGTTGATTCAGGCAAATCATTAGAAAACTACGAATTTACATAAATCCCTACACTACAAGCAGGACAAACTAACATGGTGGAGATCTGGAGAGAATACATGCAGCAGAATGCCTCCATATCACTGACCAGTAGGAAAGCGAAGCTGCAGATGGAGGATGCATGGCCACGAAGTAGGTTGGATACCATAGAGCACCACGGTGTCGCCATTCTGCAGCAGCCTTCCATGCAAATGAAGAGGCACTGCTCATGTAGTGGTACATGCAACACAAAATCTTCGCCATGAGACTACCAATGATCTCCAACCACATAGCAAAATATTCAACGCCAGTCGTTATACTCATCAAGACGTGTACCCTATCACCTACTTCCTGCATGATCAAAATGGTAAAGCATTATCATCTAACATATATAAAAGTTGCCATATTAAAGATAAAGAGCTACCAAATTATCTCATATTAGTTGTCAGTTTCTTTTGAAAAGGAATAAATATACTGAAAAATGAGGTCAAATTTCCAGATTGCCAAGTTCTACTCTAGTAAACTTCTAGAATATTCCATCGTACTTCCGATGTTTGTAGATAAAATGAATCACAATGTTATTAACTTTGACTGTCAGGTTATTAATTTAGAATTACTAGGTTATTAACTTATGACTGTCAAGTTCTCTGCTTGCTCGTTTCTTACACTAACATAAAGCTACAAAAGGGAGGGCACCAAATCGTGAAAATAATCACGTTCTCTACACCTATCCCTAATAACACCAACATAAATCACATTCATTGTCGAGATTGAACCCCTAAACACTAAATTATCATATTGCTAGATTATCACTGGCCGGGATGTTCTACTTATTCGATTGCTAGATTATCATCGAATAGTTGTCATGTTCTACTTACTAAACTTCCATATTATCACTAAGTAGTTGTTTATGTTCTACTTATAAGGTGGATAATTATAGGAACAAACACAATAGGGTAAACAATGAAGTATATGTTTTCGCATTGTCCATGTCCTTGTGGGTGGTACCATTGCGCAATCAGGGTCACACCGCCGAGGATGAAATTTCCTTCCATGCCCATGTGCATGCCACACTCGTCCATGTTTGCCACCATCATCGCTGCATCTGTAGCTCCCCGCTCCACCAAAGCACACTGCCACCTATGTTCTACAGTCGTCGCCACATCTAGCAACTCCTTCTCCACCATCCCTCGATGGTGCACTTGCCATCTCTAAGCGGCCTTTGTCCACCAGGCACTGACCACTACAATGTGTGGAAATCATAAGCCCTAGCGAGGTTCTCTCCCTCGAGGAGGCTCCACACAATACAGCCTCCTGCGGCGCAGTGGCGGTGGCTGTGGTCATGACTCCCTCCAGCAGCAGAATCGGCTCTAAAGGGGCGATCAACGAGCCCCTCAGGTTGAACCCCCGTAGGACACAAATTAGAGGTGACTGCGACCGGCCCAACGCGGTCAGCGGTGGCGACCGCGGCCATGACTCCGCCAAGCAACAGAGTCTACTTTAAGCAACGGTCAATGGCCCTCTCAAGCCGCAGCCTCGCAGATCAGAGGTGTCTGCGACTGTCCCGATGTGCTCGATGGCGGTGGCCTCCCCACTGCATACTCGGTGGCGCTCTCTCCGATGTGTGCTTGTCGTTGATAGACTCCCCCACGCTAGCCGAAGAATTCCCGTCTTCGAGTGAGTGCATCCATGCGCTCATCGGTGCCTCTCCTGTGCTAGAGGACAGTGGAGGGGTTCCGTGATAGAAAACCAAAAAAACATAGCGACAAGAACACACCAGCCAAGATGTATAGTAACAAGAGGGATCTGGTGTTCATACCTTTGAAGTTCAAAAGCGGGATTACGTTCCTGCACAAATATTGCTGATGTAGCCAAAGCGTAGCCAACCTCAAGGTCGAGAAGGCTTCAAGCATCCAACACCACAAGTTGTGTGCCTCTGAAGTCTATACACGACCGGTGTAGATACGTCTCCCGGTGACATGGGTATACCCTACAGGTACTCGAGCTTGGTATATACGGTCTAGATACGGCGGAAGCCCACAGCGTTGCCAAGGCCCAATGGAGAATTCGAGTGGCCCACGGACTCTCAATTGCTTGGGAGACAAGAAGAAGCTTAAGATAGAAAGTTCAAAGGGAAAACCCTAATCTGTAACCGACTCGGCCTGCTACCCGAGACCTAGCATGTCTATATAAAGGCTAGGAGGGGGAGGCAGGGAGGACACACGCAACCCTAGTTTCCACAACTCTCGCCAGATTGCATCTGCGCGCCCCTGTAATCTTCGATTCCTTAGTTAATTCCAAGAGCAGACAAGCAGGAGTAGGGACCTCTACGAGGCATGAACCTGGGTAAAACTTGCGTCCCTGTGTGCTTGTTTGCTAGCCGACTGATGCCTCTAGTGCTCCCTCCTTCTCCAAAACCCAAGTCCATAACAATGGGCATTGACGAGTTAAACCCTCGTCAATTGGCGCCGTATGTGGGAATTGGGAGTGCTGATGTCGCGGCTTCTTTGGCCCCATCAACTGTAATCTACAACTCTGCAACAACGGAGATTCGCCAGCTCTTCGGCACGTTTAACTTCACTGTCCACACGCCAGCCACTCACCCGGCTTTCGAGTCTGTGGGCAATGGAATCAGCTTGGCGATTGGGAGCTTCTGCTTCCAGGTTGGTCAGCTGGGCATGCTTCGCATGCCTGACCAGCCGACGACATCCGCGATTGCTCCAGCATTGTGGTTCCCGCTGCCAATCGGCACCCTCAGCGAGCTCAACACCTGAGCAAAAGCTGGGAGTACGGACAGCGACAGCAGTCGCAGATCCGATCTGGGTGACCTAGCCATATAAGATGGAGCCTACGACTCCGGATCTGAAAGTTGCGGGAGAAACAACTTCCCTAACCACTTCATCTGCACCGTCATCAACACAGGCGACACCACCGCCAATCGCGACAACACTGGCACCGGATCTAGCACTGGGCCACCCAACGGTGGCATACCCAACGGCGGTCCGCCTAATGGTGGCATACCTAACAGCGGCCCCACCAACGGTGGCAACGGCGCTCCCGTCAAAAATGGAGCGGGAGGAGAACCGCCGACCATAATAAACAAAAACACTGGAGAGCGTGTAGTGATCAGGCTCAACAACAACGAGTGGGCCCGCTCCCGAGAAGCACTACGGGGCAATCCTCTGCCCCTCAACTCCTATCAGGACATGCTGATGGGCTACCATTGGCTGCTGAAGGAGGAATACAGATGCTAGCTACATGCAATCACGCAACTCGAAGCGCGTAAAAAAGCGGTGGATGAGTCGAGTCTTCGACGAGCTAGGCTCTCCTCCCATGGAGGATCCTCCTCCAAAAGGCAACGAATACGTTGCCAACAAACAGTGATCTCAACTGGCTCACCTCACCAAGCAAGAGCGCATGGAAGCCACGAAAGTCCTCGACTTCGGCTCCATGATGGTGGATACACGGGGCAACGTGCTCCCGAAGACACCGCAAGCCGCGGTAACGGCGGCCACCATGTACCTCCTCAACAACCAACCGCCAGCTGGAGATACGTGAACTGCCATGCACCGATCTATGATCGCGGGCTTGGGGCTAGTCGAGTCAGCCCTCGACAAAGAGCCTGCACCGGAGCCAAAGAAAAGTAAGGCTCTAGCAAAACACTACTCCTCGCCTTCGTCCAGTGACGATAGCCACGATCTGTCTCGGTATCGCCGCTCATGGCGGCACGGTCGCGACTACGATGCGCGCGATGACCGCATGCAGCGCAAAATCGGCAAATCAAGGGCAAGGCGTGCTCGTTCGACTAACTCAGAAGAGGATGAGACTAAGCTCTGTGGCGCCAGATGCTTCAGGAGGGCCATCAGGCAGAAGCGAATGCCTAAAGGGTTGAAACTCCCATCGGAGAACCCAAAATTTGACGGCCTGTAGGACCCGAAAATCTGGTTGGAGGACCACATCTCCTCCGTCAGGCTACACGGTGGGAGTCGAATCATGGCCACGCAATGCTTGCAGCTATAGTTGCAGGGTGCTGCTCGTGCATGGCTCAACAACCTCCCGCGCGGATCCATTCGCAGCTGGGAAGAGCTGGTCTACAACTTCGTGCGCAATTTCAAGGGCACCTACAAAAGGCCCGCGTCAATCGAAGAGCTGAGAAGCTGACAACAAAGGTCGGGCGGATCGCTACGCTCGTACATCTAGAGGTGGTCCATCATCAAGAACTCCACAGAAAACAACTCAGAGGACCGCGCAATCGACGCATTCAACGGCGGCGTTCGCCATATAGAGCTCAGGGAGGAGTTGGGCCGCTCGAAGCCCAAAACGATCGACCACCTGATGGAAATCGCGAATCGGTGGGCTGGCAGAGAAGACTCGGTGAAAAACCGCACCTACTCCAACGACGACGACGATCTTGGGTGCAGACGCGACCGCCGAAGCAAACATCGAATGCACGTCAACGATGACCGCGACGAGGTCAACATGGTTGCAGCTGGCTACACCAACAAACGCGACAATAAGCGAAACAACGGATACCGCAGTGGTGGATACCACAACAGCGGAAAAACCACGCAGGTGTGGCAACACCGCACTCGCGAAGAGGCACCCGCAACATCTATCGAGGAAAAACTTTCCGGGCCATGCAACGTGCATTTCTACATCGACAAGCACTATGTCAAGAAGAAATCTAGCCACCTTCTCAAGGACTGTCGTGAGTTACTCAAACTCCACGAAGGCCTGGACCGGATGAATCGCGACGCAGTCAATAGGGGCTATGGAGTCGCCCCAGGCACTGTGGCACATGGAGCTCCTCCACCACCACCCGAACAACCACCACCTGTGGCCGCGCCAGTCCAGCACCATGGAGGTGAACCATACCCGCGGGCCGTGGGCAACATGATGATCCAAAAAGGGTGTCCCTCAAATCGAATGCAGAAGGACATCACTCGCCAAGTCAACTTGGCGACCAATTCCCCACCTTCCACCACTGAGTACCTCAATGGAAGTGACTCCTGCATCACCTTCGACAAACACGACCATCCGCATCAAGTCCCTCGTCCGGGCCAATGTCCTCCCGTACTCGAGGCGCAAATTGCAGGCTTCGACATGAGTCGCGTCTTCATGGATGGCGGGAACGGCATCAACCTCATGTTCGCGAGTACCTTGCGGGCAATGAGGATCCCGCTGACTTGCCTGGAAGTCTCAGACACGACGTTCCACAACATCGTCCCAGGCAAAGGTATATAACCCCTAGGCAAAATCAACCTCGACGTCATCTTCGGCACGCCAAAAAACTTTCGGCGAGAGCGCATCGACTTTGAAGTCGTCGACTGACCTTCGCAATATCACCGCATCCTCGGACGTATCGCGTGTAGCATCCCATCTGTCTAACATATGTAATGCTACATGGTATAGTAATATAATGGCTACTTCCTACATATAATTGTTGCATCATAATTATATCATGCTCATGTCATCATGCCACCTTGCATTTGAGCATCATATAAAACCCTTTTCATTTGGTTCTTCTCTCATATGCATTAGTAATTGTATTTGGCTCTTGATATATTGCATTTGGTTCTTGATAAATGCTTGATGCCCAAGCTGAGTTGGGGGCATATCTTTTATTCCACTCCACCACCTTTCTTTGTCACCACCTTATAGTTCCACCATCCTAATTACCCATGAGCTTTTACTTTCTTTTGGCATTTAATCTAGCTCATGTGGGTTGGGATGAATCCAATTATATTTTCCTTTAGCTTGGCCTTACTCCATATTTTGGAATGCATGTGTATAAATGCCATGATCATTATTTTGTTTTCACAAGATAAAACCTGGCATTTAATGCCCATGCATGGGCCATGCAAATCACCACCATTCTATTCTTTTTGGGTTTTACTTGGATTTTGGAGTGGAGCTTGTTCCCTTGGGAATCAATTCTTGTTTGCTCTATTCTTTTTGCTCTTACACCAAAACCCTCACCATCTTGATCTTCTCTCCTTTCCATGTGCACTCAAATCATCACCCCTCACTTGTGAATGCTTCCATGCATGATCATGAGGGATCATACCTAAACCCTAGCCCTACCCTACCTCTCCATCTCACCACCTTTTCTTGCTTGATCTAGCTTTGATCATGTTAAACCCTAAATCCCTACCACCCTACCCCCTACCTCTCCTTATCCATCATCACGCCCCTCCACCTTTGCTTGATCTTGGAGGATCACCCCTAAACCCTAGCCTCTCTCTCTCTCTAATCTCTCTCTCTAACCCTAACCCTCACCTTTCTCTCACCATGCCGAGGCATCTCTCCCTCTCTCTGTCAGCAAGGGCCCACCCCAGCTCTCTCTCCCCATGCCGAAGCTATCCCTCCAACCCTAACTCTAACCCTAGCCGAGCCCCAACCCTAGCTCCTACCCGAGCTCTCTCTCTCTCTCTCTGCCAAGCCAGCCCCACACCGAGCCTGCTGCCTCGCCCTGTCACGTTTCCATGCAAGCATCCTGTTGTCTGCACATTTTTGATATGTGGAGCCACCTTTGCATGCCTTCCCCTTTTCAAGCTTCCATATGGGATCATTATGAATGCATGCTCATGTTGGAATATTTTTTGGACTATTAAACTTCTAGTGGAACATACACACTAGCAAGTCCAAATTATATTCAAATATGATCATCTCCATCTACTCCACATGGAACCTCTTTTTAATTCTTTTGGCTTGGCCTAGATCCATATTTTTGGAGTGCATGTGAATGAATGCCATGTGAATTATCTATTGTTTTGACAAGAAGAAAACATGGCATTTAATGCTTTTGCATGGGCCATGCAAATCTCACCACCATCCCCTTCTTTTGGGTTTTTCTTGTATTTTTGGAAGTGGAGCATGATCCTTTGAGAATCAATCCAGGTTGGCCATTCTTTTGCTTACCATCAAACCTTACCCCTCTCTCTTTATCCATCACCCCATCTATGCATGATCATGTGGGATCATTTTCCCATAAACCCCACCTCTCTCTCTCTCTTTCTTGAGTTTTTCTTCACCATCACCTTGTGCTAAACCAAAAACCCTCACCCCTACATCTTTGCTTGATCTAGTTGGCATGTGGTTAAAAACCTAAAACCCTAATCAAACCCTAACCCTAGCCTTTCCCTCTAATCCCTCTCTCTCTAAAAACCCTAGCCTAATCCACCCAAGTCGAGCTACCACCCTAATCTCTAGCTTCGGCTACCCCCAAACCTAGCTCTAGCTACCCCCTCTCAAACCCTAACCTAACCAAGCCCCAACCCTAGCTCCATGTCGAGCACGCCCTAGCTAACCCGACCCTCTCTTTCTCTCTCTCTCTCCCTGCCATGCTGGCCCACACCCGAGCTACCCCTCTCTCGCTGGCCCACCTAGCAGCCCTGCCCTGGTCGCCCGCGTCGAGCACGTGAGGTGGAGGAACAAAAGGTGGCCGAGCCACCTTTTGCTTTCCACCCCGAGCCCCACGTCACCCTCTATCCCCGTCCCTATCTACTCCCTCTCCCTCGTCTGGTAGCAGCCCCAGATCCCCGGGGCCTCGCCTCTGCCTCCCCTTCTCCCCTGCCACCGCTCTTCTCCAACTCCGACCACCGTCGGCCTCCTCCATCTCCTCTACAAAGTAGCCGACGGCGTGGTTGTTGGGCTGTCGAGGAAGACCAAGGCGGACCCCAGACCGCCTTTGCACTGAGGAGGAGAAGCCTCGGACACCACAAGACTGCCGCTGACGAGAAACCCTAGCGGGTTGTCGCGTGCCTGGATGATCCCTGCGTCTCAAGCGAGCCTTCTCCACCGACAACCCAGGTGAGCTCGACCCTCCTAGACACCTCCGGCGTTTATCCGTTGCTTGGTCGGCAGTGCGTTTCACCGAGCACTCTCATGCGCCGTGGCGCGAGCTTCACGCCATCGCTGGCAACTTAGCTAGCCTCCGACCTCCTGTCAAGACCCCCCCTCTCGCGGCGGCTCGCCCCTCGACGCCACGTTCTCGTCGAAGTTTGATCCCCGTCCGTAGCGTGCGCTCGATCGCCGAGCCGCGAAGAACAACGATGGCATGCGCTTTGCACATACCCCCTCCACACTTTTTGGCCTCAACCCGCAATCCTTCGAGGCCCACCAGACAGCCTCCCGTGGCAGATTTGCAAAAGGGCCCCCGGATCTTCGTAAACCTCAACCCATAGTCCCCGGATCCGCCACGTGTCGCCCACCGGCTGGCCGTGCGTGCAGTGGACCAGCAGCCCCGCAATGTCATCGGTCACATAGGCTAGATAAGCTCATGAGAAAAGTTCTGCAGGTTTTGCCCAGTCAGCGGCCCAACCCCAATGACTTGGGCTAGGTTTCTCTGGGTATAAAAATATGCCTATTTATCTGTTTTATTAAAACAATTACAGAAATGTTTAAATAAGAATTCAAATCTGATTTTAATAACTTTTAAATTATAAATCCAAATAATACAAATGATATTTGTTTTTGAATCAGAAAAATGTGAGGAATTCAAATATGCCATTCAAAATATTATTTGAGCACTTTAAATTTTCGAGCTAATTAAAAATTGCAATAAAAATGCCTTTTCTTAAATAATTGATAACTTTAATTCTACAACTCCGAATTCGACAAATAATATGTCTAAATCGATCAGCGAAACGAGCCCGTTCTATCTATGCATTCCTTGTTCTGAATTGAAGCATGCATCATGTCATTATTAAAAATCAGAACTGTTTATCGCAATAAAACTTGATCAACTAAATAATAAAATGAATTATTCTTGTCCCCACACCTCACCCATGCCATGCTACTTTATTGCCATGTAAAATTATGCATCATTCATCATAGCACGCTTGTTTGCTTGTCGCATTTTAATTCATATGCTTGTGCACTTTATTTATGTTGGCCCTTGTTTGTTTGGTTCTTCTTCGAATAGACGCCCCGCAGGAGAATTATCAGGAATCACAGGAGTTCTACCCAGATCCATCTCTCGCTTCAACTGAGCTACCAGGCAAGCACTACCACATGCTTGCATACATATAGTACCTATTGCCTCTATCTTATTCTTGCATCATTGAGTCGTGATTGCATTAAATTGAATTCCAAGTATTGCACAGCCTTTACTTTTAAACCCCACTGAAGCTTATTCCTCCATCCCATGGGCCATTACTACAGGAGTTGTTTGAGCCATGTGAGTCGTAGAAAAGCATGTATAGGGTATGTGAGTGTCTGATGGATAACGAGGTACCTAAACAACTTAACCTGAGTAGTAATGGGATAACTAATGAAAGAGGCACTGGTGAGCAATATCTGCTATCTGGTTTTTCATGCTCACTTGTGTCCCGTAGGACCCTGAGTACTTGATTCTTGTTCCTTGATTATTCGCACTATCCACATCCGGGAGGCCTTATGGACCCCCCCTGAGCCAGAGCTTGATTCATTTCTATTTCTTGGGGCCATAATTAGTTTGAGGGTTTTATTACTATCCTGTACTTATGCCATGTTTACTGTTTATTTACGATTGTGCGAGGAGCACCTGTACTGTTTTGGATCATGACACGTTTTCGCTGTATCGACAAGCCCAGTCACACTTTTGGGTTCTCAGTCGTTTACCGCTGTCCACACAAACCTTGAGTCTGTCTCGGAGTCAGCTAGCTTCGTTGCGGGTAGCTTAATGGGGTGGCCCCCTGAAATATTTCTGAATCCTGTGATCGCTTTGTCGTGAATGCCTCGTTGGGTTTTGAGTTGGTTTTTCCGAGGTTGATCGAGTGTGTGTTACTGTTTGTGCACCCCTGCAGGGTAAATCTTTCTAAAAGCCGTGTCCGCGGTTATGGACGACTTGGAGCACAGTTTCGCGATCATAGACAAGTGTAACTAAAGTACCGCTTTTAAATTGACTAAGTACCTGACTAGTAAATAGTGCAATACTCATGGAATGGTTAACAAAACTGCCAACGGATGGGGGTTGTTCGTCCGCTTTCTCGTTGGTAAGCGAGGAGGAGGATGGATCTGTTAATTATACTGTTATAACTGTTGTTCTTAATTCACGGACATCCGTCTATCATTGGTTAGTCAGATAGTTAGCGAGTATCTATAGACTTGTTAGTTATTATCTTTTGCTGCAATTGCGTCACTCTAGGTTGTGTCCCCTTTAGAGGCATAAAGACTTGCTGGGTACCCCTAGGGTCTCACACGATAAATTGTTTGATTCAGATGAACAGGTGTACTCGCAAGATGGATACTGGGTGGAGGAGACGGATGATGTTGGCAATGATCACTCGGTGTAGAGATTCCGAGAACGGGGATCCGTGAGATCTGTGGGCGGGATGTGTTTATTTATGTGGCATCTTATGCCGATTTGCTTCTTATCTATACTCAGATCTTGTTTTCCGCTTCTGCCTGATACTCTGATGTTTGATGTATGAGGAGCTATCCTAAACTATTATCTCTATCTAGGATATTTGGATCTTGCCGTATGGCATTGCAATATTTCTATTTCTTTTAGATGGAATGGCTCTGAGGACTGTTGTATGTGGCTTGCATACATGCTCACTTGTGTATGTAGTTGATCCCTTCGCCTGCCGATTATGCCGCTCATTCTTGTCCCGATGTTCTGAAAGTGGTTAGGACGGCCGAAAGGTCTACCGTGAGTGACCCCGGGCCCCACCATACTATTTTAACCACTTTCGCTCATCCAGGCATGCAACTAAGAGTGTAATTCACCGAGGTAGTTACAATTGGTATCAGAGCCATCCCGCCCTTCAGGGTCTCAGCCAAATAGTCGTTGTCAGTCTAGCAAATATTTTTGGTAGCTATGTATACTAAGGAAAAACAAAACGTGAGAGTAGGACTGCTTCCACTTTTCTTCTTACCCACCCACCCACCCTTTTTCTGGTAAGGAAGTGTAACGTTTTCAATCCTCTTCTAAAAATTCAAACTAGGATTCACGTGTTCTGGGTTCCGTAGTACCATAGGTTGTGTGTGTGTGTGAATTCCTTGTCTATCTGTTGCATCCAAATGTTAACCCTATCTGCCTTTTGGTTATCAACTGTTGGTATATTCCATACCGACATGCCTTCGTAAACCGACGCGATCTATCTGATTCGTTGTATACCAATGCGATCTGTCTTACTCTTTGTTATCCGACGTTATCTTGTTTGGGGTGTTCGTTCCCGTAGTTACTAATCTTTAGGTTCATCTTAAGAAGAAGGTGTTGGGATATATGTTTTACTTATTCATGTGCGGAGTAATGATTTAAGTGCGGGATGGAGTCGCGACCATACCACTACTTTGATCATTCGCTCTTGTATATTGAATTGGTAGAGTTACTAATATTGATTCGTGAAGTGGTTTTGCACATATAGTGGTATTTTAATGCCGGAATTTGCGGAAAATTTTTCTTTGTTAGCTTGTGTACCACACTCCTTGTTCAGTCGTGTGCGATATGCTTAATATCTTCTAGGTGCTTTGAACTTTGTTGATATTTTAATATCATCTTAGTGAATTGTATCCTTTAATCTTGGTTAATTCCATTTTGGTACTATTTTGGATTATTATTATTCTCCATTATAGTACTGACTTGTGTTTTATATCAATCATAGGATGGCACCACCACGCCGTTCTGAGGAGGACATACCACCTGAATCGGGGCCATGGCAAGTATTGCTAATGCCTTGGGAACAATGCAGCAGAACCAGCAGCGATTTGAAGAAAGTGTCAGGAGGAATGAGTTTGTTCCGCTACCTCCACCTCCCAAGCGAGGAGACATCAAGAGTTTTCTGAAATTCAACCCACGCCAATTTGAGGTGTTTGATCAGCCACTTGATGCTGATGATTGGCTGCGTGAAATGTCAAGGTTGCTGATGACTGCGGATGTTCCTGAGCAAGAATGGGTAAAATGTGCCACGCACCTTCTGAAGGGAGATGCAGCTCTGTGGTGGGAAAATCACCTCAAGGCATACCACTCTGGTTTTCAACCTACTTGGGAGCAATTCACTGCGGCTTTCAAAGAGCAATATATGTCAGAAATTGTCATAGAAAGGATGAAGGAAGTGTTTCTCAACCTCAAGCAGGGCAATGACAATGTCAATACCTATATCAGAAACTTCATGAACCTTTCTCGGTATGGTGGCGATGAGATCTCGGATGACAAGAGGAAGCAAAAGAGGTTCAGGCAAGGGCTCAATGCATCAATCAAATATGCAATCACTCATGCAAGGCCGGGGTCTTTTCTGGAACTCCAACATACAGCTCTACAGGAAGAAGCAAGTAGGCAAGTGTTTGAGGAATCAAAGAAACACAGCCGCGATATAGCAAGCTCTTCTGCTATGACAGCTCCTTCTAAGCGCCGCGTGTGGGTTCCTAACACCCCACCGTCGCTCTCGGCTCCACCAAGACCGTCAAGCTACGTGGCAAGGCCACCAAACTCCTTCACCGCGGCTCCTAGGGGCTACAACCGCAACTACCTTGGAGCGCCTGGTGGAGTCCCTGGCTATGCTGCTGCACGTCCACCTGGTGCTTGCTACACTTGTGGAAACACTGGGCATCAGCACTGGAATTGTCCTATGAACAACAAAGCTCTTCCTCCACCACCTCCAAGACCTGCGGCAAGTTCTTCTATGGTTCGTGCACCTCCACCTCGGGCTCTCAACATCAACATCAAGCCTGAGTCTACGGTTGCTCGTGCCAACTATGTCAACGCCGCTCAAGCTGAGCATGCACCTGGAGTTGTGATGGGTATGCTTCCTGTTAACTCAGTCCCTGCACGAGTTTTGTTTGATTCTGGTGCTTCGCATTCTTTTGTTTCTCACAAGTTTGCGCATGAGCATGATCTGGCTATGGTTCCTTTATTGCAACGTCTTGTGGTACAATCTCCTGGATCAAACATGAGGGATGCTCATATCAGCCATGGCAATCAAATTGAGATTGGTGGCTCTTCATTTCCGGCTTCCTTAATTATTTTGGGCAATTCTGACATTGATGTTATCTTGGGCATGGATTGGTTAACAGCAAATGTAGCTGTGATTGATTGTGCTGAACGTTCGGTTTCTTTGAAAATTCCTGAAGGCATATAGCCTATTCTCCAAGTCTGACTACTGCAATTTAGCTTTTATCTTTGGCGGATCTGAATGATGATGCTATGGAAGCTATTCAGAGTGTTCCGGTGGTCTGTGAGTTCCTAGATGTCTTTCCTGAAGAGTTGCCAGGTATGCCTCTGGATCGTGAGGTTGAGTTTGTGATTGAACTTGAACCTGGTACCGCTCCTATCTCCAAGCGGCCTTATAAAATGGGTCCTGCTGAGTTGGCTGAACTCAAACATCAGCTTGATGAACAAGAGAAGTTGGCTTTCATTCAGCACAGTACTTCTTCTTGGGATAGCCCAACCATCTTTGTGAAGAAGCGAGACAAGACTGATAGACTTTGTGTTGACTATCGGGCGCTCAATGCTAAAACCATCAAGAATAAATATCCCCTTCCGCGGATTAATGATCTCTTCGATCAGCTAGCTGGAGCTGTGGTATTCTCTAAGCTTGATTTGAGAAGTGGGTACCATCAAATCAAGATTCGCAAGGAAGATATTCCTAAAATAGCTTTCACCACCCGCTATGGCCTGTACGAGTACACGGTCATGTATTTCGGTCTCACCAATGCACCTGCCACCTTCTCGAGGCTTATGAACTCGGTTTTCATGGAGTATCTTGATAAGTTCGTTGTGGTCTGTCTGGATGATATCCTAGTCTATTCTAAGTCAAAGGAAGAACATGAAGAACACCTTCGGTGTGTCCTAAACAAGCTTCATGAGAACCGCCTGTATGCAAAGTTCTCCAAGTGTGAGTTTTGGCTGCCTCAAGTCACCTATCTTGGTCACGTCATCTCTGCCAAGGGCATTGCCGTCAACCCAGAAACTATTAAGACAATTGTTGACTGGCTTCCACCCATAAATGTCAAAGAAGTCCGGAGTTTCCTTGGTTTGGCTAGTTACTGTCGTCGCTTCGTTCAGAACTTCTAGAAGATTGCAAAGCCTCTTACCCGATCTCCTCAAGAAAGGAAAGAAATACCTTTGGACTCCTGCATGTCAAGCAAGCTTTGAAACACTCAAAGAGAAGCTCACTTCCACACCAGTCTTGATTCCTCCAGATACATCAAAGCCTTTCCAGATATTCTGTGATGCCTCATTGCAAGGATTGGGTGCGGTCCTTATGCAAGAAAAACAAGTTGTTGCTTATGCCTCTCGACAGTTGAAGACGCATGAGATCAACTATCCAACACATGACCTCGAGTTCGCAGCAGTTGTCTTTGCTTTGAAAGTATGGAGGCATTACTTGCTTGGCAACCGTTGTGAGATCTTTTCTGATCAGAAGAGTTTGAAGTATATCTTCACACAGCCTAATCTCAACCTTCGTCAGAGGAGGTGCATTGAAGCAATTAATGATTTTGATTTGACCATCAACTACACTCCGGGCAAAGCTAATGTCATGGCCAATGCTCTCAGCCGAAAAGCTTATGTCAACAACCTCATGGTGGAAGAACAACAGCCTCTCTTGTGTGAGGAATTCCGCAAGCTCAACCTTGAAATTGTGGATCAAGGGTATCTTCTAAACCTTTTGGCAACCCCTCTCTTGGAAGAAAAAGTTCGCTCCATTCAACTTGGTGATCCTTACACTAAAAACATCGTCTCCAACATTCAGCTTCCGAAGTATGAGTCCATCCACGTCGACGACCAAGGCACTCTTTTCTTTGAACACCGGATGTTTATTCCGAACTACCCGGGTTTAAGAGAGCAAGTTCTCAAGGAGGCGCATGATGCAGTTCTTTCTATCCACCCTGGCGGCACTAAGATGTACATGGACTTGAAAACACAATATTGGTGGCCTAGGTTGAAATGATATTGTGCCAAGTATGTCTTAGAGTGTGATGTCTGTCGCAGAGTTAAAGCTGTTCATCAGAAACCTTCCGGTCTTCTACAGCCATTGAAGCCTCCGGAATGGAAATGGGAGAAAGTAGAGATGGACTTCATAACTGGTTTTCCAAGGTCGCAGAAGGGCAACAATGCAATCTTTGTTGTCATCGACAGGCTTTCTAAAGTGGCTCACTTCTTCCCCGTCAAGGAAACAATTTCTGCAATTCAGTTGGCTGAGCTCTATATCAACAGAATTGTCTCTCTGTATGGGGTTCCTCTTGAGATCAGCTCGGACTGTGGAAGCATCTTCACTTCCAAGTTGGGAAGTTTCCAAAATGCTTTGGGAACAAAATTGAACTTCACACAGCTTACCACCTCGACCGCAAGGACAAGTTGAAAGGATCAATCAAATTCTGGAAGATATGCTCCGTGCTTGTGTTATCTCTTTCGGCATGAAGTGGGAAGAATGCCTTCCTTATGCTGAATTCTCTTACAACAACAGCTTCCAGAAAAGTCTAAAGAAGGCACCATTTGAGGCTCTCTATGGTCGCAAATGCAGAACTCCGATTGGTTGGTCATGCAGTAAAAGAACATTGTTTGGCCCGACATTGTAACTCAAGCGGAGGAGAAGGTTCACATCATTCTTGAAAATCTGAAGATTGCTCAAAGTCGCGGAAGAGCAATTATGATGAAGCACACGGACATGGAGTATGTCCCTGGTGATCTCGTTTACCTTCGTGTCACTCCCATGAGAGGCACGCACCGCTTTGGTATCAAAAGAAAGCTGGCTCCTAGATACATCGGTCCTTTCAAAATTCATGGAAGAAGAGGAGAAGTTGCTTATGCTCTTGAGCTCCCTGAAAAACTCAAGGTCCATGATGTTTTCCATATCTCTCAACTCAAGAAGTGCTTCAAGGACCCCGGCAGGACCGTGGACCATGAACTCATCAATCTCCAAGAAGATCTATCTTATCAAGAACACCCCATAAAAATCCTTGAAGTCGCAGAAAGAAGGACTTGCAACAAGTCCATCAAGTTCTGCAAGGTGCAGTGGTCGCACCATTCCATTGATGAAGCCACTTGGGAACGCGAGGATGAGCTCCGTGCCAAGTATCCTACCCTCTTCGTGTCTTCTTCTTCTTCCTAGAATCTCGGGGCGAGATTCATGTTTAGTGGGGGAGAGTTGTAGCATCACATCTGTCTAACATATGTAATGCTACATGGTATAGTAATATAATGGCTACTTCCTACATATAATTGTTGCATCATAATTATATCATGCTCATGTCATCATGCCACCTTGCATTTGAGCATCATATAAAACCCTTTTCATTTGGTTCTTCTCTCATATGCATTAGTAATTGTATTTGGCTCTTGATATATTGCATTTGGTTCTTGATAAATGCTTGATGCCCAAGTTGAGTTGGGGGCATATCTTTTATTCAACTCCATCACCTTTCTTTGTCACCACTTTATAATTCCACCAGCCTAATTATCCATGAGCTTTACTTTTCCTTTGGCATTTAAATCTAGCTCATGTGGGTTGGGATGGATCCTTCTTACTACTCCACATGTTTCCATGCAAGCATCCTGTTGTCTTCACATTTTTGATATGTGGAGCCACCTTTGCATGCCTTGTGAGTGGTACCCCTTTTCAAGCTTCCATATGGGATCATTATGAATGCATGCTCATGTTGGAATATTTTTGGGACTATTAAACTTCTAGTGGAACATACACACTAGCAAGTCCAAATTATATTCAAATATGAGCATCTCCGTCTACTCCACATGGAACCTCTTTTTAATTCTTTTGGCTTGGCCTAGATCCATATTTTTGGAGTGCATGTGAATGAATGCCATGTGAATTATCTATTGTTTTGACAAGAAGAAAACATGGCATTTAATGCTTTTGCATGGGCCATGCAAATCTCACCACCATCCCCTTCTTTTGGGTTTTTCTTGTATTTTTGGAAGTGGAGCATGATCCTTTGAGAATCAATCCAGGTTGGCCATTCTTTTGCTTACCATCAAACCTTACCCCTCTCTCTTTATCCATCACCCCATCTATGCATGATCATGTGGGATCATTTTCCCATAAACCCCACCTCTCTCTCTCTCTTTCTTGAGTTTTTCTTCACCATCACCTTGTGCTAAACCAAAAACCCTCACCCCTACATCTTTGCTTGATCTAGTTGGCATGTGGTTAAAAACCTAAAACCCTAATCAAACCCTAACCCTAGCCTTTCCCTCTAATCCCTCTCTCTCTAAAAACCCTAGCCTAATCCACCCAAGCCGAGCTACCACCCTAATCTCTAGCTTCGGCTACCCCCAAACCTGGCTCTAGCTACCCCCTCTCCAACCCTAGCCTAACCAAGCCCCAACCCTAGCTCCATGTCGAGCACGCCCTAGCTAACCTGACCCTCTCTTTCTCTCTCTCTCTCCCTGCCATGCTGGCCCACACCCGAGCTACCCCTCTCTCCCTGGCCCATCTGGCAGCCCCTACCCCCTGCCCTGCCCTGGCCGCCCGCGTCGAGCACGTGAGGTGGAGGAACAAAAGGTGGCCGAGCCACCTTTTGCTTTCCACCCCGAGCCCCACGGCACCCTCTCTCCCTGTCCCTATCTACTCCCTCTCCCTCGTATGGTAGCAGCCTCAGATCCCCAGGGCCTCGCCTCTGCCTCCCCTTCTCCCCTGCCACCGCTCTTCTCCAACTCCGACCACCGTCGGCCTCCTCCATCTCCTCTACAAAGTAGCCGGCGGCGTGGTTGTTGGGCTGTCGAGGAAGACCAAGGCGAGCCCCAGGACCGCCCCTATGCACTGCCGCGAGGAGGAGAAGCCCCGGACCTGCCGCAGTACCGTGACACCGACGAGAAACCCTAGCGGGTTGTGCGTCTGCTTCGCCGACGATCCCCTGCGTCTCAAGCCGAGCCTTCTCCACCGACAACCCCGTGGTGAGCGCCTGACCCTCCCAGACACCTCCGCGTGCCGATCCGTTGCCTGGTCGCGCCGTGCGTTTCGCCGAGCACTCTCTGTGCGCCGGCGAGTGCGAGCTTCCGCACGCCATCGTGCCGTGCAACCGCTTAGCTAGCCTCCGGACGACCTCCTGTCAGCAACCCCCGCCTACCGCAGCGGCTCCGCCCCTCCGGACGCGCGTGCTCGATCGCGAGTTCGATCCTTCGTCCCGCGCGTGCGCTCAGTAGCAGCTGCGTGCTTTGCACATACCCCCTCCACACTTTTTGGCCTCAACCCGCAATCCTTCGAGGCCCACCAGACAGCCTCTCGTGGTGGATTTGCAAAAGGGCCCCCGGATCTTCGTAAACCTCAACCCGCAGTCCCCGGATCCGCCACGTGTCGCCCACCGGCTGGCCGCGTGCGCAGTGGACCCGCGAGGCCGCCAGCCCCACCTGTCAGTCACATAGGCTAGATAAGCTCGCAGTGAGAAAAGTTCCTGCGCGCGGTTTTCGCCCAGTCAGCAGCGGCCCCACCCGTCAGTGATTTGGGCTAGGTTTCTCTGGGTATAAAAATCTGCCCATACTCGGATCTTGTTTTCTGCTTCCGCTTGATACTCTGATGTTTGATGTATGAGGAGCTATCCTAAACTATTATCTCTATCTAGGATATTTGGATGTTGTCGTATGGCGTTGCAATATTTCTATTTCTTTTAGATGGAATGGCTCTGAGGACTGTTGTATGTGGCTTGCGTACATGCTCACTTGTGTATGTAGTTGATCCCTTCGCCTGCCGATTACGCCGCTCATTCTTGTCCCGATGTTCTGGAAGTGGTTAGGACGGCCGAAAGGTCTACCGTGAGTGGCCCCGGGCCCCACCGTACTATTTTAACCACTTTCACTCATCTAGGCATGCAACTAAGAGCGTAATTCACCGAGGTAGTTACAATTGGTATCAGAGCCATCCCGCCCTTCAGTGTCTCAGCCAAATGGTCGTTGTTAGTCTAGCAAATATTTTTGGTAGCTATGTATACTAAGGAAAAACAAAACGTGAGAGTAGGACTGCTTCCACTTTTCTTCTTACCCACCCTTTTTCTGGTAAGGAAGTGTAATGTTTTCAATCCTCTTCTAAAAATTCAAACTAGGATTCTCGTCTTCTGGGTTCCGTAGTACCATAGGTTGTGTGTGAGTGTGCGTGAATTCCTTGTCTATCTGTTGCATCCAAATGTTAACACTATCTGCCTTTTGGTTATCAACTGTTGGTACATTCCATACCGACAAGCCTTTGTAAACCGACGTGATCTATCTGATTCGTGGTATACCGATGTGATCTGGCTTACCTTGTTATCCGACGTTATCTTGTTGGGGTGTTCGTTCCCGTAGTTACTAATATTTAGGTTCATCTTAAGAAGAAGGTGTTGGGATATGTGTTTTACTTATTCATGTGCAGAGTAATGATTTGAGTGCGGGATGGAGTCGCGACCATACCACTACTTTGATCATTCGCTCTTGTATATTGAATTGGTAGAGTTACTAATCTTGATTCGTTAAGTGGTTTTGCGCATATAGTGGTATTTTAATGCCGAAATTTGCGGAAATTTTTTCTTTGTTAGCTTGTGTACCACACTCCTTGTTCAGTCGTGTGCGATATGCTTAATATCTTCTAGGTGCTTTGAACTTTGTTGATATTTTAATATCATCTCAGTGAATTGTATCCTTTAATCTTGGTTAATTCCATTTTGGTACCATTTTGGATTATTATTATTATTCTCCATTATAGTACTGACTTGTGTTTTATATCAATCACAGGATGGCACCACCACGCCGTTCTGAGGAGGAATACCACCTGAACTGGGGGCTGCGTTGGCAAGTATTGCAAATGCCATGGGAACAATGCAGCAGAACCAGCAGCGCTTCGAAGAAAGCGTGAGGAGGAATGAGTTTGTTCCGCTACCTCCACCTCCCAAGCAAGGAGACATCAACAGTTTTCTCAAGTTCAACCCACACCAATTTGAGGTGTCTGATCAGCCACTTGATGCGGATGATTGGCTGCGTGAAATGTCAAGGTTGCTGATGACTGCGGATGTTCCTGAGCAAGAATGGGTAAAATGCGCCACTCACCTTCTAAAGGGAGATGCAGCTCTGTGGTGGGAAAATTACCTGAAGGCAGACCACTCTGGTTTTCAGTCTACTTGGGAGCAATTCACTATGGCTTTCAAAGAGCAATATCTGTCCGAGATTGTCATGGAAAGGCTGAAGGAAGTGTTTCTCAACCTCAAGCAGGGCAATCACAATGTCAATACCTATATCAGAAACTTCATGAACCTTTCTCGATATGGTGGCGATGAGATCTCTGATGACAAGAAGAAGCAAAAGAGGTTCAGGCAAGGGCTCAATGCATCAATCAAATATGCAATCACTCATGCAAGGCCGGGGTCTTTTCTAGAACTCCAACATACAACTCTGCAGGAAGAAGCAAGTAGGCAAGTGTTTCAGGAGTCCAAGAAACACAGCCGTGATGCAGCAAGCTCTTCAGCTATGACAGCTCCTTCTAAGCGCCGCGTGTGGGTTCCTAACACCACACCGTCGCTCCTGGCTCCACCACGACCGTCAAGCTACGCGGCAAGGCCACCAAACTCCTTCACTGCGGCTCCTAGGGGCTACAACCACAACTACCCTGGAGCGCCTGGCGGAGTCCCTGGCTACGTTGCTCCACGTCCGCCCGGTGCTTGCTACACTTGTGGAAACACTGGGCATCAGCACTGGAATTGTCCAATGAACAACAAAGCTCTTCCTCCACCACCTCCAAGACCTGCGGCAAGTTCTTCTATGGTTCGTGCACCTCCACCTCGGGCTCTCAACATGAACACCAAGCCCGGGTCTACGGTTTCTCGTGCCAACTGTGTCAATGTCGCTCAAGCTGAGCATGCATCTGGAGTTGTGATGGGTATGCTTCCTGTTAACTCAGTTCCTGCACGAGTTTTATTTGATTCTGGTGCTTCACATTCTTTCGTGTCATACAAGTTTGTGGAGAGTAATGGGTTACCTTCTGATGCTTTTCCAACTCGCCTCATGGTGCAATCTCCTGGATCAAACATGAGGGCTTCTAAAATCAGCCATGGCAATCAAATTGAGATTGGTGGCTCTTCGTTTCTGGCTTCTTTAATTATTCTGGGCAATTCGGACATTGATGTTATCTTGGGCATGGATTGGTTAACAGCAAATGCAGCTGTGATTGATTGTGCTGAACGTTCGGTTTCTCTCAATGCTAAAACCATCAAAAATAAATATCCCCTTCCGCGGATTAATGATCTCTTCGATCAGCTAGCTAGAGCTATGGTATTCTCTAAGCTTGATTTGAGAAGTGGATATCATCAAATCAATATTCGCAAGGAAGATATTCCTAAAACAGCTTTCACCACCCGCTATGGCCTGTATGAGTACACGGTCATGTCTTTCGGTCTCACCAACGCACCTGCCACCTTCTCGAGGCTTATGAACTCGGTTTTCAAGGAGTATCTTGATAAGTTCGTTGTGGTCTATCTGGATGACATTCTAGTCTATTCTAAGTCAAAGGAAGAACATGAAGAATACCTTCGGTGTGTCCTAAACAAGCTTCGTGAGAACCGCCTGTATGCAAAGTTCTCCAAGTGTGAGTTCTGGCTGCCTCAAGTCACCTATCTTGGTCACGTCATCTCTGCCAAGGGCATTGCCGTCAACCCAGAAACTATTAAGACAATTGTTGACTGGCTTCCACCCAAAAATGTCAAAGAAGTCCGGAGTTTCCTTGGTTTGGCTAGTTACTGTCGTTGCTTCGTTCAGAACTTCTCGAAGATTGCAAAGCCTCTTACCGATCTCCTCAAGAAAGGCAAGAAATACCTTTGGACTCCTGCATGTCAAGCAAGCTTTGAAACACTCAAAGAGAAGCTCACTTCCACACCAGTCCTGATTCCTCCACATACATCAAAGCCTTTCTAGATATTCTGTGACGCCTCATTGCAAGGATTGGGTGCGGTCCTTATGCAAGAAAAACAAGTTGTTGCTTATGCCTCTCGACAGTTGAAGACGCATGAGATCAATTATCCTACACATGACCTCCAGCTTGCAGAAGTTGTCTTTGCTTTGAAAGTATGGAGGCATTACTTGCTTGGCAACCGTTGTGAGATCTTTTCTGATCACAAGAGTCTGAAGTATATTTTCACACAGCCTGATCTCAACCTTCATTGGAGGAGGTGGATTGAAGCAATTAATGATTTCGATTTGACCATCAACTACACTCCGGGCAAAGCTAATGTCATGGCCGATGCTCTCAGCCGAAAAGCTTATGTCAACAACCTCATAATGGAAGAACAACAGCCTCTCTTGTACGAGGAATTCCGCAAGCTCAACCTTGAAATTGTGGATCAAGGGTATCTTCTGAACTTTCTGGCAACCCCACTCTTGGAAGAAAAAGTTCGCTCCATTCAACTTGGTGATCCTTACACTAAAAACATACTCTCCAACATTTAGCTTCCGAAGTATGAGTCCTTCCACGTCGACGACCAAGGCACTCTTTTCTTTGAACACCGGATGTTTGTTCCGAACTACCCGGGTTTAAGAGAGCAAGTTCTTAAGGAGGCACATGATTCTGTTCTTTCTATCCACCCTGGCAGCACTAAGATGTACATGGACTTGAAAACACAATATTGGTGGCCTAGGTTGAAACGATATTCTGCCGAGTATGTCTCGGAGTGTGATGTCTGCCGAAGAGTTAAAGCCATCCATCAGAAACCTTCCGGTCTTCTACAGCCATTGAAGCCTCCGGAATGGAAATGGGAGAAAGTAGAGATGGACTTCATAACTGGTTTTCCAAGGTCGCAGAAGGGCAACAATGCAATCTTTGTTGTCATCGACATGCTTTCTAAAGTGGCTCACTTCTTTCCTGTCAAGGAAACAATTTCTGTAATTCAGTTGGCTGAGCTCTATATCAACAGAATTGTCTCTCTGTATGGAGTTCCTCTTGAGATCAGCTCAGACCGTGGAAGCATCTTCACTTCCAAGTTCTGGGGAAGTTTCCAAAATTCTTTGGTAACAAAATTGAACTTCAGCATAGCTTACCATCCTCAGTCGCAAGGACAAGTTGAAAGGATCAATCAGATTCTGGAAGATATGCTCCGTGCTTGCGTTATCTCTTTCGGCATGAAGTGGGAAGAATGCCTTCCTTATGCTGAATTCTCTTACAACAACAGCTTCCAGAAAAGTCTAAAGATGGCACCATTTGAGGTTCTCTATGGTCGCAAATGCAGAACTCCGATTGGTTGGTCGGGCGCAGGTGAAAGGACATTGTTTGGCCCCAACATTGTAACTCAAGCGGAGGAGAAGGTTCACATCATTCTTGAAAATCTGAAGGTTGCTCAAAGTCGCCAGAAGAGCAACTATGACAGAAAGCACACGGACATGGAGTATGTCCCGGGTGATCTCGTTTACCTTCGTGTCACTCCCATGAGAGGCACGCACCGGTTTGGTATCAAAGGAAAGCTGGCTCCTAGATACATCGGTCCTTTCAAAATTCGTGGAAGAAGAGGAGAAGTTGCTTATGCTCTTGAGCTCCCCAAAAAACTCAAGGTCCATGATGCCTTTCATATCTCTCATCTCAAGAAGTGCTTCAAGGATCCCGGAAGGACCGTGGACCATGAACTCATCAATCTCCAAGAAGATTTGTCTTATCAAGAACACCCCATAAAAATCCTTGAAGTCGCAGAAAGAAGGACTCGCAACAAGTCCATCAAGTTCTGCAAGGTGCAATGGTCGCACCATTCCATTGATGAAGCCACTTGGGAATGCGAGGATGAGCTCCGTGCCAAGTATCATACCCTCTTCGTGTCTTCTTCTTCCTAGAATCTCGAGGCGAGATTCCTGTTTAGTGGGGGAGAGTTGTAGCATCCCATCTATCTAACATATGTAATGCTACATGGTTTAGTAATATAATGGCTACTTCTTACATATAATTGTTGCATCATAATTATATCATGCTCATGTCATCATGCCACCTTGCATTTCAGCATCATATAAAACCCCTTTTCATTTGGTTCTTCTCTCATATGCATTAGTAATTGTATTTGACTCTTGATATATTGTATTTGGTTCTTGATAAATGCTTGATGCCCAAGTTGAGTTGGGGGCATATCTTTTATTCAACTCCATCACCTTTCTTTGTCACCACCTTATAATCCCACCATCCTAATTATCCATGAGCTTTACTTTCTTTTGGCATTTCATCTAGCTCATGTGAGTTGGGATGGATCCAATTCTATTTTCCTTTAGCTTGGCCTTAATCCATATTTTGGAATGCATGTGTATAAATGCCATGATCATTATTTTGTTTTCACAAGATAAAACATGGCATTTAATGCCCATGCATGGGCCATGCAAATCACCACCATTCTATTCTTTTGGTTATGCTTGTATTTTGGAAGTCTGCATGGGTCTTTGTGAATCCACTCTTGTTGGCTCTATTATTTTTGTTCTTACCCTAAACCCTTATCATCTTGATCTTCTCTCTTTACCATGTGCACTTAAAATCATCACCCTCACTTGTGAATGCTTCTATGCATGATCAAGTGGGATCATACCAAAACCCTAGCCCTACCCTACCTCTTCATCTCACCACCTTTTCTTGCTTGATCTAGCTTTGATCATGTTAAACCCTAAATATCTACCACCCTACCCCTACCTCTCCTTAGCCTTCTCCACACACCCATGCCACCTCATGTCCACCTCATGCTTTTGATCATGAGCAAAGGCTAAACCCTAAAACCCCCTCCCTTTTTCCCTCTCAAACCCTTCTCACCTTGATCTTGTTTTCTTGCCATTTGCACCAAGGTCCTCACCTCACTCCATATCCATCTTCTTTCCCCTTTATTCAAATCTTGCAGAAATTTCCAAAAAGATTTAATTTATGGGCTTGCTTGAATCTGAAACAAACAAAAGCAAAACAATTAGATAAATTAAAAGAAAACAAATAAGAGAGAGAGCCCCAGCAGCAGCCCATCCTTACCTGGTCGTAGCCCAGCAGCAGCCTTGGCCCGCCCCTTCCTCCCTCCTGGGCCGGCCCCTTTTCCTTCCCCTAGCCCGATACCCCTTCGCCATTTACCGCTGTCTTCCTCTATTCCTCTTCTCCGTCGCCTCCCCTCTCTACTCATGACAGACAGCCGGCAGGTGGTCCCTCCGCCATCATCCAATGCCAGCACCTTAACACGTGACCTCCCCGCCCTTATCTTCTCGCGCCTCGCTATCGAACCCTAGCTTCCCGTCTGCATTTTCCCCTCTCCCTCCTCTCCTTCGTTCCATGGCCGCCACTGGTCAGAGCCCCACGACGCCAATCCCGTCCTAGTTGGTGACCGAGGACTCGCCGGGAAGCACCGCTGCAGACCTTGGCGTCGTTCCAGCCTGCTAGGAGGAGCCGGACTCGCTCGGAGCTGCCTCCTCGTCGGAGAACCGTGCACCACCGCCGCGACATCATCGTCCCCCTCCGCTCCGGCCGTCCCATCCCATGTTTCCCTGGGGAATCAGACAAGGTGAGCGCCACCCTCGATTCCTCCCCTTTTTCCTCCCCTTCGTGTGCCGAGCGCCGCCCGAATTTGACCCCCGCCGGTGATGTGCCCCACCAACGGACAGTTCTTGGTCGTGCGCTCCCCCGCGGTTCCCCGAGGCTCTCCGTCCGGTACAGTCCATCTCCGACGTTCCTTCCTGAACGAGATCTATAGCTGGTAGACCCCTCTCCTCGTTTTGTTTTAGAGTCAACGCGAGATACACCACCGCTCCGCCGCAAACGTCGCCGGGAAACCTCGCCGTCGTCGGGATCGTCGAGGTTCAGTACGCGTAGGGTTCAGTAAACGACCGTATCGATTTTGCAGAAAGCCCCCGCACCTTTTTGTCGATCACGCGCAAGCCCTCCGCTGCCCCAGCGTCCCCACGGGTTAGCCCCTGTGCGGTTTTGCAAGAAGGCCCCCGTGGTTGTGAGATTCTCAACCCGCGCTCCCCCGGATCCCACACGTGACAGGCCCCCGATGGCGCGCCCGTGTGTGGCCCATGGATCCTTGTCCGCCCTCTCTCTCTACTGGCCGAAAGTGCGTGAGAAAAGCTTTTGCGTGCTATTTTTGCCTAGTCAGCAGCGGCCCCACCCGTCAGCGACCGTGGCTAGCTGAGGCTGAGTATAAAAAGCTTTTCCGTTCATCTGTTTTAATAAAACAAATTCAGAAATGTTTAAAAAAGATTTCAAATCTGTTTTTAATAACTTTTGAATCATAAATCCAAATAATACAAATGATATATGTTTTGGAATCAGGAAAATGTGAGGAATTCAAATATGCTATTCAAAATAATGTTTGACCACTTTAAAATTTCGAGATGATTAAAATTACAATGAAATGCCGTTTTCTTCATTAATTAATAACTTTAATTCTACAACTCCAAATTCGACAAATAATATGTCTAAATCGATCAGCGCGACGAGCCCGTTCTAACTATGCATTCCTTGTTCTGAATTGAAGCATGCATCATGTAATTATTAAAAATCAGAACTGTTTATCGCAATAAAACTTGACCAAATAAATACTAAAATGAATTATTCTTGTCCCCACACCTCACCCATGCCATGCTACTTTATTGCCATGTAAATTGTGTATCATTCATCATGGCATGCTTGTTTGCTTGTCGCATTTTAATTCATATGCTTGTGCACTTTATTTATGTTGTCCCATGTTTGTTTGGTTCTTTTTCGAATAGACGCCCAACAGGAGAATTATCAAGAATCACAGGAGTTCTACCCAGATCCATCTCTCGCTTCAACTGGGCTACCAGGCAAGCATTACCACATGCTTGCATACATATAGTACCTATTGCCTCTATCTTATTCTTGCATCATTGAGTCGCGATTGCATTAAATTGAATCCCAAGTACTGCATAGCCTTTACTTTTAAACCCCACTGAATCTTGTTCCTCCATCCCATGAGCCATTACTATAGGAGTTGTTTGATCCATGCGAGTCGTAGAACAGCATGTGTAGGGATGTGAGTGTCTGATGGATAACGAGGTACCTAAATAACTTAACCTGGGTAGTAATGGGATAACTAATGAAAGAGGCACCGGTGGGCAATATCTGCTATGTGGTTTTCATGCTCACTTGTGTCCCGTAGGACCCCGAGTACTTGATTCCTATTCCTTGTTTATTCGCACTATCCACATTCGGGAGGCCTTATGGACCCCCCTGAGCCAGAGCTTGATTCATTTCTATTTCTTGGGGCCACAAAGTAGTTTGGGGCTTTGTTACTATTCTGTACTTATGCCATGCTTACTGTTTTATTAAGATTGTGCGTGGAGCACCTGTACTGTTTTGGATCGCGCCATGTTTTCGCGGTATCGACAAGCCCAGTCATATTTTCGGGTTCCCAGTCGTTTAGATCCGTCGTCGCAAACCCTGGGTCCGTTCCGGAGCCGGCCAACTTCGTTGCGGGTAGCTTAGTGGGGTGGCCCCCTGAAATATTTCTCAATTCTATGATTACTTTGTCGTGAATGCCTCGTTGGGTTTTGAGTTGGTTTTTCCGAGGTTGATCGAGTGCGTGTTGCTATCTGTGCACCCCTGCAGGGTAAATCTTTCTAAAAGCCGTGTCCGCGGTTATGGACGACTTGGAGCACAGTTTCTCGATCATAGACAAGTATAACTAAAGTACCGCTTTTAATCTGACTAAATACCTGACTAGTAAATAGTGAAATGCGCATGGAATGGTTAACAAAACTGCCAACGGATGGGTTGTTCGTCCACTTTCTCGTTGGTAAGCGAGAAGGACGATGGATCTGTTACTTATACTATTATAACTGTAGTCATCCGTCTATCATTGGTTAGGCAGATGGTTAGCGAGTTTCTATAGACTTGTTAGTTATTATCTTTTGCTGCAATTGTGTCACCCAGGTATATGTCCCCTTTAGAGGCATAAAGACTTGCTGAGTACCCCTAGGGTCTCACACGATAAATTGTTTGATTCAGGTGAACAGGTGTATTCGCAAGATGGATACAGGGTGGAGGAGACGGATGATGTTGGCAACGATCACTCGGTGTAGAGATTCCGGGAACGAGGATCCGTGAGATCTGTGGGCGGGACGTGTTTATTTATGTGGCATCTTATGCCAATTTGCTTCTTATCCGTACTCGGATCTTGTTTTCCGCTTCCACCTGATACTCTGATGTTTGATGTATGAGGAGTTATCCTAAACTATTATCTCTATCTAGGATATTTGGATCTTGCCGTATGGCGTTGCAATATTTCTATTTCTTTTAGATGGAATGGCTCTGTGAACAGTTGTATGGTGGCTTGCATACATACTCACTTGTGTATGTAGTTGATCCCTTCGCCTGCCGATTACGCCGCTCGTTCTTGTCCCGATGTTCTGAAAGTGGTTAGGACGGCCGAAAGGTCTACCCGTGAGTGGCCCCTGGGCCCCATCGTACTATTTTAACCACTCTCGCTCATCCAGGCATGCAACTAAGAGCGTAATTCACCGAGGTAGTTACAATTGGTATCAGAGCCATCCCGCCCTTCAGGGTCTCAGCCAAATGGTCGTTGTCAGTCTAGCAAATATTTTTGGTAGCTATGTATACTAGGGAAAAACAAAACGTGAGAGTAGGACTGCTTCCATTTTTCTTCTTACCCACCCACCCACCCTTTTTCTAGTAAGGAAGTGTAACGTTTTCAATCCTCTTCTAAAAATTCAAACTAGGATTCACGTGTTCTGGGTTCCGTAGTACCATAGGTTGTGTGTGTGTGTGTGAATTCCTTATCTATCTGTTGCATCCAAATGTTATCGCTGTCTGCCTTTTGGTTATCAACTGTTGGTACATTCCATACCGACAGTCCTTTGTAAACCGACGTGATCTATCTGATTCGTTGTATACCGGTGCGATCTGTCTTACTCTTTGTTATCCGACGTTATATTGTTTGGGGTGTTTGTTTCCGTAGTTACTAATCTTTAGGTTCATCTTAAGAAGAAGGTGTTGGGATATGTGTGTTACTGATTCATGTACGGAGTAATGATTTGAGTGCAGGATGGAGTCGCGACCATAACACTACTTTTATCATTCGCTCTTGTATATTGAATTGGTAGAGTTACTAATCTTGATTCGTTAAGTGGTTTTGCACATATAGTGGTATCTTAATGCCGAAATTTGCGGAATTTTTTTCTTTGATTAGCTTGTGTACCACACTCCTTGTTCAGTCGTGTGCGATATGCTTAATATCTTCTAGGTGCTTTGAACTTTGTTGATATTTCAATATCATCTCAGTGAATTGTATCCTTTAATCTTGGTTAATTCCAATTTGGTACTATTTTGGATTATTATTATTCTCCATTATAGTACTGACTTGTGTTTTATATCAATCACAGGATGACACCACCACGCTATTCTGAGGAGGACATACCACCTGAACTAGGGGCTGCTTTGGCAAGTATTGCTAATGCCTTGGGATCAATGCAGCAGAACGAGCAGCGATTCGAAGAAAGTGTCAGGAGGAATGAGTTTGTTCCGCTACCTCCACCTCCCAAGCGAGGAGACATCAAGAGTTTTCTGAAGTTCAACCCACGCCAATTTGAGGTGTCTGATCAGCCACTTGATGCGGATGATTGGCTGCGTGAAATGTCAAGGTTGCTGATGACTGCGGATGTTCCTGAGCAAGAATGGGTAAAATGTGCCACGCACCTTCTGAAGGGAGATGCAGCTCTGTGGTGGGAAAATTACCTCAAGGCAGACCACTCTGGATTTCAGCCTACTTGGGAGCAATTCACTGCGGCTTTCAAAGAGCAATATATGTCAGAAATTGTCATGGAAAGGATGAAGGAAGTGTTTCTCAACCTCAAGCAGGGCAATGACAATGTCAATACCTATATCAGAAACTTCATGAACCTTTCTCGGTATGGTGGCGATGAGATCTCTGATGACAAGAAGAAGCAAAAGAGGTTCAGGCAAGGACTCAATGCATCCATCAAATATGCAATCACACATGCAAGGCCGGGGTCTTTTCTAGAACTCTAACATACAGCTCTGCAGGAAGAAGCAAGTAGGCAAGTGTTTGAGGAGTCAAAGAAACATAGCCGCGATGCAGCAAGCTCTTCAGCTATGACAGCTCCTTCTAAGCGCCGTGTCTGGGTTCCTAACACCCCACCGTCGCTCCCGGCTCCACCAAGACCATCAATCTATGCGGCAAGGCCACCAAACTCCTTCACCGCGGCTCCTAGGGGATACAACCACAACTACCCTGGAGCGCCTGGCGGAGTCCCTGGCTACGCTACTCCACGTCCACCTGGTGCTTTCTACACTTGTGGAAACACTGGGCATCAGCACTAGAATTGTCCAATGAACAACAAAGCTCTTCCTCCACCACCTCCAAGACCCACGGCAAGTTCTTCTATGGTTCGTGCACCTCCACCTCGGGCTCTCAACATCAACACCAAGCCCGGGTCTACGGTTGCTCGTGCCAACTGTGTCAACGTCGCTCAAGCCGAGCATGCACCTGGAGTTGTGATGGGTACGCTTCCCGTTAACTCAGTTCCTGCACGAGTTTTGTTTGATTCGGGTGCATCGCATTCTTTTGTTTCTCACAAGTTTGCAAACGAGAATGAGTTAGCAATGGATCCTCTCCCCAAGCGTTTAATGGTCCTTTCTCCTGGAGCAACAATGGCATCTTCTAAAATCAGCCATAACAATCAAATTGAGGTTGGTGGTTCTTCGTTCCCGACTTCCTTAATTATTCTGGGAAATTCTAACATTAATGTTATCTTGGGCATGGATTGGTTAACAGCAAATGCAGCTGTGATTGATTGTGCTAAACGCTTGGTTTCTCTGAAAATTCCTGAAGGCCATATAGTCTATTCTCCAAGTCTGACTCCTACTATTCAGCTTTTCTCTTTGGCGGCTCTGAATGATGATGCTATGGAAGCTATTCAGAGTGTTCCGGTGGTCTGTGAGTTCCCAGATGTTTTCCTGAAGAGTTGCCAGGTATGCCTCCTGATCGTGAGGTCGAGTTTGTGATTGAACTTGAACCTGGTACCGCTCCTATCTCCAAGCGGCCTTATAAAATGGGTCCTGCTGAGTTGGCTAAACTCAAACGTCAGCTTGATGAACAAGAGAAGTTGGGTTTCATTCAGCACAGTACTTCTTCTTGGGTAGCCCAACCATCTTTGTGAAGAAGCGAGACAAGACTGATAGACTTTGTGTTGACTATCGGGCTCTCAATGGTAAAACCATCAAAAATAAATATCCCCTTCCGCGGATTAATGATCTCTTCGATCAGCTAGCTGGAGCTATGGTATTCTCTAAGCTTGATTTGAGAAGTGGATATCATCAAATCAATATTTGCAAGGAAGATGTTCCCAAAACAGCTTTCACCACCCGCTATGGCTTGTATGAGTACACGGTCATGTCTTTCGGTCTCACCAATGCACCTTCCACCTTCTCGAGGCTTATGAACTCGGTTTTCATGGAGTATCTTGATAAGTTTGTTGTGGTCTATCTAGATGACATTCTAGTCTATTCTAAGTCAAAGGAAGAACATGAAGAACACCTTCGGTGTGTCCTAAACAAGCTTCGTGAGAACCGCCTGTATGCAAAGTTCTCCAAGTGTGAGTTCTGGCTGCCTAAAGTCACCTACCTTGGTCACGTCATCTCTGCCAAGGGCATTGCCGTCAACCCGGAAACTATTAAGACAATTGTTGACTGGCTTCCACACAAAAATGTCAAAGAAGTCCGGAGTTTCCTTGGTTTGGCTAATTACTGTTGTCGCTTCGTCCAGAACTTCTCGAAGATTGCGAAGCCTCTTACCGATCTCCTCAAGAAAGGCAAGAAATACCTTTGGACTCCTGCATGTCAAGCGAGCTTTGAAACACTCAAAGAGAAGCTCACTTCCACACCAGTCTTGATTCCTCCAGATACATCAAAGCCTTTCCAGATATTCTGTGATGCCTCATTGCAAGGATTGGGTGCGGTCCTTATGCAAGAAAAACAAGTTGTTGCTTATGCCTCTCGACAGTTGAAGACGCATGAGATCAACTATCCAACACATGACCTCGAGCTCGCAGCAGTTGTCTTTGCTTTGAAAGTATGGAGGCATTACTTGCTTGGCAACCGTTGTGAGATCTTTTCTGATCAGAAGAGTTTGAAGTATATCTTCACACAGCCTGATCTCAACCTTCGTCAGAGGAGGTGGATTGAAGCAATTAATGATTTCGATTTGACCATCAACTACACTCCGGGCAAAGCCAATATCATGGCCAATGCTCTCAGCCGAAAAGCTTATGTCAACAACCTCATGGTGGAAGAACAACAGCCTCTCTTGTGTGAGGAATTCCGCAAGCTCAACCTTGAAATTGTGGATCAAGGGTATCTTCTAAACCTTCTGGCAACCCCTCTCTTGGAAGAAAAAGTTCGCTCCATTCAACTTGGTGATCCTTACACTAAAAACATCCTCTCCAACATTCAGCTTACGAAGTATGAGTCCTTCCATGTTGACGACCAAGGCACTCTTTTCTTTGAACACCGGATGTTTGTTCCGAACTACCCGGGTTTAAGAGAGCAAGTTCTTAAGGAGGCGCATGATTCTGTTCTTTCTATCCACCCTGGCAGCACTAAGTTGTATATGGACTTGAAAACACAGTATTGGTGGCCTGGGTTGAAACGATATTGTGCCAAGTATGTCTCCGAGTGTGATGTCTGCCGCAGAGTTAAAGCTGTTCATCAGAAACCTTCTGATCTTCTACAACCATTGAAGCCTCCGGAATGGAAATGGGAGAAAGTAGAGATGGATTTCATAACTGGTTTTCCAAGGTCGCGGAAGGGCAACAATGCAATCTTTGTTGTCATCGGCAGGCTTTCTAAAGTGGCTCACTTCTTTCCCGTCAAGGAAACAATTTCTGCAATTCAGTTGGCTGAGCTCTATATCAATAGAATTGTCTCTCTGTATGGGGTTCCTCTTGAGATCAGTTCAGACCGTGGAAGCATCTTCACTTCCAAGTTTTGGGGAAGTTTCCAAAATGCTTTGGGAACAAAATTGAACTTTAGCACAGCTTACCACCCTCAGTCGCAAGGACAAGTCGAAAGGATCAATCAGATTCTAGAAGTTATGCTCCGTGCTTGCGTTATCTCTTTCGGCATGAAGTGGGAAGAATGCTTGTCTTATGCTGAATTCTCTTACAACAACAGCTTCCAGAAAAGTCTAAAGATGGCACCATTTGAGGTTCTCTATGGTCGCAAATGCAGAACTCCGATTGGTTGGTCGGGCGCAGGCGAAAGAACATTGTTTGGCCCCGACATTGTAACTCAAGTGAAGGAGAAGGTTCACATCATTCTTGAAAATCTGAAGATTGCTCAAAGTCGCCAGAAGAGCAACTATGACAGAAAGCACACGGACATGGAGTATGTCCCGGGTGATCTCGTTTACCTTCATATCACTCCCGTGAGAGGCACGCACCGGTTTGGTATCAAAGGAAAGCTGGCTCCTAGATACATCGGTCCTTTCAAAATTCGTGGAAGAAGAGGAGAAGTTGCTTATGCTCTTGAGCTCCCCAAAAAACTCAAGGTCCATGATGTCTTTCATATCTCTCATCTCAAGAAGTGCTTCAAGGATCCCGGAAGGACCGTGGACCATGAACTCATCAATCTCCAAGAAGATTTGTCTTATCAAGAACACCCCATAAAAATCCTTGAAGTCGCAGAAAGAAGGACTCGCAACAAGTCCATCAAGTTCTACAAGGTGCAGTGGTCGCACCATTCCGTTGATGAAGCCACTTGGGAACGCGAGGATGAGCTCCGTGCCAAGTATCCTACCCTCTTCGTGTCTTCTTCTTCTTCCTAGAATCTCGGGGCGAGATTCCTGTTTAGTGGGGGAGAGTTGTAGCATCCCATCTGTCTAACATATGTAATGCTACATGGTATAGTAATATAATGGCTACTTCCTACATATAATTGTTGCATCATAATTATATCATGCTCATGTCATCATGCCACCTTGCATTTGAGCATCATATAAAACCCTTTTCATTTGGTTCTTCTCTCATATGCATTAGTAATTGTATTTGGCTCTTGATATATTGCATTTGGTTCTTGATAAATGCTTGATGCCCAGGCTGAGTTGGGGGCATATCTTTTATTCCACTCCACCACCTTTCTTTGTCACCACCTTATAATTCCACCATCCTAATTACCCATGAGCTTTTACTTTCTTTTGGCATTTAATCTAGCTCATGTGGGTAGGGATGAATCCAATTATATTTTCCTTTAGCTTGGCCTTAATCCATATTTTGGAATGCATGTGTATAAATGCCATGATCATTATTTTGTTTTCACAAGATAAAACCTGGCATTTAATGCCCATGCATGGGCCATGCAAATCACCACCATTCTATTCTTTTTGGGTTTTACTTGGATTTTTTAGTGGAGCTTGGTCCCTTGGGAATCAATTCTTGTTTGCTCTATTCTTTTTTCTCTTACCCCAAAACCCTCACCATCTTGATCTTCTCTCCTTTCCATGTGCACTCAAATCATCACCCCTCACTTGTGAATGCTTCCATGCATGATCATGAGGGATCATACCTAAACCCTAGCCCTACCCTACCTCTCCATCTCACCACCTTTTCTTGCTTAATCTAGCTTTGATCATGTTAAACCCTAAATCCCTACCACCCTACCCCCTACCTCTCCTTATCCATCATCACACCCCTCCACCTTTGCTTGATCTTGGAGGATCTCCCCTAAACCCTAGCCTCTCTCTCTAATCTCTCTCTCTAACCCTAACCCTCACCTTGCTCTCACCATGCCGAGGCATCTCTCCCTCTCTCTGTCAGCAAGGGCCCACCCCAGCTCTCTATCTCTCCCCATGCCGAAGCTACCCCTCCAACCCTAACTCTAACCCTAGCCGAGCCCCAACCCTAGATCCTACCCGAGCTCTCTCTCTCTCTGCCAAGCCAGCCCCACACCGAGCCTGCTGCTCCTTGGCCTCGCCCTGGTCCCACCTGGCAGCCCTGGCCTCCCTACCCCTGCCACGCCTGACGTGAGCGTGAGGGAGAAGAAAAGTGGTCGAAGCCACCTTTCCACCCCGAGCTGCCCCACGCCACCCCTCTCCTCTCCCGTCCATATCCACTCCCCCACGCCTCCTCTATCGCGCCAGATCTACCCCAGGACGCTGCGCCGTTCCCTTCTCCCCCTGCCACCACTTCTGCTCCAACTCCGGCCACCCTCGGCATCGGCTTCCCTCACACGATCCAGGCGGTGGGCGTGGATCTTTGGGTGTTGAGGAAGCCGAGGAGATCCTCTGTATCGCCCCCGTGCACAGCAGCGAGGAGGAGGCCGTAGATGCCGCGCCCGCTTGCCGTCGTTGTCCTGCTGCTCCCCGGCCCGATCCGTCACCACCGTCCTCTCCGCCGTGAGCCCTTGATCCTCTCTGACAACCTCTCTCTCGCCGTTGCTGCCTAGCCTCGCCGGACGTTGTGCCGAGCACTCTCTGTGCACCGGCGAGCGCGAGCTTCTGCACGTCCCCGTGCCGCATCACGCTTTACCTAGCCGCCTATCCCCCTCCTAACAACGTCCTCTAACCTACCGCACTGGTTCCACCTCGCCGTGCGCGCGCACGAGGTCGCCAGATCGAACCCCCCGCGCTGCGCTCTGTCCCTGCCGAGCACGGACCGCTTGTCAGTTAATTCAGAGAAGAAGTACAGTAGCAGTGGCTACTTTGCAATTCCCCCCCCCCCCCGAAACCTTTTTACTGCTCAACCCGCAATCCATCGAGCCCCACAAGTCAGCCCCTTCGGTCTTTTTGCAAAGGCACCCGCAGAGTCCAGAACCCCAACCCGCAGTCCCCCGGATCCGCCACGTGTCAGCCGGCCGGTGGCGCTTTATCTGTGATGGGCCGCAGACCAGTCCCGCTTGTCACTCTCTGTGGCTGGGTCAACTCACGGTGCGGAAAGATTTTGCGCGTCGTTCACGCCCAGTCAGCAGCGGCCCCACCTGTCTGTGACTGTGGCTAAGTTTAGCTGGGTATAAAAAGTCTGGCAATTTTCTGTTTAATTAAAACATTTTCAGAAATGATTTAAATATGTTTTCAAATCTGTTTTTAATAACTTTTAAATTGTAATTCCAAATAATACAAATGATATATGTTTTGGAATCAGAAAAATGTGAGGAATTCAAATATGCCATTCAAACTATTATTTGAGCAAATTAAATTTTCGAAATTGTTTAAATGCAAGAAAATGCCCTTTTCTTAATCAATTAATAACTTTAAATCTATAACTCCAAATTTGACAAATAATATGTCTAAATCGATCAGCGCGACGAGCCTGTTCTAACTATACATTCCTTGTTCTAAATTGCAGCATGCATCATATAAATATAAAGTATACAGCAACTTATACCAAAAGGAATGGTGTTTTTGAGTTGTACCAAGTTTGAAACCGAGTGGATTTATTTTTTGTCCCATATTTTTCTATTCTATATTTTTTTAGTGGTGGATGTGTGCCTTGCGAAACTGGAGCCAAGGGCAAACTAATCAATAGTTGAAGGTAGGTATGTTTGATTTGGGAAGAGAAGACCCTTTACGACAAGTTTGACAAGAAGTTCGTGGTTTACTACGCAGTGTTCCTGTTATTAACACTTACCGGGGTTACCAGATTCAGTTGCTCTCCTTGGCTCTATAAACCATTGCTTTCTAACTTCAATACTTATTGCTCGAGGTGCCATAACTTCTAGGCGAGATTTGGCTTCCGATCCCTTTCTTAAAGAAAAGAATTATTACTACTTTCACATGGAGTGGAAGTTCAGAAAGCAGGAAAAAAAGCCTTTCAGCCTACTTCTACTTGAAAAGCTTCTTCGTCGACAAATTCTTATACCCCCGTTGTCCAGAACGAAGGGAAGGGTTAAAATGTGACTAAAACTCAATAAAATGCTTTATTCTTGTACCCCACACCTCACCCATGCCATGCTACTTTATTGCCATGTAATTTGTGCATCATTCATCATGGCATGCTTGTTTGCTTGTCGCATTTTATTCATATGCTTGTGCACTTTATTTATGTTGGCCCTTGTTTGTTTGGTTCTTCTTCGAATAGACGCCGAGCAGGGGAATTATCAGGAATCACAGGAGTTCTACCCAGATCCATCTCTCACTTCAACTGAACTACCAGACAAGCACTACCACATGCTTGCATACATATAGTACCTATTGCCTCTATCTTATTCTTGCATCATTGAGTCGCGATTGTATTAAATTGAATCCCAAGTACTGCATAGCCTTTACTTTTAAACCCCAATCAAGCTTGTTCCTCCATCCCATGAGCCATTACTGTGAGTTGTTTGAGCCATGCGGGTCGTAGAACAGCATGTGTAGGGTATGTGAGTGTCTGATGGATAATGAGGTACCTAAACAACTTAACCTGAGTAGTAATGGGATAACTAATGAAAGTGGCACCGGTGAGCAATATCTGCTATTTGGTTCTTCATGCTCACTTGTGTCCCGTAGGACCTCGAGTACTTGATTCATGTTCCTTGACTATTCGCACTATCCACATCCGGGAGGCCTTATGGACCCCCCTGAGCCAGAGCTTGATTCATTCTTATTTCTTGGGGCCACAAAGTAGTTTGGGGCTTTATTACTATCATGTACTTATGCCATGCTTTACTGTTTTATTTAAGATTGTGCGTGGAGCACTGCATCGCTTTTGGATGCGGAGTGTTTTATGGTATCGACAAGCCAACCACACTTTCGAAGTTCCGATGCTTCTGGACATTGACGCAAACCTTGGGTCCGTCTCGGAGCCGGCCAACTTCGTTGCGGGTAGCTTAATGGGGTGCCCCCCTAAAATAGTTCCGAATCCTATGATCGCTTTGTCGTGAATGCCTCGTTGGATTTTGAGTTGGTTTTTTCGAGGTTGATCGAGTGTGTGTTGCTATTTGTGCACCCCTGCAGGGTAAATCTTTCTGAAAGCCGTGTTCGCGGTTATGGACGACTTGGAGCACAGTTTGTCGATCATAGCCAAGCATAACTAAAGTACCGCTTTTAATTTGACTAAGTACCTGACTAGTAAATAGTGCAATACTCATGAAATGGTTAATAAAACTGACAACGGTTGGGTTGTTCGTCCGCTTTCTCGTTGGTAAGCGAGAAGAGGATGGATATGTTACTTATACTATTATAACTGTTGTTCTAATTAACGGACATCCGTCTATCATTGGTTAGGCGGATGGTTAGCGAGTTTCTATAGACTTGTTAGTTATTATCTTTTGCTGCAATTGCGTCACCCAGGTATATGTCCCCTTTAGAGGCATAAGACTTGTTGAGTACCCCTAGGGTCTCACACGATAAATTGTTTGATTCAGATGAACAGGTGTATTCGCAAGATGGATACAGGGTGGAGGAGACGGATGATGTTGGCAACGATCACTCGGTGTAGAGATTCCGGGAACGGGGATCCG
This sequence comes from Avena insularis, assembly GCA_023614405.1. Classification (NCBI taxonomy): domain Eukaryota; kingdom Viridiplantae; phylum Streptophyta; class Magnoliopsida; order Poales; family Poaceae; genus Avena; species Avena insularis. Next base: position 204,064,640 of record CM042690.1, on the reverse strand, counting down.
TGAGATCTGTGGGCGGGATGTGTTTATTTATGTGGCATCTTATGCCAATTTGCTTCTTATCCGTACTCGGATCTTGTTTTCCGCTTCCGCCTGATACTCTGATGTTTGATGTATGAGGAGCTATCCTAAACTATTATCTCTATCTAGGATATTTGGATCTTGCCGTATGGTGTTGCAATATTTCTATTTCTTTTAGATGGAATGGCTCTGTGAACAGTTGTATGGTGGCTTGCATACATACTCACTTGTGTATGTAGTTGATCCCTTCGCCTGCCGATTACGCTGCTCGTTCTTGTCCCGATGTTCTGAAAGTGGTTAGGACGGCCGAAAGGTCTACTCGTGAGTGGCCCCTGGGCCCCACCGTACTATTTTAACTACTCTCGCTCATCCAGGCATGCAACTAAGAGCGTAATTCACCGAGGTAGTTACATCGCGTTCGCTAGGTTCATGGCAGTACCGCACTACGCCTACCTACAAATGAAAATGCCAGGTCCAAACGGCATCATCACAATCAACGGAAGCTTCGAGAGGTCCGACAGCTGCGATAGGGAATTCAACAGAATCACCCAGTCCTTCGGCATTCAGGTGGTCAGTACGGTGCTTGTGGTGGAACGAGCCGAAGAAAACAAGGTCCATGGGGTCCAGCGCCCAGTCTACTACCTTAGCGAGGTGCTCACGCCAACAAAACAACAGTACCCGCACTATCAGAAGCTAGCGTACGGCGTCTTCATGACAGCCAGGCGACTGCGCCACTACTTCCAGGAGCACCCAATCGTGGTGATCAATGACGCCCCGCTCGGGCATATCCTCAGTAACCCCGATGCCACCGAGCGAGTCGCACTTTGGGGAATCAAACTGTCTCCATGAGACATCACATACGAAAAGCGCGACACGATAAAGTCGCAAGTCCTCCCTGATTTCCTCGTGCACTGGATGGAGAACCAGCTCCCCGACAAACCAGATATGTCCTACCTCTAGACAATACACTTCGACGGGTCCAAACGAAAGGATGGAGCCGGCGCAGGTGTCATACTGACATCACCCTAGGGAGACAAGCTGAAATACATTCTACGAATGCAGTTCACTACCTCCAACAATGAAGCTGAGTACGAGGCTCTAGTCCATGGGATGCGGATGGCAAAAGCCTGCGGCGCCAAGAGGCTCATCATCTACGGCGACTCCAAACTGGTGGTCAACCAAACGATGCACGAGTGCGACGCACTGAGTGACAACATGATCGCCTATCGCGACCTCTATGACACACTCGAAGGGGACTTCGACGGCTGTGAGCTGCGACATGTGGGTCGTGAAAGCAATGAAGAGGCAGATCTACTCGCCAATATTGGCTCCACCTGCGCTCCCATACCACCTAGGATATTTCTCGAGCGTATCTCTGAATGCTCCATCAAGCCAAAGGCTCTAGAGAAGAAAGCATGCGTGTCCACGGACTCGGGGGCTACGCCACCCAACGAGCCAATGGCACTCGACGACCTGGAGCTCGATACAGGACTTGAAGGACCAATGAGCATCATGATGATCGAGCCATCCTAGACACAACCCTACATCACATACCTACTCAGCAAGAGGCTACCAGATGATCCGACTGACGCGCGACACATCGCGCGACGATCCAAGGCATTCGCCGTCATCAATGGCGAACTGTACAAGCGCATCGTACAATGAGTGCTCCAGCGGTGCATCTCCAACAGGATGGAAGGGCTGTCCTCCTCGACATCCATGAAGGCACTTGCGGGCACCATGCTGGTAGTCGTGCTCTCGTCGCCAAAGCCCTACGAGCTGGATTCTACTGGCCCACGGCCATGCACGACGCGAAGGACATCATCCAGCGCTGCAACGCTTGCTAGCGATTCATGGACAAACCTCACGCACCTGGCGCGGAACTTCGGCCAATACCGTTGGCTTGGCCCTTCGCACAATGGGGACTCGATATGGTCGGCAAGCTCCCAAAATCCTCGCGAGGAGGTTATGTCTACCTCTTGGTCATAGTCGACAAATTCACCAAATGGATCGAGGCCATGCCGGTGACAAATCAATCAGGAGCCAGCACCGTCAAGGCCTTCGAGTCCATTGTCTACTGCTTTGAAGTGCCACATAGCATCATCACGGATAATGGGACGAACTTCACCTCTAAGGAGTTCCAGGAATTCTACGAAAACCTGGGAATCAACATAAGCTACGCCTCGGTGGCTCACCCGCAGACCAACGGTCAAGTCGAAAAGTCCAACGGCCTCGTATGCGGCGGAATCAAGAAATGACTTCTTCGACCACTCGAACAAGCTGCTGGATGCTGGCCAAACGAGCTGCAATACGTACTCTAGAGCTTATGCACAACTCCAAACAGTGCCACGGGATACACCCCGTTCTTCATGGTGCACGGTGCTGAAGCGATGCTACCCGCAGAAGTACGCTACAAAGCCCCACAGGTAGTAGCCTACAGCAAGCAAGAGTCAACTATCGCACTCGAAGACTCCATCGACCTCCTCGATGAGGCGAGAAAAATTGCAGCGGAGAGATCAACGATCTACCAGCAAAATCTCTACAACTACCACAACTGAAAGGCTACGCCCCAGATCCTTCATCGAAGGAGACCTCGTCCTGCGACTAAAGCAGCAAGGGCATCTCAAGCTCGAGTCCCCTTGGGAGGGACCTTATGTGGTTACAGAAGTAATCCCAGGTGGCGCCTATCACCTTAAAGATCTCAAGACAGGAGTCGCATACTCCAACCCTTGGAACGTCTCGCAACTGCGTCGCTTCTACCCCTAGTCGTTTTTCTTTTTACATTACAAATAAGGCTATTCAGCCATGCTACTTAGCCACACATTGTATCGCGTACTACTCCACGAATAAATAAAGCTAAGTGCCCCAAACTTTGTGTTTCCCTTATTTTCTCACAATTTTATTGCTCAGGGGCTGCGCCACCCTTTACACTCTCATTCTACGAACAAATCGTAGTATCCCGAGTAGCTGACACAACAACAATCGAACCCTTGATAAACACCAACCCAGTTGCAACGCACCTAACAGGTTGGCAAGGTGCTAAGATAACATAAGTCAGGCTAACGAAAAGGAACTGAAGAGTGCAAACACACTCGCAAAATATAAAAGCTAGCAAGCTATTCACATATCAATGAGTATTAATTACATCCAACATATTCATATGAACTTTACAACACTTGTACAACTATGTCCAGGATACAAATCATGCTACTGCTGCAACAAGAGAACGTTCGTTTGTTCCTCAAAAAAGTCGACAATTTCTTCCGCTGGGCGATCAACCGCTTGGTAGTGCGGAACCATGTCCCAGGTCATACCCTCTGGCAGAGGTGGCGGCCCAGCGGCAACAGCCACAACATCTACATCCGGCCTATACAGTCGCACCCGTGACAACGCAACCTTAGCACCCGCTACTAACTATCGTCGCACACACTCGCGAACCGCACTCAAATCCTGGAAATTTGCCAGAAGAGCCAGCAGGCTTGAAGGGACGACATCCAACGGAAACATCGTTTGGTAGATATGCCTAAGGCACGACTGCGCCTTCTTCAAAAAGTGAAGTACTCAAGAAGAACGATCCTGCAGGGTTGCAAGCGCGATCGCACGATCATGGTCCACCCAAAAGTACCCACTCGTATGTAGTTGCTCCTGGGTCAGGCCATTCATTCGAATGGCAATCCGGTCTTTCTCATCCTACGGATGACGAGCACTAACAACTACACCAAGCAAAAGGGAAAATATGAAGACAAGGCATCACCGCGGTTGACTAAAAGAAAAGATAAGAGTGCAAAAAGCTAACATTTGAACTGCTCACTCAGCTGCGCCATCTCCTCCAAGAGATACTACTGGCAGGTGGTAGCCTTCTCCTCCTTCGACTTCCATACATCCGCGCTACCGCGGAGGATGGGCAACTCACGCTCCAGTTGCTTAATGCGATTGCACAGTCACGAAAGCAAGGACAACTCATCCACCTTTGAGCGCGGTTGCGCCAAGGTTTCATTGGTGGGTGGAGGATCGCGAGGATCACTCGAAGGACCACTCAACGTACCCTATCACAAACCAATCAAGAGAAAATAGGGGACCAATAAATACATTGATAAAAGGCTAGAATGCATTCAGGCACGACAAAAATCTCAACAGGGATACTCCCACAAAAGCATGGTTTCAACACGAAAGTAAAACTACAACTATTACAGGATAACTACTGAGGAGCAGTCTGCTTCTTCGACTTGGACTTGGACTTCGGGGGCCTCATCGAATCCGTGGCGGTCTCTGACGCCGTAGACTCTCCAATGCCAGCCCCTAAGGCCGAAGACTTCGCTGCATTCTTCGCTCGCTGCAGCTCCTCAGAGTATTTGGCGACTGTATTGATGAGCTATGGCCCATATTTACCATAGCCAGTAGCGAAGGGAGCAAACACTACCTATTGGCCATCCGCGCCGATGGGCATCGTCTTGGAGATCGTGGCGGGGTCTAGCTCCATGCCATGGGCTTGCACCATCGCGAGTGCCATGGTGGCGCCAATAGATTGCTGGGAGTTCCTGAAGTCCATGGGAATACCCCTAGCAATGGATTCCACCAGGTCCTCAAGATTGCCAATCAGCTCAGCCTTGGGGGTTAGATCCCTGCGTATGCGACTGAGCAAACCCTTGGCCTTCATCAGCATCCCTTGAAGGGAAGCGTTGTGGTCTTCGACAGCAGCGACAACACTAGCCAACGCATCGTCGCGACAAAGGGCCTGGGCATCAAAGCTCAGGCTGCTGACATCTACACACAACAAAAGTGTTAGCACACTAACACGATATCGAAGCAAGAAACAACGAAGATTTAGCTGAAAAGAGTACCTGAGAGGGACTTAGCAATCGATAAAATTTGCTCCTCGAGCAACTTCTCCCTCTCGACATTGGAGACGTGCAAGTCCTCTTCGTGCTTTTGCAAGTCTTCTTCGTGCTTTTGCGACTCCTCCAGGGCCACAATTGCTTCGTCACGTCTCTTCGCCGCCATGGCAAGCGTCTTTTCGAGTGAAGCAGCATGACACAGAAGCTCGTTATGCTCAACTGCAAAAAACAGGACGTATCATCAATCGAATCCAGAAACTTCACCAAGACAAAGATAAAGGCAAAACTAACCTTCAACAACGTGATGGCGATTGTCCAGCCGCGCATGTTGTCGACCCATGCCCAAGACTTACTCCGCCAGGAGAGCAGCTTCCTTCACGATGAGCTGCATCGGAAGAAAACAAAGTTCAGCAACAACACCAAGTATATATTCGACTGCCAAAGCAGCAAATGGATGCTTACATGGTCCTCTAGAGACTCCAAAGATGACTATTGCGCAGTCATCCGGGCAACCACCTGGTGTCCCCCAGCATGCAGGGAACTCGATGAGTTATGCCCGGAGTGGGCCGCCAATGGAGGAGAGGAAGATCATTCAGCCACATCCTTGGCCTTAAAGTCTACGACTCCAGATTCCTTCACAAATTGGACATCGCCGGAAGACGACGACGCCGCTTGACTACAAAACACATCCAGCAAAAACTTCAGGGAATGCAACTCCAAAAAGAAACCAAGGCAAAGTCGAAAACTTACCAGTCAAATTTATCAAGATCGAAGGATTGCTCCTCCGACTCTTACGACTCCTTTGGCAGTCGCAGCTTCTTCCGGGCAGGAGGAGCCATGGAGCGCACAAGAACGGCAGGGATTCGCTCCTCTTCAACAATAGAAGGGCCTTCTGGAGTCGACGGTGATGAGGCATCCGAGTCCTTGCTGCGGGAACGCTTGCGAGTGTCCGGGTCGCTGGACTCGGGGGTTCCCTCCTCCTCTTCGATTGGGACGGTCGACTCCGACTCGTCCTCTTCATCCACCTCGCGAGGGATAACCCCTTAAGGACAAGGGGGCAAATTGGGAGACACCTTCCAGTCCTGCATTCAGAAGATACAATATTATATATCACAACATCGTAAAAGGCAACCGAAAACGAAAGCTACTTCGTCATACAATTCTACCTCAGGAGGAGGGTTTGAGGCGTCGAAAGAAGGCACGACTGGTTCGCCTGGGAGAACCTCCTTGGTGGTGTATTTGGTCACCAGTCGCACCCTCTTATCAACCTCACCCGCAGAAATGCCATCGGCAGATACACGAGTGGCATCGTTCGCACCGGCCTAGAGGAACATGGGGTGGACTCTGGCCTGCAGAGGCTGCACACGCCAGCGCAACCATGTGCGAATGAGGGCAGCTCATCCCTCTTCTTTGCCTATGTGACTCTCGAGGTCGCAGACGCGCTTATACAGCACCTCTGTTTCCTCGGACTCGCCAGGCATCACGATGTTCTTCCAAGAGCGCCTCCTTTTGCACGGCATCGCGGGATCGAAGGGCACGAGTCCGTAGTGCTCTCCGTCGGTCGCGGATGTAGAACCACTTGTCTCTCCACCCTTGGACGGACATCGTGAGTTTGATATCGAAGTAGGTGACAGAGGAGTTGACGTTGATTCCACAGCCTCCTACGTCGTAGACTACCGAACTGGACGCCGACTGGCGTTTCAGCTTAAAAAGCCTCTTAAAGAGGCCAAAGTGCGACTCGACTCCGAGCCAGCACTCACAAAGAGTAATGAAGCAGGAGATGTGGAGAATACAATTTGGGGATAGCTGATGCAGCTGGAGCCTGTAGAAGCAAAGGAGGCCCCTGAAGAAAGGATGCAGGGGCAGAGAAAGACCTCGGATGATGAACACAAGGAACATCACCCGGAAACCAGGAGGAGGACAAGGGATTACCTCCTCGCCGGGCACTCGCGAGTCGTCTTCCACAGAGGGAAGAACTCCATCTCGGCGATGGAGATGCATCTCGGCGGGCTTGATGATGGAAGCACGCCAAGCACCATTGGTAACGCGGGTGCCCGTGCCCTTCTTCTTCCCAGCGCCAACGGCGCTGGTGCTCACAGTGGTGGTGCCTCCCTTCTTCTTGATGGCAACAATGGTGGCCGTGGACCCAGCAGCGGCGCCTCCCTTCTTCTTGCCCATCTTCCGATGGCGATGAGAACGGCGGAAGTAGCTGGGGAAGATACGGAGCTGGTCCAGCGCCGCAACGAGAAAGTGCACAAGGAAGCAGAGAGCAACAACAATGGCAATAGAGGCAAGAATAGAGAAGACAGATGGGGAAATTACCGAAGCTGCGCTGCTACTTAACCTCATCGCAAACACCATCCAATGGCCAGCAAAAACCCTACTATACGCGTAGCGCACATGGCCATCGACACGTGGCGAAGCTGAAGCACGAACCGTCCCCCCACTATTCCCATTATGCGCAGAAATCAAGGAGACGCAGTTAAAACAGAAGATTACGCATGCCCGATCAAATCAAAGTCAGAACGTGGGACCCACCACTCGTCACGTCCCGTCAAAGCCGCTCACGTGGGCAACTAAGGTCATCACGTCGTCATCACTGACGTCATTGATTTCAGCAGTAGAAAATTTTGACTACTTTAGTCCTCGATCGAGTCTTCGACTCAGCCAAGCACTCGGAGGCTACTCCCATAGGGAGCGCTGGTCATGCACCCTACGATTTATCTTTATGCAGGTATATGAACATTCAGGACATACCCACCACTCAAATATACGATTAGATTGTGGATTATGGGTTACTCCCATAGGGAGCACCGAAAGCAAATCCGACTGAAACAAGCAACAAAAGACGACAGCAGACGCAAAAAGTCTTTAGTCCCCGCTTGAGTCTTTGACTCAACCAGGCACTTGGGGGCTACTCTCATAGGGAGCGCTGGCCGCGCATCCTATGATTATTTGTACATCGTACTATGTGTTGATAACATCCATACTCGAATGCTATGGCGAATCCGCCTCATACTTTCCCTACAAAGAGATTGCGTCTCCTGGACCACCCGAACCATCTCCGCGATGACAAAAAATTCGGATGCCGCGCTTACAGCGTGAAGATAAGACCTGAATAAGGCTTGTCAATGCATCTGCTGCGCACTACCAGAAATATATCCGTACCTACAAGTGCGATGAACATGCCTTGACGGACGCGTCAAGTGCTCACACTTATACACTGGAATTCGACTCCTGTAAGACCTCCGTGGCCTGAGTCGAATTACACCAGCACTTTTCCGAATTCGAGTCCGAGGACTCGAGTTTGAGTAGATTGCGTTGTTTTGCCCTAAGGCAGTTAATTGATACCGATACATCGGATAAATCAGGCACGTATATCAACAATCCCTATGACATGAACAGAACACTCGAAAAATGCTCAATCATGCACTCGAAAGGCTTCATAAAGTCCCCAGTCGAATCTGCGATTCCACTGGACACTCGGGGGCTACTGACATGGGTATACCCTACAGGTACTCGAGTTTGGTATATATGGTCCAGATACGGCGGAAGCCCACGGCGTTGCCAAGGGCCAATGGAGAATTCGAGTGGCCCACGGACTCTCAATTGCTTGCGAGACAAGAAGAAGCTTAAGATAGAAAGTTCAAAGGGAAAACCCTAATCTGTAACCGACTCGACTTGCTACCCGAGACCTAGCCTGTCTATATAAAGGCTAGGAGGGGGTGGTGAGGAGGACACACGCAACCCTAGTTTCCACAACTCTCGCCAGATTGCATCTACGCGGCCCTATAATCTTCGATTCCTTCATTAATTCCAAGAGCAGACAAGCAGGAGTAGGGACCTCTACGAGGCATGAACCTGGATAAAACTTGTGTCCTTGTGTGCTTGTTTGCTAGCCGACTGATGCCTCTAGTGCTCCCTCCTTCTCCAAAACCCAAGTCCATAATAATGGGCATTGACGACTTAAACCCTCATCACCCGGGCTCAGGTCCAGCTAAGCAGTGGAACAAGAAGATCCATACCGACTCCAATTTCACGACGTTGTGCATATGGTGGAGAAAGCTCTACCTTGTTGCACACGTTCCAAACTGGGGAACACACATGAGAGGGAGAGAGGGAGAGAAGGCAAAAGCCAATGGGATGATATTGGGAGGAGGAACCTCCCACATATATATAGGCGAAAAGGGGGCACTCCCTCCCTTCAAGTCCTAGGGTGGGACTAAACCATGGGAGAGGAAGGAGGGCTGGCCACCGGCGGTGGGTAGTGGGCCCCACCCCACGCGCGACATAGGCCCATTAGGTGGCCTTTTGCTCTTTTATTTATTTAAATATATACTAATTACTTAATTCTTTTAATTAATAATAAACACATATTAAACAATACCTTCACTTCGAAACACCTTTGAAGCCCTCCGAACAACTTCGGTTTCTCTTCGGAACAATTTCGGTTCTCTCTCTTCTATTTCTCCTCTAGTATCGGATCAACCCTCGGCGTCTCTACCCTTAAGTGTGACACCCTAATGGTACGGGAATGCTCAGACATGATCAAGATTTCTCTCAGATCAATGACCAATAGCGGTGTCTGGAAACTCATGAGGGTCCCTTTGCATTCCACGAATAACTTGATCGCTTGAACCTTAAGACGTTGAGTCTCATTCCCTTTGCACTGCGATACCTGGTTTGTCCAATATCCGATCTTCGGTATCAACATACCTAGTACGATCTTGTTATTGACAAACACATTTACTCGTTTCCATGATATTATATCCTCATGACCTAATCTCATGCTTGCAAGCTCATTGATATAATCTTCACCAAGTGGGTCCAGAGTATCTATCTGTCACTCGGATAGGTAAATCCTGATCTTGATGCATATGCCTCAACATATCCCTTTGGAATACTCAATATACACCTTTACGATCAGCCTATTACGGTGTGAAGATTGATGCAATCAAAGCATCCGCGGGAGATAGTGATTAAACTTGATCTCACGGTCGAAGGACTAAGTTATTATGCTTTGCTAGATATTGCAATGCTGAACTTTGTGACTGGATCACATTGCCATACTACGGTTGGGTGCATGTACATCACATCATTCATCTAATTAAGTGACATTATTGTCAGTTGCCATAAAAGTCCATGATCGCAAAACCTCGATCATCAGCTTCCCGATGAACTAGTCTTCTAGAGGATACTAGGGACTTGGTTTGTTTATATACCACATGTGTATTAATGTTTTTACTTAATACAATTATAACATGGTATAAAACTATTATAAACATATGAGATATATCAATAAAACTAACTTTATTATTGACCTCTAGGGTATATCTCCTTCAGACGGACGTGACCTCCTCACACACTCCTACTTGCGCTCGTCGACGGTGGCTCCCCGCTGTGAGCGACGGCAGTCTCCTCCTCTCATTCTTATCTGACGCGGCGCAGTGCTGATCCCCGTGGTGGTGCGCACGAGAGAGGATGTGCACTGTGGTTGTTAGCTATTCAAGGAGAGGGGATAAGGCTTGTGCGCCGTGTGTTGGAAAAAAATCACGCGGGAGCTACCGACGAACGTTGGATTAATTTTTGCGAATCGCAGCAGCCACCGCACGGGAGAAATGATATACTGCGTCTTCTCTTATCTTTCTCCTTAACTCGTACAGTACTTCTTAATACAAAATATTGAATACCTTCCATAAAGAAAACCATGAGGCCGTGATCTCTACCCCCACACGCCTTATTTGCTCGCGCCATGTGGCAACTGGAGAGAGGGGTGACAGTTTTCGTCCTGTTTTTACTACATAATTGGATAATTATCAGTTATCTTTTTTTGGATAAACTGTCTTATATTAAGCATGCAAGCCATCTTATTAAAACCTTCTAGTCCTCTCAGGTACCCTGATAAGAAAAAAGAGTATGTCTGAACCTTGTAGCCCGTCAAACAATTGTAGCATCGTTTACAAGAGGTTGTAGATGCCAATGGTAGAGACGATGTCCATGCAGCCAGCAAACAGGGCCACTGATTCAGTCCACCAAATTGTTTGTCCTTTGCAAGCTTCGATAACCTCCATTGAATCACCCTCTGCAGTAATATTATGACATCTCATTCTACTTGCCAAGTTAAGCCCTTCTGTCATTGCCGTAGCCTCAGCCATAGAGGTTGAAGATACACGAGGCAAGAACTTGCATGATGCCGCCACAAAGTTGCCCTAGTAATCACAAAGAACTGCTCCAACAGAACCAGAATAGGAGTCCAAATGAAAAGAAGCACCAGCATTCAACTTAACATGCCTTGGTTCAGGACGTCGCCACATCTGATCATTGGTGTTGCTAACCGAAATAGAGAGCTTTGAATGATTCGTGACTATAGACATGATGGAAACTTACATTTGACCAGGGGAGGAAATTTTTCTAGGACCACCGAACCTGATCTTCCATTGATCATAGCGTCATCAATCAAATTAATGAGTCCTAGGGACTGCCACATCTCCCTTGCCGTTGCACATAGGAACAACATATGCTTCACATCTTCAGGTCCTTGTGAGCAAAATGGACAGCCACCTGCTTCACCAATATGGCGATTATAAAGGATCGACTTCAAAGGCATTATTCCATGTAAGGCACGCCATAGGAATATTTTGATTTTTCTAGGTAGTTTAAGTTGCCACACAATTTTCCATACCGGATTAGACGCTGAAGAACCTGGAATTGCAAGTTGGCTTTCCAACGGTCCAAAAGTATGCATCCATTGCATATGCTACCCTGATCACACTGTGTACATATCATGCTTGGTGTGGTGCCAAGAAATAAAATCCTCAAAGCCCTGATCATTGATTGGTATGTGCAAAATTCGATTAGCATTCACAGGAATAAACAAGGATCTAATGAGTTCTTCATCTCACTGTCTCGTGTATGGGTCCAACAGTTCACATACTTTGGTCAGAATTGCTCCTCCTCTAGGGGTCACTACCATCCTAGTAGGGATCCTCGCAATCCAAGGATCCCTCAATATATCAATTTTCTCCCTGTTACCCACTCTCCAAATAAAACCTTTCTTGAAGGTAGTCAATCCTGCCAGAATACTCTAACAAGTGAAGGAAGATCCCGCCCTCGGTCCAGCCTTTAGAATATCACCATTAGGGTAGTACTTATCTCTTAATACACGAGCACAGAGAGAACCAGGAACAATGATAAGCCTCCATGCCTGTTTAGCTAACATAGCCAGATTAAAGGAGTGGAAGTCTCTGAAACCCATGTCTCCCTCACTTTTTGGGTAACACAACTACCACCAAGCAAACCAATGCATCTTTTTACCATTTTCATCATCAGCCCACCAGAAATTTGCAATAGCCTCCATCATTGTTTTGCACACACCTATGGAAATTTGAAACATTGACATTGCATAAACCGGAATGTCTTGAGAAATCGCCTTAATAAGGATCTCCTTACCCCCAATAGATAAATGTTTCTCCTTCCAACCATTGATGCGCTTGATAATTCTCTCGATGAAGTGCTCAAAAAAATCACTCTTATCTGCCCCCCACAATTGCAGGGAGGCCCAAATATTTATAAAAAAGAGCCTCTGTATTGATATGTAGCGTCTCATAAATTTCTCCTCTCGTGATTGCATGTGTATTTGGAGAAAAGTAAATTTTTTATTTAGCCAAACTCACCAACTGCCCTGAATTTGCACAATAGGTATTCAAGACTTGCTGTAAGAAAATTGCATTATTCATATCCACTCTCATGAAAATCAGGGAATCATTACAAATAAAATGTGTGAAACTGAGGGTGCATTTCTGTACACCCGTATCCTATCAACGCCACCAACTTCTTCATAGAACAACAAACTCGAAAGACCTTCCGCACACAAAAGGAACAAGTACGAAGAGAGAGGGTCTCCTTGATGGAGGCCTCTAGTAGGTACAAACATATCCGTATCCTCCGAATTAAATCTCATATGATAACGCACTGAAGTATACTTTTAAGAATATCTTTTCTTATTTACTGAAAATGGTGTTTTAAAAAAGAAAGCGAACCAAAACACTCAAAGAAATGGAGATATTAGCAAGACAAAGAGAGCCCACAAAGTCATAGCCCTTAGAGCCCAGTTACTAGTCAAGTGTCGGCCCAAGCTCCCCACTCCGCGACCACCATTGCCCGTCCCGTTCCTTTCGCCGGAAACGTCAGCTCGCCACAACCCACCGCGCCGGCGCCACCCGCTTCTGGATCCCACCCCGCCGCGGATCAATCCCGCTGATGGGAGTGGTGATCGAGAGGGAGGAGTGGGTGCTTACCCCCCTCGCCTACCCGCTGCTCTCCGCCGCCTCACTTGCCGCCGTCCTCCTCCTCCCTTACTTCTCCCGGTCTCACTCCGCCGTCGTCGCCCCGTCGTCTCCCTCCCCGTTTGACGTTGGCGCCACCCCGTTCATCCGCTTCCGCCGCGCCTTCCTCCTCCTCTTCTCCCTTGCATCCGGTAAGCATTACACCTGAATCCCCTACCTTTTTTTTTGAGTCAGCAGCGAGGAGGGGAACTCTAATGATGCTTGTTGTTGCTATGTAGTGGTGGAGGGGATCCAAGCAGTTTTCGGGGAGGATGAGTTCGTGCGGTGCGGCTTCGGCAGGGACCAGATGGCCGTGCGCCTTGTGGTGGCCACGGTCGCCGCGCTCTTTCTTGGCGGTGCCTCTGGCATTGTCTCCGACAAACTGTGAGTTTTTCTAAATACTGTGAGTTGTTCATGTAGATCGTGAGTTTTCGTCGTTAGATGGTGGGAAGTTTTGTGTGAATTGTTCAAAACCTGCATATTTGAGTGACATAGCATTGCAGTTCAAAACACTCACAATCAGATTCCAATGTTTGAACCGAATGTAATTCCCCGTTTTTATCTGCGTAGGTGCCTGTCTGAAATGTTAGTTGCAATATGAGAACTCTACTAGAGAATTCTGCATGGTTTTTGTACCGACTAATTCCATATTGTCTGTTGACCAGAGTCCATATTAAAGTTATGTTTGTTCATTTATGCCTCACCTCACAAAAGCTTTTGGAATAAGGTATATAACTGTACAAGTAACCTATTTATAAATGGACACACCTCTCAAGCACTAAGTTTGTTACTTATCAATTCTCCTTTAAGATGTGTCTTCATTCTCCTTTAAGGAAAGCCTCAGCATGAGATTTTGATAATGCAGAGTGTTGGTCATACTACCAAGGATAGTCTATAACTTAGTGTAGTTAAGTGTTTGTATATTGTGCCTCTGGGTATATTTCTCTTCCATCAGTTGGTCCGTGGTACTATAGCTTGATAATATGTTATGTTTTTCTATTATGTGTATCTCCGTAGATTTAAAGTCCATCAGGCACTTAGTTCTTCTTTCCGTATTATGTTAAACGAGTGTCTGTTTTATCGTTTTTATTAGTATAACATTTTGTTTACTAATGTTCGTAGAGGACCACAGCGTGCTTGCATAATTTACTGGATGCTTCAGCTTGTGGTGGGTATCTTCAAAAGTTTCAGTGTGCTTCGTTGTGCATGGATCAACAATTTCATTTTGGCTGTTGCGTCTTCAATGTTCTCCTTCTGTTTTGAGACATGGATTGTGCTGGAGCATGAAAAGGTTTGTGTTTCCTTAAACATCTCTTGTTGCTATTACTGCCTTCTTCAATGTTATTCCAGTTTTAACCGTTTTATCCTGATTTTTCAGCAAGGCCAGAAGCAAGATTCGCTGTTTGATACCTTTTGGCTGATGACGTTCTTTGAATCGGTATCCCTAGTTGGAAGTCAAGGAATCACCAACCTATTGCTTGATGATGATGATGAAGGAATCTTGCTTCCCTACTTGTTTGCAGCCTTAGTGTCAATAATAGGAATACTGTATATCAGAAAAGCACCAATTGCCAGTACAAATCAGCATGCAGCTGTCATTGGAAGCTACCAAAAATCTTTTTTTGCTCATGTCCTCAGAGGTGAGTGGTGAGTATATCATCTTGTCTATTTTGCCATGCTTTCTGTATCACAGTCATTAATACCATCAACAAAGTAATGTCCATGAATATCTAAACGATGAAGCAGCTAAGAGATATACAATGATCTGTCATAGTTTCACGCTTTGTATTTGAGACTATTGAGATTTCTGTATTCTTTCTGACATGGGTTTCTTGAACTATGCTGAAATTTAGGAGTTGCCATGGTTCAATAAGAAAGCTGTAGTAATCTTGTTATGTGATAAATGGGACTTGTGATGTATACCTCTGAAGTGTACATCATCTAGTCAAACTTGTTGGTGCTTAAGCATTTCATTTTCACTTCTGACAAGATTTTGCTGCTTGTTTCAGACAAAAGAGTGCTGATTCTGGTCTTAGCTCAAGCAAGTGTCCAGTTCTCTGTATCAGCCTTTTGGTTCCTCTGGGCACCAACAATATTGGTATGAGTTCTTACCAAAATATATTCTGCAAGTCTTCCTTGCGTGGTTCTGTTTGACTAGGGTTTTGATTGAACACTAGTCACAATTATACACTCATCATAGATCTGTTACTATAACAGGCTGATGGAAGGGATGCTCTTCTGCCACTAATCTATCCATGTTTCCTAGTCTCGAGAATGCTTGGAAGTGCTGCTTTTCCATGGTTTTATGGAGCCATGGCTCCTCTCCAGAATGAGGATAGCTTGACAATAGCATACGTTGCCGCTGGGCTTGCTTTGTCGATTGTAGCTTATGATTACCAGGTATACCTTAACACCGATGTATTGCAAGGCAACATACTTATACCACATGAAGTTTGCGCCATGAGTCCAACAAGTCTTGTTTCTTTCAACAGGAGATAGGGACACTGGTGATACTGTTCTGCGTCTTCCATGCATGTGTGGGCTTTATCTTACCATCGCTAGCAAGGTTTAGGACACTGTAAGTGGAACGGTGTAACTAGAATTTAAGTTGAATTCACTTTTCTTAAAGATTTCTGTTTACATGCCTGACACTGCTGAAGGTACCTGCCAAACGAACTACGTGGGGGCATGATGAGCTTTTCGCTAGCACTGGCAAATGCACCTATCTTCATTTTCCTTTTACAGGTAATAATTAACCTTGTCTTGGCAATCAAAGTTTGTTTTGCCTGGATATTGGCACAATGTTTGAGAGCATTCCTTTTAATTTTATTTATCTGCAGGGCGCCTACCATCGGAACATGGCCAATTCAACCATTCTAGGCCTTGCAGCCTGTGGCCTTTTATCAGCTGGGGGCTGCATTCATATGCTAAGGCGCTGGAGAAAGCACACCCGCCAAAATGCACGCAGTCTGTAGGATAGACTATGCAACCAGCTTCGAAGGTGTTCTGTATGTAGTATACTTGGGTTCTCAGCATTCTTCCTTGGCTTTCACCCATTGGGTCCTCACGGTTAACACTGTCCACGCTCTGAGCAGCGGTGCAGCATACCAGAAATTAGGTGCATGGTGTGGTTTCTGTTAAGGACAACAAATACGATCGAGGGCTAACACATCCTGTAGGCATGTTAAAGGGGCTGTAGTTTTGACACATACTCCAGTATGGCAATTGTACGATACAAAAGACCATCTCCATGTATACTTGACGCTGCAGGTTTACTATTGTTCATGCTGTCCCTGAATCTTTTGTACTTTGCCGAATATGTGGCCCTTTTGCGGAACTAATTCGGATTCTAGCCCTAGTTATGAACTCATTCCAGTTCTGGCCCCTCGTTTCGGTGGCAGGGATGGTGGAGCCGAAGTATAACAGTGATCTGATTCCTATTACTACTCCCTCCGACCTATATTAGTTGACTCGAATTTGTCTAGATTCAGATGTATCGAGACATGTTTTAGCTAGATACATCCGAATCTAGATAAATTAAATCAAGTATAATATGGGTCGGAGGGAATAATAGAAACAAGTTATTACAAAGTTTCAGGAATTAGATGCATGGTTTCTGTCAAGGAAAAAATAGATGGCTCAATCGAGGGCTAACACATCCCGTAGACATGTAAAGGGTCTGCAGTTTTGCCACATACTATGTGATTCTACGATACAAAAGATCATCTCCATGTATACCTGACGCTGCAGGTTTATTATGGTTCATCCTGTCCCTGAATCTTTTGTACGTTGCCGAATATGGCCTTTTTGCAAAACTAATTCGGAGTCTGAGCCTAGTTAGAAACTCATTCCAAATCTGGCCCCTCGTTCCCGAGGGAATGTGGGGCAAAGCATCGACCTGGTGCCGAAGTTGTAGAAATGAAGATCACATACACGCATGCCATTCCTTACAGTTTATGAGAAATAGTGGAGCTGTTTGGCACCGGCCTGCTATATGTCGGCTCTGTTTTTTTTTTTTTTTGAGAGAGCAACCACATATATTTCATTAATCAAAAATCAAGTTACATAGAGCAACACATGTGAAAACTAAAAGACAAACTGGATAAAATAAGTTACATAGAGCAACACATGTGAAAACTAAAAGACAAACTGGATAAAATGATTATCCTAAAAACAATGCAGATAAAATACTAAGAGACCGAGAAATACAAAACGATTTCTAGGTTTTCCCGCAAGAACCGAAGCTAGCGGCCTGCTATATTTCGGCTCTGTCCGTTGTGCCACCGAGATGCTTTACATTGCCGTTCTTCATGGCGCCGAACCGAGAGGCCAAATTCGCAATTTGTTTCAAAGTGGGGCCAGTCCTGGGATTAGTCACATGGAGGGGCCAGAATTGTTGGAAAAATACGAATCTTTTCACCAGCAAACCGTAGTGAATCGTACTACTACCGAGAACCATTTAACCTTTTGTTTTCGGCTGGAGGTTGCGTTGGTCCGCTAGCACTAGTACTAGAAAATAAGAATCGTATCTTCTCATCCCCAGCCCCTATGAAGAAGATCTGCAGATACTGTCCTGTACGCAGAAGCATTTGTTAGCAAGTGCTAACAACCCTGATTCGCAGATCAGCATATCCTTTTCTATCCAAGGACAAGAGATATCTCCGTCTCCTTCCTCGTGTCCCTGGCCCGTTTTTGCAACACCGAAATCTGGAGAGAAATCAGTCCAATTCCACCACCGACAGCAGCAAAATATCACCCTTATTCTCTCACACAGGAAATCACACGGCCGACCCCTCGGCGTCGTAGCAACCATCGGGAAGAGACGGGCGAAAACTAAGATAAGATAAGCCAACGTACAGGGAAACGGATGATGCATTAACCACTTCACTGAACACTGACGACCAGGTAAGTTCCCTGACGGCCAACCTTTCCCGTTGTGTGGCTCGACGGCGGTCTACGTGCCGGAGTCCGGTGCACTCGATCGACCAAGGTTTTGTGCCCTGCACGGCACAGGATTCGTTAGTAAATCATCAGCACGCGTACGGATCGAGGTGATGACGGTCAAAGTCAACGCGTGCGTGTGCGTAGCTTCGGGGTTAAGCTTCCTACCTACCAACGGCGCCGTGAAGGACCAAGTGAGCTGAACCTCCATGTGTGAGAAATAATGTGTAGGGGTATTGTACGGTATCTTAAAGGATCCGGTCTATCTCATTATCTATGGGGTAGTGTTACAATACATGTATAAGTATACGTTATTAGAATCCTATATAGATATGTCTATCATCCTCCCTCAATCTCAACAGGGGTACAAATATTGAGATTGCGTCTACAGAACTGAAACAACGGTAATGAGAGAGGTTTAGTAAATATTCTGCCAAGTGATCCTTGGATGATATGAACCGAATTTGTAACATCTTATGCGCAACTCTTTCTCGAACGAAGTGAAAATCCACCTCAATGTGTTTAGTCCGTGTATGAAATACTGGGTTCAAAGAAAGAAACGTTGCACCAATATTGTCACACCATATCACCGGTGGACAACGCTGAGGAACACCAAGTGCAGCTAGCAAGGCTTGTACCCATATTAATTCTGCAGTGGCATTAGCAATCGCCTTATACTCAGATTCAGTACTAGAACGAGACACTGTAGCTTGCTTTCTAGCACTCCAAGAAATCAAATTACCACCATAGAAGATGGCATATACCCCGGTTGATCGCCGATCATCAGAATTACCAGCCCAATCCGCATCGGAGAAAGCGGATAAAATATCAAGAGACGACGTAGGCCGTCTCAAGTGCAAACCATATGTCAATGTACCATGAACATATCGCAGAATACACTTCACTGCTGCCCAGTGAGTACAACGAGGAGCAGAGAGAAACTGACACACCTTATTCACCGCAAAGGCAAGATCAGGTTGGGTCATAGTAAGATACTGCAAGCCACCAACAATGCTGCGATAACGAGTAGACTCATCTGCTGAAAGTAAAGTGCCATAAATAGAACTCAGCTTATCAGTAGAAGCCATAGGAGTAGTCACGGGGGCACACTTCAACATACCAGCACGCCGGAGGAGCTCAGAGGCATATTTCTGCTAACTAAGATGAAGACAACCAGGGGAACGCTTCACCTTAATGCCAAGAAAATAATGGAGCTCACCAAGATCCTTGAGAGCAAACGAGGACCTCAGCTGGACAAGGATGCGATCACTAGCAGTAGAGGAGGAACTCACCACAATAATATCATCAACATAGACAAGCAAGAATATAGTGATCTCAGGCCTCTGTAAAATAAAGAGGGAAGTGTCAGCAGTAGATGCAACAAACCCAAGACCAGAAAGAACAGTACTCAACCGAGCATGCCAAGCACGAGGAGTCTGTTTCAGTCCATAGAGAGCCTTATCAGTCGACACATATAACCAGGACATGATAAATCCTCAAAACCAGGGGGCTGGCGCATGTATATCTCCTCCTCAAGAATGCCATGCAGGAAAGCATTCTGAATATCTAGCTGCCGAAGATGTCATCCACGTGTAAGAGCCATAGACAGCAGTAACCGAATAGTAGTGGGCTTGACAACAGGACTGAAGGTATCCTCATAGTCAAGTCCATATATCTGCTTAAACCCCTTCACAACCAAGCGTCCTTTGTATCTCTCAATAGTACCATCAGATTTCTGCTTGATCTTGAAGACCCACTTGTAGTCAATGATATTAATTCCATGGCGAGGAGGAACGAGTCGCCAAGTCTTGTTGGCTTGCAGAGCAAAATATTCAGTCTCCATAGCAGCACGCCAGTGAGCACAAGTCATAGCATCATGATGATTGCGGGGCTCATTATGAACAAGATCAACAGCCCGAGATGAATTCCAAGTGACGGTACCATCTGTCCGCTTCTTAGGCTCACGAACACCATGCATAAGTCTGGTGGTCATACCAGGAGGAGGGGTAGGTGATGCTGATGGCGTTGCACACGACGTGACAACCGATGGCAAGGCGGGCGACGTGGAGGAGGAGGTCATTGTGAGCGCGCTGGCGAGACGGGTGGACAAACAACGACCAGTGGAGGCGAGCCGGCAGGTGGAGGGCCTCGGTGCATGGCCAGCGCCCATGCATGTGATCGACGTGATCACGGGCGGCCTTGACTGGATCTTAATCATCCAATAGCTCGAGACGAGCTCCCTTCCAACACCTGCACCATGGTTAGGCAAAAGAGACGGTGTATATGCAGCATCAACAAATTGGCCAGGAGTCGGAGGAGTTGTAACGGTAGACGGTATGGTGGAGTTTTGTGGTAAGTGAGCAAAGGGAAAGACTGTCTCGTCAAAAACAACATCACGAGAGATATACACTCGGTTGGTAGGAATATGGAGACACTTGTAGCCTTTATGGATCGAACTATAACCAAGAAAGATACATTGTTTAGAACGGAACTCAAGCTTGCGACGATTATATGGGCGGAGATGCGGCCAACATTCACAACCAAAAACTTTGAGAAAAGTATAATTAGGCGTCTCTCCAAGGAGGCGCTCAAGAGGAGTCTCCATATTAATGACACGGCTAGGCAAGCGATTAATGAGGAAACACGTTGTGGAAAAAGCAACAATGTGTCTATGTTTGTGTTCAGCAGTGTCGTTCTGTTGATGTGTATGAGGACAAGAAACTCGATGTGAAATACCAAGATCAGTAAAGAACTTGTTTAGACGATGATATTCACCCCCCAATCTGACTGGACATGGATAATTTTCTTGTTTAAGAGACGTTCAACATGTTTTTGAAACTCAGTAAAGACATGAAAGACATCAGATTTGCATTTCAGCAAGTAGAGCCATGTAAAGCGACTGTAAGCATCTACAAAACTCACATAATACTCATGTCCACTGGTAGAAATAGGGCCAGGGCCCCAAACATCGGAATATATAATCTCTAAAGGGGAAGTGGTAACACGAGTTGACAAAGTGACATGGGTATACCCTACAGGTACTCGAGTTTGGTATATACGGTCTAAATACGTACATACCCACGGTGTCGCCAAGGCCCAGACGAAAGGACTCGAGTAACCTGCGGACTCTCGATTGCTTGAGAGACAAGAAGAAGCTAAATATAGAAAGTTTGAAGGAGAAAACCCTAACTTGTAACCGACTCGACCTGTTACCCGAGACCTAGCCTGTAGCATCCCAATTGTCTAACAATTATAATGCTACTTGGTCTAGTAAGATAATGGCTACTTCCTATATATAATTGTTGCATCATAATTATATCATGCTCATGTCATCATGCCACCTTGCATTGAGCATCATATAAAACCCTCTTTCATTGGTTCTTCTCTCATATGCATTATTAATTGTATTTGCCTCTTGATATTGTATTTGGTTATTGATATATTGGTTAAATGCCCAAGTTGAGTTGGGGGCATATCTTTTATTCAGCTCCATCACTTTTCTTTTCACCATCTTATAATTCCACCATACTATTAACCATGAGCTTGTTTTTCTTTTCTTTTGATAATTATTCTAGCTCATGTGGGTTGGGGTGGATCTAATTCTATTAATTCTTTTGATTGGCCTTATTCCACTTCTTGGAAATGCATAAGTATAATGCCATATTATTATTGTTTTCACAAAATCAATCATGGCATTTATTATTTTTGCATGGGCCATGCAACCATCATCACCACCTTTGTCCCATTGGTTTTCCTTTGTTTTAGTGGTCCATTCTTTGTGGGATCATCTACATATCTCTCCACCATCTCCATATTCTCATCTACACCATTTTATTCTTTTCCATTCATTATGCAAGTGAGGCCTTTTTCCCTTAAGATGTTTCCTTCTCTTTTTCTTGATTACTCTTTCTCCTCATCTTAGCCTAAATCCAAGCCCTCACTTTTACCTCTTGGGTTGATCTTGTAAACAAGTTTTAAACCTAAACATCTAACAAAAACCTAACCTAGATACCTCTCTCTAATTTCCTCTAACCTAGTTCAACATAAACCCTAACCTCATCTCACCTCTCTTTATTCCACTCCCTCTCTCTCTACCATGCTAGCCCCTCTCCTCTCTCTCCCTGGCCCCACCCCAGCTACTCACCTAACCACCCCCAAACCCTAGCCCATGCCGAGCCGGCCCTAGCTACACCCTAGCTCACTCGAGCCCCTCTCCTCTCTCTCTCTACCTGCCGTGCCAGCCCCACCCAGCAGCTACTCCCCACCGTCCCCACCACGTGATCAGGGAGAAGAAGGAAAGGGCCGATGCCAGTTTTACCTCTACCCCGTGCCCACACGCCACCTCCTCCCTCTCTCTCGCTTGTCCTCATCCACATGGCTCCCCTGCCTCTCCCAGATCCAACCCCAAGCCCTACCTCTCCTCCCTTTCTTCTTCACCGTCGCCAGCACCTGCCACCGGTCGCCGCCAGTACTGCGTCGTCCCCTCGTTCCAGCCGGCCAGCACGACGTGGAGGTGGTCAAGAAGAACGAGGAGGCTCCCCTGCTTCGCCTCGTACGCGCCGATGAGGACAAGGAGCACCAGGACCGCCGGAACCAGCGCCGCCCGACGCAAACCCTAATCGCCAGAACGCCAGCAACCTCGACGATCTGCCGCGCCTCTCCTCAATCTGACACCACCGACCACCCCACGGTGAGCCCCTCTACCGCCCTGACATGCTCCGCCTCACCGGGAAGCCCTAGCCGCGTCAGTCGTATCGACGAACGCCCTCGGTGTGTCGTCGATCGCTGTGTCTGCACGTGCCCGCGCCGCCTAGAGCCTCACTTAGCCACGCAACTGCTCCTAGACAACAACCCCCTCCCTAGCCCAGCGGTAGCCGCCGCGCCGCCAGCAAGACGCCGGTCGCGAGTTCGATCCCGTCGCCATCGCCCGCGTTGATTTCCGTCGAGGAGAAAGAAGAACAGTACGGGCCGTGGTCGAATTACAAATAGCCCCCTCTTTTTAACTCTCGCTCAACCCGCGGTCCATCATACCCCACCTGTCAGCCGCCGTGATCATCTTTCAGAAAACACCCCAGTCTGTTAGTCCCTAAACCCGCGGTCCAGCCTACCCCTCTGTCGACCTCTGCGGATCACCCCATCACGTGGGCCCTAGCTCATTGGCCCTTTGTCACCCTCGTGACTAGCTAAGCCGCGGTAGCAAAAGTTTTCCGCGCGCATGGCCCCAGTCAGCGGCTGGCCCACCCGTCTATGGCTATGGCTGGGTCGAGCTAGGTGACAAAAGTTTGCCCTGTTGTCTATTTTATTTAAACCTTTTTCAAAATTGATTTAAATTCAAATTCCAATCAGATTTAAAATAACTTTTCAAATATAAATCCAAATAAAACAAATAATATATGTTTTTGAATCAAAAAAATGTGAGGAATTCAAATATGCCATTCAAAATAATGTTTGAGCACTTTAAAATTTCGAGATGGTTAAAATTACAATAAAATGCCCTTTTCTTAATTAATTAATAACTTTAATTCTATAACTCCAAATTTGACAAATAATATGTCTAAATCGATCAGCGCGACGAGCCCGTTCTATCTAAGCAGTCCTTGTTCTGAATTGAAGCATGCATCATGTCATTCTTACAAATCTAAACTGTTTATGGCAATAAAAATTGGACTAAATAAATAATAAAATGCTTCAACACTTGCACCACACCTCACCCTTGCCATGCTACTTTAATGCCATGTAAATTGTGCATCATTCATCATGGCATGCTTGTTTGCTTGTCGCATTTTCATTCATATGCCTGTGCACTCTATTTATGTTGGGCCTTGTTTGTTTGGTTCTTCTTCGAATAGACGCCCAGTAGGAGAATTACCAGGAATCACAGGAGTACTACCCAGATCCATCTCTCGCTTCAACTGAGCTGCCAGGCAAGCACTACCTCATGCTTGCATACATACAGTACCTATTGCCTCTATCTTATTCTTGCATCGTTGAGTCGCGATTACATTAAATTGAATCTCAAGTACTGGATAACCTTTACTTTTAAACCCCACCAAAGCTTGTTCCTCCATCCCATGAGCCATTACTACAGGAGTTGTTTGAGCCATGCGAGTCCTAGAAAAGCATGTGTAGGGTATGTGAGTGTCTGATGAATAACGAGGTACCTAAACAACTTAACCTGAGCCGTAATGGGATAACTAATGAAAGAGGCACCGGTGAGCAATATCTGCTATTTGGTTTTTCATGCTCACTTGTGTCCCGTAGGACCCCGAGTACTTGATTCCTGTTCCTTGACTACTCGCACTATCCACATTCGGGAGGCCTTATGGACCCCCCTGAGCCAGAGCTTGATTCATTCTTATTTCTTGGGGCCACAAAGTAGTTTGGGGCTTTGTTAATATCCTGTAATTATGCCATGCTTCACTATTTTATTAAGATTGTGCGTGGAGCACCTGTACTGTTTTGGATGCGGAGTGTTTTCGCGGTATCGACAAGCCCAGTCACACTTTCGGGTTCCCAGTCGTTTACAGCCATTGACGCAAACCTTGGGTCCGTCTCGGAGCCGGCCAACTTCGTTGCGGGTAGCTTAATGGGGTGCCCCCCTGAAATATTTCTGAATCCTGTGATTGCTTTGTCGTGAATGCCTCGTTGGGTTTTGAGTTGGTTTTTCCGAGGTTGATCGAGTGTATGTTGCTATTCGTGCACCCCTGCAGGGTAAATCTTTCTGAAAGCCGTGTCCGCGGTTATGGACGACTTGGAGCACAGTTTCTCGATGATAGACAAGTATAACTAAAGTACCGCTTTTAATTTGACTAAGTACTTGACTAGTAAATAGTACAACACTCATGGAATGGTTAATAAAACTGCCAACGGATGATGGGGGTTGTTCGTCCGCTTCCTCGTTGGTAAGCGAGGAGGAGGATGGATCTGTTAATTATACTGTTATAACTGTTGTTCTGAATTCACGGACATCCGTTTATCATTGGTTAGGCGGATGGTTAGCGAGTATCTGTAGAATTGTTAGGTATTATCTTTTGCTGCAATTGCGTCACCCCAGGTTGTGTCCCCTTTAGCGGCATAAAGACTTGCTAAGTACCCCTAGGGTATCACACGATAAATTGTTTGATTCAGATGAACAGGTGTACCCGCAAGATGGATACTGGGTGGAAGAGACAGATGATGTTGGCAACGATCATTCGGTGTAGAGATTCCGGAAACGGGGATCCGTGAGATCTGTGGGCGGGATGTGTTTATTTATGTGGCATCTTATGCCGATTTGCTTCTTATCCGTACTCGGATCTTGTTTTCCGCTTCTGCCTGATACTCTGATGTGTGATGTATGAGGAGCTATCCTAAATTATTATCTCTATCTAGGACATTTGAATCTTGCCGTATGGCGTTGCAATATTTCTATTTCTTTTAGATGGAATGACTCTGAGGACTGTTGTATGTGGCTTGCATACATACTCATTTGTGTATGTAGTTGATCCCTTCGCCTGTCGATTATGCCGCTCGTTCTTGTCCCGATGTCTGAAAGTGGTTAGGACGGCCGAAAGGTCTACCGTGAGTGGCCCTGGGCCCCACCGTACTATTTTAACCACTTTCGTACTATATTCACCGAGGTAGTTACAATTGGTATCAGAGCCATCCCGCCCTTCAGGGTCTCAGCCAAAATGGTCGTTGTCAGTCTAGCAAATATTTTGGTAGTTATGTATACTAGGGAAAAACAAAACGTGAGAGTAGGACTGCTTCCATTTTTTCTTCTTACCCACCCACCCACCCTTTTTCTGGTAAGGAAGTGTAACGTTTTCAATCCTCTTCTAAAATTCAAACTAGGATTCACGTGTTCTGGGTTCCGTAGTACCATAGGTTGTGTGTGTGTGTGTAATTCCTTGTCTATCTGTTGCATCCAAATGTTATCACTATCTGCCTTTTGGTTATCAACTGTTGGTACACTCCATACCGACAGGCTTTTGTAAACCGACGCGATCTATTCTGATTCGTTGTATACCGATGCGATCTATCTTACTCTTTGTTATCCGATGTTATCTTGTTGGGGTGTTCTTTTCCATAGTTACTAATCTTTAGGTTCATCTTAAGAAGAAGGTGTTGGGATATGTGTTTTACTGATTCATGTGCGGAGTAATGATTTGAGTGCGGGATGGAGTCGCGACCATACCACTACTGTTATCATTTGCTCTTGTATGTTGAACTAGTAGAGTTACTAATCTTGATTCGTGAGGTGGTTTTGCGCATATAGTGGTATTTTAATGCCGAAATTTGCGGAAAATTTTTCTTTGGTTAGTTGTGTACCACACTCCTTGTTCAGTCGTGTGTGTTATGCTTAATATCTTCTAGTTGCCTTGAACTTTGTTGATATTTTAATATCATCTCAGTGAATTGCATCCTTTAATCTTGGTTAATTCCATTTTGGTACTATTTTGGATTATTATCATTCTCCATCATAGTACTGACTTGTGTTTTATATCAATCACAGGATGGCACCACCACGCCGTTCTGAGGAGGACATACCACCTAAACTTGGGGCTGCTTTGGCAAGTATTGCAAATGCTTTGGGCACTATGCAGCAGAACTAGCAGCGCTTCGAGGAAAGCGTGAGGAGGAATGAGTTTGTTCCGCTACCTCCACCTCCCAAGCGAGGAGACATCAAGAGTTTTCTCAAGTTCAACCCACGCCAATTTGAGGTGTCTGATCAGCCACTTGATGCGGATGATTGGCTTCGTGAAGTGTCAAGGTTGCTGATGACTGCGGATGTTCCCGAGCAAGAATGGGTCAAATGTGCCACTCACCTTCTAAAGGGAGATGCAGCTCTCTGGTGGGAAAATTACCTCAAGGCAGATCTTTCTGGTTTTCAGCCTACTTGGGAGCGGTTCACTGCTGCTTTCAAAGAGCAATATCTGTCAGAAATTGTCATGGAAAGGATGAAGGAAGTGTTTCTCAACCTCAAGCAGGGCACTGACAATGTCAACACCTACATCAGAAACTTCATGAACCTTTCTCATTATGGTGGCGATGAGATCTCTGATGACAAGAAGAAGCAAAAGAGGTTTAGGCAAGGCCTCAATGCTTCCAACAAATATGCTATCACTCATGCAAGGTCGGCATCTTTTCTGGAACTCCAACACACAGCTCTGCAGGAAGAAGCAAGTAGGCAAGTGTTTGAGGAGTCAAAGAAACACAGCCGTGATACAGCAAGCTCTTCTGCTATGACAGCTCCTTCTAAGCGTCGTGTCTGGGTTCCTAACACCCCACCGTCGCTCCCTGCTCCACCAAGACCGTCAAGCTACGCACCAAGGCCACCAAACTCCTTCACTGCGGCTCCCAGGGGCTACAACCACAACTACCCTGGAGCGCCTGGCGGAGTCCCTGGCTACGTTGCTCCACGTCCACCTGGTGCTTGTTATACTTGTGGAAACACTCGGCATCAGCACTGGAATTGTCCAATGAACAACAAAGCTCTTCCACCACCACCTCCAAGACCTGCGGCAAGTGCTCCTATGATTCGTGCACCTCCACCTCGGGCTCTCAACATCAACACCAAGCCTAGGTCTACGGTTGCTCGTGCCAACTGTGTCAACGTTGCTCAAGCTGAGCATGCTCCTGGAGTTGTCATGGGTATGCTTCCTGTTAACTCAGTTCCTGCACGAGTTTTGTTTGATTCTGGTGCTTCACATTCTTTCGTTTCTCACAAATTTGCAAATGAGCATGAGCTTGTTATAGACCAGCTGGATAAAAAGTTAATGGTTCTTTCTCCTGGAGCAACAATGGCATCTTCTAAAATCAGCCATAACAATCAAATTGAGATTGGTGGTTCTTCGTTTCCGGCTTCCTTAATTATTCTGGGCAATTCTGACATTGATGTTATCTTGGGCATGGATTGGTTAATAGCAAATGCAGCTGTGATTGATTGTGCTAAACGTTCGGTTTCTCTAAAAATTCCTGAAGGCCATATAGTCTATTCTCCAAGTCTGACTCCTACAATTCAGCTTTACTCTTTGGCGGCTCTGAATGATGATGCTATGGAAGGTATTCAGAGTGTTCCTGTAGTCTGTGAGTTTCCAGATGTCTTTCCTGAAGAGTTGCCAGGTATGCCTCCGGATCGTGAGGTTGAGTTTGTCATTGAACTTGAACCTGGTACCGCTCCTATTTCCAAGCGGCCTTATAAAATGGGTCCTGCTGAGTTGGCTGAACTCAAACGTCAGTTGGATGAACAAGAGAAGTTGGGTTTCATTCAGCACAGTACTTCTTCTTGGGGTAGTCCAACCATCTTTGTGAAGAAGCGAGACAAGACTGATAGACTTTGTGTTGACTATCAGGCACTCAATGCTAAAACAATCAAGAATAAATATCCCCTTCCGCGGATTAATGATCTCTTCGATCAGCTAGCTGGAGCTGTGGTATTCTCTAAGCTTGATTTGAGAAGTGGTTATCATCAAATCAAGATTCACAAGGAAGATGTTCCTAAAACAGCTTTCACCACCCGCTATGGCCTCTGTACGAGTACACGGCCATGTCTTTCGGTCTCACCAATGCACCTGCCACCTTCTCGAGGCTTATGAACTTGATTTTCATGGAGTATCTTGATAAGTTCATTGTGGTCTATCTGGATGGCATTCTAGTCTATTCTAAGTCAAAAGAAGAACATGAAGAACACCTTCGGTGTGTCCTAAACAAGCTTCGTGAGAACCGCCTGTATGCAAAGTTCTCCAAGTGTGAATTCTGGCTGCCTCAAGTCACATACCTTGGTCACGTCATCTCTGCCAAGGGCATTGCCGTCAATCCAGAAACTATTAAGACAATTATGGACTGGCTTCCACCCATAAATGTCAAAGAAGTCTGGAGTTTCCTTGGTTTGGCCAGTTACTGTTGTTGCTTCGTTCAAAACTTCTCAAAGATTGCGAAGCCTCTTACCGATCTCCTCAAGAAAGGCAAGAAATATCTTTGGACTCCTGCATGTCAAGCAAACTTTGAAACACTCAAAGAGAATCTCACTTCCACACCAGTCTTGGTTCCTCCAGATACATCAAAGCCTTTCCAGATTTTCTGTGATGCTTCATTGCAAGGATTGGGTGCGTTCCTTATGCAAGAAAAGCAAGTTGTTGCTTATGCATCTCGTCAGTTAAAGACGCATGAGATCAACTATCCTACACATGACCTCGAACTCGCAGCAGTTGTCTTTGCTTTGAAAGTATGGAGGCATTACTTGCTTGGCAACCGTTGTGAGATCTTTTCTGATCACAAGAGTCTAAAGTATATCTTCACACAGCCTGATCTCAACCTTCGTCAGAGGAGGTGGATTGAAACAATCAATGATTTCGATTTGACCATCAACTACACCCTGGGGAAAGCCAATGTCATGGCCGATGCTCTCAGCCGAAAAGCTTATGTCAACAACCTCATGGTGGAAGAATAATAGCCTCTCTTGTGCGAGGAATTCCGTAGGCTCAACCTTGAAATTATGGATCAAGGGTATCTTCTGAACCTTCTGGCAACACCTCTCTTGGAAGAAAAAGTTCGTTCCATTCAGCTTGGTGATCCTTACACTAAAAAGATCATCTCCAATATTCAGCTTCCGAAGTATGAGTCTTTCCATGTTGACGACCAAGGTACTCTTTTCTTTGAACACCGGATGTTTGTTCCGAACTACCCGGGTTTAAGAGACCAAGTTCTCAAGGAGGCGCACGATTCTGTTCTTTCTATCCACCCTGGCAGCACTAAGATGTACATGGACTTGAAAACACAATATTGGTGGCCTGGTTTGAAACGATATTGTGCCAAGTATGTCTCGGAGTGTGATGTCTGTCGCAGAGTTAAAGCTGTCCATCAGAAACCTTCCAGTCTTCTACAGCCATTGAAGCCTCCGGAATGGAAATGGGAGAAAGTAGAGATGGACTTCATCACTGGTTTTCCAAGGTTGCAGAAGGGCAACAATGCAATCTTTGTTGTCATTGACAGGCTTTCCAAAGTAGCTCACTTCTTTCTAGTCAAGGAAACAATTTCTGCAATTCAGTTGGCTGAGCTCTATATCAACAGAATTGTCTCTCTGTATGGAGTTCCTCTTGAGATCAGTTCAGACCGTGGAAGCATCTTCACTTCCAAGTTCTGGGGAAGTTTCCAAAATTCTTTGGGAACAAAACTAAACTTCAGCACAGCTTACCACCCTCAGTCGCAAGGACAAGTCGAAAGGATCAATCATATTCTGGAAGATATGCTCCGTGCTTGCGTTATCTCTTTCGGCATGAAGTGGGAAGAATGTCTTCCTTATGCTGAATTGTCTTACAACAACAGTTTCCAGAAAAGTCTAAAGATGGCACCATTTGAGGCTCTCTATGGTCGCAAATGCAGAACTCCGATTGGTTGGTCGGGCGCAGGTGAAAGAATATTGTTTGGCCCCGACATTGTAACTCAAGCGGAGGAGAAAGTTCACATCATTCTTGAAAATCTGAAGATTGCTCAAAGTCGCCAGAAGAGCAATTATGATAGAAAGCACAGGGACATGGAGTATGTACCTGGTGATCTCGTTTACCTTCGTGTCACTCCCATGAGAGGCACGCACCGCTTTGGTATCAAAGGAAAGCTGGCTCCTAGATACATCGGTCCTTTCAAAATTCGTGGAAGAAGAGGAGAAGTTGCTTATGCTCTTGGGCTCCCTGAACAACTCAAAGTCCATGATGTTTTCCACATCTCTCAACTCAAGAAGTGCTTCAAGGATCCCGGAAGGACCGTGGACCATGAACTCATCAATCTCCAAGAAGATCTGTCTTATCAAGAACACCCCACAAAATTTTTTGAAGTCGCAGAAAGAAGGACTCGCAACAAGTCCATCAAGTTCTGCAAGGTGCAGTGGTCACACCATTCCGTTGATGAAGCCACTTGGGAACGTGAAGATGAGCTCCGTGCCAAGTATCCTACCCTCTTTGAGTCTTATTCTTCCTAGAATCTCGAGGCGAGATTCCTGTTTAGTGGGGGAGAGTTGTAGCATCCCAATTGTCTAACAATTCTAATGCTACTTGGTCTAGTAAGATAATGGCTACTTCCTATATATAATTGTTGCATCATAATTATATCATGCTCATGTCATCATGCCACCTTGCATTTGAACATCATATAAAACCCTCTTTCATTGGTTCTTCTCTCATATGCATTATTAATTGTATTTGCCTCTTGATATTGTATTTGGTTATTGATATATTGGTTAAATGCCCAAGTTGAGTTGGGGGCATATCTTTTATTCAACTCCATCACTTTTCTTTTCACCATCTTATAATTCCACCATACTATTAACCATGAGCTTGTTTTTATTTTCTTTTGATAATTATTCTAGCTCATGTGGGTTGGGGTGGATCTAATTCTATTAATTCTTTTGATTGGCCTTATTCCACTTCTTGGAAATGCATAAGTATAATGCCATATTATTATTGTTTTCACAAAATCAATCATGGCATTTATTATTTTTGCATGGGCCATGCAACCATCATCACCACCTTTGTCCCATTGGTTTTCCTTTGTTTTAGTGGTCCATTCTTTGTGGGATCATCTACATATCTCTCCACCATCTCCATATTATCATCTACACCATTTTATTCTTTTCCATTCATTATGCAAGTGAGGCCTTTTTCCCTTAAGCTATTTCCTTCTCTTTTTCTTGATTACTCTTTCTCCTCATCTTAGCCTAAATCCAAGCCCTCACTTTTACCTCTTGGGTTGATCTTGTAAACAAGTTTTAAACCTAAACATCTAACAAAAACCTAACCTAGCTACCTCTCTCTAATTTCCTCTAACCTAGTTCAACATAAACCCTAACCTCGTCTCACCTCTCTTTCTTACACTCCCTCTCTCTACCATGCTAGCCCCTCTCCTCTCTCTCCCTGGCCCTACCCCAGCTACTCACCTAACCACCCCCAAACCCTAGCCCATGCCGAGCCGGCCCTAGCTACACCCTAGCTCACCCGATCCCCTCTCCTCTCTCTCTACCTGCCGTGCCAGCCCCACCCAGCAGCTACTCCCCACCGTCCCCACCTGGCAGCCCACCTGCCCTGCCCTGGCTGCCCAGGTCGAGCCCCAGCTCGACCACGTGATCAGGGAGAAGAAGGAAAGGGCCGAGGCCACTTTTACCTCTACCCCGTGCCCACACGCCACCTCCTCCCTCTCTCTCGCTTGTCCTCATCCACACGGCTCCCCTGCCTCTCCCAGATCCAACCCCAAGCCCTACCTCTCCTCCCTTTCTTCTTTACCGTCGCCAGCACCTGCCGCCGGTGACAAAAGTTTGCCCTGTTGTCTGTTTTATTTAAACCTTTTTCAAAATTGATTTAAATTCAAATTCCAATCAGATTTAAAATAACTTTTCAAATATTAATCCAAATAAAACAAATAATATATGTTTTTGAATCAGAAAAATGTGAGGAATTCAAATATGCCATTCAAAATAATGTTTGAGCACTTTAAAATTTCGAGATGGTTAAAATTACAATAAAATGCCCTTTTCCTTAATTAATTAATAACTTTAATTCTACAACTCCAAATTTGACAAATAATATGTCTAAATCGATCAGCGCGACGAGCCCGTTCTATCGAAGCAGTCCTTGTTCTGAATTGAAGCATGCATCATGTCATTCTTACAAATCTAAACTGTTTATGGCAATAAAAATTGGACTAAATAAATAATAAAATGCTTCAATCCTTGCACCACACCTCACCCTTGCCATGCTACTTTAATGCCATGTAAATTGTGCATCATTCATCATGGCATGCTTGTTTGCTTGTCGCATTTTCATTCATATGCCTGTGCACTCTATTTATGTTGGGCCTTGTTTGTTTGGTTCTTCTTCGAATAGACGCCCAGTAGGAGAATTACCAGGAATCACAGGAGTACTACCCAGATCCATCTCTCGCTTCAACTGAGCTGCCAGGCAAGCACTACCTCATGCTTGCATACATACAGTACCTATTGCCTCTATCTTATTCTTGCATCATTGAGTCGCGATTGCATTAAATTGATTCTCAAGTACTGGATAGCCTTTACTTTTAAACCCCACCAAAGCTTGTTCCTCCATCCCATGAGCCATTACTACAGGAGTTGTTTGAGCCATGCGAGTCCTAGAAAAGCATGTGTAGGGTATGTGAGTGTCTGATGAATAACGAGGTACCTAAACAACTTAACCTGAGCCGTAATGGGATAACTAATGAAAGAGGCACCGGTGAGCAATATCTGCTATTTGGTTTTTCATGCTCACTTATGTCCCGTAGGACCCCGAGTACTTGATTCCTGTTCCTTGACTACTCGCACTATCCACATCCGGGAGGCCTTATGGACCCCCCTGAGCCAGAGCTTGATTCATTCTTATTTCTTGGGGCAACAAAGTAGTTTGGGGCTTTGTTAATATCCTATACTTATGCCATGCTTCACTGTTTTATTAAGATTGTGCGTGGAGCACCTGTACTGTTTTGGATACGGAGTGTTTTCGCGGTATCGACAAGCCCAGTCACACTTTTGGGTTCCCAGTCGTTTACAACCACTGACGCAAACCTTGGGTCCGTCTCGGAGCCGGCCAACTTCGTTGCGGGTAGCTTAATGGGGTGCCCCCCTGAAATATTTCTGAATCCTGTGATTGCTTTGTCATGAATGCCTCGTTGGGTTTTGAGTTGGTTTTTCCGAGGTTGATCGAGTGTGTGTTGCTATTCGTGCACCCCTGCAGGGTAAATCTTTATGAAAGCCGTGTCCACGGTTATGGACGACTTGGAGCACAGTTTCTCGATCATAGACAAGTATAACTAAAGTACCGCTTTTAATTTTACTAAGTACTTGACTAGTAAATAGTGCAACACTCATGGAATGGTTAATAAAACTGCCAACGGATGATGGGGGTTGTTCGTCCGCTTCCTCGTTGGTAAGCGAGGAGGAGGATGGATCTGTTAATTATACTGTTATAACTGTTGTTCTGAATTCACGGACATCCGTCTATCATTGGTTAGGCGGATGGTTAGCGAGTATTTGTAGAATTGTTAGGTATTATCTTTTGCTGCAATTGCGTCACCCCAGGTTGTGTTCCCTTTAGCGGCATAAAGACTTGCTGAGTACCCCTAGGGTCTCACACGATAAATTGTTTGATTCAGTGAACAGGTGTACCCGCAAGATGGATACTGGGTGGAAGAGATAGATGATGTTGGCAACGATCATACGGTGTAGAGATTCCGGGAACGGGGATCCGTGAGATCTGTGGGCGGGATGTGTTTATTTATGTGGCATCTTATGCCGATTTGCTTATTATCTGTACTCGGATCTTGTTTTCCGCTTCTGCCTGATACTCTGATGTGTGATGTATGAGGAGCTATCCTAAATTATTATCTCTATCTAGGACATTTGAATCTTGCCGTATGGCGTTGCAATATTTCTATTTCTTTTAGATGGAATGGCTCAGAGGACTGTTGTATGTGGCTTGCATACATACTCATTTGTGTATGTAGTTGATCCCTTCGCCTGCCGATTATGCCGCTTGTTCTTGTCCCGATGTCTGAAAGTGGTTAGGACGGCCGAAAGGTCTACCGTGAGTGGCCCTGGGCCCCACCATACTATTTTAACCACTTTCGTTCATCTAGGCATGTAAATAAGAGCGTAATTCACCGAGGTAGTTACATAGCCTATCTATATAAAAGCTAGGAGGGGCTGCGAGAAGGACGCACGCAACCCTAGTTTCCACAACTCTCGCCAGATTGCATCTGCGCACCATTGTAACTTTCGACTCCTTCGATAATTCCACAAGCAGACAAGCAGGAGTAGGGACCTCTACAAGGCCTGAACCTGGGTAAATCCTTTGTCCCCGGTGTGCTTGTTTGCTAGCCGATATATGTCTTCGGCACTCCCTCCTTCTCCAAAAGCCAAGTCCATAACAATGGGCATTGATGAGTTAAACCCTCGTCAATTGGCGCCGTCTGTGGGAACTGGGAGTGCTGATGTTGGGGCTTCTTTGGCCCCATCAACTGTGATCTACAACTCTGCAACAGCGGAGATTCGCCAGCTCTTCGGCGCCTTCGACTTCACCGTCCACTTCATCCGTGCCTTCAATGACGCCGAATTAGCCTGGCGATTGGGAGCTTTTGCTTCCAAGTTGGTCAGATGGGCACGCTTCGCCTGCCTGATCAACCGACAGCACCGGCGATTGCCCCGGCATCATGGTTCCCTCCATTGATCGGCACCCTCAGCGAGCTCAATGCTCCGCTGGTAGTTGGGAACACGGTCAGTGACAGCAGTCGCGACTCCGATCTGAGCGATCTGGCAACAGAAGATGGAACCTATGGTTCCGAATCTGAAAGTTGTGGAAGCAGCAGCTTCCCTAATCACTTCATGTGCGCCGTCATTAATGCAGGTGACACCTCCGCCAATCGCGGCAACGTCGGTAACACTGGCAATGGTGGCAACGGCGGTAACGACGCCAACAGGGGAGCAATCGAACCTCCCAGCATAATCAATGAACAAACCGACGAACGCGTCGTAATCAGGCTCAACAAGCAAGAGTGGGAGCATTGTCGCAAAGCCCTACGAGGTGCACCTCTACCCCTTGGGTCCCCGCAGGAACTACTGATGGGCTACCACTGGCTCCTAAAAGAAGAGGTCACGCGCCAAAAACAAGCAATCGCGCAACTTGAGGCGCGTAAAAAGGCGGCGGACGAGTCGAGCCTTCGTCGCGCTGGGCTCTCCTCCTACGGAGGATCCTCCTGACGAGGCAACGAGTACATCGCCAAGAAGAGGCAGTGGTGAATGGCTCACCTCACCGAACAAGAGCGCATAGACGCCGCGAAAGTCCTCGACTTCGGCTCTATGACAGTCGACACGAGAGGCAACATGGTCCCCTGTGATGTCAGCGGTCATGTGACAAGAGCCCACCATGTACTCTCAACAACCAGCCACCGGCTGGAGATCCCTAAACCGCCATGCACCGATCTACGATCGCGGGTTTGGGGCTAATCGAGGCCGCCCTCGACAAGGAGTCGGTACCAGACCCGAAAAAGGGCAAAGCGCTAGCAAAACGATACTCCTTGCCCTCATCCAGCGATGACAGTCACGACCTGTCTCGACGCCGTCGCTCACGATGACACGATCGCGACTACGATGCGCGCAACGACCTCACGCAACGCAATATCGACAAGTCAAGGGCACAACGTGCTCGGTCGACTGACTCGGAAGAGGAAGACGGGGAGCTCTGTGGCGCCAGATGCTTCAGCAGATCCATTAGGCAGAAGCGAATGCCTAAGGGGTTTAAACTTTCGTCGGAAAATCCGAAGTTCGACGGTCTACAAGACCCTAAAATCTGGCTAGAGGATCACATCTCCTCCGCCAGGATCCACGGAGGCAGTCGAAGTACTGCCATGCAATGTTTGCAGCTACAACTGCAGGGCGCCGCCCGAGCATGGCTCAATAACCTCCCACGCGGATCCATTCGCAGTTGGGATGAGCTGGTTTACAGCTTCGTGCGCAACTTTAAGGGCATGTACAAACGTCCCGCATCAATCGAAGAACTGAGATGCTGCCAGCAAAGATCTGGCGAATCGCTACGCTCATACATCCAAAGGTGGTCCATCATCAAGAACTCCGCGGAAAACATCTCGGAGGACCGCGCGATTGATGCATTCAACGGTGGCGTCCGACGGCTAGAGCTTAGGGAGGAGCTGGGCCGCTCAAAGCCCCAGACCATCGACCACCTGATGGAGATCACGAATCGGTGGGCTGATGGAGAAGATTCGGTGAAGAACCGCGCTCACGCAACGAGGAGGCAGAACTCAAACGCAGACGCGACCGCCGAGGCAAACGCCGCATGCGCATCTACAACGACCGTGACAACGTCAACATGGTCGTAGCCGGCTACGCCGATAGACGCGACGACAACCGCAACAGCGGATACCGCAGCAGCGGATACCGCGACTCCGGGAAAACCATACAAGTGTGGCAACGCCGCACTCGCGACGAGGCACCCGCGACCTCCATCGAGGAAAAACTGTCTGGGCCATGCACGGTACACTTCTACATCGACAAGCATGACGGCAAGAGAAAGTCCAGCCACCTCCTCAAGGACTGCCGCGAGTTCCTCAAGCTACACGAGGGATTGGTTCGGATGAACCACAACGCAGTCGAAAGAGGCTACGGAGCCGCTCCAGGCGCCGTGGCACATGGCGCACCACCACCACCACTGGGGCCACCCCCGAACGGAGCTGCACCGGTCCAGCACCACGGAGGAGAACCGTACCCACGGGCCATGGGTACCATGATGATCCAAAAGGGGCACCCCTCCAACAGGGCGCAGAAAGCCATCACTCGCCAAGTCAACTTGGCCACGCACTCACCACCATCCACCACTGAGTACCTTAGTGGCAGTGAGTCGTGCATCACCTTCGATAAACGTGACCACCCGCCTCAAGTACCTCACCCAGGTCATTGCCCCCTCGTACTCGAGGCACAAATTGGAGGCTTCGACATGAGTCGCGTCTTCATGGATGGCGGAAGCGGCATCAACCTCATATTCGTGAGTACCTTGCGAGCAATGAGGATCCCTCTAACCTGCTTGGAGGCATCGGACACAACGTTCCACAGCATCGTCCCAGGGAAAGGCGTATACCCCCTGGGCAAAATCAACCTCGACGTAATATTCGGCACGCCAAAGAACTTCCGGCGCGAGCGTATTGACTTTGAGGTCGTCGACTGGCCCTCACAATACCACTGCATCCTCGGACGCGTCGCATTCGCTAGGTTCATGGCGGTACCCCACTACGCCTACCTGCAGATGAAAATGCCAGGTCCCAACGGCGTCATCATGATCAACGGGAGCTTTGAGCGATCTTACAGTTGTGACAAGGAATTCAACAGAATCTCCTAGTCCTTCGGCATGTAGGAGGAGCTCGCGCGATTGAAGGAAACGACAGACAACAATCTGCCTCCCCTGAGTAGGCCAAGCTCACCTGATCTCTCCTTCGACTCATCTGTGCACATAAAGGAGGTGCGGGTCCATCCGACAGATCCCGCCAAAACGGCCCTCATCGCCAACAACTTGAGTCCCGCATAGGAACTCGTGCTCGTCGAATTCCTCCGTGAGCACTGGGAAATTTTTTCCTGGTGTCCTGCGGACATGCTAGGAGTTCCCAGGGAATTTGCTGAGCACGCACTCAACATCAACCCCGACGCAAGGCCAGTCAAGCAAACAATCAGGCGACTGTCTGAGCCACGAGCGCAGGCAGTTGGAATGGAGATCAACAGACTCCTCGAGGCCAAATTCATACGCGAGATCAAGGAAAGCACTTGGCTCGCCAATACGGTGCTGGTGCCAAAAAAGGACACGGATATCCTACGGATGTGCGTGGACTTCACTTCTTTAAACAAGCACTGCCCAAAAGATCACTTCCCGCTACCACAGATCGATCGAATCATCGACTCCACCGCTGGATGCGAGCGCCTCTGCTTCCTCGATGCCTACTCAGGCTATAACCAAATTCGAATGAAGGAGGAAGACCAGGAGAGGACCGCGTTTACAACGCCCTTCGGTGTGTTCTGCTACAACACAATGCCCTTTGGGCTAAAAAACGCGGGAGCCACCTACCAGCGGTGCATGCAGGCTTGCCTCAAGGAGCAATTGGGTCGTAACATCCAAGTCTATGTCGACGACATAGTAATCAAAACCAAGGAGGAAGCCTCTCTAATCGACGACCTGTGCGAAACATTCGCCAATCTCGATCGTTACCGGATTAAGCTCAATCCGGACAAGTGGGCCTTCGGCGTACCATCTGGGCAGCTGCTCGGGTATCTCATCTCCGCGAGAGGGATTGAGGCAAACCCGAAAAAGATAAAGGCCATACTAGCAATGGAGAAGCCAAAGAACATAAGAGGAGTCCAGCAACTAGCCGGACGAATCGCGGCCCTCAGTCGATTTATCAGTCGAATGGGAGAAAAGGCACTGCCCTTCTATCAGCTCCTCCGCAAAGCTAACAAATTCGAGTGGACCAAGGAAGCGTAAGAAGCATTCGAAGATCTCAAGCGCCTGTTATCCACCTCGCTAGTACTGGTGACTCCACGAGAAAGGGAGCCACTACTGCTGTACATCTCCGCTACAAACCAAGTGGTTAGTACAGTGCTCGTCGTCGAGCGGGTCGAGGAAAACAAGGTCCATGGCATACAACGCCCGGTATATTACCTCAGCGAAGTCCTCACGCCAACAAAACAGCGGTACCCGCACTACCAGAAGCTGGCGTACGACGTCTTCATGACCGCTCGGCGACTGCGCCATTACTTCCAGGAACACCCAATCGTGGTAGTCAGCGACGCCCCATTGGGACATATCCTCAATAACCCCGACGCCATGGGACGAGTCGCGCTTTGGAGAATCGAACTGTCTCCACGAGACATCACATACAAAAAGTGCGACGCAATCAAGTCGCAAGTTCTCCCTGACTTCCTCGTGCATTGGATGGAAAACCAACTCCCGGACAAGCCAGATATGTCCTACCTCTGGACAATGCACTTCGATGGATCCAAGCGGAAAGACGGAGCAGGAGCAGGTGTCATACTGACATCACCTCAAGGGGACAAGCTGAAATACATCATGCGAATGCAGTTCACAGCCTCAAACAACGAGGCTGAATATGAGGCCCTGTTGCACGGGATGAGGATGGCAAAAGCCTGCGGCGCAAAGAGGCTCATCATATATGGCGACTCCAAGCTAGTCGTCAACCAAACAATGCACGAGTGCGACGCACTAAATGACAACATGATCGCATACCGCGACCTCTACGATACACTCGAGGGAGACTTCAATGGTTGTGAGTTGCGCCATGTAGGTCGTGAAAGCAACGAGGAGGCGGACGCACTCGCCAACATAGGCTCTACCTGCGCCCCCATACCACCTGGGGTATTTCTCGAGCACATCTCCGAACGCTCCATCAAGCCAAAGGCCGCAGAGAAGAAAACAAGCGCAGCAACAGACTCGGGGGCTACGCCATCCAATGAGCCAATGTGCTCATTGGCACTCGATAACTTGGAGCCAGACACAGGACTCGAAGGGCCAATGAGCGTCATGATGATCGAACAATCCTGGACGCAGCCGTACATTACATATCTCCTCAGCAAGCGCCTACCGGATGACCCGACAGACGCACGGCACATCACGCGACGCTCCAAGGCATTCGCCGTTATCAACGGCGAACTGTATAAACGCAGCATCACAAGCGTGTTACAACGATGCGTCTCCCTGGCCGATGGGAGAGCAGTCCTCCTCGACATACATGAAGGGACTTGCGGACACGACGCCGGCAGTCGTGCCCTCATTGCCAAAGCTCTACGAGCTGGATTTTACTGGCCCACGGCCATGCACGACGCCAAGGACATAGTCCAAAAGTGCAACGCTTGTCAGCGATTCGCGGACAAACCACACGCACCAGGCGCAGAACTACGACCTATTCCATTGGCCTGGCCCTTCGCACAATGGGGGCTCGACATGGTAGGCAAGCTCCCAAGGTCCTCGCAAGGAGGCTACGTCTACCTTTTGGTTGCAGTCGACAAATTCACCAAGTGGATTGAAGCCATGCCAGTGACCAAGCAATCAGGTCACAGCGCGGTCAAGTTCTTCGAGTCCATCGCTCACCGCTCAATCAGGCCGCACAAAGATCATCATCACTGACAACGGGACGAACTTCACATCCAAAGAGTTCCAAGAATTCTACGGAAACCTGGGGATCAACATCAGTTATGCCTCAGTCGCGCATCCACAGACCAACGGTCAGGTGGAAAAAGCAAACGGGCTCGTCTGCAGCGGCATCAAGAAGCGACTCCTTCGACCACTCGAATAAGCCGCGGGTTGCTGGCCAGATGAGCTCCAATCCGTACTCTGGAGCCTATGTACAACTCCAAACAGCGCCACAGGCTACACGCCATTCTTTATGGTGCACGGAGCAGAAGCGGTACTACCCGCCGAAGTAAGGTACAAGGCGCCGCGCATAGTCGCTTACAGCGAACAAGAGTCATCTCTTGCACTCGAAGACTCCGTAGACCTCCTCGACGAGGCAAGAGAAATCGCCGCAGAAAGATCCACGATCTACCAGCAGAACCTGCGCAACTACCACAGTAGAAGGCTTCGCCCCAGATCCTTCGTCGAAGGTGACCTGGTCCTGCGAGTGAAGCAGCAGGGGCATCTCAAGCTCGAGTCCCCCTGGGAAGGACCACACTTGATTACAGAAGTAATCCCAGGTGGCGCCTATCGCCTTCAAGACTTAGAGACAGGAGTCGCATACTCGAACCCTTGGAACGTCGCACAACTGTGATGCTTCTACCCCTAGCTGTTTTTACTTTTACATCGCAAATAAGGCTACTTAGCCACACATTGTACCTCGTACTGTTCTCCAAATAAATAAAAGCTAGGTGCCCCAAAACTCTGTATTTTCTTTTCACTTCTGTCAATTTTATACTCGGGGGATGCGCCACCCTACATACATCTGTTCTTCGAACCAATAAACGCGATATCCTGAGTAGCTGGCACATCAATCAAACCCCTTAATGAAAACCCAACCCAGCTGCAACGCACCTGGCAGGTTGACAAAGGGATGGCCAGGCTAACGAAAAGGACTCGCATAGTGCAACGCACCTCACGCTAACAAAGCTGTTTATGCACGTTTGATAATAAATTATCTATAACATATATATATGAACCTTACAACACAAATACATTTATATGCAGGACACAGATCTGGTTACTGCTACGACAGAAGAACATTGGTTTGTTCCTCGAAGAAGTCGACAATCTCCTCTGCTGGGCGGTCCACCGCTTGATAGTGCGGTACCATATTCCAAGCAGATTCGGCTGGCGGCGCTGGCAGACCGGAAGCTACGGCGGTGACATCCACGTCAGGTCTGTGCAATCGCACCATCGAGAGGGTAGCCTTGGCACCAGCCACCAACTGCTGCCTCACGCACTCGCGAACCGCGGACATATCTTGAAATTTGGCCAGGAGAGCCAACAGGCTTGATGGAGTGTCATTCAACGGGATCATCGCCCGATAGATATTCTTCAAACATGACTGTGACTTCTTCAGGAAGAGCAGCACTCGCAAAGTGTGATCCTGCAGGGTCGCCAATGCAGTCGCACGATCATGATCCATCCAGAAGTATCCACTCTCTTGAAGTTGCTCCTGGGTGAGACCATGAAGGTAGATGGAAATCCTATCCCTCTCCTCCTGC
Organism: Avena insularis; assembly: GCA_023614405.1. Lineage (NCBI taxonomy): Eukaryota > Viridiplantae > Streptophyta > Magnoliopsida > Poales > Poaceae > Avena > Avena insularis. Next base: position 204,022,296 of record CM042690.1, on the reverse strand, counting down.
GGATGGCGTGCGCTAACAACTACACGAAGCAGCACCAACAGCATGAGTACAACGTACCACTGCGACTAACTACAAAGGAAAAGATGAGGACGAGCAAACTAACACTTAAACTGGTCGCCCAGCTGCGTTACCTCGCCAAGCAGATATTGCTCGCGGGCGGCGGCTTTTTCCGCCTTTGACTTCTACACATCTGCGTTACCGCGGATCAAGGGCAACTCACGCTCCAGCTGCTTCACGCGGTCACGAAGTCGCGACAGCAAGGACAGCTCCTCTACCCTGGAGCACGGCGGTGCCATTGTCTCATCAAGATATGGTGAGTCCTGGGTCCCCCCTACGGGACCACTCGATGTGCCCTACCACAGATCAAGACAGAAGCAAATAAGGTGACCAAATTAACACAAAGGCAAGGGGAACAGGTGCATTCAGGATAAGCATAAATATTCACAAGCACACTCGCCAGCAGGCATGTTCTTAGACCAAAAGGACAATTCATCATCTATTACAAAAGCTAACTATGGAGCAGCTGGCTTCTTCGACTTCGATGCCTTCGGGGGCTTCATCAAGTCCGTGGCAGTATCAGACGCCACTGACTTTCCACCTGCCCCTGAGGCCGAAGCTTTCGCCGCCTTCTTAGCGCGCTGGAGCTCCTCCGAATACTTGGCAACGGTATTAATCAAAGAATGGCCATATTTGGCACAGGCAGTCGCAAAGGGAGCGAAGACTACCTGCTGACCATCCGCGCCAACAGGCATCGTCTTCGACACCGCAGAGGGATCTATCTCGACTCCGTGGGCTTGCACCATGGCGAGTGACATCGTCGCACCAGCCGCCCGGAGGGAGTTCTTGTAAGTAGCAGGCACGCCCCCGGCGAGTGGCTCCACCAGCTCGTCCATATTATCGACCTGCTCCGCCTTTGGCATCAACTCCTCCCAGAGGCGACTAAGGGCGACCTTGGACTTGGACAATGTATCCTGGACGGCGGTGCTTCGGTCCTCGACCGCGAATATCGCGCCGGCCAGAGCGTCATCACGACGAAGGGCCTGCGGGTCAAAACTCAAGTCACCAGCATCTACACCAAAAATACATGGATCAAATTTCTAGTGCCACTAGCAAAACTCTAGAAGCAGAGAGGAGCATCAATAAAATATCCACCAGTAAAGGTACCTGAGAGGGCCTTGATGACTGAGAACAGTTGCTCCTCGAACAACTTTTCCCTGGCTGCAAAGGAGGCGTGCAGATCCTCTTCGCGCTTCTGGGCATCATCACGAGCCGCGATTGCCTCATCGCGCCCCTTCATAGCTGCAGCCAATGTCTTCTCCAATGTTGCGATGTTGCGCAGTAAAGCGTTATGCTCAGCTACATGGCAGTCAATAATTGGCTATCAGTCGAATATACCAAAATAGAGAGAAGATGAAAAGAATAAGCGTGGAAGCACTCACTTTCGACTACGCGGTGACGCGTCTCCAGCATCGCATGCTGGCGACCCATCGCCATAACCTGCTCCGTCACTTGCGCGGCTTCCTTTACAAGGGACTGTTGCACAAAACAAGGAATTAGAGAGGGCAGCAGAAGGCGTTGACTGCCACACTCAAAAGAAGGAAAGATGTACTTACATGGTCCTCTAGCGACTCCGAGGAAGTTTGCTGAACCGTCATCCGAGCAACTATTCGATGCTCCCCTACGTGAGGAGAGCTCGAAGAATTGTGCCCGGAGTGGGCCGCCGCCAGAGGAGAAGGAGCGCGCTCGACCTCTACCTTGGCCCTTGAGGTCGCGACTCCCGATTCCTTCAAAAACTCGACGTCGCCAGAAGATGACGACGCCTCTTGACTGCAAGACAAATTTCGCATTGGGAAAAGGCAAACTCCAGGGCAAAGCCAGCAAGAAAACAGAAAAGAATAAATGAACTCGCAAACTTACCAGTCAAACTTGTCAAAATCAAACGTGGCCTCCGCCGACTCCGACGAAGACTCCTTGGGCAGTCACATCTTCTTGCGGGACGACGGTGCCACAGCCCTCACAGGAACAGCTGGAATTGGCGACTCCGCGACAATAGTCGTGCCTTCTGGAGTCGAAGGAGTCGACGCGTCGGAATCCTCGCTGCGCGAACGCTTGTGAGTATCCGGGCTCCCGGACTCGGGGGCTTCCTCTTCCACATCAGAAGGGACAGTCGACTCAGACTCGTCCTCTTCCAAAGCTTCGTGAGGAATAATACCCTCAGGGAGAGGAGGCATACAAGGCGACACCGCCCAATCCTGCATATAAACAGCAAAGATGAGCAAAAGGAGCAACTAAGCAACAGAAAAGCAATCGCAAAAATAAGCTACTACGTAACACAACTATACCTTAGGAGGAGGTTTCGAAGCATCGAAAGGAGGAACGACTGGCTCATTCGGAAGTACATCCTTGAAGGTGTACTTCGTGACCAGTCGCACCCTCTTATCTACCTCACTCGCGGACATGCCATCGGCAGACACGCGAGTGGCATCATCAGCACCACCCCATTGAAACATGGGATGGACTCTAGCCTAGAGAGGCTGGACGTGACGACGCAGCCAAGTCCTGACAAGGGCGCAGCCTCCCTCTTCTGCGCCTATGCGACTCTCGAGGTTGCAGACGCGTTGATATAGCACGTTTGTCTCCGCGAGTTCGAAAGGCATGATCACGTTCTTCCAAGAACGCATCTTCTTGCAGGGAGTCACAGGATCGAAAGGCACGAGTCCAAAATGCTCGTCCTTGTCCTTCTGGTCGCAAACATAAAACCATTTGTCCCTCCATCCCTGGACGGACTTGGCGAGCTTGATGTCGAAGTAGGTGACGGACGGGTCGACATGGATTCCACAACCACGTACGTCGTAAACTAGAAAGCCAGATGCGGACTGACGCTTCAGTTTAAATAAGCGCTTGAAAAGGCCAAAGTGCGGCTCGATTTCAGGCCAGCACTCGCAAAGAGTGATGAAGCAGGTGATGTGGAGAATTGAATTTGGGGACAGCTGATGGAGCGGGAGCCCGTAGAAACAAAGGAGACCCCTAAGAAAGGGGTGGAGAGGCAAAGAAAGACCGCAAATGATGAATGCAAGAAACATCACTCGAAAACTGGCGGGAGGCACAGGAATGGTCTCACCGCTAGGGACGCGTGCGTCAGCGACTGCCGCGGAAATAACTCCGTCTTGGCGAAGAAGACGAAGATCCGACGCCTTGATGATAGAGGGGCGCCACGCGCCATTGGTCACGCGGGTGCCTGCAACCTTCTTTTTCCCGCCGGCGGCGGCACTGGTGACCGCAGCAGCGAGGCCACCCTTCTTCTTTGTAGCGGCAACGGTGGCCGTGGATTCAGCGGCAGCGCCTCCCTTCTTCTTTCCCATTGCGCGGCGGCGATGAGAGCGCAGGAAATAACTTGGAAACGAGCGGAGGTGGTCTAGAGCTGAGGAGGAGATGAGCGCAGGGAAAAGCAGATGAGCAGCAGCAATGGCGATGGCAGCGAGGAAGAAAAGAGCGCAGATGGAAAATTACCGCCGTAGCACCGCTACTTAACCCCTAGGAGATGCAATCCAACAGCTCACAAAAAACCCTACTAGACGCGTGGCACGCATCGCGCTCGACACGTGGACAAGAGGAAGCGTGAACCGTCCCTCCACTGCTCCTATTACGCGTGGAAATCAAGGAGGCACCGTTAATAATAAGATTACGCACGCCCAGTCAAATCAAAGTCAGAAAGTGGGACCCACCGCTCGTCACGTCCTGTCAAAACCGCTCACGCGGGCAACTGAGGTCATGCAAGCGTCAGCACTGACGTCATCAACAGCTACGCAGTGGAAAGCTTCGACTACTTTAGTCCTTGCTGGAGTCTTCGACTCCACCAAGCACTCGGGGGCTACTCCCATAGGGAGCGCTGGTCGCGCACACTATGCCTTTCTTTTCTTATTGCAGGGATACATGCAATCACAATCAAACCCAACCACTCGAAGCACGGTTCGACTATGGACGTGGGTTACTCCCATAGGGAGCGCCGAAAACAATTTCGACTGAAACAAGCAAGCAAAAGACGACAGCAGTCGCAAAACGTGTTTTAGTCTCTGCCCAAGTTTTCGACTGAAACAAACAAACAAAGACGACAGCAGTTGCAAAATTTCTTTAGTCCTTGCCTGAGTCTTCGACTCAACCAGGCACTCGAGGGCTACTCCCATAGGGAGCGCTGGTCGCGTACCCTATGATTATTTGCATGGAAACTATGTGTTGATTACATCCGCACTCGCAGATCATGGTGACACCGCCTCATAATTCTCCCTACAAAGAGACTACGTCTCCTGGGTCGCCTGAATCATCTCCGCGATAATAAAATTCGGATGTCGCGCTTACAGCATGAAGATAAGACCTGAATAAAGGCCTGGCAACGCATTTAACTACGCACTACCAGAAATATATCCGTGCCTGCAGGCACGATAAACATGCCTTGACGGACGCATTAAGTGCTCACACCCATATAATTGGAATTCGACTCATGTAAGACCTCCGCGGCCTGAGTTGAATTACGCCAGCACTTTTCCGGATTCGAGTCCGGGGAGTCGAGTTCGAGTAGATTGCGTTGTTTCACCCTAAGGTGGTTAACTGATACCGATACTTCGGCTATATCAGGCACGTATATCAACAATCCCTATGACATAAATGAAAGCAGTCGAAAAATGTACTCATTCAGGCACTCGAAGACTTCAAAAAGTACCCAGTCGAATCTGCGATTCCACTGGATACTCGGGGGCTACTGACATGGGTATACCCTACAGCTACTCGAGCTTGGTATATACGGTCTAAATACGTACAGGCCCACGGTGTCGCCAAGGCCCAGACGAAAGGACTCGAGTAACCTGCGGATTCTCGATTGCTTGAGAGACAAGAAGAAGCTAAAGATAGAAAGTTTGAAGGGGAAAACCCTAACTTGTAACCGACTCGACCTGCTACCCGAGACCTAGCCTATCTATATAAAGGCTACGAGGGGGTGGCGAGAAGGACACACACAACCCTAGTTTCCACAACTCTCGCCAGATTGCATCTGCGCACCATTGTAACTTTCGACTCCTTCGATAATTCCACGAGCAGACAAGCAGGAGTAGGGACCTCTACGAGGCCTGAACCTGGGTAAATCCTTTGTCCCCTGTGTGCTTGTTTGCTAGCCGATAGATGTCTCCGGCACTCCCTCCTTCTCCAAAACCCAAGTCCATAACAATGGGCATTGATGAGTTAAACCCTCGTCATAAAGAAAACGGTAATTGATGACTCTTTCCTTGCTGACAGGCATCACACACTACAACTTTATTGACTGACACTGAGGGAAGCTCATGACGGTGGAGAACATGTTGAACTATGGGGGTGGTGGGATGCCCTAAACGTGAGTGCCACTACTCACGGGAAACTCGGACACCGCTGAAAGCTTGTTTGACGGACTTATCATCAAGACAATAAAGCTCACCATGGAAACCTCCTCTAAGAAGAACTCTCTCGAAGCCCGATCCTTACAAGAAAAAACCAAGGATGAAATTCAAAGAAGGCGTTATTATCACGTGTAAATTTTTTGACGGAGAGGAGATTACGTGTGATGTTAGGAACATGAAGGATATTTTTGAGATGAAGTGGATGTGATGATGAGGGAATAATAGAATGACCAATATGTTTAATGCGCATACCTGAACCGTTCACAGTTTGCACTTGATCCTTCCCATTGTAGGGCTCGTGGACGGAGAGCTTGGCGGGGTCATTGGCAAAGTGATCGGTAGCCGCCGTATCAACGTACCAGGCGGGATCGATCGGGTAGGAAGGTGTCGCACTATAGGAGATGTTTTTGGTGTTGTTGGCACGAGGCTTGGTGGAAGCGGCGTTGGCGGAGCGGTTGGTGAAGGCAGCGAACTGCCTCTCCTTGTAGCGCCCGTCATTGCCGGCACCTAGGTATGCGGGATCATACCGCTTGAAGCAGCAGGAGGCGACGTGGCCGATCTTGCTGCAGATCTGGCAAGTGGGGAGGTTGCCAGTGCCGCCACCACCAGAGGGCAGGCCTCCGCCTCCTCCACCGCGGGAAGAACCGCCACCATCGCCACGCGACTGTGGCGGCGGTGTCGGCTCGTTGAAGAAGGGATTTGAGGGAGGTGGTGTTGAGCCACGTAGAGATAAACAAAACTTTTTCCCTACACGGTGATCCCAAGATCTAGCTCAGGTAGAAGGCCACGAGGATTACCACTAGACGCGCAGTTGCGGAATTGATGAAGCACGTCGCTTGATGCAGTGCAGTCCTCGCGATCCGTTCCGGTTCCACGATCCACGATCCGTACTTTCTTCACGATCGTCGAAGTGCTGAACGTACAGCACCTCCGCCGGTATCCACACGTACGAGGAGGAGCGCCGATGATGGACTGCTAGGTCCGGTACGGTGGCGACAGGACGGACTGGGGCTAGGGTTTCCAACACATGGAGTGACCTAACCTTATGCTCTAAGCACCTGCGCCCCACCTTATATAGGGAGTGAAAGTGGGCTCCACTCACTTGTGGCCCATCCACTAAAAAGGCCTATATTAGCCACAACAAGTCTCACTTGCTGACTAAGTCCATGTCACTATTTGGGTCCAACCCAAATAGGTTTCCTGTTTGGGTCTAACCCAAACTTGCTCCTGCTCTTAAGTGTGTGACCCGACAGGCTCATGGTAACCCGGACACGATTCCGAGTCTCACTCGTGATCGATCAGTTGGTAGCGGCTCCTAGCATAACGTGCCAACTCCCAGGTACCAATAAGTCATGATGGCATACCTTCCAATGTGACTTTCGTCTGAGTACCTTTTGCCTCACGATATACCTTGTCGGACTATAGGCGAATGACCGTCATCCCTTAAATAGTCCGACTCTCTTTCTCGATCCGAGATAAGTGATTCATCCGACTAACTCTTAGTCGGCTGCCTCGGTTAACACTTATCCGAGACGCGCATGGCCATGCTTTCCGAATCATATCTTCCAAGAGGGCCCAGAGAATATATCTCCAGATGGAGGGGCAAAATCCCGTCTTGGTTATTCACATCACGCAGCTTGATTCTCCATCGACCCGAACTCCGCCTTTATAACTGCCCAAAGGATTGGAACAGCGTTTGTAACCTAAGTCAGAGATCCTCAACTCGGATTGTGCAATAACCTCAGGTCTAAGGATTACATTGATTGAGACATGCAAATGACGGCTTGTTCGTTGCATCTCAATATGGGTCATTCCGACTCGCTAAACTCTTTAGTCGAATCCGTGTAAGTCGGAATAGCATCTCCATGCCCATGATAAGTGGAACCTAGTCATCTGTCGACTTTCACATTGGTCTAAGTTGTGTGTCCGGCACAACCTCAATGACCAAGGATAATTAGTATGAACAACATGAATATGTAGTTCCACAATCAAATCACATATTCGATGATACATATCAGTAGTTCATACATGGACCATAACCTTATGAATACACAGGAATATCATCATACATGATTGCCTCTAGGGCATATTCCCAACAGTCTCCCACTTGCACTAGAGTCAATCTTCCGACATCACATGTCTAGGCATCTAATGCCTATTGCTCTCAGGTGCGCCTCATGCTTCGGCTGTGGAAGTGGCTTTGTCAACGGATCCGCAATGTTTGCATCCGTGTGTACCTTGCATAACTTGATATCACCTTGATCCACGAACTGGCGAATAAGGTGGTACCGCATGAGTATATGTTTGTTCTTCTGGTGTTGTCTAGGTTCCTTGGCTTGTGCAATAGCACCATTGTTGTCACAATACACGTCTAACGGATTGGACGAGCCCTGAACCACACCAAGATCCATGAGGAAATTCCTCATCCAAACGGCTTCTTTTGCCGCCTCCGAGGCAGCAATATACTCAGCCTCTGTCGTAGACGCAGACACCGTCTCTTGCTTGGAACTCTTCCAGCTCACAGCCCCTCCGTTTATTATAAACACATATCCGGATTGCGAACGAGAATCATCTGAGTCAGTGAGATAACTCGCATCCGTAACCCCTTTACCGAGTTCATCCTCACCTCCATAAACTAGGAACATATCCTTAGTCCTTCTCAAGTACTTTAGGATATTTTTAGCCGCTGCCTAGTGGATTTCTCCAGGGTTAGCCTGGTACCTGCTCACAACACTTAGAGCATAGGAAACATCCGGCCTAGTACAAATCATAGCGTACATGATGGATCCGATTGCAGAAGCATACGGAATCACACTCATCCGACTTCGCTCATCAGTTGTCGAAGGACACTGAGTCTTGCTAAGTTTTACGCCATGGGACATCGGTAAGAACCCCTTCTTAGACGATTCCATGTTGAACTTCTTCAACACTTTGCCCAAATATGTACTCTGACTCAATCCAATGAGCCACCTTGATCTATCTCTATATATCCGGATTCCTAGTATGTAAGTCGCCTCACCCAAGTCTTTCATCGAAAAACTCTTTTCCAATGATTCCTTGGTCTCTTGCAACATCTGGACATCATTTCCAATCAGTAATATGTCATCCACATACAAGATCAGAAAGTTTACTTTGCTCCCACTAAACTTCTTGTATAAACAAGAATCGTGATCACTCTTGATGAAGCCAAACAATTTGACTACCTCATCAAAGCGAATGTTCCAACTCCGAGATGCTTGCTTACACCCATAAATGGATTTCCGAAGTTTGCATACCTTGTCAGCATTAGTCGGATCGACAAAACCCTCGGGCTGTATCATATACACGTCCTTGGTTAAATTTCCATTAAGGAAAGCCGTCTTGACATCCATCTGCCATATCTCATAGTCGAAATAGGCTGCTATAGCTAACATGATCCGAACTGATTTAAGCATCGCTACAGGAGAGAAAGTCTCATCGTAGTCAACTCCTTGAACTTGTCAGAACCCCTTCGCGACAAGCCGTGCTTTATAGATAGAAACATTTCCATCCATATCAGTTTTCTTCTTAAAGACCCATTTGCACTCGACAGGTCTTGCACCGTCTGGCAAATCAACCAAGTTCCAAACTTGATTTTCATCCATGGACTTTAACTCAGATCTCATGGCTCCAAGCCATGACTCGGAATCAGAACCCACCATCGCTTCCGAATAAGTCGTCGGCTCATCACTGTCCAACAGCAATACATCACGAACACTTCGCAATCTGGCCGATCTTCACAGTGTCGGTGCAATTTCCGGCTCAGGTACCACGTCCGGCTCAACCTCTAAGGCATTTGCCGACTCGCTTCTAGCCGGTATCTCTCGAATTTCTTCGAGATGCACCGTACTCCCACTGACTCCCCGACTAAGAAACTCTTTCTCAAGGAAGACACCGTTTCGAGCGACAAACACTTTGCCCTCTTCTCAGTTGTAGAAGTAGTAACCCAAGGTTTCCCTCGTATATCCCACGAAAATACACTTATCTGACTTAGCTGTAAGCTTGTCCGACTGAAGTTGCTTGACAAAAGCTTCACAACCCCAAATCTTAAGAAAAGACAAACTCGGCTTCTTGCCAGTCCACATCTCATGTGGTGTCTTTTCTACCGACTTTGATGGTACTCTGTTTAGTGTGAACGCTGCAGTTTCTAGACAATAACCCCAAAATGATAAAGGCGGATCTGTCTGACTCATCATTGATCGTACCATGTCCAACAAGGTTCGATTTCTCCTTTCCGACACACCGTTTCTCTGCGGCGTTCCTGGAGGAGTGAGCTGGGGAACTATTCCACAACTCTTTAGATGGTCATCAAACTCATGGCTCATGTACTCGCCTCCTCGGTCCGACCGAAGAAACTTTATTTTCTTGCCAAGTTGATTTTGTACCTCATTCTGGAATTCCTTGAACTTTTCAAAGGCTTCCGACTTATGTTTCATCAAGTAGATATATCCATATCTACTCAAATCATCAGTGAAGGTAATGAAGTACTCATAACCACCTCTGGCTGTCGTGCTCATCGGGCCACATACATCACTATGTACTAGTCCCAATAAGTCGGACGCCCTTTCACAACTCTTTGCAAAAGGTGTCTTGGTCATCTTGCTGAGAAGGCAGGATTCGCATGTCTCGAACGACTCCAAGTCGAACGAAGTTAGGAGTCCATCATCATGGAGCTTCTTCATGTGTTTCCAACTTATATGACCAAGCCGACAATGCCAAAAGTAAGTCATATTCAGATCATTTGGTTTTAACCTTTTCACATTTATGTTATAGACAGATTCACTATCAAGATTCAAAATAAATAACCCGTCCCGGACGGGTGCAAAGCCATGAAACATATCATTCAAATATAAAGAACAACCATTATTCTTAATATTCGACTCATAGCCCTGTCTCATCAAACATGAGGCAGAAATGATGTTTTGACTAAGCACTGGAACATAATAACAATTATTTAGCTCCATTATGAATCCAGAAGGTAAATGAAGTTGCATTGTGCTGACTTCCAACGCAGCGACTCTCGCTTTGTTTCCGACTCTAATGTCAACCTTGCCTCTTGCAACGCTCCTAGTTCTTACCAGTCCCTGCAACGAGTTGCAGATGTGAATGACTGATCCGGTATCATATACCCAAGAACTACCAGGTGCATCAGCAAGATAAATGTCTATAACATTGCAAACAAGCGTACCTGAGCCGGAAGTCACACCTCCGCTCTTGGCTTTATCAGCCAGATACTTGCTGCAATTCCTCTTCCAGTGGCCATCCGACTTGCAGTAGAAGCAAGTGAATCCGGCTGCAGGAGATGGCTTAGTCCCTGAGGAAGCGCTTTGGACTGGGTCCTCCATCTTACCTCCTGACTTTGCCTTCTTCTTCTTAGTCCAAGAACTCTTCTTGAACTTAGCCTTGTTTTGTACCATCAACACTTGACTGGCACCTTTCTTGAGATCCGCCTCAGCCTGCTTGAGCATCCCATGTAATTCAGTGAGCTTCTTATCCATACCATGCATGTGGTAGTTTGATATGAACTGGCCATACGCACTATATGTCCATAGCGAACTCTTCGCTAATGGGGTAGCCAAGCCTTTCCAGAGACTACACGTAACCAACCATCTTGATCACATGCGGACTCAGTGGATCGCCATCCTTAAGCTTGCAGCTCAACAAAGCCTGAGAGACTTGATACCTCTCAGTCTTTGCCTGAGCCTGGAACATAATTTTGAGGCTTTCGATCATATCGTAGGCCTCAACATTCTCGAACTGCTACTGCAAGTCCGGTTCCATGTGGGCAAGCATAAGACAGCTAATCTCCGTGGATTCATCACAAATCCGACGGTAGGCATTGGTGGCTGCGACAGTCGCATTCTCATCCGCGTCAGCTGGAAGTGGGTTGTCTAGGACACGATCCCTTTTTTCTTGTTTGAGAACAATTCTCAGATTACGATACCAGTTGGTGAAATTAGTTCCATTCAGCTTATCTTTCTCTAAGATGGTTCTCAAAGCAAAACCAGAAATCTGAGGAAGACTGCTAGGTGCCATTGATCTACAACAGAAAATATGCAAAACACTTAAGACATGTATCCATAAAAGATCAAGCATATTAAACACTTTAATATTTATGCTCCCACTAGAACCATCATCCCTCCGATGGTTACTTAGTGATTCAGGACCCTAAATAAGCAAGTCGACTAGTGAGCTTTAGCATCACCGCTAGCCGTCAAGTGATCTAGGTAGACAACTCCTTGTCAATCGTATCTCATACGACTCCTGTTGGATGGGTGGCATCACATGCCCCGGCTCCCATCCGACTTTTCCCCAAGTCCCACAACCGTTGTGATAGACCTGTCTAGATTACCAAGTGCTTCTGCTGTAAGAGTCCGACTCGAACCCACCTAGTCGGAAAGAATTGATAGCACCTCAATTTTATGAGCCCACTACCAAAAATGTCCGACTTGTGATGGTGCCGCACTTGGCGGGGAAACCGACTAGACCTTCTTTGAGGGATTATATTCTACCAACTATCTAATAGAGGTAAAACAAAGACATAACAATAACACAAAATAAGAACAATTATAATGTGAAATGGTATGGCTCTCTTCATGGCGATCTCCATCTCCATAAAGCATGTAATCCGACTCGTGTCAACTCTTGTCACGTGCCGTCTTACACCATGTAGCCGACTTGTACACCGACTTGCATGCCATCCGGATTCTCCAAACAGCTACACTAGCAAGTAATGCAAATTACACAGAGAATCCGACACGCAGGCCGTTATACAATAAGATGACAACACCTAGGCTCCAGCCGGCTGACAAAAACCGTGATACGCAGATCACGTATGGATTACACACATCACATGCACATAAGCCATACCATTCAAAACATCATCCTGCAAAAACATGTTATGCATAGATACGATATCTACCGGCGTTGTGAAACTCACAACGACATCTAAGGCCCTACGACAGGGCGAAGCCGACGGTCCCGGAAAACGCAGATCTCATCTGCATTCCGGATATGGATTTCGTCATCGGATAAAACAATTTTACCCAAATCCGATCCGGACTCCGATTCGATCAAACCCTTTGATCTTCGATCACCGCATCCGGGTTTACGTGTCACAATCTACCCCGATGGCGGAAACCGACCGGTAGGGGTATGTCGTTCCACGACCTTAGCAGTTAGATCACGGAAACTAGATCATCCATTCCCCCGAGTACATTTGATCCAATCAACTTTGTAGAAAACCGATCTATCACATAGATCGACCACCAAAACTGCAATTAGATCCAATCTAACGCCAACCGCATATCACATATGCGCGATCTCGAGCCTAAAACCAGAAGCTAACGTTCTGATACCACTGTTGAGCCACGTAGAGATAAACAAAACTTTTTCCCTACGCGGTGATCCCAAGATCCAGCTCAGGTAGAAGGCCACGAGGATTATCACTAGACGCGCAGTTGCGGAATTGATGAAGCATGTCGCTTGATGCAGTGCAGTCCTCGCGATCCGTTCCGGTTCCATGATCCACGATCCGTACTTTCTTCACGATCGTCGAAGTGTTGAACGTACAACACCTCCGCCGGTATCCACACGTACGAGGAGGAGCGCCGGCGATGGACTGCTAGGTCCGGTACGGCGGCGACAGGACGAACTGGGGCTAGGTTTTCCAACACATGGAGTGACCTAACCTTATGCTCTAAACACCTGCGCCCCAGCTTATATAGGGAGTAAAAGTGGGCTCCACTCACTTGTGGCCCATCCACTAAAAAGGCCTATATTAGCCACAGCAAGTCTCACTTGCTGACTAAGTCCATGTCACTATTTGGGTCCAACCCAAATAGGTTTCCTGTTTGGGTCTAACCCAAACTTGCTCCTGCTCTTAAGTGTGTGACCCGATAGGCTCATGGTAACCTGGACACGATTCCGAGTCTCACTCGTGATCGATCAGTTGGTAGCGGCTCCTAGCAGAACGTGCCAACTCCCAAGTACCAATAAGTCATGATGACATACCTTCCAATGTGACTTTCGTCTGAGTCCCTTTTGCCTCACGATATACCTTGTCGGACTATAGGCGAATGACCGTCATCCCTTAAATAGTCCGATTCTCTTTCTCGATCCGAGATAAGTGATTCATCCGACTAACTCTTAGTCGGCTGCCTCGGTTAACACTTATCCGAGACGCGCATGGCCATGCTTTCCGAATCATATCTTCCGAGAGGGCCCAGAGAATATCTCTCTAGATGGAGGGGCAAAATCCCGTCTTGGTTATTCACATCACGCAGCTTGATTCTCCGTCGACCCGAACTCTGCCTTTATAACTGCCCAGTGACGAAACAACATTTGACAGAACCTAAGTCGGAGATCCTCAACTCGGATTGTGTAATAACCTCAGGTCTAAGGATTACATGATTGAGACATGCAAATGACGGCTTGTTCGTTGCATCTCAATATGGGTCAGTCCGACTCGCTAAACTCTTTAGTCGAATCCGTGTAAGTCGGAATAGCATCTCCATGCCCATGACAAGTGGAACCTAATCATCTGCCGACTTTCACATTGGTCTAAGTTGTGTGTCCGGCACAACCTCAATGACCAAGGATAATTAGTATGAACAACATGAATATGTAGTTCCACAATCAAATCATGATACATATCAGTAGTTCATACATGGACCATAACCTTATGAATACATAGGAATATCATCATACATGATTGCCTCTAGGGCATATTCCCAACAGGCGACGGGAAGGCGGCACCACGCGCCCTAAAGTTGATGTTCGCCATGTGAACGTCGGCACCAAGTTCCGCACGACGCGTGTTCATACGCTGCTCGGTAGCGAGGAGCTGCGCGTAGACGTCCCGGACCGACATCGGATCACTGAGCGCCCTTGCTGAGACCATCTGAACGAGAGCATCATAGTCACCATCTAGCCCTGCACACAAGTAACCAGTAAACTCGTCGGGGCATAGCGGCTGACCAATGGAGGCCAGAACATCTGCCATGGACTTGATCTCATTGAAGAACACGGAGGCAGTCTTGTCTAGCTTCTTAGCCTTGTTGAGCTCGTCGCGGATCTGCATCGCATGCGCCGTAGATTGCGAGGCGAAACTTGCGGCTAGGGTTTCCCACGCCTCATGGGACGTGGCCACCATCGTCATCATCCCAAGGACACTCTCATGGAGGGAGCACACGATGGTGGAGAGGATGGCCTGGTCCTGTTGATGCCAGGCCGCATGCTGCGGGTTGGGGATGGTCGCCGGCACACCAGCGGTTCCAGTTGCAGGGTTAGGGATCGTCGCAGACGGACACTGGAGGGTGCCATCGGCGAACCCAAAGAGCAGATTTCTCCTGAGTATCGGAACAACCTGGGTCCTCCAGTAGATGAAGTTGTTGGGGTTGAGGCGGGCGGTGATCTGCCCTGTTAGATTGATGGGCGACGACGGGATGACCGAGGTCGCAACGGTGGCGCCGGCCATCGTGGAGCCGAAGAGGCCCGAGAAGGCGGCGCTGAAGGAGCCCGAGGAGAGAGCCGAGGTAGCGGTGGAGGTAGAGTTCGACATAGGCGCGAGGTCGGGCGGAAGCGGGATCGGCGGCGGCGCCGAGATGAGAGTCGGCGGCGGCGGCGATTTTAGGGTTAGGCCGGTTTCGGCTCTGATACCATGTGAGAAATAATGTGTAGGGTATTACACGGTACCTCAAAGGCTCCGGTCTATCTCATTATATATGGAGGTAATGTTACAATACAGGTACAAGTATACGTCAGTAGAGTCCTATACAGATAGTCTATCACCGTGAGATCACGTACTGCTCCACGAAGCAACCTAGCCGAGCTGCACCGGCGGCAGTGAGTGGGACGGCGTGGCGTGGTGTCCCGTGTCCGATTTCGTCCCTTGTTCCCAAATCGATCGATCCGTTGGCGCAGGACGAATCGCATCGATCGCGGTTTCGAAAGATTTACACGATCTCCTACAGTATAAGATTACGGATTATGGTGGAAGTGGAGCTCGTGTGTCCCGAAACCTGTTTTCAGAAGAAATATAAACATGCGTACAGTCGTGGTCTGGAATTTTAGAAAGGAAGAACTGGTTCCACTCACGTGAAAGGTTCCCCGATCGACTTCGCAAGGGTTTTGCTTTGCTGGGATCGTCGATGGGGCCGGAGCCTACAATGCACTAATGCATATTGACCGGCCACCCATTAGCTAGAGCATAGTCGCCGAGTGAGCTACGTGCGCCGCCCAAGTGTTCAACACCGCAGCCGTGCATCCATTTTCCTTGGACCATTTGCATACGTAGTTATAAGTTGCGATCACGCAGCATGTACCATGTGTAGTACATCAGACATGCATGTGCCGCAATTGGAACAGTGGCCGTGGCCGCCCAAAGCCGCACATCGCGCCGGCCAAAGATTTTCAACGTGCGCATACGCAAATTCTACTCTAGGTCTCTAGCAGTCTTGCACGGTTTGTTTGACATAGTTTTATGGAGTAGTTTTCCTGTTCATTCTGTTTTTCCTTCTAAATTTTGACACGGTTGTCGTCGTGGCATCGGCCATCGCCTGTAGCAACATCGCCGACGAGGACAGCTAGCCAACGCTCAAGAGCCAGCCGACCGGTGCTGCAATTCCCCATCCTGCTTGGTCTGTCGCATTATTTCCAAACTCGATATCAAGCTAGGTAAGCGGGAAGAAGCAAAATACCACTAGTACTAGTATACTTTAAATCGCATTTTCTTATGCCAGATCAAGTGTCAGATGCAGCGTGTGAGTTGCTGTGCCGGCTAATCCACTTGTGTTAAAAAAAAAATTGAAAAGAGGGAGGGGTCTCGAAGGACCTGACTGCCGCAATTATATTATAGTCGGTGGAGCAACATTTACATAAAGGACCTCAATAGAGAAAGGAAATACAACATGACCCTTGGAATTTTCACTGAAGACCCCAGCAGTAAAAACTGAAAAGCAATCAAGTCTAGGGCTTCTCCTTGCTTCTCCACCTAAACCTTGATGAAGCAACCGACTGCGGACGAGCACACCACCATCGGGGACATGGCCACTTGGGGTAGAGCGTTGTTGAGCGCACCGCGTCGGCGCTAGAGGGCCTCCAATCTGGCATCAAAGCCTGGAGGTTATACACCGCTCGCCAGCTTGTCGGCGACCAGGGAGGCAGTGGCTGCCTCACAGCCATGAAGGTCAGCAGCTGGACGGCTGCCTGCCATCGACGAAGAGCCGCTGAGGATGAACTCCCGAAGAAAATTTCTCCAAGGCGTAGCAGGAATCTTTCCCACCACCCTCCTGCTGCAGAGCAAGAACCACCGGAGCACTTCCTCTCCTCGCCACCACGGCCGACCGGAGGAAGATTCCCGGCGCCCTTTCTCCACATCACACGATGGCACCGATCGACGGCTTTATCGAAGGAGATCGCGGCCTTCCCCTCCACTCCCAGCTCCAACCAGAGGAGCCCGAGGGCAAGCATAAGAAACCCTAACTCGTTCCAGATCTGGCCGCCATGATCTAGAACTCCACTCCAAGCTACATGCATGAAGCCTACTACCGGCATACCGCCATACCTACAACTACTCTCTACAGCCCACCTCATCCACCCAAGTCCGCACCGGACGGCGACGCCGTCAGGAGAGAAGGGGGCCAGAGACAGGGACTCACTATGGACTCTCAAGGAAGGGGAGGGGAGGAGAGAGAAAAGAGGGGGGGGGGGGGATAGATTTCTTGTTAATTAGATCGGCGTTAACAGCTTTCCCGTTTCCATGCATGCATGCATCATGTGCAGTGTATTGATATAAACCCCATCAAAGTCACTCGAGTGCATATCAATTAAATTTACTATACCAGTACATGACTTGGAGAATGTGATCGATCAGTAGCCATTTGCTCGGTTTGCTTCATCTTCTGGCTATGCTAACCTAGTAATCAATAATTAGCAACTAAGACTAGTCACAATAGGAGTATCATATAGTACTAGTATTATGTATATAATATTTTTTAAGAATAGAAATATATTATCATAGTGTTAGTGTATCTATTATTTTGAAGAATCTTAATGTAAATTTGTGTACAAGATTTATTTCAGATTAATTTTTGTAATTCTACTTGTTATGATACTGTATCTACGTGCTACATCCGGCTCCGGCTCTTAGTGCACTTCTCAATGGCAGGACTAATTAAGTGCACTTCTCCAAATCAAGTGGAGAAAAAGGAATGATCCATCTGCATCGATGATGCCAACCGTTTGGCATGGAGAATACTGCCATGAAAAAGACACGGCTAAGTAGGAGCAGGTAACTGCGCACGTGGGACGGGAGACGCGATTAGCAGGTTAATTAGCCGGGTGCATGCACGGGCCACCATGGAACATGGAAGGAAAGGAAAGGAAGCAGCGAGCAAGCAAGCGCCCCATCGCACTCGTGTTGACGACGACAGGGCAGGCCCAGGCCAGATCGGGGAACTGACGCTGCACTGCACTGATGCCGGCAGAAGCAAATGCAGTGGGGGTGCGGCGGTGCATGCACCTCGCGAAACAGGGGCGGACTCGCCCGTGGTTTTGCCCGCGGAGCGGAGGAGGAGGGCCGACTAGCGGGACGGAGCAGTCCACCGTCGCGGTGGCACGACCCACCACCACATGATCGATCCATGATATCTCCCCCGATCCGCCTCACCTGCTGGAGCTGGGTGCATGCATGCTGTGCTAGTGTGGTACCCTGCCCTACCTTTCGTCTTTCAAATCTCGATTGACGGCCGACGGGGACACGATGGCTACGCAACCGTTGTGGCACCAGGCGGGGCGGTCGGTCGGTCGGCCTCTACCCCGTTGGTCCTGGTGGTGAAGGAAATACCGTCTGTTTCTAGCCGTTCGATCAAGATCCGCATGCGCCAGCAGATTTTACAAGCTTCGAACAGCTAAAAGGAAAATAACAATTTCCATTCCACACATATGAACACGCCACTAGTAGGAGTATACTCGGTAACGTCCATTAGTTTCAGGAAACATATTTACGCTGAGTTGGAGATCGACTTATTTTTCTCTTCGAAAGTACTAGTATGCTTCTGTGTTCGCGGAAGTGACGGGGAAGCTTCATTGTGCCCGGCGATGGAAGTATGGTAAACTCTTACACTATAAGTTGATGAGCTAAGAGCAACTCCAACAGCTTATCCATATATGGGTAAACAAAAAATGTTTAGGTAAAGAGGAGAGAGAAGGTATAGGTAAGTAGATTTTGGTTTACTTTTTCAGCTTACTATATGTTGCTTACCTAAAACTAGCACTATGCATAGATCCCACATGGCAGTGGGTTATTTTTCAACACTTTTCCTTTTTTTCTCTCTCCTTCTTTCCCCAATGCGGCGGCCAGAAGCATCACATTGGCATCGAGCTCGGCCTCCCGATGGCTGGCTCACTGGAGACGAGGCAAGGGGACAACAAGGTCGCGGGAGGGCGCAGAACGACTAGGGGTGTCTGCAAGTTCGAGCTCGGCGCCAGTGACCTTGGCTAGATCGGGCACCGGCGGCAGGCATCACCGTGATCAGGGCCTTGCAAGCAGTCTGCAGACAAATCGACGCCGGTGGTTCGATGCTAGGGCCAAACGAGGGTAGCGGTGGAGCTCAAAAGCGATAGTGCGGCGAAAAATTGTGCCCGGCGGTGCGGCGATGTGTGCGGACGCTTTGACTCGATTCCAGACACGAGAGGCGTCGCACGGACCAGAAGGAGGGCGGCGAGGGTCGTGTAGGTGGGGGCGAGGTTGGGCAGCGCGCCGGAGGGTCACAAGCGAGTGGAGGCGACGGGGACAACGCTGGAGATGGCGACTGCTCGCGGTGAACCTTCCACGCGCGGGCGGTGGGGTAGCTCCCACCTCTAGTTTTGCGGACATGGCAACATATGGATAGGAGGTGCCAAAATATGGGTGATCATCCAAATTTTATGTGGAGGGGACCACTTATGGGTAAGGTGTTGGAGCTTGTTTTTTGCCCTCTTACCCATATTGGCAGTTATTTTACCTCTTATCCATTTATAGGTAAGCTGTTGGAGTTGCTCTAAGGGTGTAGAGCCCAAGTGACACTGACGAGGGTCTAACTCATCAATGCCCATTGTTATGGACTTGGGTTTTGGAGAAGGAGGGAGCGCTGGAAGCATCAATCGGCTAGCAAACAAGCACACAGGGGACTTGAAGATTTACCCAGGTTCAGGCCTCGTAGAGGTCCCTACTCCTGCTTGTCTGCTCGTGGAATTATCAAAAGAATCGAGGATTACAATGGTACGCAGATGCGATCTGACGAGGGTTGTGAAAACTAGGGTTACGTGTGTCCTCCTCGCCGCCCCCTCCTAGCCCTTATATAGATAGGCTAGGTCTCAGGTAGCAGGTCGAGTCGGTTACAGGTTAGGGTTTTCTCTTTGAACTTTCTATCTTTAGCTTCTTCTTGTTCTGCAAACAATCGAGAATCCGTAGGTTACTCGAGTTCTCCATTTGGGCCTTGACGACGCCGTGGGCCTCCGCTGTATTCAGGCCGTATATACTAAGCTCGAGTACCTGTAGGGTATACCCATGTCAGTAGCCCCCAAGTGTCCAGTGGAATCGCAGAATCGACTGGGGAATTTATAAAGCCTTTCGACTGCATGAATGAGTATATTTTCGACTGCTTTGTTCGTGTCATAGGGATTTTTGATGTGCGTGCCTGATTTAACCGATGTATCGCTATCAGTTAACTACCTTAGGGTAAAACAACGCAATCTACTCAAACTCGAGTCCCCGGACTCGAATTCGGAAAAGTGTTGGCGTAATTCGACTCAAGCGCAGAGGTCTTACAGGAGTCGAATTCCAGTATATAGGTGTGAGCACTCGACGCGTCCGTCAAGGCATGTTCATCGTACATGTAGGCACGAATACAATTATGGTAGTGCGCAGCAGATGCGTTGCCAGGCCTTATTCAGGTCTTATCTTCATGCTGCAAGCGTGGCATCCAAAATTTGTCATCGCGGAGATGATTCGGGTGACCCAGAAGACGCAATCTCTTTGTAGGGAAAAATATTGAGGCGGTGTCGCCGTAGACTTCGAGTGTGGATGTTATCGACACACAGTACGATGTACATATAATCATAGGGTGCGCGACCAGCGCTCCCTATAGGAGTAGCCCCTGAGTGTCTGGTTGAGTCAAAGGCTCAGGCAGGGACTAAAGAACTTTGTGACTACTATCGTCTTTTGTTTGCTTGCTCCAGTCGAATTTGTTTCCAGCGCTCCCTATGGGAGTAACCCATGTCCATAATCGAATCGTGGATTCGAGTGATTGGTTATGCTTGAGTGTCCATGTTCCTGCAGAAGAGAGAAAAAGAAAAATCATAGGGTGCGCGATAGCTCTCCCTATGGGAGTAGCCCCCGAGTGCTTGGTGGAGTCGAAGACTCGAGCAAGGACTCAAGTAGTCGAAGTCTTCTGCTACTCAATTTTGATGACATCGGTGCTGACGATGTGATGATCTCATTTGCCTGCGTGAGCGGTTTTGACGGGACGTGACGAACGGTGGGTCCCATTTTCTGACCTTGACTTGACCGGGCGTGCGTAATCTTTGTTTTAACTGCGCCTCCTCGATTTCCGCGCGTAATGGGTGTAGTGGGGGACGGTTCACGCTTCGGGTCCTCCACGTGTCAATCACGATGAACGCCACGTGTCTGATAGGGTTTTTTCTGGCCATTAGATTGCATCTTTCAGGGGGTTAAGTAGTAGTGCTGCGACGGTAATTTTTCACATCTGCTTCTTTTCTCTGTCTTTGCCTCCGTCGCCATTGCTGCTGCTCCTCCGCTCCTTTGTGTTCATCTTTCTCGCGGCGCTAGACCAGCTCCGTGTATTCCCAAGTTACTTTCTCCGTTCACACCGCCACCGTAGAATGGGGAAGAAGAAGAAGGGAGGTGTTGCGGCTGAATCTGCCGCTGCCACTGTTGCTGCCAAGAAGAAGGGCAGCTCCACCGCTGTGGGCACCAGCGCCGCCGTCACCGGGAAGAAGAAGGGCGCGGGCACTCGCGTCACCAATGGCGCGTGGCGCGCGTCTACCATCAAGTCTTCTGAACTCCGTCTCCTACACCAAGACGGAGTTCTATCTTCTGCAGTCGCTGACGCGCGTGTCCCCGGTGGTGAGGTAATCCCTTCTCCTCCTGCCGGTTTTTGGGTGATGTTCCTAGCGTTCATCATCCGTGGTCTCTTGTTGCCCCTGCATCCTTTCTTAAGGGGCCATCTCTGTTTCTATGGGCTCCAGCTGCATCAGCTGTCCCCCAACTCTATCCTCCATGTAGCTTGCTACATTACTCTTTGCGAGTGCTGGCTCGGAATCGAGCCATACTTCAGTCTCTTCAAACGTCTCTTCAAGTTGAAGCGCCAGTCGGCGTCTTGCTCCGTAGTCTACGATGTAGGCGGCTGCGGTATCCACGTCCACTCCTCCGTCACGTACTTCGACATCAAGCTCACGGTGTCCGTCCAAGGGTGGAGGGACAAGTGGTTCTACATCCGCGACCAGAAGGCCCATGGAGACCACTACGGACTCGTGCCCTTCGATCCCGCGACGCCGTGCAAGAGGAGGCGCTCCTAGAAGAACGTAGTGATGCCCGGCAAGTCCGCGGAGACATATGTGATGTACGAACGCGTCTATGACCTCAAGAGTCGCATGGGTAAAGAAGAGGGAGGTTGCGCCCTCATTCGCACGTGGCTGCGCTGTCGCATCCAGCCCCTGCAGGCCAGAGTTCACCCTATGTTCCGGTGGGCTAGCGCGAATGATGTCACTCGCGTATCTGCCGATGGCATTTCCGTGAGTGAAGTAGATAAGAGGGTGCGACTGGTCACCAAGTACACCGCCAAGGATGTGCTCCCAAGTGAACCAGTCGTGCCTCTGTTCGATGCTGCTAATCCTCCTCCTGAGGTATGATTGTGCTACGAAGTAGCTTTATTTGTCAAATGCTTCTCTTTTCTTTCACTTGTGCTAATTTGTTTTCTGTATGCAGGATTGGGGGTGTCACCCTGTATGCCCCCTCTTCCTAAGGGGGTTATCCCTCGCGAAGCCTTAGAAGAGGACGAGTTGAAGTCGACCGTCCAATCTGATGTGGAGGAGGAAGCCCCCGAGTCGAGTAGTCTGGACACTCGCAAGCATTCGCGCAGCGAGGATTTGGATGCATCTTCTCCTTCGACTCCGGAAGGTGCGGTTGTTGGTGCTGAGTCACCGATACCTGGCGTTCATGTGAGTGACGTGGCGCCATCTTCCCGCAAAAAGATGCGACTGCCGAAGGAGTCGTCGTCAGAGTCGAGGGATCAAACCTTCGATTTTGACAAGTTTGATTGGTAAGTATACAAATCTTCCTTTTGATTCTTCTTTGGTGTTGCATTTTCTTGATGTTGGTTTTTGTTCTGAAGTCAGCCGGCGTCGTCATCTTCTGGCAACGTCCAATTTTTGAAGGAATATAGAGTCGCGACCTCCAAAGCCAAGAAAGTGGCTGAGCACGCCCCTTCTCCTCCATTGGCGGCCCACTCAGGGCATAATTCATCAAGTTCTCCACACGATGTGGAGCACCGGATGGTTATCCGGACGTCTGCACGTCAATCGACTTCGGAGTCACTAGAGGATCATGTATGTGTAGTATCTCTTCTTCTGATTTTGCAGTCGATTTTTTTTCATATATGCCATCTGCTGATCCTTTACTATTTCCTTTATGACAACTCATTGTGAAGGAAGCCACTCGCCTGGCGGAGAAGGTGCTTGCGATGGGTCGCCAGCATGCAATGCTGGACAACCGCCATCGCGTGGTTGAAAGTGAGTGTTCTTTATTTTTTCTTCTGCATCCTTGTGATATATTCGGCTGACGGTCTATCTTTTGTTTGTTTCACAGCTAAGCATAATGCACTTCTTCGCGACGTTGCTTCCCTAGAAAAGGCGCTCTCCGCGGCTGGGAAGAGTCACGATGAGGCAATCGCAGCACGTGATGAATCGCAAAAACGCGAAGAGGGTCTGCGCACCTCCATCGCAGCTAGGGAGAAGTTGTTCGAAGAACAACTGTTTTCGATTGCTAAGGCCCTCTCAGGTATTTCCTGGTCTGGAATTTCATCAAGTGCCCCCTCTTTCGATTTTGTTGTTTGTGCTGACTTTGTGCCAATGCTTGATTCTTGTGTAGATGCCAGTGGTCTGAGCTTTGACGCACAAGCACTCTGTCGCAATGATGCATTGGCGGGTGCCATCTCAGCAGTCGAAGACCGCAGCGCTGCCGTTGAGGGGATGCTCACCAAGGCCAAGGGCGTGCTCAGTCTCCTCCGGGAGGAGTTGGCGCCCAAGGCTGAGTTGATCGAGAATATGGATGAGCTGGTGGAGTCTCTTGCCAGAGGCATTCCCGCGAGCTTCAAGAACTCACTCCGTGCGGCTGGCGCTTTAATGTCACTCGTGATGGTTCAAGCCCACGGAGTCGAGGTTGATCCTGCAGCGGTCTCCAAGGCGATGCCTGTCAGCATGGATGGCCAACAGGTAGTCTTTGCTCCTTTCGCAACTGCTTGTGGCAAGTACGGGCCGCAACTGATCAACACAGTTGCGAAGTACTCTGAGGAGCTGCAGCGAGCCAAGAAGGCGGCGAAGGCTGCGACGTCGAGGCCCGGAAAATGCATGGCGTGTGATACCGCATACACTGACTTCGATCCCCCAAAACCAAAGTCGAAGTCGAAGAAACCAGTTGCTCCTCTGTAGTCATGCCTTTGTAATAGTTGAATAGCCTGTCTCTTTTATTTGGAACATGCCTTTGGCAAGTGTATCTGTTGATACTTTATTATGCTTGAATGCCCTCGAGTCTTTTGTCTGTGCATTGCCTTAGTCTTCTTATCGTCTCTTGCTTGGCTTGTGATAGGGCACATCGAATGGTCCTTCGAGTGAACCTCGGAATATGCCATCCGCTGATGATACTTTGGCGCAGTCACACTCAAGGGTAGATGAATTGTCTCTGCTCTCGTGACTCCGTGATCGCGTGAAGCAGCTGGAGCGCGAACTGCCTGTGCTCCGTGGTAACGCGGATGTGTGGAAGTCGAGGGCGGAGAAGGCCGTCGCCCGAGAGCAATATTTGCTAGGGGAGGTGACGCAGCTGGGCGACCAATTCAAGTGTTAGCTTTCTTCTTCCTTATCTTTTCTTGTAGTCACCCGCCACAGTTCTTTGTCTTCATACTTTTTCCTTTGCTTGGTATAGTTGTCAGTGCACGCCATCCGCATGATGAGAAGGATAGGATTGCCATTCGTATGAATGATCTGACCCAGGAGCAGCTTCAGGTGAGTGGATACTTCTGGGTTAATCATGGTCACGCAATCGCGTTGGCGACCCTGCAGGATCGTGCGTCGTGAGTGCTTCACTTCCTGAAAAAGTCATAATCGTGCTTGAAGAATATTTACCAGACGATGTTCCTGCTGGACGTCATTCCGTCGAGCCTGCTGGCCCTTCTTGCCAAATTCCAAAACTTGAGTGCGGTCCGTGAGTGTGTGCGGCAACAGTTAGTTGCTGGTGCCAAGGTTGCTCTATCGCTGGTGCGATTGCATAGGCCTGACGTAGATGTGGCAGTAATTGCGGCCGGACCACCAGCGCCGCTAGTAGGTTCAACTTGGAACATGGTTCCACACTACCAGGCGGTGGATCGCCTAGCGGAGGAAATTATCGACTTCTTCGAGGAGCAGACCAACGTTACTTTGTTGCAATAGTAGTTTAGTTTGTACCCTGCACATAGTTGCACCAGTGTTGTAAAGTTCATATATACATGCTATGTATAATTGATTGACGTTGATGTATATAAAGAGCTTGTTAGCGTGTATGTTTTGCGAGTGCGTTGCACTATGCGATTCCTTTTTGTTAACCTGACTTGTGTTTTATCTCAGCATCTTGTCAACCTGTCAGGTGCGTTGCAACTGGGTTGGTGTTTGTCAAGGGTTCGATTAGTACGCCAGCTACTCAGGGTATCACGTTAGTTCGTAGAACAGATGTGTGTAGGGTGGCGCAGCCCCCGAGTGGATAATTTGCAAAAAAAATAAAAGAAATACAGAGTTTTGGGGCACTTAGCTTTATTTATTTGCTGGATAGTACGAGGTACAATGTGTGGCTAAGTAGTCTTGACTAAGTAGCCTTATTTTCAATGTAAAAACAAAAGCGACTAAGGGTAGAAGCGCCGCAACTACGCGACGTTCCAGGGGTTGGAGTATGCGAGTCCTGTCTCTAAATATTTAAGGCGATAGGCGTCACCTAGGATTACTTCTGTAATCACGTATGGTCCCTTCTAGGGGACTCAAGTTTGAGGTGCCCTTGCTATTTTAGTCGCAGGACCAGGTCTCCTTCGACGAAGGACCTGGGGCGTAGCCTTCTGCTGTGGTAGTTGCGCAGGTTCTGCTGGTAGATCGTTGATCTTTCCGCGCCTCGTCAAGGAGGTCGACGGAGTCTTTGAGTGCAAGAGTTGACTCCTGCTCACTGTAAGCGACCACTCGTGGTGCTTTGTATCGTACCTCTGCGGGTAGTACCGCTTTGGCCCCATGCACCATGAAGAACGGGGTGTATCCTGTGGCGCTATTTGGAGTTGTGCATAGGCTCTAGAGTATCGATTGGAGCTCGTCTGGCCAGTAGCCCACGGCCTGTTCGAGTGGTCTGAGAAGTCGCTTCTTGATGCCGCCGCAGACGAGTCCGTTAGCTTTTTCGACCTGACCGTTGGTCTGTGGATGTGCCACGGAAGCATAGCTGACATTGATTTCCAGATTCTCGTAGAATTCTTGGAACTCCTTGGATGTGAAGTTTGTCCCATTATCCGTGATGATGTTGTGTGGCACTCCGAAGCGATAAATGATGGACTCGAAGAACTTTGCTGCGTTGTATCCTGACTGGTTAGTCACTGGCATGGCCTCTATCCACTTGGTGAATCTGTCGACTGCGACCAGGAGGTAGACGTAGCCTCCTCGTGAGGACTTTGGGAGCTTGCCGACCATGTCGAGTCCCCATTGCACGAAGGGCCAAGCCAATGGAATTGGCCGGAGCTCCACGCCAGGTGCGTGTGGTTTGTCCACGAATCGCTGGCAAGCGTTGCATTTTTGGACGATGTCCTTGGCGTCACGCATGGCTGTAGGCTAGTAAAATCCAGCTCGTAGAGCTTTGGCGACGAGGGCCCGACTACCAGCGTGGTGCCCGCAAGTCCCCCCATGGATGTCAAGGAGAACAACCCTTCCATCGGCGTTGGAGACGCATCGTTGGAGTACTCTTGTAATACTGCGCTTGTACAGTTTGCCGTTGATAACAGTGAATGCCTTGGATCGCCGCATAATGTGTCGCGCATCAGTCGGGTCGTCCGACAGCCTTTTGCTAAGAAGGTACATGATGTACGGTTGAGTCCAGGATGGCTCGATCATCATGACGCTCATCGGTCCTTCGAGTCCCGTGTCAAGCTCCAAGTCGTCGAGTGCCATTGGCTCATTGGGCGGCGCTACCCCCGAGTCCGTTGCTGCACTTGCTTTCTTCTCTGTGACCTTTGGCTTGATGGAGCGTTCGCAGATGCGCTCGAGAAATACCTCAGGTGGTATGGGGGCACAAGTAGAGCCAATGTTGGCGAGTGCGTTCATCTCTTCATTGCTTTGGCGGCCTATGTGCCGCAGCTCGCAGCCATCAAAGTCTCCTTCGAGTATGTCGTAGAGGTCGCGGTAGGCGGTCATATTGTCGTTCAGTGCATCGCACTCATGCATTGTCTGGTTGACAACTAGCTTGGAGTCACCGTATATTATAATCCTCTTGGCGCCGCAGGCTTTTGCCATCCTCATCCCGTGTAGCAGGGCCTCGTATTCAGCTTCATTGTTGGAGGCGGTGAACTGCATTCGCAGAATATATTTTAGCTTGTCTCCCTAGGGCGATGTCAGTATGACGCCTGCACCAGCTCCATCCTTTCGCTTGGATCCGTCGAAGTGCATTGTCCAGAGGTAGGACATGTCTGGTTTTTTAGGGAGCTGGTTCTCCATTCAGTGCATGAGGAAGTCAGGGAGAACTTGTGACTTGATTGCATCGCGTTTTTCATATGTGATGTCTTGTGGAGACAGTTCGATCCCCCAAAGCGTGACTCGCCCAGTGGCGTCTGGATTGTTGAGGATGTGCCCAAGCGGGGCGTCGTTGACTATCACGATTGGGTGTTCCTAGAAGTAGTGGCGCAGTCGCCGGGCTCTCATGAAGACGCCGTACGCCAACTTCTGGTAGTGCAGGTACCGCTGCTTTGTTGGCGTGAGTACCTCGCTGAGGTAGTAGACTGGGCGCTGTACCCCGTGGACCTTGTTTTCCTCGGCTCGTTCTACCACGAGCACTGTGCTGACCACCTGGTTGGTGGCGGAGATGTAGAGCAGCAATGGCTCCCTTTCGCGTGGGGTCACTAGTACTGGCGAGGTGGACAGTAGGCGCTTGATGTGTTCGAATGCTTCCTGTGCTTCATTGGTCCACTCGAACTTATCAGCTTTGCGGAGAAGTTGGTAGAAAGGCAGTGCCTTTTCACCCATTGGACTGATGAATCGACTGAGCGCCGCGATTCGCCCAGCTAGTTGCTGGACACCTCTTATGTTCTTCGGCTTCCCATGGCCAGTATGGCTTTTATTTTCTTCAGGTTTGCCTCGATCCCCCTCACGGAGGTGAGGTACCCGAGTAGTTGTCCAGATGGTACGCCGAAGGCGCACTTGTCCGGATTGAGATTGATCCGGTAGCGGTCGACGTTGGCGAAGGTTTCGCGTAAATCATCGATTAGTGAAGCTTCCTCTTTGGTCTTGATTACGATGTCATCGACATAGACTTGGATGTTGCGACCAAGTTGGTTCTTGAGGCAAGCCTGCATGCACCGCTGGTAGGTGACTCCTGCGTTTTTAGCCCGAAAGGCATTGTGTTATAGCAGAACACACCGAAAGGCGTTGTAAACGCCGTTTTTTCTTGATCTTCCTCCTTCATTCGGATTTGATTGTAGCCTGAGTAGGCGTCGAGGAAGCAGAGGCGCTCACATCCCGCAATGGAGTCGATGATCTGGTTGATTTGTGGCAGCGGTAAGTGATCCTTCGGGCAGTGCTTGTTCAGAGAGGTGAAGTCCATGCACATCCATAGGATATCTGTGTCCTTTTTTGGTACTAGCACCGTGTTGGCGAGCCAAGTGCTTTCCTTGATCTCGCGTATGAATTTGGCGTCGAGGAGTCTATTGATCTCCATTCTGACTGCTTTTGCTCTTGGCTCAGACAGTCGCCTAATTATTTGTTTGACTGGCCTTGCGTCTGGGTTGATGTTGAGTGCGTGCTCGCCGAATTCCCTGGGAAATCCTGGCATGTCCACTGGACACCAGGCGAAGATTTCCCAGTGCTCACGGAGGAATTTGATGAGCGTGAGTTCCTATGCAGGACTCAAATTGTTGGCGATGAGGGCCGTCTTGGCGGGATCCGATGGATGGACATGGACTTTCTTCGTGTGAACCGATGAGTCGAAGGATAGATCGGGTGAACTTGGCCAGCTCAGGGGAGGCAGACTGTTGTCTGTCGACTCCTTTAGTCTCACGAGTTCTTCCTGCATGCCAAAGGACTGGGAAATTCTGTTGAATTCCCTGTCGCAACTGTCGGACCTCTCGAAGCTCCCGTTGATTGTGATGATGCCATTAGGACCTGACATTTTCATCTGCAGGTAGGCGTAGTGCGGCACTGCCATGAACCTAGCGAACGCGACACGTCCGAGGATACAGTGGTACTGTGAGGGCCAGTCGACGACTTCAAAGTCGATGCATTCACGCCGAAAGTTTTTTGGCGTGCCAAAGATGACGTCGAGGTTGATTTTGCCAAGGGGGTATACACCCTTGACTGGGACGGTGCCGTGGAATGTTGTATCCGAGGCTTCTAGGTAGGTCAGAGGGATCCTCATTGCTCGCAAGGTACTCGCGAACATAAGGTTGATGCCGCTTCCGCCGTCCATGAAGACGCGGCTCATGTCGAAACCTCCGATTTGCACCTTGAGTATAAGGGGACAGTGGCCTGGACGAGGTACTTGGCGCGGAGGTCGTGCTTGTCGAAGGTGATACAGGAGTCGCTTCCACTAAGGTACTCAGTGGTAGATGGTGGCGAGTTTGTCGCCATATTCACTTGGCGAGTGATGTCCTTTTGCACTCGGTTGGAGGGGCGACCCTTTTGGATCATCATGGTGCCCATGGCCCATGGGTATGGTTCGCCTCCATTATGCTGGTCAGGCGCAGCTGCGTTTGGTGGTGGTCCGAGCGGTGGTGGAGGAGCGCCATGTGCTACTGCGCCTAGGGCGGCTCCGTAGCCCCTGTTGACTGCGTCGCGGTTCATCCGAGCCAGGCCCTCATGGAGTTTGAGGAACTCGCGACAGTCTTGGAGGAGGTGGCTGGATTTCTTTTTGCCGTCATGCTCGTCGATGTAGAAGTGCACGATGCATGGCCCAGATAGCTTTTCTTCAATGGATGCTGCGGGTGCCTCATCGCGAGTGCGGCGCTGCCATACTTGCGTGGTTTTCCTGGAGTCGCGGTATCCACCGCTGCGGTAGCCGCTTTTGCGGTTGTCGTCGCGTTTGTCGGCGTAGCCGGCTGCGACCATGTTGATGTCGTCGCGGTCATCGTAGATGCGCATTCAACATTTGCTTCGGTGGTCGCGTCTATGCTCGAGTTCTGCTTCCTCGTCGGAATGAACGCGATTCTTCACTGAATCTTCTCCATCAGCCCACCGATTCGCGATTTCCATCAGGTGGTCGATGGTTTTGGGCTTCGAGCGTCCCAGCTCCTCCCTGAGCTCTATGCGGCGAACGCCGCCGTTGAATGCGTCGATTGCGCGGTCCTCCGAGATATTTTCCGCAGAGTTCTTGATGATGGACCACCTCTAGATGTACGAGCGTAGCAATTCGCCCGACCTTTGCTGGCAGCACCTCAGCTCTTCGATTGATGCAGGCCTTTTATAGGTGCCCTTGAAGTTGCGCACAAATCTATAGACCAGCTCTTCCCAACTACGAATGGATCTGTGTGGGAGGTTGTTGAGCCATGCCCGGGCGGCGTCCTGTAGCTGTAGCTGCAGGCATTGCATAGCCGTGCTTCGACTCCCGCTGTGGAGCCTGACGGAGGAGATGTGGTCCTCCAACCAGATTTTCGGGTCCTGCAGACCATCAAACTTCGGGTTCTCTGATGGGAGCTTAAACCCCTTGGGCATTCGCTTTTTCCTAATGGCCCCGCTGAAGCATCTAGCGCCACAGAGCTCCACATCTTCGTCTTCCGAGTCGGTCGATTGGGCACGTCGTGCCCTTGACTTGTCGATCTTGCGCTGCATGATGTCGTCACGCGCGTCGTAGTCGTGGTCATGTCGCGGTGAGTGGCGGCGTCAAGACAGATCGTGGCTATGATCGCTGGATGAGGGCGAGGAAATGCGTTTTGCCAGAGCCTTGCCTTTCTTCGGCTTCGGTGTTGTCTCCTTGTCAAGGGCGGCCTCGACTAGCCCCAAGCCTGCGGTCGTAGATCGGTGCATGGCGGCTCGGCGATCTCCCGCTGGCGGCTGGTTGTTGAGAAGGTACATGGTGGCTGTTGTCACTGTAGCTTGCGGCGTCTTTGGGACCACATTGCCCCGCGTGTTGACTGTCATAGAGCTAAAGTCGAGGACCTTTGCAGCTTCTATGCGCTCTTGCTCGATGAGATGGGCCATCCGGGATCGCCTCTTGTTTGCGATGTGCTCGTTGCCCTTTGAGGAGGATCCTCCATGGGAGAAGAGCCCAGCACGTCGAAGACTCGACTCGTCTGCCGCCTTTTTGCGCGCTTTGAGTTGCGCGAGTGTATGCACTTGGCGCCTGTATTCCTCCTTCAGAAGCCAATGGTAGCCCATCAGCATGTTCTGCGGGGAGTCGAGAGGCACGGGGTTGCCTCGTAGGGTTTCTCGGCAGCGGACCCACTCGTTGTCGTTGAGCCTGATTACTACGCGCTCTCCCGTGTTTTCATTCACCTTGGTTGGTGGTTCGATTGCTCCTCCGTTGTTAACGGGGGCGCCGTTGCCACCGCTACCGCCATTGGGTATGCCACCATTTGGCGGGTCGGTTCCATTGCCACGGTTGCCCGTGTTGTTGCGATTAGCGAAGGTTTCGTCTGCGTTGATGACGACACACATGAAGTGATTGGGGAAGCTACTGCTCCCGCAGCTTTCAGATCTGGAGCCGTAGGTCCCGTCTTCAGTTGCTAGATCGCTCAGATCGGATTCGCGACTGCTGTCGTTGTCCGTACTCCCAGCTGTTGTCGGGGCGTTGAGCTCGCTGAGAGTGCTGATCGACGGAGGGAACCACGATGCTGGAGCAATCGATGGTATTGTCGGCTGGTCAGGCATGCGAAGTGTGCCCATCTGACCAACTTGGAAGCGGAAGCTCCCGATCGCCAGGCTAATTCCGTCGTGTACGGATTCGAAAGCCGGGCGGGTGGCCGACGTGTGGACGGTGAAGTCGAACGCGCCGAAGAGCTAGCGAATCTCCGTTGTTACCGAGTTGTAGATCGCAGTTGATGGGGCCGAAGAAGCTGCGACATCAGCACTCCCAGTTCCCACAGACGGCGCCAATTAACGAGGGTTTAACTCATCAATGCTCATTGTTATGGACTTGGGTTTTGGAGAAGGAGGGAGCACTGGAAGCATCAATCGGTTAGCAAACAAGCACACATGGGACTCGAAGATTTACCCAGGTTCAGGCCTCGTAGAGGTCCCTACTCCTGCTTGTCTGCTCGTGGAATTATCAAAGGAATCGAGGATTACAATGGTGCGCAGATGCGATCTGGCGAGGGTTGTGGAAACTAGGGTTACGTGTGTCCTCCTCGCCGCCCCCTCCTAGCCCTTATATAGATAGGCTAGGTCCCAGGTAGCAGGTCGAGTCGGTTACAGGATAGGGTTTTCCCTTTGAACTTTCTATCTTTAGCTTCTTCTTGTTCTGCAAACAATCAAGAATCCGTAGGTTACTCGAGTTCTTCTCTATTTGGGCCTTGACGACGCCGTGGGCCTCTGCTGTATTCAGGTCGTATATACCAAGCTCGAGTACCTGTAGGGTATACCCATGTCAGACACAATTGTGGTAAACTCTAGCACACTATAAGTTGAGCTAAGGGTGTAAAGCCCAAGTGAAACAATTTACAGTACTCCCTTTGATTCATAGTAAGTGTGGCTGCTTTAGTATAACTTGATACTAATCAATTACATTTGTTATTGATCGGAGACAATAGATATCAAGTGGCTCGCGGCCTTGTATTAGTTTTAGTAGGCTTGCAACCTGCTTTTTATTTGAGAAAATACAAAATTTAAGCTCTACCGTATATAGCTTTAAAAAGCAAGTTAGTTCAACACTTCTCATTAACTGCAAACGGAGTGAGCAAGCCAATAAATGAAACAAAATGTCGATTAAAACAAGGTCAGTTCTAGCAATTCATCTTGTAGAGCAACTGGCATGTACTGTTGTCTCTTCATTGAGAATTAAAAAACACAAACGATACATGTAGATCAATAACACATTTTTTAAGAGGAAGCATGCTCACAAAGACACACTGCTACCCATCGTAATCATGCACCACACTCTGGTTTGACGCCAAAAGCCATGGCACTCTGCTTGATGTCCTCAAACGCGATGCGAGTCACTTCCACATATGATGATCTATGTCCTTATTAGAAGTTTTTTTTTGGTTGCGTTTCTTCTAGATGCTCCAGTAGTAGGTGTAGAACAATTGCTAGCTATGCTCACCCTTGTTGAGCTTGTCAAACCCGAAGAGTATGGCATGCTGAGAGCCATCTCAACACTGTGGACGTCCTCATACTAAGTGTACACCAATCTCTACAACTATATACTTCCTCAGATTCAAATTAATGTTCTCAGAGTTTTCTAGATTCAGATAGTATCTAGCACTAAAACATGAGTAGTTACATTCGAATCTAGACAACTATGATAATATTAATATGGATCGGAGGGAGTAGCAAAAGGACGGTGCTTGCAAAGATGACGAGACCTCGACACGATGACATAACCAGCAGAGGCATCATGGAGCTAGCCATGAACCACTGGCCAGATGGTAGTTTTTTTTTTCTGAGGGCAACTGGCCAGATGGTAGCGAGGACCTTGATATGGAAAACTAACCATGAGAACATGGTGGGTTTATTCTCGCATGCATTTATTATTTTTTCTGGATTTTTAACTTTTTATTGGCGAAATACTTTAAAACTAGTGTTACCATGAATTTAGGTAGTAATCATATGTTCTAAGCTAGACAAGCATGGTTTTTAACTTTTTATGAACAAAAAAATATTTTTCCTCCGATGGTACCAATGGCCAAGTGGCCAAATGGCCAAATGTGCCAGTGCCACGTTGTCACCTTGCCATACTGCTAGTTCTTCCCCCTTGTATCCAACTTAAAGAGAGTGACGGGGTATATATAGCTCTCACCGGCTCGACGCGAAGCTAACAACCATTCCCAGTCTCACAAACAATCTTCCTAGCTCCTGTTCTACACCACTCCATACTCCATCGCTCCAAGTCGTACGTCGGCTCGTCCGGTCGCGTGGATCTCCAAGCTAGCGGCATTGCAGAGACTTAGATGCGAGACGCCGTCCTGCTCCGGTGCGACGCCACCATGTCCGGCCACGCCGAAGTTTACACCTCTTCCGGCAATGGCAGGAGCGGCGGGTACATCCCGGTTAGGACGGCAGCCGCCAAGCAACGGCGCGCGCCGTCGCCGGCGGGGAGCGGCACGAAGAGCGACGAAGGAGGCGGGTACTTCGGTGCGGAGGCGGCGGTGGTGCTGGCGCTGATGACGGCGGCGCTGCTGGTGCTGCCCCTGCTTCTTCCCCCTCTGCCGCCCCCTCCGCCGCTGTTCCTGCTCGTTCCCGTTGCCATCCTGGCCGTGCTGCTCCTGCTCGTGCTCTTGCCCTCTGACGCCAGGGGCCTCCGCGTCGCGCCCTCCTACTTGTAGCTAGCTAGGAGTAGACAGTACTAGTAGCGTTCAATAGAATCGCGCGCTCCGCGTCTTTGTCGCCACCGCCGTGTAATTACTCCTAGCTAGTAGCTAGCGCTGATGCGGATTTTTTTTCTTTCTTTGTTTATTTTCTTTGAGACTAATTGTGGGAGACGATTTTGCTCGGACTAGTTGTTTGCTGGGGAAAAAAAGGTATCTCGAGTATCTTTCTGAATTTTATAACCACTGGGCAAACCAGGATCATCTCTGAATTCTAATTTGATCTTCGTCGGGAAAGAAAAATCAACGAGATCTGATTGATCTGCTGGAAATATATCACGATCGAGGTAGGAAAGAAGATGACTAAACGCTGATTCGGTTCAGTATGCGCTGTACTAGTGCTAGATGGTCAATGGTCGACAGTGTTGCTCTCCTGAAGAATTGAAGATTCAAACATGTGGAAGTATAAAGCAGAGGGGACAAATCTCACTCTCTCTGTCTGCATTTTCCTTCCCGCCGCCGCCAACGACGACATTTTAGCTCATTGGTTCAGATGACCGGCACGCCCACCGTTACCAGGTCGCCGCCGGCGCTTATCCCGCCGGCCGGGCCAACCCCCGGCGGCACCCTCCCGCTCTCCTCCATCGACAAGATGGTCGCCAGCTTGGTGAACCTCATCCAGGTCTTCCCCCCATCCTCGCTCTCCGCCGCCCACAATGACCAGAGAGCTGCCGCGGCCGTGGCCGCGATGCGCAACGGGTTCGCGAGGGCGCTTGTGCCGTACTACCCGGTGGCCGGTCGCGTCGCCCCGTCCGGCCTCGTGGTGGACTGCACGGGCGAGGGAATCTGGTTCGTGGAGGCCGCTGCCAGCTGTGCGCTCGCCGACGTGGACGGCCTCGAGGGCTGCCCGCTCCTCATCCCCGCGGAGCTCCTCCTCTCGTGCCCTCCGCCAGGAAAGAAGCTCGACGGTTTCATCCTCATGGCCCAGGTGACGAGTTTCACCTGCGGTGGCTTCGCCGTCGGAATCAGCTTCAGCCACGCGGTGTTCGATGGGCAGGGCGCGGCGCAGTTCCTCAAGGCGGTGGGGGAGCTAGCGCGGGGGCTCCCGGAGCTGTCAGTGGCTCCGGTGTGGAATCGTGACGCGATGCCTGACCCGCCGGTCAGCCCGTCCCCGCAGCAGCTCACGGAATTCACGTTCGTGACCCAGGTGGCAGACATCTCGGCGGCGAGCATCGAGCGCGTCAAGGACGAGTTCAAGGAGAAGCAGGCTGCCGCGACGTCGACGGGGGAGGGCTGCTCCACCTTCGACGCGGTGACGGCCGTAGTGTTCAAGTGCCGCGCGCTGGCGCTGGCGGCGGCGCTCCCGGACGACGCCGAGCTCCGGGTCGGCTTCGCTGCTGGCACGCGGCACCTCCTCCGCGGCGTGCTGCCGGCGGTGGACGGCTACTACGGCAGCTCTGTGTACCTGGCGTGCTTCAGCAGGACCAGCAGGGCAGTCCGGGAGGCGGCGCTGGCGGAGCTGGTCGGCGCGGTACGGGTGGCGAAGGATGCCGTCCCCGCGCGGTTCACGGACTGGATGCGCGGCGGCGTCGGTCACTACACCGTGCCGCTGGACTACAGCACGATGATTCTGTCGGACTGGAGGCGCCTCGGGTTCGATGAGGTGGACTACGGATTTGGCGTGCCCGGATACGTGTTCCCGTTCAACGAGCACGTCAACTTCGTCGGGGAGCTTTACTACGTCAGGCCACCGGCACCCAGGCGCGGGGGCGTCCGTGTGGTGCTCCACTGCGTCGAGCAGCCGCACGCCGCCGTGTTCGCCTCCGAGCTCGCCAAGTTCTCCTAGAGGAAATGCATGCTTCCTATCTTCTCTTGACGTGTACTCCCTCGGTTTCAAAATAAAGTTTTAGCTTTTTTTTAAACGAATGTATCTAAATATCTCTAAGTGTGTAGATTCATTGTGAACTTATACGCTAAAAGCGTCTATATACATTTGTTTCACAAGAGCTAAAATATTTTTTTTCTAGGATACGTCCTAAGACGTACCAAACACATAGAGGAGAAGACCGACGGCCGATACAGTGCCAAAAGGCAACCACACCACACACCCAACACGACACAACACACACGATACAACGCCAAGCGGCTTACAAAACTCCCTCCGCAACGGCCCGACGATAACGACCTCACCTCGCCAAGTCCCCTACCAAAGGTGAGAAGACGAGGCACAAAGCAACCGAACCGCGTCATGACCAAAACGAAGCTCCACCATAGCACGACCATGACTCCGAGACCGCACGGATCAACGCACCTTCCCCTCATACGCCTAGAAGAGATCGGCGAGAAGTCAGCAGGATCCAGCCAGACTCGAGGAAGACGTCGACCAAGTGGCGCCCACCATGATGTACATTGCGCCCCTGATGCTCGCGCCCTAAGCAGCTCCCAACACCGGTCGCACCCAACCACCCCCACTCCACAAAACCGGCCCTTTCGTGTAGCCTCGATGACATCTTCAAGAAGATCACGACACCGTGGTGTCGTCGCCGTCTGGTCCGGTGATCCGAACTAGGGGTTTCCCCTGGCACACGATAATAGGGAGACACAATACATGCCATGACCGCGCCCCCAAGGAGGTAACGACACCGAAGCGTTGCGTGGCCCGACATCGGCTCGGTAGCGGGGTTTCACCTGGCCATAGATCATGCCACCAAGACCCACCCAAGGGGCGGCATGGAGTGGGCGGGCGGGGACGCAAGGCGCTGGCTTGAGATGCTACAACAGGAAGGAGAGAAGCTGATGAGGATATATACAGGGATTATGATGATTCTGACTGCCTGAATTGGAAGGAAATATTGAGTCAAATCAATAATGACTATTAGGTGAATTCATTCCTAATTGAACCTGATGTTTTACTTAATGAGAACTTTATACTACCTAAGTTTATGTATCTTTGTATGATCAGGTTTATTGATAACACAAGCGTTGCGCGAGGAGAAGGAGAGTTGCATCAAGAAGGATAAGCGCTGATTTCCAATATCAACAAGTGCGCGAGGGAGGAGCGAGAGGCATGCGCACTAGGAGGCAATGAGGAAATCACGTATGAGCAATAGAGAGAGATGGTGCACCAAGAATTACATATTTGAGGTGTTCCACGACGTTTGGACTATGTGCCAATAAGGCCGAACTCATATATGGATCGGTATGTATCAGTTTGAGTCGAACCGAGTCAGTTTGAGCCAAGATATGGCTGTTTTTAGGCCCGTTTAGAGGGGATGATGCCCCAACCATCATATAAACCTCCGTAGCCGTCACAAGTTAGGTTTAGACCACGTTAAAATATTTTGGAGTTGTTTCTTTCATAGAACCTCTGGAATTACCCTATGTTCGAATCTACCAACTATAATTGAGTGTGATCTGTTATTACATTGGGAATTAGTAGATTGCATACTACCGTTCGTGGTCACGGCTGCGTGCGCAAGAGTGTGGTGTTGCGAATATCCTACAAGGTTCGAGAGCTGTTGCATTGGCATCAGGGGTCGAGCGGGAGAGATCATAGCTACGTACTAGTTATCTATCATCCATCATCACCATTGACAAGAGCTTGCTGAGAAGATCGGGCCACCCCATATCATCTTGGTATCAGAGCGCTGGGTTTACTCGGTGAGCCATATCATATTGGTATCAGATTTCCAGTGTTGCCTCGGTAAGCATCTACAAATTCATCTATAGATTAGTTGTTTTTTTACTATACAGAAAAGCCACATAAAAATATTAGGGTTCATAGTTCATTGCCATAGCTTAGATAACACTGTTCGTGAGTTCTAGTTGCTGATCGCAATCCTTTTGTGTAGCCTTTCTTCTAAATCTGAGTCGTAGTTTTTGTCTAGTTTTCGTCTGTTTTTGTTTCGTTGTTGGAGTCCTTAGACTATTTCTAGAATATTCGTTGTGTTCTTGAGTCTTAGATCTATTAGATCTGTTTTATTTTAGTCTTAGGTTGTAGATCCGTTTGAAAGAAGGAGAAAAAAAAGCAAACCGATCGGATCTGTAGTCTTGTACGTGAGCTGCTAAAAAAAGTCAAAATTGGTCTCTATGTAGCTGTTAGCTATATTGCTTCACGTTGAAGAAAAAAATCGGATCGCTGCCTCACGCCTGACCCCAGACCCCTCTCTGGTCGTATGAGGAAGCAAAAAAAGGAAAAAAAATCAGACGCCTCGCCTGACCACAGACAAGTCTGTCATCGTACGAGAAAATTTTGTGTCTGCCGACATCCTGCCGCGGCAGGATTTCGGGCCTTTTTCTGCCGTGGCAGAGACCAATTCTCAGGTCAAATTTTTGTGTGTTTATTTTTTTTACCGAGTCCACATAGCGTATCTATCCTTGTGAGCCTTAGTAAGCATTTCTTTGTGTCTAAACCTATTCTACGAGACTAGCGTGCTTAGTTCTATACGGGCTGCTCAGTTTAGCAATCTTGTGCCCATTTCGTTGAGACATTGCTAGCGTCTCTCCTTGTGCATTGCAACACGAGCGTTCCTCCGACATACCTCAATTTTTGATCTCTTTTTCATAGTTGCAATTGCCTCATTTATCTCCACCATGTGTGTTTCCGTGGATCTTTGTCATACGATCAACACTAGGACTTGTTTGCGGTGTAGTTAGGATACCATACCTACAGCTCCACCATAAATAACCTGTGTGCCCTGCGATCGTTCTTTATACCTTTGGTATTCACTTCATCACATCAGTGTATTAGTCTTTGATTTCGTTTGGTCGAGCATCTCTATTTACTTTGGAATGGTAAGATCTTCTTTCTTATCAGTTGTGAGTGAGTTGTGAGAGTTTCCACCATACTGATTTTGATTTGTGCACTAATGTACTAATCATGTCTTCTAGTAGTGTTGATGTGATGCAGAAAATGGAGGCAGGTGATGTTACAAATAATGTGGAGACCTACAGTTACAAATCATTTGACAATTGGTATTGTAGTGGAACTTTTTGGAAGGAAGAACACAGTATTTTTGATGGTGACGGTCTTTTCCACCATAGTGTGATGATTGGTGGGCAATGTGCTTCCATAACCATTGATAGCAACTCTACTCTTAATTTGGTCAGGTTGAAGTTGTACAAAAGCTGCAGCTACCCACAAATGCTCGTGCGGTGCCATATCTATTGCATTCATCATATGGCACATTGCTGTTTTTCACACACCGCTAATGTTCCTATGACTTTTAAAGAGCATACTAAGATTGTGCGCTGTGATGTATCTCCTATACCACTTGATTCTTGTCACATACTATTGGGAGAACCTTGGAGCAGAAGGTTTGACGCTCAAATATGTCCTGTCGTTGAAAGGATTTCTTTCAAATGGAACATGAAGAGGCGTGCTATGCTCAGGATTTCAGCCGAAAAATTTCATGAGTATCATCTTATTCGCAAGGAGAGGACAAAAGAGTTTAGTTTGTCTGCTAAGTACAAGGTCATGATGAATGGTGACAATTCTATTATTTGTCATCTTGAACACGATGTGCATTACAACCCATGTGAGAATGAGAGCCACATAGCCAAGCTGAGTGAGAGTGTTATCAAAAGTGAGCTATGTGATTCCACTAAACATGAGGTTGAGAGCATCCATTCTAAGAGTATGAGAGAAAAGAAAACATCAGTGCAGTAGCTGCTAATACATGTGAGGATATTTCTACTAATGTAATCATCTGTACTCCTGGTATTGTTTCTTGTGCTATGTAGGTTGCTTTTGAAGAAAGGGAGCAATCTATTTTACAACCTGCATCGTCGAACTGTGCATTGTCACTTGAGGAGGATGTTTTAGTACCTACTACAACTGAGGAGATTGTTGATGATATTGGTACTAATTTGGAGCTTCAGCCAACATGTGCGACATATTGTGAGTCTTTTCCTTTATTGAAGCCTCCTTGTGATTTGCATTGCACTAATATTTCAACATCATATGATAGTTTACCCAATTCAAAATTTGATCATGTGGTACTGATTACACATAAAGAAATACTTGCTCGAATACCACCTACTGATATTGTGTATTCCATCATGCTAAATGAACCTATAAGTATAAGTTGTGCTATGGATAGGATTTCTGAAATTTCATTTCTGAATTCTAGCACATATTCTCCTTGTTTCACTTTTAATCTGATTGGTGAATATAGCATGCATGAAATTTTTCTTGTGGATCACATATGCATTACTTGTGATAGAATCGCTGAACTGAAACATGCAGTTTTCAGCCATACATCACAAAATGTTTGCTATGGGACAATAGTTCATGTTCCAAACATTATGGAAATACATTCTGGTCTAGTTGATATATTGCAACCAACACAAGTACCTATGTTGGATTGTTCTAATCTTATAGGACCCAAGTTTTCATATTCTTTGTGTTTGTCCTAAAAGTCTTTGTCTAGTTTTGTTACTACTTTAGACTTTCTTGATATTTGCAAATTGAGTTGCATCTTACATACTGGACAACATGATCATGTTCATAATAATCAGAGTAGCGTAGTTGAAGCATCGCATGATTCAATTTGGTTTTCAGACATATTGAATTGGTTTGATCTTGTTCACAAATTTGATCATAGATCTTCTTTGAGAAAACTAAATTCAATATTGAAGAACAAGACTATCTATATAGTTGTTTTTCACCATGATCATGATTCTTTGTACTTCACTTATACCTGCAATTTAAGTTGCTTGATGTATACTGGACATACTTTTCATGTGAACACCATTAATACAACATGTTATATATACATATACTTTGCGTACACGTTGTTCTTTTTGTTTCTCCCACTTTTAGCTTACCTAAAGCCGAGGATGGATTTTCATGAAGAAAGGGAGGATCATGAGGATATATACAGGGATTATGATGATTCTGACTGCCTGAACTGGAAGGAAATATTGAGTCAAATCAATAATGATTATTAGGTGAATTCATTCCTAATTGAACATGATGTTTTACTTAATGAGAACTTTATACTACCTAAGTCTATGCATCTTTGTATGATCAGGTTTATTGATAACACAAGCGTTGCGCGAGGAGGAGGAGAGTTGCAGCAAGAAGGATAAGCGCTGATATCCAATATCAACAAGTGCGCGAGGGAGGAGCGGGAGGCATGTGCACTAGGAGGCAATGAGGAAATCACGTATGAGCAAGAGAGAGAGATGGCGCACCAAGAATTACATGTTTGAGGTATTCCACGATGTTTGGACTACGAGCCAATAAGGCCGAACCCATATATGGGTCGGTATGTATCAGTTTGAGTCGAACCGAGTCAGTTTGGGCCAAGATATGACTGTTTTTAGGCCCGTTTAGAGGGAAGGACGCCCCAGCCCTCATATAAACCTCCGTAGCCGTCACAAGTTAGGGTTTAGACCACGTTAAAATATTTTGGAGTTGTTTCTTTCATAGAACCTCTGGAATTACCCTGTGTTCGAATCTACCAACTATAATTGAGTGTGGCTGTTGTTCCATTGGGAATTAGTAACTACCGTTCGTGGTCACGGCTGCGTGCGCAAGAGTGTGGTGTTGTGAATATCCTACAAGGTTCGAGAGTTGTTGCATTGGCATCAGGGATCGAGCGGGACAGATCATATCTATGCACTAGTTATCTATCATCCACCATCAGCATCGACAAGAGCTTGCTGAGAAGATCGGGCCACCCCATATCAGAAGCACCGTCGGCCTCACCGTCGAAGAAGAGAGGCACCTCGGACACCATCGGCTCCACGGCTAGCCCCCATGAGGTCAGAGGAGGCCCTCCCATGCTGGCTCGCCACCACCACTGCTGCCCCGACATCGCTCCAGAGACAAAGCCACGCGCATCCTCGCTCCGTCACCACGCCCCGAGGCCCCGGCCCGCCCTGGCCCACAGGTGCCCAGATCGGGCCTAGCCACCATGGGCGCCCACAGACCGCAGAGGCGCATCCCCCACACAGCAGCCCCCGCGTCAACCACTTCGTCGCCGCACACCGTCCAAGTGCCATCTCGCCGCCCAGATCTGTAGGGGTGAACTTGGGCCCCTGCCGCCGCCGGCTGCAGCAGCCACGAGCCACTCCACCTACCGCCGCCTCATTATGAAATGACGTATAAGTAGATGTGAGATTATAAGAAAAAATACGTGAATGCGCACAGGTTCATGAGTACCTAAGTTTCAAAATAAACAAAATTTGGTTAAGATAGGGCAGGTTGTACTTCATGTGGACGAAGGAGTTCCAAAGCTGAGCAGCTTCGGCCAGCACCATCTGACTCGAACGCAGCGATTTTGGCCGCCGGCATCCAATCCGCTGCTTACGGGACGTGGGGAACGTGGATAATCTTCAGTTCCTAGAATCATGGGAGGAAAAAAATAGATCAGATAGATTTCTTTTGAATGAAGGAGGGGTCTAGAAAGACCCTGGTAGCTGCATTCACAACACATGGCGGGTACAAATTACACAGAAGCCCTTTAAGAACACTCACATAAGTGACCTCAAATTCAACGAAAAGGACTTCAAAATATCAAAGAACACCCTAGAACCAAAGATAAAGTTGCAATCAGGTCCTTGGGTGTCGCCACCACGAAACGCCGGCGACCTCTAGGCGGTAGCCAAGGTGGAGGAAACTACTCGAACTCTCAAATACGGCGTCAAACCACTACAGCCGGCTATCTCGACTTCTCCGGGGATAAACCACTTGTCGAAGACGAAATGACGAGCACCGGCGCAAGACTCCATAAAAGGGCCTCCGAAGGAGGTTGAATCCCCGGGTCATCTTTCAACCAGAAGGGGCAGCAGTCCAGCGGCCTCACGCCCCATTGGACCACTAGGAAGAGAGCACAGAGAATCAGCAGCATGAGCCGATGTCCATGACCAGCAGCAGAAGGGCCACGCTCTTTCTCCTCCACATCGCCACGACCGACCAAGAGAGTGAGGACAGCCCCACGACCGCCAGAGAAACAAGAGCCCTAGAAGTAGGGCTTTTTAGACCAGCAACAGTCAAAGGTCGACGCCAAGGAACTCCTCCACAGAACTCCAAGTACCGACGAGTTCGACCACTCTAGCGGTGTGCCCGCACCGCCACTAGGATAGTTGCTGCAAATCCTCAACCAGCTGCCCGACCGAGCACCAGGACGCTGAAGCCAGAGGCCTTTCTCCACCTTTCGAACATCACCACGACCACAAGAAGGGGAGAAAGATCCTCTTATCATCTCCATAGGCGCTAGCGAGCAGAACCACCATCAGAGCATAGCCAAGGATGACGCACGAGGACACTTCCCCTCCTCGCCTCCACGACCGGACAGGGGAAACCCCACCACGCACCGCACCACGAAGCTCCGTCTCTCCCCTCGCCACCACCGTCGGCCAGGAGAGACATTGCCCCATAGCACCTCGGCATCCCACCGCCAAACCTCTCCCCCATGCCACCATGGCCGGGCAGGAGGGGCATGGCATCACCACGCCCATGCAGATGATGAGAAGCATCGATGACGACACCTGGAGTAGTTGATCGAACTGATTCCCACCTCCATCCTCCACCATGGCAGCTGGAATCGGGAGGAGCAGATCAAAATAGAAGTCCCTTGAGCTTATTGAAGGGAGGCGCCAAGGAGTCCATCCCCTCCACCAGCTCCGACCACCGAAGCATCGACGAGAAGGATACCACCATGGCTGGAAGGCTAGAGATGTTCAGCTGCGTCGACCCTCCAAATCCACCCTAAACAAGGCAAAAAGCCAACTCAGCACAGAGCCAAACCAACAAAGAGGAGACCTAGACTACGATGTACAAGGCACCGGCCTCCTCCCTCTCGTCTCCTTCAACCATCGTGGTCGCCGAAGAGGAGAGAGGGAGGAGTCATGTAGGACTTAGCCACTCTCAAGGATAAGGTCATGTGGAGGCAGGAGAGAGCAGTTCCGCGTCCCCGTGTTTCTCTCCCTCACACATGTTAATTCGATCCTTCTCCGGTTCACATCACCAATAGACCAGCCAGATTGCTCCACCTCATCCCGTAGAACTTCCGTGTAGAAAAATTCCTGT
Organism: Avena insularis; assembly: GCA_023614405.1. Classification (NCBI taxonomy): domain Eukaryota; kingdom Viridiplantae; phylum Streptophyta; class Magnoliopsida; order Poales; family Poaceae; genus Avena; species Avena insularis. Next base: position 203,977,876 of record CM042690.1, on the reverse strand, counting down.
AAATCTACCATTTTTGCATTAGGTAGGCCACATATCACATACTCAAAATTGTCCACTTCGACGTTCTCTTTCCTCCTTATCCTTCTCGATCAATTCAATCTAGAAAATCGACCACATCTAGGCTCCTCACAACAACGATGAGGTAGTGTCCAGAGAGAAAGCAGAGGCTCATTTCCTACCGGGCGGAAAGGGAGCATCAGTGGAGGAAGAGCATCCATCAGTGGTAACAACTACAACTGCGTTAAGAGGTCTGGCACGATGATGGGTTCAACATGACGACATCGTGGAGTGATGGATTTCTCAATGTCTCCATGCCAGGCCAACAAGGTGCACGACTGACTTCGCCTTCACCCATTGTAACATCCCAGTTTTAGTTAAATACTAGTTATGGTTTGTTTGCGCATCATAAGCATCATTTATTTTGCTAAGAATAAAAATGAATGCAAGAAAGAAACAAACCCCCAATCCCCTCTCTCTCTTTAAAAACCTTTCAAATGGTTTTGATATTTTGAATAAGTACCAAAATGTGTGGAGTCCAAACATTATAGAGGGCCCCTAAGTGTTTCAAAATTATTTGTAATCCTCGGGTATTTTTGGAATATTCAAGAACAAATTTGAGTTAAAAATAGAAAGAGAAAAGGAGAAAAGAAAAAGAAAAAGATTTTGTAAAAAAGGGATCCAGCAGCAACCAGGATGTGATACCCAAAAATATAGATCAAAGAATGATATGGTTTATGATAAAAACACGGATGTTATGTATGGTTAGTGGGTTCATAGTAGTCTTTGATTTTCATGGTCAAAGGCCTATGCTGAAAATAATAGATAGATATATGGTTTTAGCTAGTGTTATATGTTCGATGGAGCATTCCCGCATTAGAAAAAATATGAGAGTTTAAAAAGGAAAATAATTTCTATGGAAAGAATTGAACCCGGGATGTTAGGTTTAGTAGTGCAGCTCCAATCCAACTGCATGTAGTGTCTCTTCGTAAAATTAGGACAGTTGCCTTCTTCTGAACACTATGGGTGCGGGAAACAAAAGAGAAAATAACAACATAATGGGCTGGGTTGGGCCGGTACTTTGAGTCAAATCATATTGCCAGTTGTGTTGCGCCGCCATCCTTCCTCCCTAGGGATTGTACATTGCTTAGTCTGCCGTCGTCGACTCGCGAGCCGGGATGTCGCTGCCGTGTCGCTGTGTCGCTGTCTGCGTCCATCCCCGTCAGGTCAGGGCGTGTCCACCTCGCGGAATCCTCTCACCAGGAATGTGAGACTGCTAGGTATGCGTTGTTGCCATCGCCTTGCTGCTAAGCTAGGTATTTCCCGATTGATTTTTGCATCCAAGTGGATGCGACCATGGACAAGTATGTCCTCTGTAGTTATCGGTTTTGCCTACTAGTTCTCGTATCAGTAGATGTGCCTTGGTAAAATAAATGGGGATCTATTTTAGCTACTAGTAAGGTTGGGTTACAGTGAGGTTGAAGATGTATTTGTAGACGCTGGAAATATCTGACAGAGTAACTAATCTGATACACCATCTAGTTTTCTTTGTAATTTCTGGTTGCGCCATGTCGTATCCTGGATTTAATCTTTGGCTAGGCTTCTAGCTATTGGACTGCTTTTAGAATGGAAGTGGCATGTAGCTTTTTCCTGCATACGGTGGACAAGTGCAACCTATTATCCTTTTGAAAATTGTTGAAATCCTTCCTATCCTAGTTGGGTGCATACAATGTGACACTTGACTGGTCGTACCTAGTTATCTTGTGTTTTTATTGCCTATAGTCAGCTGCAAGTAAGATGCATAACTATTTTGCAGTTTGCACATACTTGTTACCAATAGTAAATTACAAATAAAGAAACTAAAATTGTCTTGGGTCTGGTCTTATTTGGCTCCTTGTGGTTCAGATTACCTTTTGTAGCATTAAGGCGCTATCCCATGTTAATTCTTTTGAAGATCAGCGACACAGTCTTGGTGTGTAGAAGCGACACAATATTTTGCTTGTATGCTCTTGAAGTGATGTTTGTATTGAATGTGATAAATTTTTATATAACAGGTGTTGGTTCTTCTGATTTGGTTTGAAGTCCTACAATTCAGATTTTGTGCCCCACGGTTAAGGCAAGTGCATATCGGGATAATATTTTGCATGATTCCCTTCGCTCGACTTTTATTTTCTAGCACTTGTTTTTATTTCATGCTATTATATATTGGTTATATGTATGGAGATGAAAAGGGTACAAGAAAAGATACAGTTTAGCAAATGATACATTTGTCCTTGCATTCTTGCATAGCATCTTAAATATAAAGCATAGTGTTGTGTTCTACCGAGGTAGACACCTTGAGCCCGTCGATGTTGGGACGAGTCCCACGTTGTCGGCAACCTCCACAAGTTGGAGCGGGTGGATGCCGACGGGTATCCACTCGAGCGATACCGGTATACGCAAAAGAAAAGAAGAGACAAAGAGCATATAGGCATACAAGGCAATCATTGCATTTTGACTTGTGATACAGAATAATCGTCGGTGTCATGTTTTATGCCCTGCCTTTTATTTTGCTATGTACTTGTTGAGTATGTTATACTCACCCTTGTTGCTCTAATGTTTTTAGGTAACCTTGAAAACGTCATATATGGGGAATATGGGAGTAGCACTTGCACCTACTTCACCACGTGACTACACTTTTGAAATAATTTTCTAGAACTATTCCTTCGGAAGTTAGGAGTTAAACTCTGTCATAATCGTTGCTTGGAGTCTAGAAGTTTGCTAATAGCATGTGGTTTGAAATTTCTTCATAGTTGTGGAAGCAAAGATTCTGTTTATTGTTGGACCATCCGTTAATCATTTCTTAAGATTTATCCTCGTGCTCCTGTCATATATTATTGAATGTCGTGGATTAAAACAAAAGAGACTCTGCCGGTTTTTTCTAAAACATCTTAGTTCTTTTTTTGTTTGTGTAGTGAACGTGGTAACACTCCAAGAGCTGGTTGGCTACAGTTGATATCAGAGCTTAGGCTTTAGGTCTCTAGAGTTGGTCAATACTAAATAGAATATTTTTTCTATATCTTTAACAACTAAACTTGTCTTTATTTAGCCTAGTCAAGTAAAACCTAATTTACAATTTAACAACCTAAGAACCTGACAAACTGGTGCACAATATGATGAGTTTGGGTCATGCATTGCATTCATGCTTCCGCTATATTTTATTATTGATACCTTTTGTCCGTATATGTTGTGCGTGTGGGCAGGTTGTTCCCTTGAAGGGCATGCAAACCTTGCTTTAAGTACCACTACCCCTTTGTTTGTTGGTAGTTGACGAGAGAGAGAGAGAGAATATTCATGGTTGATGAATTTAGCATTGGAAGGAAAATGGTTGATCTCCTATGCTAGTTCAGACGTGATAAAGGTATCAGATTCTAGATTTAGATACTTATGTTACATCATTAGACTCATGAGGAGTGAGTTATAGAATTTGGTTGTATCAAAGTTTGAGTTTAACAACCACAGAATATTAAAGTTTTGTTTGCCTATATTTTTGAAGATTAAGTATCAAAGGAATTTGAGAGAAATTGATGCTAATTTTCAAGATGCGGTGGATGAGCTGATTTGTTTTCAAAAGAATAAAGCTAGATTGGATAACCCAACCGATGTAGCATGGAGTATGTTATCAAGACTGAACCAAATGAGTATGAGAAGCGCTTTCCTCTACCAATGCTTTGTATACCATAAGTTTCACTTGTCTTCCATATTCACATGAGCATGAGCATTCTAGTGCATCACATCCACTTGTCTCTGTCTAAGGATTGTTATCTAGTAATGGAATATCAAAGATCGGTTTCTTGTCTAAGGATGATGATGCATTGTCAACCATATACTTCAAATGCCGTTCTCGCAGAACATTAGTTTTCTAGAATTAACACCTTCTCATTGTACCAATCTATGTCTGTTGCATTCCACTTTGACATTCATTGGTGCCCCTCCTCCCATTTCTGAGAACAAATAATGATGATTGCATTATTCTCTTTGAAGGAAACTTAGTTTTTCTTTCCAAAAAAGGTTTGTTTTGCTTCAGAAAGCCTTTTCCATAGAAGTTATTCTAGGTGAGGAGTTTGTCCTTAAGTGTTAGGTTTATAGGTCAAGTTGCTAACCACCATAAAAGTGACTCTTTGTTCATTTAAAAGTGTTTCTTGTACATGTAAACATGAGTGTTTTGTAAAGGTCGCTAGTTTAGAGTTGTTGTATCGTCTTTGCAAGAATAATAGACGGGAGTCGAACTCAAACCTTGGTTCAATCCCATGAATTTGTTTGCAACACGAGTGAGTGAGGAAGGCTAAGTGATAACGTCACATGATTCACTATTTTAGTTACAAAGTTAGTAGTTCGGGTGCGGGATGGATTGGCCCCCATACCAATTACCGTTGTTATTCGCTCTTGTATACTAGAGTGGTGAAACATTGTGTACCTTTTCCTTAGTTAGATGATAGGCGATGCTGTGCAGCCTAAACCACAAGATATTATGACTTTCCACTTGTAGTAGATGTGACCACAACCAAGCCTAGGAGAAGCGGTGAGGTTTAATCTTTGTTGCTTCTATGGTACCATATCAAAGAAAATTATACCCATGCTAGACCATCATGAAAGTTTCTGATAGGTTTTTATGGTGGGTTTGTGTTCCAAAGGTCAACAAATGATGATCATATAGTGGTCTTGTAACAACTACAATCTTCATAAGGATGGCATGATTACTGAGAGAAGGGGACAATTTCTTTTGACCAAGATACATCCTTGCTTCTAGGTTCTTCGGGAGAGGGGCATTTAGTTTCGCTTGATCTTATTCCTAGTACTCGACCTATCTTTGTCCCCTTATCAATTATCATGGCCATTTCAAGAAGAATTGAAGAAGTTATTGGACAACTATTGTCCAATGGTTTGGTTCAACATTTTATCTCACCTTACGGAGTGCCCATTCCGCTTACAACCAAGAGGGATGGTAGTCGCTTAAAAGTGTATGGAATGACGTGTTCTTAACACCTTAGACATCCGGATAAATGTCCACTCCCTACATCAAGAATTACTTTGATCAGCTGATTGTAGCTAAGGTGTTAAGATTGATCTCCAGGCAAGCTGTAATCATATTCATGTATGGGAACATACTTAAAATAAACACCTTCCTCCACTAGGTTTGGGCAATATAAATATAGAGCTTTCTTCAGGATTAATCAAAGCCCAAGTTGTCGTTATAATTTTGATGAACCATATGCTACATATGTTCCTTCATAACTCGGTGGATGTGTGTTGGTTGGTGATATCCTCATATATTGAAAGACAAGAAGAGCATGAAGCACCATTTGATGCTTATGCTTGAGACTTCGAGAAAGGATACATTTTTGCAAAGCTAAATGATGTTTTGGCTTTCAGCATTTTCTGGGTGTGTGCTTGCTCATGCATGATGGAAATGTCATTTCTTAATCTTCTAGGCAATTGAATACACATGAGTAGGACTATCCTACTCATTATATGGAGCTTGAACTTGTGGTCTTCGCACTCAATTTGGATGCATTATCATTATGTGAATCTTGTGATGTTCTAAGAGTCTCAGTTACCTCTTCATATAGAAGAGTTGAAATTGAGGTAATGGAGGCAACTATATTTGATAAATGACCCAATTCATCCTTCAGAAAACCATTCTAGATAGAGAGATGAACAAACATGACGATGGACTGTGACAACAATGAAAAGAGTGCAGTCTCGATAGTTCACTATAGATGGAACCATGAATGTTTGTTTTCTAGTATCAAGTGGTGGGAAATTCAAAGGGAGGCACATCATACACCATCCACTACAAGAAAAGTTTTCTTCCGCAATGACTTGGCCCGACGGTCGTCGTAGAAGGCGTGTCTTCCGCGAAGAAATTATCGGCTCGGCCGTGGCCGATGGAAAACTTTTTTTCCGGTTTCACGGCCCTCTACCACGACGGATCTGCTAAAAACATGGAGGAAGCTCGGCCAGCGCGTGGCAGAAGCAAGATTTTTGTTTCCTCGCGCGATGTTGACTCGCCGAAGTCTTTTGAGGCGTGTGGGTCCCAGACCTCAGTGTCTCTAGTGGAGCATACTTTTTGGTCGCGCCTTCCTGATTTGAACTCGATAACGTAACTCGAGACGTCTACCGTTTAGTCAGCCTGCTAGGTTGCACATGTCAGCCTCTCATTAGAAGGATCGTGTGTATGATGGAATTTTTTTCCTTCGCTCACACTATCCTGTTCTGAAGTTGATAGCGTTGCTCGATGCATCTACCATTTAATCAACCTTCTGGGACCCACATATTATCATCTCATTAGAAGAAACGTGTGTATGATGGAATTTTTTCCCTTGGCTATTGCCTTCCTGATTTCAACTCGATAACGTTGCTTGATCTATCTGCCGTCTAGTCATGCTACTGGGTCCTCCATGTCAGCCTCACATTATAAGAATCGTGTGTATGGTGGAATTTTTTCTTCGCTCGCGCTACCCTGTTCCGAACTTGATAGTGTTGCTCGATGTATCTACCGTTTAATTAAACTCCTAGACCCCATATGTTATCCTCTCATTAGAAGAAACGTGTGTATGATAGAATTTTTTCCCTCGGTCGCGCCTCCGTGTTTCGAACTTGATAGCATTGCTCGCTGCATCAGCTGTGCTGGTGAGTTCCTTATGTCATTCTCACATTAGAAGAATCGTGGGTATGAAGGACTTTTTTTTCTACTCTAGCGCCACCATGTTTCTAACTAGATAGCGTTGCTTGACGAATTTACCGTTTGGTCACGCAGCTGGGCCCCACATGATAGCCTCTCATTAGAAGGATCAGTTGTATGATTGACTTTTTTCTCTGCTCGTGCTCCATGTTTCGAACTTGATAACGTTGCTCGCTGCATCAGCGTTTTTTCAGGCAACTGGGTCCCCCATATCAGCCTCTCATTAGAACAAACATGTGCATGGTGGACTTTTTTCTCGCTCGCGCCTCCCTGTTTCGAACTTGGCAACATTGCTTGATACAACACCTGTATAAGGCCGCGCTAGTGGGACCCACATGTCGGTATATCTTTAAATGAAATGTGTGTATGATAGACCTTTTTTCGGACGCGTCTGCTGTTTTGGACTTCCAATAGATTTAAACTGTGTCTGTCGCCACTACGCCAAAGATATTTATAGAAAATATATTATTAAACATTCCTTAGTACCTTCAAGTTATGTTTTAATGTTTTTAAAAATATGTCGTGTGTCCATGTTTATATTTTTAAAAATAAAAGGGCAGCCTCTTGGCATTTTAATTTATAAAATGCCACATATATAATGGACTAGTTTATTAAAAATATGAAGGAGTTTTTTAAGAGGTAGAGGCGGAGTTTTTTTAAGAGGTGGGGGCAATGCTCAATAGGCCGAATTAAAAATATTTCGGGCTATTCTACATGGTCCAACTACATGCGCTATACTTCATGGGCTTCTTTCTTAAATTTCACTGGGTTGTGCTAAGCAGTCCCTTGACCCTGACAAGGCCGAATTAAAAGGTTCTTGCCTATGCTCCAGGAGATCCTTTCTCAAATTTCACTGGCCTGTGCTCAACAGTTTCCTGACCCTGCGCTAAAAAAAGCAGTACCCTGACCTCCAAAAGGCGTGTGTGTATGTTGGACTATTTTTTCGGGTCAAACTTGATAATGTTGCTGGGTCCCCCATGTTAGCCTCTCACCACGCTCGTGCCTCCCTATTTCAAACTTGGCAATGTTGCTAGATGCAACATCTCTATAAGGCCGCGCTGCTGGGTCCCATGTGTTAGCCTCTCTGTAAATGAAACATCCGCATGATGCACTTTTTTTAGCCCCGTCCGCTGTTTTGATAGCGGTCCGTTGCTAGGTCTAAATATACATGGTACAAAGTTAAGGACCAAATATACACACATACTATATAGATGTCGATCAAATTATATGTTTTTGAGAATTATCTATTATAATTTTATATAGTGATGATATGTCATATGTCTATTATCTGGTTCTCACGTGTAGGGTACATGTAACTTACTAGTAATGCAGTAGTTTAACAAAACAACATAGGTAGGTAGAGCTTTTTGGGGGGGGGGGGCTGGAGAAGGGGATGACCATAAAGGCCGAATTAAAAAGATTCTGGGATAACTGGGGGCGGATGCCCTATTCTTCATGGGCTCACTCTGAAACTGAATGCACTATGGTCGGCGGCCACAAGACAATGAAAATGCCGAATTGATGGTTTTGGGCTATGATTGGGCCTGATAGGCTAATTTCATGGGCTCGGTAATAAAATTCCAGACCTCAACAAGGAAGAAAAAACGAGGGAAAAAATTTTGGCCGATATTTTCGCATGAAAATTGTTGACAACCAGGACACATACCCCGCGAGCGCCAAATCTTTCCAACTCGTGCCTTCACTCTAGCAGCCAGCTACTAACTCTTTGTGTCATTCTTTTGGAGACGCACAGGCGGTCAAAACCACAAGCCGCACACCAAACATTCACACTTCATCTATCAGCCGGGGCGGCCTGACACCATTGCTGGCGGCGCCGTTCTTTTTGAGACGCACATAGGCCGGCGGTTAGCTGGTCGATCCCCATGGTACGCTAATATCCTTAGTTCGCTCAATCATTCCCTAGAAGTAGGTTCGTACTCGATCTGCTCGTTTGACATTGTTCTGCACTTGATCTTTTTGTTCGAATTGGTTGTCATTTTGTGCTCGGTCGATCTGTTCTCTCAAATATGTAACATAGTTCTACACTCAATTTCTGAAATAAGCTAAAATTATGTGGCATTTATAGTTCTATATTCAATCAGGTTGCTCAGATATCTTGGCTTAATTAGATCTGTAATCAACCTGTTCGGTGAAATATCTTGAAAGCTTCTGACCATCTCTATCCTCAATAGATGGACATATATTGGATACTAAATGGAAAAAAGCAACACCTTCATATTGGGAAGGTGTTAATGACTTCATGAAGTTTATTAGACAGCATAACGGCGTCTCAGATGTGTTTTGCCCATGCCGACAATGCCTTAATTATAAAAAGCTGAGTCCGAGCACAGTCGTAGACCATACTTTCGTTAATAGGATGCAACACACATATATTAGGTGGACTAAACATGGTGAACCATATCATTAGCCTGTTCTTGATCCTCTAGCTGATGTTGATCCGCCTGAAGCTCATCAGATCGAGGATGAGGACCTTTATGGTTTGTTAAGGGACATATACCCCACTGCAAGCAAAAAAGGCGCTCCTTCTCTTAAAAGATCACTTTTCTCTGACCTGATAGAAGATGCCAAGTGTTCAGTGGACTCTGATTCTGGTATCTCAAGATTCGAACTGGTAATGAAATTACTAAAGGAGAAGTCGTTCAACAAGATTACCAACAAAGCTTTTGATTTAGTGATTAAGGTGTACAGCGAGTCAATCCTAGGGAAGGACTGCCAAAATCCTTTTATGAGATGAAACAGTACATCAAGGTACTTGGACTATCATTTGAGAAGATCCATTTTTTTCAAAATAACTGTGTACTATTCTGGGAGGATTATGAAAACCTCGATGAATGCCCAGTATGTAACGAATCAAGATGGAAAAATGGTGATAAAAAGAAGAAAGATCCTTGTAAGGTTCTGAGATATTTTTCAATTATAGATAGATTGAAGAGGTTGTTTCAAATCAGAACAAACATCTAAGGAAACAAGATGGCACAAAGAGATTCTCAAGCCAGACGATTACTTACTCAGACATCCAGCTGATGACGATGAATGGAAGAACTTTGACAAGGCTCATCCAGGATTTGTAGCGGATCCAAGGAACCTTAGACTTGGCCTAGCTACAGATGGATTTAACCCATTTGGCAACATGAGTAACTCGTACAACATGTTGCCAGTACTTGTTACAATTTACAACCTGCCTCCCTGGGCATGGACTGATCGGTCGAACTGCTTGCTGGCTTTACTCATCCCAGGTCCCAAATCACCTGGGAAGGATTTTGATCTGTTCATGCAGCCTCTTATACGAGACTTGTAAGAACTATGGAAGGGTGTCATGACTCCTGATATCCTTGCCAGCAACCCTGTGCGTGCTGTTGTGCTATTCTGCACCCATGATTTTCCAGCTCTTGGCACTATGTCAGGCAGAGTGACAACATGTTATAACGCATGTGTTCGCTATGAGACAAAACATGTCACAGTGAGGCTACAATATAAGACTGGTTTCCTTGGCCACCGGGTTTTTCTTCCTCGAGGCCACAAATTCTGAAAAAACTTGAAAAATTTGCAGTTTTATGGAAAGAGGACTGGATATGGCATTGCACCACAAAAGTTCACTGCAGCTGAGTTGTAGGCGCATTTACAAAAGGTCAGAAATGTCAAATCAAGAAAACAACCAGCTGCCAGACAAGGTAATAGAAAGAATACAGAAGATGCAACGACAGTAGGAGCAACATCCAAAAGGAAGAGAGTGGAAGAAGTAGAAGCAGATTCCCAAGGGAAGGAAAAGGAACCAAGAATATTTTATAAGCGTAGATCTACTCTATGGGACTTGCTGTATTGGGCTGGTAAGACACTTCGACATAATATTGATGTCATGCACATGGAGAAAAATATATGTGATAACATTATAGGCACATTACTCAACATTCCATCTAAGACAAAAGATAGCTATAATGCTAGGCTTGACTGCGAAAAACTCAATGTTAACAACAACTTGAAGCTGCATCCTGAAGATATGGTTGATAAGTATGGTGAAAAACATTACAAATTTTGAGGTGCAGAATTTACCTTGCCGATGAATAAAAGGGTACTATTTGGTGACTTCCTCCGAGGTGTGAAGTTCCCATCTAGATTTGCTTCCAACATTGCAAATTGTATCAATGCAGAGGGGAACAAGCTCCAAGGATTGAAAACTCACGATTGCCACATCCTACTATAAAGGCTTTTAGCTCTTGGCGTTAAAGGTTTAGTGAACAAGGATTTGTACAACGTGCTTGCAGAGTTGGGAAAGTTCTTTAGGGAAATCTATAGCAAAACTCTAGACAGAAGAGTTCTAGCATGTTTTCCGACGGACATAGAAGAAATCATGTGAAAGCTTGAGCTGATATATCCACCATCCTTCTTTCATGTGATGATGCATTTGGATGTTCATCTGACTGAAGATGCACTTTATAGAGGTCCCGTACCGTACGGATGGATGTACCCTATAGAACATCGACTTTGCACTTTGAAGGGTACTGTTAGGAATAAGGCTAGAGTAGAGGCTTGCATTGAAGAGGCATACATTGCTCCTGAAGCATTTGCATTTTCTCAAGATAAATTCCTGATCGTAAAACAAGATCCACTATGGGTGGCAGAATTGAAGAAGTTGAAAAATCTGTTTTTAACCATGGTGTTCGCCTAGTAGGAAAGAAGGAACATAGAACATTAATGCAGCACGAATATGACCAACTTACTTGGTATATTCTGAATAACGCTGATGAGGCTGAAAACTTTGTTGTGTGAGCACTATTCATACATATACTCACATATATGAAATGAAACTTGTAGCAAGATATGTTCAGATGTCTTACTTGAGTATCATTTTTGTAGGTTATTTAAAGCAACCAAAGGAAAAGATTATGTTGCACCAGTATGTGGGGTGGGTTTCAGGAATGGTTTAGGAATCATGTAAGATGGTCAATTGAAATTTGAAATGCATACGAATTGTGCACATGAGACGAACTCTTGATTATTTTGTATAATCGCAGATCACAAAGCTGCGTGAAGAGAATCCGGGCGATGTTAGTGATGGTCTCTATGCCCTATCACGTGGTCCGGCAAAGAGGGTGCATACAGCTTCAGCTTGCAATGATGATGGTATCCACTACGACACTTATGAGCGTGAGAAACATCTGAAGACAGAAAACATTGGAATCACGACCAATGGAGAGCACTTGACAGCCAAAATGAAGAAGTCAGATGACTATGATCATTATGTTTGCATAAAGAGGTTATTGAGTTGAATTATAACGACAAGACTGGTGGTCAACCTGTGGTTCTATTCAAGTGTTATGGACAAGTAGATTTCACTATCCATAACCTGAAAATTTGATTGCCAAAGGCGGCTCTGTGCATGATGGACAAGTAGATTTCACTGTCAAGGTTAGTGTAGTCGACAAAGACAGGAATAAACTGGTTCTACCTAATGAATCTCAGGACATGTATGATGAATGGCAAGGGGAAGAAGATCCAACCTAGTCGGAATATGTGGATCTAGAATGTGGCGGTGCAAAAAGTGATGATGGTGACGATGATTATACTGTTGTTTCATACTATGTGGTGATATGATGAATAATGATTCGTATTGGTTTTCTCTTTGTAAAATGTATGAGACATGATGACAATTTCCTGTTGGATTGTAATCCTAGACTAATTGTTTTCCCTGTCTAAATTGGATTAAGCTTAATTCGACAAGTGCAAACATATGTAGAACATGTTCACTTGGTGTGCAACAGAAACATTGGTTCCGTACATTAATTAATTATCAACCACTGGACCAGTTTCATATAGAAGGGGGCATATGCACCTCGTGTCAATAGAGATGGGCAAGCACATTGTCTCGACAAATAGGGCAGCTGGATTTGGTCTCAAACCAAGTGAAGATGCACTTGCGGTGGTACGGATGGTTGCATCACTGGATACGCACCGTTGTGCGCTTCGATAGTGCCTGCATGCATATACTGCAGTGGCCATCCTCCTGCTCAACCAGGTACCAACTGTCTTGAAGCGCTGGCAAGTTGACGATGAGCCAGAGATTCAGGCTGAGGGTTAGGTCAAAGTGGAACCCATCGACCCACATACACGCCTCAAGCCAAAGCTGGTGCAGAATGTAGTACGGCATGATGATATCCCACTCCTTCCCCGTGAGTTGCAGGTTCTTCAGTAGCCATACATGGCCAAGAACCTTGCGCATAGTTTCCACGACCTTGCTTCCTCTTCGCATCTTGCTGGAGGCAGGCTAAGATTCAACACTTCCTCTTTGCAGTGTGTGGTCGTGACATTGTCCTCCTCCAGAGGGGCTGGGATGGAGCCAGGCATCCTCCTGAGCTCGTACGTCCTCGAGAAGAAGATCTTCAGTGTCATTGTTTATGACATCGCCTCATTAACTAACTGCGGATCGATGACAGAGAAGTTGGTTGTGGCTGCAGAGACACGGGAGGCACAAAAGACATGGGGGGCAGACTCGATGATACGCTCCTGTGAGGAGTGCTCCAGTTCCGGCGGCGCTGCCATTTGGGGATTTTTTGGGGGGGTGGGGGAGGGGAGGGGGGACGGGAGGGGGCAGGAGCTAGTTGATGGTGCTGGCCTAGATGAGGGGGAAGAGGCCAGGGAAAATGGGTGAGGGCCTGTTTGATTTGTACGATAGGAAAATCGTAGGAATAGGAAAAATGTAGGATTGCATTGTCATGTTCACTCCAATCCTATAGGAATCCATATGCACCAAAGTGTGTTTGATTCCACCATAGGAATCTAAAAAAGAGGTATGAATGTTTGATTTCCTATGAAAACTAGTACTGTATAAAAGAATCCTTAGGAAAAAATCCTATGGGAATCAATCCTACAAATCAAACAATCATCATAGGAAAATTTCCTATAGGATTTAATCCTACAAAATTCCTAGGCAAATCCTTGGAATCAAATGGACCCTGAGAGTGGACTACTCGAACAAAAGGAGGGGCCATGCTACCTCGTCACTCCCCAACGTCATCCCTGGCTCGTCCTCTCTCCATGGTTCTATTTAGGCTAGTCATAGTGCTAGTGGGAGTAATTTGGGTAGTACATAGTCCTACATGTATTGCCAACTAAGCATTTAGATGACATGGCATGAAATTAAATGACGAGAGAGAGCCTTGGGGTAACTAGCTATGTTACCACAAGGGCATCTCCAATGTGAAAATAAGGTCGGATATAAGACACATGTGGTCGACCTTAGTGGAATTTAAACATTGTAGCACTCAGTCTTAAGCTAACAAACCTTGCGGTCGACCATACCAGTATGACCCGGCCATAAGAACTAGAAAATCATTGTTTCTCTCTCCTCACTACACAGTGCACTTGCGGCAGAATTTCAAGGCAAATGAGTCTACATTGCAATAAATGAGACTTTGCAGGATACCACACCTATGTTATTTTCCACTATGAAGGAAGTAACTTATTTTATTTTATTTTGCGAAAATGGAGGTAGTAACTTAGACTAGTAACATATGCATGTTACTACTCTAAGTTACTCCCCACCATGACCAACCTAAATATAGTAACTTGCATGTGTTACTATCTTCATAGTGGGTGATAACATGTGTGTGGTGTCATGCAAGACCTAATTAATTAGGTTCTAGACTCATATAAATATGTGATGTTATGGTAATACCTCCCTCTCTTTCATCATTAATTATGATGTCATGTCACCAATTTGCTTAGTTGGCATTGCATGTACATGCAAGTTACTACTCCCACGTGATGAGATGGATGGTTGTTGTCTCTGCATTAAATAGAGGAAGGGTTGTTGAGCTGGATAGGGAAGACCAATATTTTAACATATCCTTGATTTTTTTTGTATCATCGTCTGTGCAGCATTGGCACCGGTGCCGGATGGATGTGAAGTGGTTTGGGCACCGATATTTGCATACGCTGTGGAGGTCCACCCAAGTTCTATGGATTTTCAAGCTTTTTAGCTAAAAGAGAGCAACTATGTAGATGCACAGGCTGGTGGTACTTCCCCTTGCTATCGGTAAAAGAGAGAAACTATGTGGATGCGATGATGATTCAATTTTTACATAACCTAACTAGTATAGGTACAACACAACCATGGCAAAAACTAAACCATTCTCTAGACAGAATCAACACACACATAGACACCCGAATATCATACGGTTCTTTTTTGTCAAGAACCTATGTCACCCTGTGCCCGTGCGGGCACACCGTCTGGTGTTCGATGAACTCGAGGAAGCTGCCAGCCATGTCGCAACATTTGTTTTTGCCCTTGAGCTTCATTCCCGAGGATATATGATCCATGGTAGTGGTTGGTTCGAAGAAGCCTCCGTATTCACATCCCGGGCACTGGCCATCAGACTATTTTCCAACACATTGTGCGCATGCAATGTGCGCCGTGGCCTTGCCAAAGCACTGCTCGTGCAAGGAAAAGAGATTTAGCCCAGAAAACAAGAGTTGTATCGAACTAGTGTGGAAAACATCATGAAGAAAGAAGTAGTAATAACCATATACCTGGGACGACGAACAATTTGAGAACACATCCTGTAGTTGAAGACCTGCCTCATTGCACTCATGTCAATCATAGCTTCAAACCACTCGTCCGCCATAGAGCCGCCTTCTTCAACTGCGACGGATATGAGAGGGATTTTGAGACCGAGCGAGAGAGCAGAGGGAGGAGCGTAGATCTGAGAGGGTTGGTGAGAGCGAGCGAGAGAGACTGGTACAATAGTTAAATACTAGGAGTACTAGACTCCTCATCTCACTCTAGGCAATATCGTCTGTCCATCCAAATTCAACGGCCATGAACCGATACCTTATCTCTTTGGCAAGGGACTGGCACGGAGAAAACTAGGGAAGCGCTGCGTTTCTCGATTAATTATCTCCCTCTGACCCGGTGTACACATTGCTTTGACGACCTAGGGCTACGTGGAAGACTAAATACTATACTCCAGTACTACTCTGAAATGGAGGTACCACATGAGACTCAGATAATAGACGTATGACATATCATGGGTACTATTCAAGATGGTGGTTCTAGAACATGGTGGAGTTTGCTCTAGGTACTATTGAACATGAATCCAGCTGCTCTAAACCATTGGATCTAACAACCTAACAATAAGGATTGGTGCTATGGATCATATTCAAAACTGCTCCATTATAGTAGTAGAGAGAATACAGCCTACTGTGCTATGAAATTTTTGGGGTGGTGACATGATGGTTCTAGATATTGCATGGTGGAGTTTGATCTAGGTACTATTCAACACGAATCTAGCTGCTCTGATCCATTGGATTTAACAGCAACGGTTAGGATTGGTGCTATGGATCCAATTCAAAACTGCTCCATTATAGTAGTAGAGATAATATGACATACTGTACTTCTATAGTTCTATCACATGATGGAGCACTAAGGCATGTGCAAATTATTACTACTGTATACTGGAGTACATACTCCAAGAATTTACAAGACTCGTTGCTCGAGCTGCCAGCTGCTCGCCACCTCTGTTTCGAGAGTGTATAGTACTCCTACTATCCGATTAGACCGCGGCCAGCTGAAAGTATGGCCACTACAAGTATCAATATGACATTTCTCTTGTGAGTTAATGCCCTGGACAACCACCGACTGTGAAAAAACTCACGCGCCACCAAGTGGTCGCTCTGCATACTCCTTGGAGCATCTAAAAAAAGTACTCCTTGGAGAAATGCTTGGTCAAAGAAAAAACACCAAAAAAGAGGTCCCCTAGCAGTGGGAGTAAAACTGAGTAGCACCGCTACTAGTACTACTAGTACTATACTTTCACCTTCATTCTACTCTCTGGCGAAATTTCTTTCTTCCACGAAAGGCATGTTACCCTCACAAATACTTGAAGGAATCCCGGTGGATTGGCTGCGTCGTCCTCGGAGGTCTTCTTCGGCTCGAGGCCAGGCCTCGGAACAGTTCATCCGGCGGGAACATGCCACCGTTGGAGCCGCCTCTGTAGAGTGCCTGGTCACCCACGGTAAAAGTGCATTGGCCCTGCCGACCGACGATGCGATTTTGGGCCCCCTCGAGGCTACCGATCCTGCGCTGGCCGCGGCACGGAGGCATCAACATGGCAGGCGAACAAAAGTGGACCTCTATAACAAAGCACCGGTCTCGGTGTGCCTCCCTTTAGACTGTGACGGAGCTGCCTCTGGGAAAGCGCTCTGGCTGGACATCAACCATGGCCAAGTTAAGCCCGTGCGAGACAGCGACCAATCCTTCCGTCGGGAACCTGCAGCCAGCGATAAAGCGACCGGGGCAGACAACTCGGGTGGGTGCCAGGTTGCCGTGGCAGTGGCCGACATCGTCGTGGGTCCCCTCGATCCTATCGATCCTATGCTGGCCCTTGCTTACGATCAGGACATGCTCGAGTTCGAGCTCGCGCATGAGGAACCTGCGGCCATCGAGCATGCAACTGGGGCAGACAACTCGGGTGGGCGCCAGGTCACCGTGGCCGTGGCAGACGATGCAATCCTGGGTCCCCTCGAGCCTATCGATCCTATGCTGGCCCTTGCTCACCATCAAGACATGCTCAAGTTTGAGCTCGAGCGCGAGGAACCTGCGGCCCGTGAAGGTGCGACTGGGGGAATCGACTTGGTAGGGGGGAAGTGTCCTCCTCTACTCGTTCCGAGCAATATTGTCCCTTTGACCATGATCAACACGCAGGTGTGCGCTGTGTTTCGTGTGTGAAGCAAACAGTAGTAGCAAGAGTATGGCTCAACTGCTCGGTTGAAATTGAGCTGGACCCGACTACCTTTCCAAGCTAAATTTTAGCGGCCTTTGTGCCAATTGTATGGACTTGGATGTAATTTTCTATTTTTTGATGTAACCTTTTAATTCCATCGAACGTGGTGATTGAAGCATGATGCACTTTCGGGTGAAATTAGCTACTCTCTCCAACCCAAATTATTTGACTTAGATTTGTCTAGATTTGAATGTATCTAGACTTGTTTTAGTGTTAGATACATCCGAATATAGATAAAACTAAGTCAACTAATTTCGTTTGGAGGGAGTATAAAATTAAGCTTGAAAAATATAACATGTAATTTATCTAACCAATTCATGTAGTACTATAGTAAAATAATAAGTTGCACGTGTCCTACACGTGAGACTCAGATAATAGACATCTGACATATCATCACTATATAAAATTATAATAGGTAAAGTAGAAAAAATATAAATTTGATCAACATCTATAATATATGGGTGTATATTTGGTTCTCGTACTTTGTATATCATGTAGAGTGAACGATTATTAGCTATCTAAAACTTCAAAATTTGGTAACATGGTCTGGAGAAACGAGGGAAAAGATTCTAGAATGATGGAGAAGTGTTTTGAGGTTCCCATATTTCTGGATATAGCGAACCACCCATGTTGTACTTGCGATTCCTAGGTTCTTTGAGTTTTCAAGGTTCGTACATAAATTAACCCACTTAAATTACACTACTGTCTCCGATTCAAATTAATGTTTTCAGATTTGTATAGGTTCAGATATATGTATCTAGCACAGAAACATGACTAGATACATTTGAATCTAGATGAATCTATGAACATTAATATGGATCGGAGGGAGTCTGTCGAAATTATGTCAAATTATTTCAAACCACATGTGAGCTGCCAATTGCTCTTTAAATTCCACAGAAATCTTTTGAAGTTGCCCACCAGGCAGCCAATATATGGAGAACACGACCGAGAGTTTTCAAACACTCAACTTCTTTCTAGACTTTGCATGCTGGCAAAGTTGACCCTGCTTTGAAAAAAGAGAGAGAAATAGGCCAAAAAAACAGGGGGTCTCATGCATGGCATCCTTTTGCTTGTATTACCTGCCATGAAAAATATGATGAGCACAACAACAAGTTTCCCTTAGTTATGAAACCAAGGTTATCAATCTAGTAGGAGCAAGGAAACACCCCAAAGGTGTAGCTAGCTGAGCCTTGGCAGGGCGCACTACCGGTGCCAGCAGCAACGTGGAGACCTACACAACACAACCACAGAACTCTGTCCCCGACTTGCGATGAGGTTGTCAATCTCACTGGTTTTGCTGAAAACAAAGGATTAAACATATCGAATGGAAGAAAGTAGTAGTTTGCATAAAGTAAACACAAAGCAGTAAACAGTTGATTGTAGATTGAAAGTAGAAGAAAGGACCGGGGTCCATAGTTCACTAGAGGTGGCTCTCCTTAAGATAAATAACATGCTGGGTGAACAAATTACAGCGGGGCAATTGACAAACATCAAGAAAGCATACAAGCATATACTACTCATCTTGACTCCTTTGATATTCGATTGGGCATTACAACATTATACATAGACCGTCATCCAACTGCATCTATGACTAATAATCCACCTTCAGGTTATCATCTGAACCCCCTCAAGTATTAAGTTGCAAGCAATAGATAATTGCATTACGAATTGCGTGTAAAGTAAACAATACGATTGTTCTATGAACAAAGGATTGTTGTTTTCTCCCTAGTAGCAACAACACATCTAGTCCTTAGAGATTTCTATCATTTCCCCGGATTACCAAAGGCACGAACCCACTATCTAGCATAAATACTAACTCTTGGAGTTGCTAGCATCTACTTGGCCAAGATAGCTACTAACAACAGAAAGCATGCAAGATCACAAATAACAAAGACATGATAGAATCAATAATCAATATGAAATAGCATCTCAATATCCCGCGGATCCCGGCAAATACAACATGTAGAATTACAAATAGATGATCTTGATCATAAATGGAGCTCACAAGATCTAAACATGATATCACAAAGGAGGAGAACCAGCCATCTAGCTACTACATGGACCCGTAGTCCAGAGATGAACTACTCACGCATCACACCGGAGGCTTGCATGATGATGAAGAAGGCCTCTAGGGTAAAATCCCCTCTCCGGCAGGGTGCCGGGAAGAGCTTCAGATCCCTCCCGATCTAGGGATGGAGACGACGGTGGCTACAGACTCTTTCGTGGAATTTTGATCGGGTCTTAGGATTTCTGTATCGAAGGCATCTTATAGTCGGAAGGGAAGGCCGAGGGGGTGCCTGGGTGATGGCCCAAAATATATCGAGCTCGTTGGGGAACCCCAAGAGGAAGGTGTGATGAGCACAGCAGCAAGTTTTCCCTCAGTACGAAACCAAGGTTATCAATCCAGTAGGAGCAAGGAATCACCCAAAAGTTATTGCTAGCTCAGCCTTGGCAGGGCACACTACCGGTGCTAGTAGCAACGTGGAGACCTACACAACACAACCACAGAACTTTTCCCCCAACTTGCGATGAGGTTGTCAATCTCACTGGTTTTGCTGAAAACAAAGGATTAAACGTATCGAATGGAAGGAAGTAATAGTTTGCAGAAAGTAAACACAAAGCATTAAACAGTTTGTAGATTGTATGTAAAAGAAAGGACCGGGGTCCATAGTTCACTAGAGGTGGCTCTCCTTAAGATAGATAACATGTTGGGTGAACAAATTACAGCGGGGCAATTGACAAACATCGAGAAAGCATACAAGCATATACTACTCATCTTGACTCCTTTGAGATTCGATTGGGCATTACAACATTATACATAGACCGTCATCCAACTGCATCTATGACTAATAATCCACCTTCAGGTTATCATCCGAACCCCCTTGTTGGCTCGTAGTTGATGTATAGCTCGTTGGGAACCCCAAGAGGAAGGTATGATGAGCACATCAGTAAGTTTTCCCTCAGTTATGAAACCAAGGTGTAATCGAACCAGTAGGAGAAAGGAAACACCCCAAAGGTGTTACTAGCTGAGCTTTGGCAGGGCGCACTACCGGTGCTAGTAGCAACGTGGAGACCTGCACAACACAACCACAGAACTTTGCCCCCAACTTGCGAGGAGGTTGTCAATATCACCGTGTTTTGCGGAAAACAAAGGATTAAACGTATCGAATGGAAATAAGTAAAAGTTTGCAGAAAGTAAACACAAAGCAGTAAAAGATTGTAGATTGTATGTAAAGTAAAAGGACCGGGATCCATAGTTCACTAGAGGTGGCTCTCCTTAGATAGATAACATGCTGTGTGAACAAATTACAGCGGGGCAATTGACAAACACCGAGAAAGCAATACATGCATATACTAATCATCTTGACTCCTCTGAGACTTGATTGGGCATTACAACATAATACATAGACCGCCATCCAACTGCATCTATGACTAATAATCCACCTTCAGGTATCATCCAAACCCCCTCCAGTATTAAGTTGCAAGCAACAGATTATTGCTTTACGAACTGCGTGTAAAGTAAACAATACGATTGTTCTATCAATAAAGGATTGTTGTTTTCTCCCTAGTAGCAACAACACATCTAGTTCCTTAGAGATTTCTGTCACTTCCCCAGATTACTAGAGGCATGAACCCACTATCGAGCATAAATACTAACTCTTGGAGTTGCTAGCATCTACTTGGCCAAGATAGCTACTAACAATGGAAAGCATGCAAGATCACAAATAACAAAGACATGATAGAATCAATAATCAATCTGAAATAGCATCTCAATATACATCGGATCCCCGCAAACACAACATGCAGATTTACAAATAGATGATCTTGATCATGAACGGAGCTCACAAGATCTAGACATTAAAGCACAAAGGAGGAGAACCAGCCATCTAGCTACTACATGGATCCGTAGTCCAAGGATGAACTACTCACGCATCACACCGGAGGCTTGCATGGTGATGAAGAAGGCCTCGTGGTGAATTCCCTCTCCGTGGTGCCGAGAAGAGCTTCAGATCCTCCTGATCTAGGGATGGAGATGACGGCTATAGACTCTTTCGTGGATTTTGATCGGGTCCTTAGGGTTTTCGTCCCGAGGGCAATATATAGGCGAAGGAGAGGCCGAGGGGTGCGGGGCGGCCACACCACCTGGGCGCGGCGAGGCTGGCCGCGCCAGGTGGTGTGGTGGCTCCCTGGCCCTTCTCCATCTCGTATTCTGGCACTTAATCCCTTCCAGAAAAATAGGCACTTTGGCTTTTGTCCCGTCCAATTCCGAGAATATTCATTTTCTGACTTTCCTGGAACCAAAAACAGCAGAAAACGGGTAGCTGGCACTATGGCTCTTGTTAATAGGTTAGTCCAAGAAATCATATGAAAAGTACTCCAAAGTTGGAACAAAACACAAGAAAGTGGATAAAACCAAGCATGGAACATCAAAAATTATAGATACATTTGCAATGTATCAACATCCCCAAGCTTAACTCCTGCTCGTCCTTGAGTAGGTAAGTGATAAAAAGAAAGAATAATTTTTGAGGTGACATGCACCATCAAAGACCTGATCAAAGTATTTGCAAAACATTCAAAGCTGGGATCATAGTACTTCAATCATAACATGAAAGACAAAGTTCTAGCAATAGGCAAAGAAACTATGATGCAACATAAAAAGATACAAACAAAATATTCATGAATAACATGCTTTGCAAGACGTTTGTTTGTTTCACATAAAGAAAACATAGCATAATAGTATTCAGCTTGTCCCTCAATAGAGTAGCAAATATAAATGCATAGGACACCTTCAAAGTTCATAAGAGTGACTAGATACAATAGTTTAAAACAAGCAATAACAAGTTATGCATCAATCAACTAGTCTTGGGACAATGCACATAGAACTAAGAATGGCCACTATGCTCTCAAAGTAGGTGCATAAAGATAGAAGGTGGAGACTCAATATAATGGTGGAAGAAAGGCCTTTTGTAAAAGGAAGTAGGGATTCAAGTCTCATAAAGAGCTTCAAAAAATTATGGTACTTATAGCTTTCAGCTCCTATCATAAGCATCTTGAAGGTGATTAAAGTTAAAGTGACACAACTAAGAGGATATGCTTGACAAGTTATCAACCGAAATCTCATGCCCCTTACTTACGAAGACCGATCCTCATGCTACTCAACTTCAGCCACGAGTAAGCTCTTGTCATTGTAAGTATATGTGTATCATTAAGAACCGCCAACGGGGTACCCCTTGCACATGATACATGAGCTTTCCCATAATCAAAATGACAAGGCAAACAGACAATGAGCATCTCAGCGATCTTTTTATTTGCTATTTGCATAGGTTTTTATTGAGGATGCTTCATAGAGTGCTCATTATGGTGATGCTGCAAGTTTCCACCATGATTAGGCATGGCTTATGCTAGCGTCCTAGGCATTTCTCTAACACATATACAAACTCCATGATCTTACAAGTTCCACATTTATTTCACACCGCCGGGATCCGTAAGCAAAAGAACATGATATCAATGGGGTACAAAGTACAAGTGCGATGTTGAAAGCGTTCCCCATGAAACATGGTTCTGCTAATTTCAACTTATAAAGTGCAAGCATATACGCAACAAAGAAGGACCCAATGGTTCAAGTTTATTAGAGGCAATAAAGTAAAGTGTGCCATCAAGTTCGTGAGAGCTTTAATCACTAGTTTTCTCATAACAAGTGGAAGGTAAACAAAAGCATGAATGTACTTGGAATAGAATAAGCTAGTAGGTAGGTATGGTGGACTCTTTGGAAAAACTTGGTTTAGGGAGTTGGATGCATGACTGGAACTCATACTTGGTTGTGGAGGCTAGCAAAAGACTGGGAGCGACAAACTAAGAGAGCAATAATGGCCATAATCATGCAGAGCGACAAAACATCATTGATCAAAGCATAAAGTGATACTACAAGTTGAAAACTAAAGGATCATAAAGGCTATGGTGACTTGAGATAGTCATAACATGGTGT
Source organism: Avena insularis (assembly GCA_023614405.1). Lineage (NCBI taxonomy): Eukaryota > Viridiplantae > Streptophyta > Magnoliopsida > Poales > Poaceae > Avena > Avena insularis. The sequence goes on along the minus strand of CM042690.1, from coordinate 203,954,370 downwards.
GAGCATGTGCCAAGTCAACCCAAATAAAGCATCAAAGGAGAATACCACTATACTATGCTTTAATATGCTAAAACAGCGCATGATTCATCCAAGGCACATTAAGCAATCTCAATTGTTTATAACAAGTCATGCTACAACAAAGAATACTAAGCAGAAACCAAAACAATATGAAGCATGTCATGATAAAGCATAGGCCATAGCCAAGAACGAGCTCTTTTTACCACATAAGCATGAACTTTCCTACTCTTTTCCAAACAAAACCAAACTATTTGCAAACCAAAGTATGAAAGAGGGGGTCCAACCAATTTATTCAGAACACTAAGAGGACCAAGCAAACTAAAAACCAAAACGAAAACGAAAAAGAAGACACTCCAAGAACAACACAACTGTGCATGAAACAATAAAAATGAAGTGTTTGGAAGAAACCTGGGATTTTTATTGATCAAGAAGGGGATGCCTTGGGAATCACCAAGCTTTGACGCTTGTACTTCTTGGATATTTCTTGGGGTGACACGCGTGGCATCCCCAAGCTTGAGCTTTAGTCCATCCCTCATCTCATTACTCATTCCTTCCATACACCTGAAAATTTTCCTTCATACAAAACTTCACACAATCTCATTAGCAACATTAGTGCACTTAAGATAAATAAGTCTCAAGTTTCAGTTCTAACACCAAATAAAATTCCATTAGAACACTAGCTACTGTATCACTTCCCTCAAAAAGATCAATTCCCCAAAGGAACTCAAGAAGGAACTAACAAGAAGCAAATGCAGAAAATGGCAGAAATCTGTCAAAACAGACCAGTAGGTAAATACGAATTTTTTCGAAGACCTTCTGTTGCTCAAATCAAAAAGTGTTGAACTAACGAAAGTTAGATAACAACCTGGGGCAGAAGCACAAAAAATTACAGCTCAATACTACATACAGAGATCTCTCAGGAATATTTACGGTGAAGCACAAAAATCTGTTTCGGGACAGCAACTTTCCCAATCATTACTTCACTCTCATTAGAGGTTACTCTTGGCACAAAAAGCAAATAAAAAGGATAAGGAGAGGTTATTACTGAGGTAATAACTTCCAAGACTCAACTAAAACTCTTGGGTTATCTCCCAACAAGTACTTTTCTTTAACGCCTTTAAGTTAGGCATGAAAATTTGAGAAGATGCTCTCATAGGAAATATGAATTGAAGTAAAAGAGAGCATCAATAAGCAAATTCAAAACACATTTAAGTCTAACCCACTTCCTATGCATAGGAATCTTGTATGCAAATAAATGTACAAAGAACAAAGTGACAGGCATAGGAAGATAAATCAAAAGTAACTTCAAAACTTTCAGCACATAGAGAGGTGTTTCATTACCATAAAAACTTCTACAACCATATTTTCCTCTCTCATAATAATTTTCATTAGCCTCATGAATAAACTCAACAATATAACTATCACATAAAGCATGCTTTTCATGATCTACAAGCACTAGAGCTTTATTATAAACATTTTCAAAAGAATCCTCGGGAACATAACATTCACCCTCCTTTGATAAGCATGGGGGACAATCAAATAATGTAAGGGATAAAGAGTTACTCTCATTAGAAGGTAGGCATGGGTAGATCCATTCTTCCTCCTTTTGTCCATCACTCTCCTCCTCTTTTTCTCTAATAAGCTTTTAGGTCCAGAAATTTCTTCTTCCATGGAGGTTCTAGCAGGCGGTGGTTCATCTATTACCCTAGCAGTCATAAAACTGTTCCCAAATAGGAAACTGAGTGAGCTATCCATAATGAAATAATGATTGGAGCAGAGCTAGTCATAAAGGCAACTTAAGAAAGGAACTAATTTTTTTGTGTTTTTTGAAGAACAAAAAAACAAACAAAGCAAAAAGAAACTAAGCAAAACAAAAACAACAAAGTAAAGAGATTGGTTATGAGGGACTCCCCTTGTGAAGATGCCCTTGACTCCCCGGCAACGGCGCCAGAAAAAATCTTATTGGCTCGTAGTTGATGTAGAGCTCGTTGGGAACCCCAAGAAGGTATGATGAGCACAACAGTAAGTTATCCCTCAGTTATGAAACCAAAGTTTAATCGAACCAGTAGGAGCAAGGAAACACCCCAAAGGTGTTACTAGCTGAGCTTTGGCAGGGCGCACTACCGGTGCTAGTAGCAACGTTGAGACCTGCACAACACAACCACAGAACTTTGTCCCCAACTTGCGATGAGGTTGTCAATATCACCGTGTTTTGCGGAAAACAAAGGATTAAACGTATCGAATGGAAAGAAGTAAAAGTTTGCAGAAAGTAAACACAAAGTAGTAAGAGATTGTAGATTGTATGTAAAGTAAAAGGACCGAGATCCATAGTTCACTAGAGGTGGCTCTCCTTAGATAGATAACATGTTGGGTGAACAAATTACAGCGGGGCAATTGACAAACACCGAGAAAGCAATACATGCATATACTAATCATCTTGACTCCTCTGAGACTTGATTGGGCATTACAACATAATACATAGACCGCCATCCAACTGCATCTATGACTAATAATCCACCTTCAGGTTATCATCCGAACCCCCTCCAGTAATTAAGTTGCAAGCAACAGATTATTGCTTTACGAACTGCGTGTAAAGTAAACAATACGATTGTTCTATGAACAAAGGATTGTTGTTTTCTCCCTAGTAGCAACAGCACATCTAGTGCCTTAGAGATTTCCGTCACTTCCCCAGATTACCAGAGGCATGAACCCACTATCGAGCATAAATACTAACTCTTGGAGTTCCTAGCATCTACTTGGCCAAGATAGCTACTAACAACGGAAAGCATGCAAGATCACAAATAACAAAGACATGATAGAATCAATAATCAATCTGAAATAGCATCTCAATATCCATCGGATCCCCGTAAACACAACATGCAGAATTACAAATAGATGATCTTCATCATGAATGGAGCTCACAAGATCTAAACATGAAAGCACAAAGGAGGAGAACCAGCCATCTAGCTACTACATGGATCCGTAGTCCAAGGATGAACTACTCACGCATCACACCGGAGGCTTGCATGGTGATGAAGAAGGCCTCCAGGGTGAATTCCCTCTCGGGGTGCCGGAAGAGCTTCAGATCCCTCCCGATCTAGGGATGGAGGTGACGGCGGCTACAGACTCTTTCATGGATTTTTGATCGGGTACTTAGGGTTTTCGTCCCGAGGGCAACTTATAGGCGGAAGGAGAGGCCGAGGGGGTACTGGGAGCAGCCACACCACCCCCTGGCCGCGCGGCCAGGTGGTGTGGTGCCTCCCTGGCCCTTCTCCGTCTCGTATTCTGGCACTTGATCCCTTCCGGAAAAATAGGCACTTTGGCTTTTGTCCCGTCCAATTCCGAGAATATTCATTTTCTGACTTTCCTGGAACCAAAAACAGCAGAAAACATGCAGCTGGCACTGTGGCTCTTGTTAATAGGTTAGTCCAAGAAATCATATGAAAAGTACTCCAAAGTTGGAACAAAACACAAGAAAGTGGATAAAACCAAGCATGGAACATCAAAAATTATAGATACATTTGCAATGTATCACCCCTCCAGTATTAAGTTGCAAGCAACAGATTATTGCATTACGAATTGCGTGTAAAGTAAACAATACGATTGTTCTATGAACAAAGGATTGTTGTTTTATCCCTAGTAGCAACAACACATCTAGTACCTTAGAAATTTCGGTCACTTCCCCAGATTAGCAGAGGCATGAACCCACTATCGAGCATAAATACTAACTCTTGGAGTTGCTAGCATCTACTTAGCCAAGATAGCTACTAACAATGGAAAGCATGTAAGATCACAAATAACAAAGACATGATAGAATCAATAATCAATCTAAAATAGCATCTCAATATCCATCGGATCCCCGCAAACACAACATGCAGAATTACAAATAGATGATCTTGATCATGAACGGAGCTCACAAGATCTAAACATGATAGCACAAGGGAGGAGAACCAGCCATCTAGCTACTACATGGACCCGTAGTCCAGAGATGAACTACTCACGCATCACACCGGAGGCTTGCATGATGATGAAGAAGGCCTCCAGGATGAATTCCCCTCTCCGGCAGGGTGCCAGGAAGAGCTCCAGATCCCTCCCGATCTAGGGATGGAGATGATGGCGGCTACAGACTCTTTCGTGGATTTTTGATCGGGTACTTAGGGTTTCCGTATCAGAGGCAATATATAGGCGGAAGGAGAGGCCGAGGGGGTGCCTGGGCTGGCCACACCACCCCCTGGCGCGGGCCAAGCCTGGCCATGCGGCCAGGTGGTGTGGCCGCCCTCTGGCCCTTCTCCGTCTCGTATTCTGGCTCCAAGTGTCCCCCGGTAAAATAATAGCTTTGGCCCAATTCCGAGAATATTCATTTTCTGACTTCCTGGAACCAAAAACAGCAGAAAACAGGCAGCTGGCACTGTGGCTCTTGTTAATAGGTTAGTCCAAGAAATCATATGAAAAGTACTCCAAAGTGTGGACAAAACACAAGAAAGTAGATAAAACCAAGCATGGAACATCAAAAATTATAGATACATTTGCAATGTATCAACATCCCCAAGCTTAACTCCTGGTCGTCCTCGAGTAGGTAAGTGATAAAAAGAAAGAATAATTTTTTGAGGTGACATGCAGTATCATAAACTTGATCAAAGTATTTGTAAAACATTCAAAGCTGGGATCATAGTACTTTAATCATAACATGAAATACAAAGTTCTAGCAATAAGACAAAGAAACTATGTTGCAACATGAAAAGGCACAAACAAAAGATTCATGAATAACAATGTTTTGCAAGACGTTTGTTTATTTCACATAAAGAAAACATAGCATAGTGGCATTCAGCTTGTCCCTCATAGAGTAGCAAATATAAATGCATAGGACACCTTCAAAGTTCATAAGAGTGACTAGATAAAAATAGTTTAAAACAAGCAATATCAAGTTATGCATCAATCAACTAGTCTTGGGACAATGCACATAGAACTAAGAATGGCCACTATGCTCTCAAAGTAGGTGCATAAAGATAGAACATGGAGACTCAATATATAAGTGGAAGAAAGACCTTCATAGAAGGAAGTAGGGATTGAAGTCTCATAAAGAGCTTCCAAAAAGTATGGTACTTAATAGCTTTCAGCTCTCATTACCCCTATCATAAGTTAGAAATATCATGTCCCTTGAAGTGATTAAGGTTAAAGTGAACAAACTATGGTGTACATGCTTGACGAAATATAAGTTAGAAATCTCATGTCCCTTGAATACGAGGGCCGCTCCTCATGCTACTCAAGTTTAGTCACCGGTAAGTTCTTATCATCGTAAGTACATGTGTATCATAGAGAACTGCCAACGGGGTACCCCTTGCCCGATGATATGGAAGAATCCCCATATCAAAATGACAAGGCAAGCAGACAACGGGCCTCTCAGCGATCTTCTTATTTACCATGGGAATATGGTGCTTTTTTCTCTCTTTCCTCTTTTCATAATCTCTCTTTTTTCTCTTTTTCTCTTTTTTCTCAATATAAGACTCTCTTTTTTATAAAAATAATGCTTCATAGACAGCTCATTATGGTTACGCTGCAGGTTTCCACCATGTCAGCATGGATTAGACCAGCGGCCCAGGTGTTTCTCTAACACATATATATAACTCCATGGACTTACAAGCTCCCCTTTCATTTCACACCGACGACATCCATAGACAAAAGAGCATGATATCAACTAGGTACAAAGTACTAGTGTAATGTTGAAAGCGTTCCCATGATAGCATGGTTCTGCTAATCCCCAACAAATAAGTGCAAGCATATGTAACATAGACGACACAATGGTTCAAGTTATTAAGGGCAAGAAAAATTAAAGTGTTCCATCAAGTTCGTGAGAGCTTTAATCACTAGTTTTCTCATAACAAGTTTAATTTGGAAGGTAAACAAAAACATGAATATACTTGGAATAGCATATGCTAATAGGTAGGTATGGTGGACTCTTTGGAATAACTTGGTTTAGGGAGTTGGATGCATGAGTGGAACACATACTTGGTTGTGGAGGCTAGCAAAAGACTGGGAGCGACAAACTAAGAAAGCAATAATGGACATAATCATGTAGAGCGACAAAACATCATTGATCAAAGCATAACGTGATACTACAAGTTGAAAACTAAAGGATCATAAAGGCTATGGTGACTTTGGATAGTCATAACATGGTGTGAGCATGCGCCAAGTCAACCCAAATAAAGCATCAAAGGAGAATACCACTATACTATGCTTTAATATGCTAAAACAACGCATGATTCATCCAAGGCACATTAAAAATCTCAATTGTTTATAACAAGTCAGGATACAGCAAATAATACTAAGCATAGAGCCAAAACATTATCAAGCATGGCATGACAAAGCATAGGCCACAGTCAAAAACAAGCTCTCTTTACCACTTAAGCATGAACTTTCCTACTCTTTTCCAAACCAAACGAAACAATTTAAAAACCAATGTATGAAAGAGGGGTTCCAACAAATTTATTCATCAAACAAAGCAAACAAAAAACCAAAACGAAAACGAAAAAGAAGACGCTCTAAGAACAACACAATTGTGCATGAAACAATAAAAATGAAGTGTTTGGAAGAAACTTGGAATTTTTATTGATGAAGAAGGGGATGCCTTGGGCATCCCCAAGCTTTGGCGCTTGTACTTCTTTGGATATTTCTTGGGGTGACACGCGTGGCATCCCCAAGCTTGAGCTTTAGTCCATCCTTCATCTCATTACTCATTCCTTCCATACACCTGAAATTTTTCCTTCATACAAAACTTCACACAATCTTTATTAGCAATATTAGTGCACTCAAGATAATAAGTCTTTAGGTTCAGTTCCAACACCAACAAAACTTCCATTAAAACACTAGCTACTATAGCACTTCACTCAAAAAGCTCAATTCCCCAAAAGAACTCAAAAAGGAACCAACAAGAAGCAAATGCAGAAAATGGCAGAAATCTGTCAAAACAGACCAGCAGGTAAAGACGAATTTTTTCAAAGACCTTATGTTGCTCAAATCAAAAAGTGTTGAACTAAAGAAAGTTAGATAGCAACCTGGGGCAGAAGAACAAAAATTCACGCCTCAAAAGGACTTACAGAGATTTTACAAGAATTTATACGGCGAAGCACATAAATTGTTTGGGACAGCAACTTTCCCAATCAGTACTTCTCTCTCATTAGAGGTTACTCTTGGCACAAAAAAGCAAATAAAAAGGATAAGGAGAGGTTATTACAGAGGTAATAACTTCCAAGACTCATCTAAAACTTTTGGGTTATCTCCCAATAAGTACTTTTCTTTAACGCCTTTAAGTTAGGCATAAGAAACAAGAAAAAGGATCAAGTGTTCTCAAATGAAGAAGCATTAAAACCATCTTTCTTACCCTTACCTCTCTTACTTTTATTATTAACCTTGGTAAAAATATGATTGTTTGGTGGATAAGAAAGGTGCATGGTCCCCTTTCCGACATCTATTATTGCTCCAAGGAGTTCTAATAGGGACCTTCCAAGTGTAATTTGTCCTTTTCCTGCACATTCAATAACAAGATAATTATTAGAAATCATTTTCCCAAGGATCTTTGTAAACACTCCTTTACTATTCCAATAGGTAGTATTGTGGCATTATTAGCAAGAAATGTTTCTTTTACTCCTTCAGAAAGCCCCCAAAGATTCAAAGATTCATAAATATCTTTGGGCATAAGACAAAATTCAGACATGATATCACAGCGAGCTTGAAACGTTTCATTATTTATATCAATCTTTACTGTGGGGAGCCACTTTGATGGTTCATAATTTATTGGAACATAATTATGATTCTCTCTAAGCGTATTATAGCAATCTTTCAATCTAGCAGTGTTGGTCTCAAGAGTATTCAATCTAGCAAATATGTTCATAAAGGACGAATCAATTTTGCTAGGCAAGTTGTAAGTAAAGATCAATTTCTTTATAGCATTAACAACATCATCCTCATTGCATTGGAGGAAATCTCCTCCCACAACAGCATATGAAGCATATCTATAGCAAAGAGCAATTCCAAGGTAAAAACTGCTAAGGAACAAGCTTTGAGTCATTTTAGGCTCAGTTTTTTTCATGTAGATCAGAGATTCTAGACCAAGATTCCTTGAAACTCTCTTCAATTCCTTGTTTAAAAGTGAAAATCATTTCCTCAGGTGACATAGTGATTGGAGCAATGCTAGACATAATGGAAACTTAAGATAGGAACTAATTTTTGTGTGTTTTCAATAAAGAAAGCAAACTTGTAAAAATAATTTTTGTGTCTTTTTGATAAAGAAACAAGCAAACAAAACAAAAGTAAACTAAGTAAAACAAAAAAAAGTAAAGAGATTCTCCCCTTGTGAAGATGTCCTTGACTCCCCGGCAACGGCGCCAGAAAAAGAGCTTGATGGCCCAAAATATATCGAGCTCGTTGGGGAACCCCAAGAGGAAGGTATGATGAGCACAACATCAAGTTTTTCCTCAGTACAAAACCAAGGTTATCAATCCAGTAGGAGCAAGGAAACACCCCAAAGGTGTTGCTAGCTGCGCCTTGGCAGGGCGCACTACCGGTGCTAGTAGCAACATGGAGACCTCCACAACACAACCAAAGAACTTTGCCCCCAACTTGCGATGAGGTTGTCAATCTCACCGTTTTTCTGAAAACAAAGAATTAAACGTATCGAATGGAAGTAATAGTTTGCAGAAAGTAAACACAAAGCAGTAAACAGTTTGTAGATTGTACGTAAAAGAAAGGACCAGGGTCCATAGTTCACTAGAGGTGGATCTCCTTAAGATAGATAACATGTTGGGTGAACAAATTACAGCGGGGCAATTGACAAACATCGAGAAAGCATACAAGCATATACTACTCATCTTGACTCCTTTGAGATTCGATTGGGCATTACAACATTATACATAGACCGTCATCCAACTGCATCTATGACTAATAATCCACCTTTAGGTTATTATCCGAACCCCCTCCAGTATTAAGTTGCAAGCAACACATTATTGCATTACGAATTGTGTGTAAAGTAAACAATATGATTGTTCTATACAAATAGACGATCTTGATCATGAACGGAGCTCACAAAATCTAAACATGATTGCACAAAGGAGGAGAACCAGCCATCTAGCTACTACATAGACCCGTAGTCCAGAGATGAACTACTCATGCATCACATCGGAGGCTTGCATGATGATGAAGAAGGCCTCCAGGATGAATTCCCCTCTCCAGCAGGGTGCCTGGAAGAGCTTCAGATCCCTCCCGGTCTAGCAATGGAGATGACGGTGGTTACAGACTCTTTCGTGGATTTTTGATCGGGTACTTAGGGTTTCCATATCAGAGGCAATATATAGCCGGAAGGAGAGGCCGAGGGGGTGCCTGGGCTAGCCACACCACCCCCTGGCGCGGTCCAAGCCTGGTCGCATGGACAGGTGGTGTGGCCGCCCTCTGGCCCTTCTCCGTCTCGTATTCTGGCTCCAAGTGTCACCCGGTAAAATAATAACTTTGGCTTTTGTCCCGTCCAATTCCGAGAATATTCATTTTCTGACTTCTTGGAACCAAAAACAGCAGAAAACGGGCAGTTGGCACTGCGGCTCTTGTTAATAGGTTAGTCCAAGAAATCATATGAAAAGTACTCCAAAGTGTGGACAAAACACAAGAAAGTAGATAAAACCAAGCATGGAACATCAAAAATTATAGATACATTTGCAATGTATCACCTATTATAATCTTAGCACTACGTAGTGTACAAATAACTTTGAATATTGACCCTTGGATCATGACTTGCGAATCCCAACATTTCCAGCCGTTGGATCTTATTTTCCATTCTAGCATCTAGAAGATTCTATTTTTTAACGGTCTAGAAGATTCTATTGATAGTCTTCATCACAATGAATGCTATGCACAAAACTCAAAACACACTTTCTCATCATTCTAGAATCTTCTCCCTCGTTTCTCTAGACCATGTTACCAAAAAATTCATGTTTTAAATAGCTAATAATCGTTAACTTCTACATGATCTTACCACTATATAGTGTACGAACAACTTTGAATATTGATCGTTGGATCTAGACTCGTGAATCCCATCATTTCTAGTCGTTGGATCTTTTTTCCATTCAAGCATCTAGAAGATTCTATTGATAGTCTACATCACAATGAATACTATGCACAAAACTCAAATAACATTTATCCTTCTAGAATATTCTCCCCCATTTCTCTAGACCATGTTACCAAAAATTTAAAGTTTTAGATAGCTAATAATCGTTGACCTCTACATGATATACAAAGTACAAGAACGGAATATACACAAATACTTTATAGATGTTGATCAAATTTATATATTTTTCTGCTTTACCTATTATAATATTATATGATGGTGATATGTTAGATGTCTATTATCTCAGTCTCACGTGCAGGACACGTGCAACTTACTAGTCTTTTATCTTACCACTATATAGTTTACGAATAACTTTGAATATTGACCGTAGGATCAAGAGACTCGCGAATCCCAACATTTCCAGCCGTTGGATCTTGTTTTCCATTCTAGCATCTAGAAGATTCTATTGGTAGTCTTCATCACAAGGAATGCTATGCACAAAACTGAAAACACACTTCTCCATCATTCTAGAATCCTCTCGCTTGTTTCTCTAGACTGGATAGCTAATAATCGTTGATTTCTACATGATATAGAAAGTACTAGAACCAAATATACACGCATACTGATCAAATTTATATTTTTTCTGCTTTACCTATTATACTAGTAAGTTACACGTGCCTTGCACGTGAGACTCAGATAGTAGACGTATGACATATCATCACTATATAAAATTATAATTGGTAAAGCACAATAAATTATAAATTTGATCAACATCTATAAAGTATGTGTGTATATTTGGTCCTTATACTTTGTATGTCATGTAGAAGTCAAAGATTATTAGCTACCTAACACATAATTTTTTGATAACATGGTCCAGAGAAAAAAAGGAGAAGATTCTAGTATGATGGAGAAGTGTGTTTTGAGGTTTGTGCATAACATTTATTATGCCGAAGACTATCAATAGAATCTTCTAGATGCTAGAATGGAAAAGAAGATCCAATAGCTAGAATTGCTGGGATTCGCGAATCTTGATCCAACGGTCAACATTCAAAGTTATTTGTACACTACATAGTGGGTAGATAAGATAAGATATGATCATGTAGAAGTCAACGATTATTAGCTATGAGGGGGAATATTCTAGTATGATGGAGAAGTGTGTTTTGAGGTTAGTGCATAGCATTCATTATGCTGAAGACTATCAACAAAATCTTCTAGATGCTAGAATGTAAAAGAAGATCCAACGACTGGAAATCCTTGGATTCATGAGTCTTGATCCAATGGTCAATATTCAAAGTTATTCGTACACTATATAGTGGTAAGATATCTCTATCTCTACTACTATAATGGAGCAGTTTTGAATTGGATCCATAGCACCAATCCTAACCGTTGGCTGTTAGATCCAATGGTTCAGAGAAGATGGATTCGTGTTGAATAGTACCTAGAGCAAACTCCACCATGCATGTTCTAGAACCATCATGCCACCACCCCCAAAATTGCATAGCACAGTAGGTTGTATTCTCTCTACTACTATAGTGGAGCAGTTTTGAATTGGATCCATAGCACCAATCCTGACCGTTGGGCTGTTAGATCCAATGGTTCAGAGCAACTGGTTTCATGTTGAATATATAGTACATACATAGAGAAAACTCCACCATGTTCTAGAACCATCATGTCACCACCCCCAAAATGCATAAATTAAGTATATTAATAATAACTATCTACGCATATTGAGAATACAACCTACTGTGCTATGAAATTTTGGGGGTGGTGAAATGATGGTTCTAGAACATGGTGGAGTTTGCTCTAGGTACTATTTAACACGAATCTAGCTTCTCTGAACCATTGGATCTAATAGCCCAATGGTCAGGATTGGTGCTATGGATCCAATTCAAAACACCTCAATTATAATAGTGGAGATAATTTTATGTGATGATATGCCAGGCGTCTATTATCTAAGTCTCACGTGCAGGACATGTGCAATTTACTAATAGTGGTAAGATAGTAATAACTTTGAATGATGACCGTTAGATCAATACTCGTGAATCCCAATATTTCCAACCGTTGGATCTTCTTTTTCATTCGAGCATTTAGAAGATTCTATAGATAGTCTTGAGCAGAATGAATGCTATGCACAAACCTCAAAACACACTTCTCGATCATACTCCCAGAATCCTCTCCCTCCTTTCTCTAGACTATGTCACCAAAAATTTTAAGTGTTAGGTAGCTAATAATCTTTGACTTCTACATGATGATACAAAGTACAAGAACCAAATATACACCCATACTTTATATATGTTGATCAAATTTATAATTTTTTGTGCTTTACCTATTATAATTTTATATAATGATGATATGTCATATGTCTATTATCTGAGTCTCACGTGCATGGCACGTGCAATTTACTAGTAGCCTACAATATATGAACATTCTTGGGTTTCAGTCCGAAGGACCAATAAGGTCATGGCCATATATATCGATACCCTAGCTACACTTTATGATACTGTTCCCACATCGGGTAGATGGGTGCGTCCTTGCATAGTAAACAATGTTGATCGTGGGAGTTTTGAACAATTATGAAAGAACATTTTTACTTTTCCAAGTGATTACGGGGATGTTTCGTACTAGAATCAGAAGAATTTGGTTCGGAATGCGACAAGCGCGCCATGTTTCCGAACATTGCGGAGCATGCATGTTTTCCTTGTGATTCCTAGGTTCTATGAGTTTTTATGGTTTGTAGCTAAATTAAACCACTTAAATTACAGTATTGTCTGCCTAAATTAGTTCAAATGAGTTGCCATATGCATATGCGCACCGTTTAGCTAAGAAACCCAAGTTCACTCATCCGTTTCGCTCACTATAGTATATGGTCCCCATTCATACAAATAACTTTGAATGCTGACCGTTGGATCAATTATTTGATGTATTTACACGAATTTGAAATATTTATTTAATTTTTATGAGGGCCACGACTAGCAGCCAACACCACTCCAATTTTCTTTTTCATCTATCCGCCATCGTACTAGACTCCGACCTTTCTTCACAAGCTTCACACGCCACCGTCCCATCGCATTCGATGCGTGCTAATTTTCTAGCCTTCCTTTTAATACTACTCGAGAGGTGAGCCAAACGCGATTCAGCACTAAATTTTCGCATGATATTGGCGAGATCTTCTAGTTCGAAATTTTAGAGGATTATTGGCGGGACCCTCCCTTCTACCTTTCCCAAAATTTAACCCTTCCTTCACTTCTCAGTTCTCGACAAATGCGAGCTACCTCAATACTGACTGGGCCTCTCGCTCGCTCGCCCGCCGACTCCACAATCCATCTCACATCATCCTCTATCCCATCCCTCCTTAGCCGACTTCCAGGTCACCGAAGTCTACTCAGCGATGCTGTCATCCATGCTACCGTCGTTGCTTCATTGCATCTTCTTCCCCCACTCAGAGTGTCAGCTTCCCCACCACCCCAACCGAGAGATGCGTACCCACATGGACCCCTCACTAGGTCGATGGTTAGAACTCCATACAATCGAGATGAAGGTTGCTGCACACTTCCTATGCCCGCTTTCCTTGCACTTTACTACTACTTCCGAATGTAGTTCATCGCTTCCTTGTTGTGCCTTCTCGTTACCAATTATTACTAATGCATGCTAGTTGCAGTACAGTGGGATCAGTTCAAAGAGAAAAGAAGGAAATTGCTAGTCGTCAAGACAAATTGGTTATCTCGCACTAGTACGAAGCCTCGCCAACCCAATGATAACCCCCAACAATCCTCCCCAGACAATGGTTTGCCTCCATTTTGCATATATGCGCTTTGTCGTTATGCATTTTATTTTTGAGAGTAGTTTAGCCTTTCTTGCCCTGTCTTGTCATACTAGTATATATTTTTTGTAAGGCATGGAAGATGATGTACTGCCGAAACATTCCCTATCTTGCCAACGAATCCTGAAGAGTTTTGGACATGCGGATCTAGCCCTGCTCGGCACAACACAACTAGTACAGAAACATGGACTAGTCGAGTACCCTAAACATGGATATTTGTTGCATCTTGCGTGTTATTTACTGATTGATTTGCTACATTGCAATTTGCAGAAGCAAGTGCATGATCATGTCCCTGCCAAGGAGGTTCACGACACATATATTTAGTGTGTCAGTGATACAGCCATTTCTACGAACCAAACCAAAGTATGGTGCATACCCAAAGCTAAGATTAGGATTCTCCAAATGGATTTGGACACAGCCACTCGGCGGATCAGAGAATTGAACCGAGGATGGATTTCTACTATTGAAGTGCCTTGATGCTGCCACTGATCTTTAGAAGTTAGTCCCTAAAAATCGTGTTCCCAATTTGACTCATGCAGATGTCAATGAGATCAGCGTGACGGTTTTGGAACAGGTGAAAGCACAAGAAGAGATTCTCCGCACATCTTTGTAGGCAGATGATTTTCGAAGGGTGATGAAAGAGCTAACATGCGAATAGATTGTTATTTCGAATAATGAGGATGACTTTCCTTGTGTTGTCAGCTTGATATTTTCTTTGGCACACTGCATGAAACTGTATTATACCTAATTGCTGCATCTGGACAATTCTCCCGGTCTCATTCTAGCCATTTAGAAAATGGAAAAATAACATTTCTCATGATAAACTTGAAACCTTATTTTGCACTTATGTTTAGATCTGTAGACACACGTTTTGCCGAAATTAACACATTACCATGAAAGGTAGTTCATGCCTGTTATCATGAATAAATTCTTGCACTATATACTTGTGTGGCCCTAAAGTAAAACTTTTAGACTACAGTAGTAGATCGAGTACAAAAAAAATCAACTGAGCGACAAACCACAAGCCGAAATCACCTCTTCCACCAAGCAGTGCGCCAGAAACACCCGCCGCAATGGGCTCCTGCATCCAAAATTCAAACGGTACTAAATTTTTATCTCGCCCTTCGGTCCAGAAACAACACGCCAAAGGACATTCCTCAAAATGGTTTCTCTTGTAAATTCCCACGCGCCACACAATTCAAAAGTTTCAAACATACTAGTACCACCCGCGCCCTTCGGGCTGAATCCCTTGAGATCACCTTGCACGACCACGGTCGTGCTCCTTCTGTCCCATCTCCCCTTCATAGCCTCTCCACCGGCATGCCACCGTAGCGACCTAAGACGTTTTACCAGCTCCCGATGCCGGCCTGCACCAGATCAGCTCCTCTGTACACGAGGTCCGTGGCGCCGGAGCCGGCTCAGCAACACCATCGCAGATTCGTTGGATCCACTTCCCTGACTCCACGGCAACGGATCTGCTTCCACGACCTTGTCCATGGCGCCAGAGAGATGGGGAGGAAAATCCGCTCAAGGGCGAACGGCGAGGTCGTAACTCACCATAATTCCGGCAAAGGCACGGGAAGGAAATCGCGTAATCACGGTCACAAAGGTTGCCGCCATACACTTCATATGCTCTTTACGCATTTGATGTCTGAAAGTAGTTCATCGCTTGTTTCACTCATTCTCGCACTGAGTTTTTTTATCTTGTACACCGACATTTCTTGTCGAGGCATCGTATAAGCATATGTCTGTCATTGTTCCTTCAGAGCTTTCAACTGCTTGCTAGCACTGTACTAACTTGATCTTCTACACACACCTTCGCTCTTAAATCTCATAAGATATTTTTTCTGATGCATGTAAGGTGGTTTGCGGCCGACTGATGAGGAAGAACGGAAGATTAGGGAAGATAGATTATTAAAGAATTCCAATATGCAAGGTCGCTCGACCCGCAGAGAGTTAGATCTTTTGTACCTACCACCACCAATCATGAAGTCTAGGATTCTGATGCAGAATTTTATCCTCAAGATCAACAAAACCCCGAGGGAGACCTGACTCAGGAAGATGGACCGGTCGAGAACCCCCTCCCTAATCCGCCTGCTTGTCCACTGCCCATGGTGCTTGCTCTGTCTCGTCATTCCGATATTTATTTCATCTTCCATGTTTCGTACCTCAATTCCCACCAAATGTTGTTTAATGCCATCTACTTAGTTCATGCATCATATATGTTCAGCATATCTTGCCTTACTGTTCTTCTGTTCTATCCGCGTATCATTTTACATAGGACTTTGATAGATTAATGTACCTCTTATGTGTGTCAGGAATCAGCTGGTTCACCTAAGACCCTTCCAAGTACCAGCAGGGAGAAAAACTATGATCGGCAAGTGTCTGATTCAGCATTAGTTTCTATTGATGAACAATATTTCGAGGGAGACCTGACTCAAGAAGTTGGACCCGTCGAGGACCTCCCTGCTAGTCCGCCACCTTGTCCACCCCCAAGATGCTTTCTCTATTTTTTAATTGTGATATCTGTTGCATTTTCCATGTTGTATTTCAATCCCACCAAATATTTTGCAATGCCCTCTTCCTAGTCCATGCATCATATATATAGAGAACATTTTGCCTTACTATTCTTCTGTTACATGTGCATCTCATTACATATAGAACTATAACAGATTGAAGTATTGTTTATGTGTGTCAGGAATCAACTGGTTCATGTAAGACACATTCAAGTACCAAACACGAAGCGTCGACAAGTCGTCCTGCTAATGCTACCGGTGGAACACAAACACATGCCGTGAAATACAATAAACAAAAATCAAGAAACTCACATACGGCTAAAAAGTGTCGTCTTGGCGGCACACCACAGGTTCCAACAGTAGTAGACGCAACAAATACCATCCCACACATTCCAAAATCACCAATTGCCAATGAAGATACCCAACAACAATTTACAGCCGAACCAGTTTTGACCTCTACTTTCCTAACACTGCTGGCACAACACCAACAAGCTAGCGATGATCACCAACCTGTTGATCAGCCCGTCGTCAACCAAGGTATGTGTTCCAAGGATTATTGATGCATGCTTCCTTATATATACCGTGCAAGCTTGATGTAATGGTTGAATTGGAAGCTACACGAAGATTTAAGAAAAGGGGGCCAACGGTAGGAAAAAAGCTTGAAGCTAAAATTTCCGGAATGCAATCTAGATATTGCATCAATTCTATTATGCCTGGCAAGCGAAGGCCAGAAGATCCAGAAGAATCTGCTTTTCTAGCATCCGAAATAGGCATTTTTGTCAGGAATGATATTCCCATCTTCGCATCATTCAAGCTCCACCAACAGACCCCTGACCATTACAATTCATAACTGCAGAAGTTACATGTAAGTCATGATGCTCTGTCCCATGCATTGAAGCTTGCTCTTGGTTCTATTCTAAGTCACATAACACATCAAATGTTCCATTCTTGCCGACAGACAAAATTCAACTTCGATCGGGATAATTAGGATGTAGAGTATGTTCTCATGGACATGTTCTCCTATTCTTTGCACCAGCAGCGCCATAGGCTAAAGAGTAAATACTTTGATGGTAAGGCAAGCAAGGATATTTAAAGAATGACTCCTATGGAACACACTATGACTGACCAACACTAGATAGATCTTCTCGATCACTGGTTTGATCCAAATATTACGGTATGGTTTGTGAAGACTGATACCATATCACATTCAAAATTCCTATTTGCACATCTGTATCACTAGTCTCCTTTCCTAGATGAACGCTGAAAAAACAAGAGAAACCGTGCCACACAATGCTTAACAAACCGAACTGGATCTCGTGCATTGGTTGGCCACCTGAGCGCAATAGTAAGAATAATTAGTTTTTAATCTTCTACAGACTTTGTTCTTCTTATATTTTGATAATGTGTTCGGCCCACTTTGCAGAAAGGTGTGGTAAGTCTGCAGCAAAAATTCTAGGCATGCCAGACGAGCAAAAAAGAAGGGCTCAATCCCTCCGCAGAGAGTGTTATTGTAAGTCTGCTGTTCGATTGATATTTTGTGATGACACACCCTCAGTGATTTATATGTATAGTTAGATGTGCAACACTTCCTCAAATTCTGCCCAATTTTCTTTTTAATTTAAGTACTACATGATTTCCAACTAGTGTGAGTTTCAGTTTTCAGCTGTACAAAGAGTTGTCTTGTGTATATCATGCACCTGACGATGAAGAAACAGACATATGCCATGTTGACATAGTCCTTTTATTGCGTGCTAGTGATAAAATTCTTATCAGTATGATCAGATAGCTATACTTTTAATACAATATATATGATGCGTAATCAGCCATGCCAACTTGTAAGATTTGTTCATAGACAGGTTAAAAGTGTTGTCTACATGTTTCTCTGTATTAGCTTTCCTTCTCTCACCCATGTCTACCAACTGATAACCTTACAGATTAAATTCAATGAGGAGATGGCAAAACCTAGGAAAGATGGTCTGGAACAAACCCAAGAAGAATGTCTAGACACATTTAAAATGGTACTAAAAGGTGAGGTCATCATAAAAGCACGTTCCTGCATAATGCTGGGTTGTGGCAGTGCAAGTCCAAGTCCAAGTCCAAGTCGCTGTATTTGTCTAGTGAGGAAGAAATTGTAGCACTACGAGCTGAATAGGAAGTGCATAGACAAGCACTCGATGATATGAGACAGAAAGCATTAGCATGTGATGTGGAGTTGAAGATGTTATGAGATCAGCAGAATTCTCGAGAGCCCATAGATGAAGAGACTTGTCTAAATTGAAGATGAACCCTGACAATGACAGGTGAGTACAATGGTCCTATGAAATGGTTCCCGCTACAGAGCCCGGGTTATGTTAGGGGCCATGTAACAAAAACGGAGGGAGTATTTGTTTCATATCATGCTTTTATCTATTTACCGTATGCTCAATGCACAAAAATCTTGTGCCCCAACCTCACTCTCTTAGCCTTGGATTCATCAACCTCACCAAGGTTTTTTATTCTTTGGATAACCGCCAAATTCAAAATCTCAGTCCATGGACAAATCCTACCGCCTACCCCGTTTGAATCGGAGATTATGTATCCAATTTCTTTGCCAATATGGTCAGTATTTTGATGATCAGTTGATGTGAATCAGCCTTAAATTCGTACTGAGGGAGTACCATTAATGAAACTGAAAAATCTCAGTCGAGCGGCAAAACCTGCAGCTAACCCTGCTTGAATCGGTGTTATCCAATTTTCATTATGGATGATACGTTAATGTCACTCTCGGCCTTCAATTCCTAAATAGGGAGTACACCTTTTATCCAAATATTGCCTGGCTCTAGCCAAATTCAAAATATCAGTCTACGCAATTATTATGCTCATGGATGATTAGTTGATGTGACTCTAGGACTTGAATTCCTGGACAGATAGTGTATGATCTACTAGCTTTTTTCTATTATTATTTGGCCAGTAGCCAAATTTAAAATCTCAATCGAGCGGCAAAATCAAACACTGACCTTGAAGTATTTCCCGCCCCACAGTTTCAAAAACTTTGTGGCAAAATCTCCCACCGGGGAGTACCATTTTTCTGTTATTATTATTTGGCCAGTAGCCAAATTCAAAATCTCCGTCGAGTGATGTCTACGCACTTCTATTCTTGTAGATAGTTGTTGGGCCTCCAAGTGCAGAGGTTTGTAGAACAGCAGCAAGTTTTCCCTTAAGTGGATTACCCAAGTTTTATCGAACTCAGGGAGGAAGTGGTCAAAGGTATTCCCTCTCAAGCAACCCTGCAATCAAGATACAAGAAGTCTCTTGTGTCCCCAACACACCCAATACACTTGTCAGGTGTATAGGTGCACTAGTTCGGCGAAGAGATAGTGAAATACAAGTGGTATGGATAATTATAAGTGGTAACGGTGCCAGAAAATAGCTTGCTGGCGTGTGGTTGACGTGGGAAAAAACTAAAGGCAAACTGAAATAAAGATGGAAGCAAGCAAACATGTAATAGATCTAATTACAAAGGGTGTATCAATGCTTAGAAACAAGGCCTAGGGATCATACTTTCACTAGTGAACACTCTCATATAAATATATTCTCTTTATGATACTACTCTTAACTACTCTCCGGTTGAACACTCTAATCGATGGTAGGGCTATAATAGCACACCTCAAAGTAAGCCTTTTCCATCTAGAAAACCCCACATTGTCGCCTTGAGCACTAGATGGTTCCAACAAACACCACAATTTCATAAAGACATCCAACTCCAAATATAACTCATAACAAGTATTTGTAATCTCTAGCCTAAGTGCCACCATGGTGTGCACGCTGTCACTTCCACACACATGGGGAGAGCAGAGATCTATTAAAGCATTTGAGTAGCAAGGTATCTCAATAAGATCATGCATAGAGAGAGAGATGAACACATATCTACCGTAGAACCCTTAGCCTCGAGAGAGAACTACTCCCTCCTCATCATGGGAATCAGCAACGGCAATGGAGATGGTGGTGGAGATTGATGGAGATGGCTCTGGGGGCACTTCCCCGTCTTGGCAGGGTGCCGGAACAGAGACTTTCTGTCCCTCGAATCTCCCCTTCAGTGGCGGCGGCGATGCGGAACTTTTCATGGCCGGAGGCTTGATGATCTAGGGTTTTTGCACCAGGAGGCATCTTATAGGCGAAGAGGCAATGTCGGTGGGCGGCCAGGAGGCCCACACCACCTGGTGGCGCGGCCAGGGCTAGCTCGCGCCACTACATGGTGTGGGCACCCTGTGGCCCCTCTCCGTCTTGTCTTCTAGCTCCGTGAGTCTTCCGGTAAAATATCGACTTTGGCTTTTGTCCGGTCCAATTCCGAGAATATTCATTTTCTGACTTTTCTGGAACCAAAAATAGCAGAAAACAGGCAACTGGCACTGTGGCATCTTGTTAATAGGTTATTCCAAGAAAGTCTATGAAAAGTACTCCAAAGTTGGAACAAAACATAAGAAAGTAGATAAAACCAAGCATGGAACATCAAAAATTATAGATACATTTGCAATGTATCAACATCCCCAAGCTTAACTCCTGCTCGTCCTCGAGTAGATAAGTGATAAAAACAAAGAATAATTTTTGAGGTGACATGCACCATCATAAACTTGATCAAAGTATTTGTAAAACATGGAGAGCTAGGATCATAGTACTGCAATCATAACATGAAAGACAAAGTTCTAGCAATAAGACAAAGAAACTATGATGCAACCTGAAAAGGCACAAACAAAAGATTCATGAATAACAATGCTTTGCAAGACGTTTGTTTGTTTCACATAAAGAAAACATAGCATAATAGCATTCAGCTTGTCCCTCATAGAGTAGCAAGTATAAATGCATAGGACACCTTCAAAGTTCATAAGAGTGACTAGATACAAATAGTTTAAGACAACTAATATCAAGGTATGCATCAATCAACAAGTCTTGGGACAATGCACATAGAACTAAGAATGGCCACTATGCTCTCAAAGAAGGTGCATAAAGATAGAAGGTGGAGACTTAATATATAAGTGGAAGAAAGGCCGTCATAGAAGGAAGTAGGGATTCAAGTTTCATAAAGAGCTTCCAAAAATTATGGTACTTATAGCTTTCAACTCTCATTGCCCTATTATAAGCATCTTTAAGGTGATTAAGGTTAAAGTGACACAACTAAGAGGATATGCTTGACAAGTTATAAACCGAAATCTCATGCCCCTTACTTACAAAAACCGAACCTCATGCTACTCAACTTTAGTCATGAGTAAGCTCTTGTCATTGTAAGTACATGTGTATCATAAAGAACCGCCAATGGGGTACCCCTGGCACATGATACAGTAGCTATCCCATAATCAAAATGACATGGCAAGCAGACAATGAGCATCCCATCGATCTTTTTATTTGCTATTTGCATAGGTTTTTATTGAGGATGCTTCATAGATTGCTCATTATGGTGATGTTGCAAGTTTCCACCATGATTAGGCATGGCTTAGGCTAGAGGCCTAGGCGTTTCTCTAACACACATACAAACTCCATGATCTTACAAGTTCCACTTTTATTTCACACCGCCGGGATCCATAAGCAAAAGAACATGATATCAATGGGGTACAAAGTACAAGTGCAATGTTGAAAGCGTTCCCCATGATACATGGTTCTGCTAATTTCAACTTATAAAGCGCAAGCATATACGCAACAAAGAAGGACCCAATGGTTCAAGTTTATTAAATGCAAGAAAAGTAAAGTGTGCTGTGAAGTTCGTGAGAGCTTTAATCACTAATTTTCACATAACAAGTTTAATTTGGAAGGTAGATAAAAACAAGAATATACCTGGAATAGCATAAGCTAGTAGGTAGGTATGGTGGACTCTTTGGAATAACTTGGTTTAAGGAGTTGGATGCATGAGTGGAACTCATACTTGGTTATGGAGGCTAGCAAAAGACTGAGAGCGACAAACTAAGAGAGCAATAATGGCCATAATCATGCAGAGCGACAAAACATCATTGATCAAAGCATAAAGTGGAAAACTAAAGGATCATAAAGGCTATGGTGACTTGGTATAGTCATAACATGGTGTGAGCATGCGCCAAGTCAACCCAAATAAAGCATCAAAGGAGAATACCACAATACTATGCTTTTAATATGCTAAAACAACGCATGATTCATCAAAAGCACATTAAGCAATCTCAATTGTTTATAACAAGTCATGCTACAACATAGAATACTAAGAATAAAGCCAAAACAATATCAAGCATGGCATGACAAAGCATAGGCCACAGTAAAAAACGAGCTCTTTTTACCACATAAGCATGAACTTTCCTACTTTTTCCAAACCAAACCAAACTATTTGCAAACCAATGTATGAAAGAGGGGCCCCAACCAATTTACTCAGCAAACTAAGGAAACCAAGCAAACGAAAAACCAAAACGAAAACGGAAAAGAAGACGCTCCAAGAACAACACAACTGTGCATGAAACAATAAAAATGAAGCGTTTGGAAGAAACCTGGGATTTTTATTGATGAAGAAGGGGATGCCTTGGGCATCCCCAAGATTTGGCGCTTGTACTTCTTTGGATATTTCTTGGGGTGACATGCGTGGCATCCCCAAGCTTGAGCTTTAGTCCATCCTTCATCTCATTACTCATTCCTTCCATACACCTGAAATTTTTCCTTCATACAAAACTTCACACGATCTTTATTAGCAACATTAGTGCACTCAAGATAATAAGTCTTTAGGTTCAGTTCTAACACCAATAAAACTTCCACTAAAACACAAGTTACTATATCACTTCCCTCAAAAATCTCAATTCCCAAAAGAACTCAAAAAGGAACCAACAAGAAACAAATGCAAATAATGGCAGAAATCTGTCAAAACAGACCAGCAGGTAAAGGCGAATTTTTTTGTAGACCTTCTGTTGCTCAAATCGAAAAGTTTTGAACTAACGAAAGTTATATAACAACCTGGGGAAGAAGCACAAAAAATCACGCCTCAAAAGGACGTACAGAGATTTTACACGAATTTAAACGGTGAAGCACAGAAATCTGTTTCGGAACAACAACTTTCCCAATCATTACTTCTGTCTCATTAGAGGTTATTCTTGGCACAAAAAGTAAATAAAAAGGATAATGAGCGGTTATTACAGAGGTAATAACTTCCAAGACTCATCTAAAACTTTTGGGTTAACTCCCAATAAGTACTTTTCTTTAACGCCTTTAAGTTAGACACGATAGTTTGAGAAGATGCTCACATAAGAAATATGAATTGAAGTAAAAGAGAGCATCAAGAAGCAAATTCAAAACACATTTAAGTCTAACCCACTTCCTATGCATATGAATCTTGTAAAGAAACAAGTCATGGAAGCACAAAGCAACAAGCATAGGAAAGCAAAACAAGTCCAACTTCAAAATTTTCAACATAAAGAGGGGAAACTTAATATTATTGAGATGCATAGAACCATTTTCCCTCTCTCATAATAACTTTCAGTAGCAACATGAATAAAATTAACAATATAACTATCACATAAAACATTCTTATCATGAGCCACATGCATAAAAGAATTAATACTCCCCACATAAACATAGTCGTTCTTATTAATTGTAGTGGGAGCAAATTAAACAAAATAGCTATCATTATTATTCCCATCACCATAATCATCAAATATAGGAGGCATATTGTAATCATCAATTTTCTCCTCAATAGTAGGTGGGCTGAAAATATCATATTCATCATTGTAATCCTCATATATTGGAGGTTTGGTACCATCATAAGCAATAGAATAGCTATCTTCCAAAGCTGGGGAACTAAAAAGATCATTTTCATAAAAACTAGCTTCCCCAAGCTTAGACTTTACCATAACATTATCAATAATGGTGTCCAAAGAATTCATACTAACAACATTGCTATTAGCATGCAAATAAAGTTCCATGGGTTTTTTAATTTTCTCTTCAAACACTTCATGTCCTAACTCAAGATAAATACTATAAAGCTCTCTAATTTTTTGTTGTTTTCCATTAAGCCTAACTAGTGAAAACAAGAAACAAAAAGACAAAATTGCAGAATCTAAAGGAAATAACTTCGAGCACTCACACCAGAGGATGTGAGTACCTTTTACATTACCTCCCCGGCAACGGTGCCAGAAAAGAGTTTGATGTCTACGCACTTCTATTCTTGTAGAAAGTTGTTGGGCCTCCAAGTGCAGAGGTTTGTAGAACAGCAACAAGTTTTCCCTTAAGTGGATTACCCAAGGTTTATCGAACTCAGGGAGGAAGTGGTCAAAGGTATTCCCTCTCAAGCAACCCTGCAATCAAGATACAAGAAGTCTCTTGTGTCCCCAACACACCCAATACACTTGTCAGGTGTATAGGTGCACTAGTTCGGCAAAGAGATAGTGAAATACAAGTGGTATGGATAATTATAAGTGGTAACGGTGCCAGAATATAGCTTGCTGGCGTGTGGTTGACGTGGGAAAAGACTAAAGGTAAACTAAAATAAAGATGGAAGCAAGCAAATATGTAACAGATCTAATTGCAAACGGTGTATCAATGCTTAGAAACAAGGCCTAGGGATCATACTTTCACTAGTGAACACTCTCATATAAATATATTCTCTTTATGATACTACTCTTAACTACTCTCCGGTTGAACACTCTAATCGATGGTAGGGCCATAACAACACATCTCAAAGTAAGCATTTCCCATCTAGAAAACCCCACACTGTCACCTTAAGCACTAGATGGTTTCAACAAACACCACAATTTCATAAAGACATCCAACTCCAAATATAACTCATAACAAGTATTTGTAATCTCTAGCCTAAGTGCTACCATGGTGTGCATGTTGTCACTTTCACACACATGGGGAGAGCAGAGATCTATTAAAGCACTTGAGTAGCAAGTTAGATCTATAGATTACAAGCTCATGATCTCAATAAGATCATGCATAGAGAGAGATATGAACACATATCTACCGGTAGAACCCTTAGCCTCGAGAGAGAACTACTCCCTCCTCATAATGGGAATCAGCAACGACAATGGAGATGGTGGTGGAGATCGATGGAGATGGCTCCAGGGCACTTCCCCGTCCCGGCAGGGTGCTAGAACAGAGACTTTTTGTCCCCCAAATCTCCCCTTCGGTGGCGGCAGCGCTGCAGAACTTTTCGTGCCTAGAGGCTTGACGATCTAGGGTTTTTTGCATCAGGAGGCATCTTATAGGCGAAGAGGCAAGGTTGGTGGGCGGCCAAGGGGGCACACCACCTGGTGGTGCAGCCAGGGCTAGCCCACGCCACCACATGGTGTGGCCACCCTGTGGCCCCTCTTCGTCTCGTCTTCTAGCTCTGTGAGTCTTCCGGTAAAATATCGACTTTGGCTTTTGTCCGGTCCAATTCCGAGAATATTCATTTTCTAACTTTTTTGGAACCAAAAACAGCAGAAATCAGGCAACTGGCACTATGGCATCTTGTTAATAGGTTAGTCCAAGAAAGTCTATGAAAAGTACTCCAAAGTTGGAACAAAACATAAGATAGTAGATAAAACCAAGCATGGAATATCAAAAATTATAGATACATTTGTAATGGATCATCGAGCGGCAAAATCAAACACTAACTTTGAAGCATTTCGCGCCCCACTGTTTCAAAAACTTTGAGGACAAATCTCCCACTAGGGAGAACCACTTTTCTATTAATTATTATTTGGCCGGTAGTTAAATTCAAAATCTCTATGGAGCGGCAAAGTCAAACACCGACTTCGAAGCATTCCCCGCCCCACTATTTCAAAAACTTTGAGGGCAAATCTCCCACCGAGGAGTACCATTTTTCTATTATTATTATTTGGCCGGTAGCCAAATTTAAAATCTCTGTCGAGCGGCAAAATTAAACACGGACTTTGAAGCATTTCCCGCCCCACCGTTTCAAAAACTTTGAAGCCAAATCTCCCACCGGGGAGTACCACTTTTCTATTAATTATTATTTGGCCGGTAGTCAAATTCAAAATCTCTGTCGAGCGGTAAAATCAAAAACCGACTTTGAAGCATTTCCCGCCCCACTGTTTCAAAAACTTTGAGGCCAAATCTCCCACCGGGGAGTACCACTTTAGTATTAATTATTATTTGGCCAGTAGCCAAATTCAAAATTTCTATCGAGCGGTAAAATCAAACCCTAACTTTGAAGCATTTCCCGCCCCACTGTTTCAAAAACTTTGAGCCAAAATCTCCCACCGGGGAGTACCACTTTTCTATTATTATTATTTGGCCAATAGCCAAATTCAAAATCTGTGTCGCCCGGGAAAATAACACACCGACTTTGAGGCATTTCGCGCTCCTCTGTCTCAAAAACTTTTGACTTTAAAATTCCCATTCTACCCATTGTTCAGACGCCCTATGGGCACGCTAAAGTCGGTAGCTTGGGGGCACAATCGTAATTATTTTTCTGTTCACCTCCATAGTCTCGATTCGCGCACTTTTTCTAGCTGGCCCTCCCAAAATCCCAGGCTTCTCTCCCACGCCCTCACCTCCACGACCACCGCGCGCACTGCCTGGTGGCAATTCCACGGCTGCCGGAGCCGCTTCATCGATGCCCACCCCATCGGATCTAGTTCACCAGGTCTCTCTGCCACTCCACCAGAGTTGTGCCTATGGCGTCGTTGACCCCCACGCTCTGCTTCCCCGTCACCGAAAGCTACCCAACCGTACTGGAGTAGCTTCACCGCTGTCCACCAGACGGGATCTAGTTCAACAAGTTCCATGTCCACTGCTCCAAACCAGCTACACAGTCGTCGCCATTGACTGCACCGACATTGACCGCCCAAGATCTGCTTCCCCGACACCAACAACCACTGCAACCGCAGCACCCTCGGTGACCTGGACGTCACTCGCACGGTACCGGCGATGCTTAGACGCCTCTCCAACCAAGGTAACCAAATCTCCAACCCGTTTTTGTTTTGTCAACGGTATAGCAGGTTCAAGCCTGTCAGAGTGAACTGCATTTTTGTAATCGTGCTAGTACATGCAAGTCACTAGGCACGCCTGTTCTTCGTGCTAGTACATACAATGTCATTAGACATGTTGGTTTGCATTCGCTGCTCTACAAATTTCAAGTCATGCACATGTCTGTTATATTGTCATGCACATGTTCTTATCTTAGCTGCTCCGTACACCAGTAATTGCCTGCTATTGTGTAGTTCTTGCAAAATGTAATGTCAGTTGAAAATATTAGTGTGGATTCCCTTCTCCACAGTTACTGACTCTATCTAGTTATTCCTGAGATAAGTTCCTGCTATTATTTCCTCTCTGGCATCGTTCTGCTATCCTATAGTACTAGTTCAAACTCTTCGTACTAGTTCGACTATAACTTTGTTGTTGCCATCTGGTTCTCCAAAAGCTACAACACTGACTTTTTTCTTTTTCTTTGCATAGAGCTCAAAAAGGCAACACTGAACATGTTGTTTTGCACAGCCTACAGGTCCACCAGCGATGCCATTATATATTTTCTGTATCTGGTGTTGGTTCGTCCTAATCAACGGTATAATTATTTTTTACTATATAGTTCATTCATGTTTTCCATTCCTACTTGACAAGTTCTGGTATGCTGTGGTTATAATTTCTGTGTGGTTCATTCTTAGCTACGATAGTAACTGCATGCCATTGTATAGCTCACCACAAATTCCGAGTCACCCAACGTTTCTTGCATTGCAGGAGATACCAGTGCTTCCATATATATTTGTTGAAATGACTTGGCTACTTTATACTGAAATTCTAAGAAACACTTTGTTTGATTGCTCATTTCATTGTTGGCATACTTGTCTAATGTTTGTTTGTCCTATTCTATAGGTTCGCAAGCCACATCATTATATCTCGTATCTCGTTCTGGTTCATCCTAGGCAACGATATAACTATCCTCTACTATATAGTCCATTCATGGTTTGCATTCCTTCTCTACATGTTCGTATTATACAGTTATAGTTCCTATCCGGTTCATTCTTAGCTATGAGTAGTTTGTATTCTTTGCTATATTAACTTGTTATTAGTTAGTTTCAGACTGCAATTATGGCTATCGCCAAAGAGGGGACTGCAAGATCATGTCTCAAGGTGGTTTTCCAATGTAGATGTCACACTCAAAGGGAGATGCAGTTGATGGATTGAGAAAGCAAATTGAGGAATCTGCTATCAACTTGATTGGTAACTGAAATGCTGAATTTTCTTTCCCTTTTGTTCATATTATGTAATATTTTTTAAAAGTTTGCAGCTGATGTAATATCTATATAACTCGCATATGCCATGTAGGCATTTAGTTGACACCGTCCACGAATGGCGGTACCATAACTGTGCCATCCAGGTCGATCAGGTAACTGTATAGGGTTTTGTTATTTTCCCTTCTTGTATTGTGCCTTCCATGAACAGTAAAAGATGCTCGCTAATTATACTCCTTTTATGATATTTGCATGGGCTTCAGAATTACCGAAATAGTAACGGCAACTGGGTAGAACAAGAATACATGACAAAACAAAGAGCAGCCAAAACAAGAATAAAATAATAATAACAGTCAAAACAAGAATACCTAAAACAGTAACATGCTAAAACAGAAACATGGCAAAATAGTAGCAGGCCAAAACACCACCAGACCAGAACAGTGGCAACCCAGCATAGTAACATGCCAGAATAGTAATAGACTAGAAAAGCAATAGGCACGAAAAGAATATGCCCCGAACAAGAGTGAGCCGTAACAGGCAACCAGACAAGAATGGGCCGTAACGAAAGGACCGCAACAGTAACGGACATGAATAGTAGACGGCCATAACAGTAACGAGCCAGAATAGTAAAAGGCCAGAATAGTATCGGACCTTCTCAAAAGTGGGTCGTTCGTAGGTGGCCTAGGACGAGATATGCGAACAGTGACGTGCTGGCTGTGGGCCTTAATAGTATCGGGCCTACTTAACACAGGCTTTTAAAGGGCCGCACAGTATTTGAACAGTGTGGCCTTCTGTAGGCCGAAACAGTAACAAGCCTGACATTTCTCGGGCCGCTGCTAGTCGCTTTTTTTGGGCCCATTTCAAACAGTGTAGGACGAAACAATAATGGGCCATAATCTTATTGGGCTCCCCTAATGGGCCGGCCCACTTAATTATTAGTAGGCCTTGGCTGGGCCTGGCTTCTACCATGGTTTCTGTGGCTGTTAACGGCGGTAACTGAGAGTTAACGGTGTTTCCCATGTGGCATTTTCCATGATGTCAGTAGTCAACTTGGCTGGCGAACAGATCTATGACGGAACAAGTTTTCGTGGCTGAAGGGTGCGATCAGCCACGGTTAGGAAAAAAACCGTGGTAGATTCTTTTGTGACGGGCCTTTTACCACGATGGGCATCCATCGTAGAAGACTTTTTAGCAATGAAAAACGGGCCTTCAACCACGAAAATCGTCTATTGTCAAAGCCAAATTTTCTTGTAGTGATCTTTCATTCATCTTGGAGAGTTAAAGATGTTTAGGGCCTGAAAAAATACTGATTTGTGGACAATAATAAAAACTGAGGTGTCCAAGCATGTGTCCCCTTCTAGGTCTTGTCATCGAGAAAAATCTTAGCATAATTAAGAGAAAAACATGACCGTTGCTATCCTTGCTGTTCGAGTATGGCCATGGTATAACACTGCAATAGATTTTGTTGTGGTCCTACATCATACGCGAGAGGGAAGGACACGATTTGGATATCATTGATCGACTTAGCAAACTTGCTCATTATTCCTACCCGCACCAGTGACCATGCAAGCACCTTGGAACAGAATATGTGCATGAGATAGTAAGGTTGCGTGGGGTTCCTGAATTCATTACTTATGATATGTATGCTAATTGTGTATCAAACTATTGGGAGAGAGCTTGCACTGTGCCTTGAATACACAATTTATACTTAGTTCCTCCTTTCATCTCTCAACAACATACTTATCCAAACCCTGGATGATATGTTGAGTTGACATGTCTGATACATTGCAAATGTATCCATAATTTTTGATGTTCCATGCTTAGTTTTATCCACTTTCTTGTGTTTTGTTCCAACTTTGGAGTACTTTTCATATGATTTCTTGGACTAACCTATTAACAAGAGCCACAGTGCCAGCTGCATGTTTTCTGCTGTTTTTGGTTCTAGGAAAGTCAGAAAATGAATATTCTTGGAATTGGACGGGACAAAAGCCAAAGTGCCTATTTTCCGGAAGTGATTAAGTGCCAGAATACGAGACGGAGAAGGGCCAGGGAGCCACCACACCACCTGGCCGCGTGGCCAGGCTCGCCCGCCAGGTGGTGTGGCCGCTCCCGGCACCCCCTCGGCCTCTCCTTCCGCCTATATATTGCCCTCGGGACGAAAACCCTAAGGACCCGGAAAAAATCCACGAAAGAGTCTGTAGCCGTCGTCATCTCCATCCCTAGATCGGGAGGGATCTGAAGCTCTTCCCGGCACCCTGCCGGAGAGGGGAATTCACCCTGGAGGCCTTCTTCATCACCATGCAAGCCTCCGGTGTGATGCATGAATAGTTCATCCTTGGACTACGGATCCATGTAGTAGCTAGATGGCTGGTTCTCCTCCTTTGTGCTTTCATGTCTAGATCTTGTGAGCTCCGTTCATGATCAAGATCATCTATTTGTAATTCTGCATGTTGTGTTTGCGGGGATCCGATGGATATTGAGATGCTATTTCAGATTGATTATTGATTCTATCATGTCTTTGTTATTTGAGATCTTGCATGCTTTCTGTTGTTAGTAGCTATCTTGGTCAAGTAGATGCTAGCAACTCCAAGAGTTAGTATTTATGCTCGATAGTGGGTTCATGCCTCTGGTAATCTGGGGAAGTGATAGAGATCTCTAAGGTACAAGATGTGATGTTGCTACTAGGGAGAAAACAACAATCCTTTGTTCATAGAACAATCATATTGTTTACTTTACACGCAATTCGTAAAGCAATAATCTGTTGCTTGCAACTTAATACTGGAGGGGGTTCAGATGATAACCTGAAGGTGGATTATTAGTCATAGATGCAGTTCGATGGCGGTATATGTATTATGTTGTAATGCCCAATCAAGTCTCAAAGGAGTCAAGATGATTAGTATATGCATTTATTGATTTCTCGGTGTTTGTCAATTGCCCTGCTGTAATTTGTTCACCCAGCATGTTATATATCTAAGGAGAGCCACCTCTAGTGAACTATGGATCCCGGTCCTTTACTTTACATACAATCTACAATCTTTTACTGCTTTGTGTTTACTTTCTGCAAACTTTTACTTCTTTCCATTCGATACGTTTAATCCTTTGTTTTCCGCAAAACACGGTGAGATTGACAACCTCATCGCAAGTTGGGGACAAAGTTCTATGGTTGTGTTTTGCAGGTCTCCACGTTGCTACTAGCACCGGTAGTGCGCCCTGCCAAATCTCAGCTAGTAACACCTTTGGGGTGTTTCCTTGCTCCTACTAGTTCGATTAAACCTTGGTTTCATAACTGAGGAAAACTTGCTGCTGTGCTCACCATACCTTCCTCTTGGGGTTCCCAACGAGCTCTACATCAACACCGCCATCAAGCATTTTCCTGGGCGCCGTGCATTGAGCCATCAAGCGATTTTCTGGCGCCATTGCCGGGGAGTCAAGGACATCTTCACAAGGGGAGTCCCTCATAACCAATCTCTTTGCTTTGTTGTTTTTGTTTTGCTTAGTTTTATTTTTGCTTTTTTTGCTTGTTTTGTTATTCAAAAAACACAAAAAATTGGTTTTACTAGTTTGCTTTCTTATTTGAAAAACACAAAAAAATTAGTTCCTATCTTGAGTGCCACTATGTCTAGCCTTGATTCAATCACTATGTCGCCCGAGGAAATGATTTTTACTTTTAAACAAGGAATTGAGGAAAGTTTTAAGGAAGCTTGGTCTAGAATCTCTGATCTACATGAAAAAACTGAGCCTAAAATGACTCAAAGCTTGTTCCTTAGCAGTTTTTACCTTGGGATTGCTCTTTGCTATAGATATGCTTTAGATGCTGTTGTGGGAGGAGGTTTCCTCCAATGTAATGAGGATGATGCTATTAATGCTATAAAGAAATTGATCCTCACTTAGAACATGCCTAGCCAAACTGATATTTCTTTCGCAAAAATATTTGCTAGGTTGAACACTCTTGAGGCTAGCACTACTAGCTTAGAAAGTTGCTTTAATATGCTTAGGGAGCATCACAATTATGTTCTAATAAAATCTGAACCATCAAAGTGGTTCCCTACAGTAAAGATTGAGATGAACACCGAAACTTTTCAAGATCGCTGTGATATCATGTCTGAATTTTGTCTTATGCCCAAAGATATTTATAAATCTCTGAATACTTGGAGGCTTATTGAAGGAGGAAAAGAAATATCTCTTGCTAATAATACTACCATATTAACTCTTGGAATAACTGAAGGAGTGTTTACAAAGATCCTTGGGAAAACGATTTCTATTGATTATCTTGTTATTGAATGTGCAGGAAAAGGACAAATTACACTTGGAAGGTCCCTATTAGAACTCCTTGGAGCAATAATAGATGTGGGAAAGGGGACCATGCACCTTTCTTCTCCACCAAACAATCATATTTTCCCCAAGATTAAGAATAAAAGTAAGAGAGGTAAGGGCAAGAAAGTTGGTTTTAATGCTTCTTCATTTGAGAACACTTGATCCTTTTTCTTGCTTCTTATGCCTAACTTAAAGGCGTTAAAGAAAAGTACTTGTTGGGAGATAACCCAAAAGTTTTAAATGATTCTTGGAAGTTATTACCTCTGTAATAACCTCTTCTTATATTTTTTATTTGTTTTTTGTGCCAAGAGTAACCTCTAATGAGAGAGAAGAAATGATTGGAAAAGTTGCTGTCCCGAAACAGATTTATGTGCTTCACCGTAAAAATTCGTGAGAGAGCTCTGTATGTTGGACTGATCTATCATTTTTTTTGCCTCTGCCCCAGGTTGTTATATAACTTTCGTTAGTTCAACACTTTTTTATTTGAGCAACATAAGGTCTTCGAAAAAATTCGTCTTTACCTGCTGGTCTGTTTTGACAGATTTCTGCCATTTTCTGCATTTGCTTCTTGTGGGTTCCTTTTTGAGTTCTTTTGGGGAATTGAGCTTTTTGAAGGAAGTGCTACAGTAGCTAGTGTTCTAATGGAAGTTTATTTGGTGTTAGAACTGAACCTTAAGACTTATTTATATTAAGTGCACTAATGTTGCTAATAAAGATTGTGTGAAGTTTGTATGAAGGAAAAATTTCAGGTGTATGGAAGGAATGAGTAATGAGATGAAGAATGGACTAAATCTCAAGCTTGGGGATGCCACGCGTGTCACCCCAAGAAATATCCAAGAAGTACAAGCGTCAAAGCTTGGGGATTCCCAAGGCATCCCCTTCTTCATCAATAAAAATCCCAGGTTTCTTCCAAACGCTTCATTTTTATTGTTTCATGCACAGTTGTGTTTTTCTCGGAGCGTCATCTTTTTCGTTTTCGTTTTGGTTTTAGTTTGCTTTGATTTTATTAGTTCGCTGAATAAATTGGTTGGACCCCCTCTTTCTTACATTGGTTTGCAAATAGTTTGGTTTGGTTTGGAAAAGAGTAGAAAAGTTCATGCTTATGTGGTAAAAAGAGCTTGTTTTTGACTATGGCCTATGCTTTGTCATGCCATGCTTGATATTGTTTTGGCTTTAAGCTTAGTATTATTTGCTGTAGCATGACTTGTTATAAACAATTGAGATTGCTTAATGTGCCTTGGATTAATCATGCGTTGTTTTAGCATATTAAAGCATAATATAGTGGTATTCTCCTTTGATGCTTTATTTGGGTTGACTTGGCGCATGCTCACACCATGTTATGACTATCTCAAGTCACCATAGCCTTTATGATCCTTTAGTTTTCAACTTGTAGTATCACTTTATGCTTTGATCAATGATGTTTTGTCGCTCTGCATGATTATGGCCATTATTGCTCTCTTAGTTTGTCGCTCCCAATCTTTTGCTAGCCTCCACAACAAAGTATGAGTTCCACTCATGCATCCAACTCCCTAAACCAAGTTATTCCAAAGAGTCCACCATACCTACCTATTAGCTTATGCTATTCCAAGTATATTCATGCTTTTTTTTACCTTTCGAATTAAACTTGTTATGAGAAAACTAGTGATTAAAGCTCTCACGAACTTGATGGCACACTTTACTTTTCTTGCCCTTAATAAACTTGAACCATTGTGTCTTCTATGTTGTATATGCTTGCACTTATTTGTTGGGAATTAGCAGAACCATGCTTTCATGGGGAACGCTTTCAACATTGCACTTGGTACTCGTACCTAGTTGATATCATACTCTTTTGTATATGGATGTCGTCGGTGTGAAATGAAAGGGGAGCTTGTAAGTCCATGGAGTTATGTATATGTGTTAGAGAAACGCCTGGGCCGCTGGTCCAATCCATGCTGACATGGTGGAAACCCGCAGCGTAACCATAATGAGCTGTCTATGAAGCATTCTTCTTATAAAAAAAGAGTCCTATATTGAGAAAAAAGATAAAAAGAAAAAAAGAGATACTATGAAAAGAGGAAAGAGAGAAAAAAGCACCATATTCCCATGGTAAATAAGAAGATTGCTGAGATGCTCGTTGTCTGCTTGCCTTGTCATTTTGATATGGGGATTCTTCCGTATCATCGGGCAAGGGGTACCCCGTTGGTGGTTCTCTATGATACACATACTTACAATGACAAGAACTTACCGGTGACTAAACTTGAGTAGCATGAGGAGCGGCCCTCGTATACAAGGGACATGAGATTTCTGACTTATACTTCGTCAAGCATGTACACCATAGTTTGTTCACTTTAACCTTAATCACTTCAAGATGCTTATGATAGGGGCAATGAGAGCTGAGAGCTATAAGTACCATAATTTTTGGAAGCTCTTTATGAGACTTGAATCCCTACTTCCTTTTACAAAGGCCTTTCTTCCATCATTATATTGAGTCTCCACCTTCTATCTTTATACACCTTCTTTGAGAGCATAGTGGCCATTCTTAGTTCTATGTGCATTGTCCCAAGACTAGTTGATTGATGCATACTTTGATATTGCTTGTTTTAAACTATTGTATCTAGTCACTCTTATGAACTTTGAAGGTGTCCTATATATTTGCTACTCTATTGAGGGACAAGCTGAATACTATTATGCTATGTTTTCTTTATGTGAAATAAACAAACGTCTTGCAAAGCATTGTTATTCATGAATCTTTTGTTTGTGCCTTTTCATGTTGCATCATAGTTTCTTTGCTTATTGCTAGAACTTTGTATTTCATGCTATGATTGAAGTACTATGATCCCAACTTTGAATGTTTTACAAATACTTTGATCAAGTCTTTGATGGTGCATGTCACCTCAAAAATTATTCTTTCTTTTTATCACTTACCTACTCGAGGACGAGCAGGAGTTAAGCTTGGGGATGTTGATATATTGCAAATGTATCCATAATTTTTGATGTTCCATGCTTAGTTTTATCCACTTTCTTGCATTTTGTTCCAACTTTGGAGTACTTTTCATATGATTTATTGGACTAACCTATTAACAAGAGCTACGATTGCCGGTACTGTTTCTGCTATTTTTGGTTCCAGGAAAGTCAGAAAATGAATATTCTCGGAATTGGACGGGACAAAAGCCAAAGTGCCTATTTTTCTGGAAGGGATTAAGTGCCAGAATACGAGATGGAGAAGGGCCAGGGAGCCACCACACCACCTGGCCCGCGCTAGGGGGTGGTGTGGCCGCTCCCGGCACCCCCTCGGCCTCTCCTTCTGCCTATATATTGCCCTCGGGAAGAAAACCCTAAGGACCCGAAAAAAAATCCACGAAAGAGTCTGTAGCCGCCATCATCTCCATCCCTAGATCAGGAGGGATCTGAAGCTCTTCTCGGCACCCTGCCGGAGAGGGGAATTCACCCTGGAGGCCTTCTTCATCACCATGCAAGCCTCCGGTGTGATGCGTGAGTAGTTCATCCTTGGACTACGGATCCATGTAGTAGCTAGATGGCTGGTTCTCCTCCTTTGTGCTTTAATGTCTAGATCTTGTGAGCTCCATTTATGATCAAGATCATCTATTTGTAAATTTGCATGTTGTGTTTGCGGGGATCCGATGTATATTGAGATGCTATTTCAGATTGATTATTGATTCTATCATGTCTTTGTTATTTGTGATCTTGCATGCTTTCCATTGTTAGTAGCTATCTTGGCCAAGTAGATGCTAGCAACTCCAAGAGTTAGTATTTATGCTCGATAGTGGGTTCATGCCTCGTAATCTGGGAAGTGATGAAATCTCTAAGGTACTAGATGTGCTGTTGCTACTAGGGAGAAAACAACAATCCTTTGTTCATAGAACAATCGTATTGTTTACTTTA
Source organism: Avena insularis (assembly GCA_023614405.1). Taxonomy (NCBI): domain Eukaryota; kingdom Viridiplantae; phylum Streptophyta; class Magnoliopsida; order Poales; family Poaceae; genus Avena; species Avena insularis. The sequence goes on along the minus strand of CM042690.1, from coordinate 203,917,575 downwards.
CACGTAGTTCGTAAAGCAATAATCTGTTGCTTGCAACTTAATCTTTGGAGGGGTTCGGATGATAACCTGAAGGTGGATTATTAGTCATAGATGCAGTTGGATGGCGGTCTATGTATTATGTTGTAATGCCCAATCAAGTCTCAGAGGAGTCAAGATGATTAGTATATGCATGTATTGCTTTCTCGGTGTTTGTCAATTGCCCCGCTGTAATTTTTTCACCCAGCATGTTATCTATCTAAGGAGAGCCACCTCTAGTGAACTATGGATCCCGGTCCTTTACTTTACATAGAATCTACAATCGTTTACTCCTTTGTGTTTACTTTCTGCAAACTTTTACTTCTTTCCATTCGATACGTTTAATCCTTCGTTTTCTGCAAAACACGGTGAGATTGACAACCTTATCGCAAGTTGGGGACAAAGTTATGTGGTTGTGTTGTGCAGGTCTCCACGTTTCTACTAGCACCGGTAGTGCGCCCTGCCAAAGCTCAGCTAGTAACACCTTTGGGGTGTTTCCTTGCTCCTACTGGTTCGATTAAACCTTGGTTTCATAACTGAGGGAAACTTGCTGCTGTGCTCATCATACCTTCCTCTTGGGGTTCCCAACGAGCTCTACATCAACACCGCCATCAAGCATTTTCCTGGGCGTCGTGCATTGAGCCATCAATGTCATCTCTTGGCAATTGAGTTGGGGGGATGTGTCAACACCCGAATTTTTAATCCCAGATGCCTGTTATGCCATACATCGCAATCCCAGGATTACCATTTTTGCGAGACATAACATATTGGATATCATAGTACATCATCCATTACAAACCATTCATAAGGTCTTACACAAATAAGGATCTCATGATCTAGTCTTAGTACAACAAGCAGCGGAATAAAAGATAAACGTAGCGGTGGGGTCCATCTCTAGGGGCACAGGCAATGCTGACAAAGGCAGATAGTCCTAGTTATCATAGTCGTCCTGCTGGCCATCATCTTGGTAGTCTCCTTCATAGTCTGGCCATGAGAATAGCCAGGGACAAAAGCCATGAGTACTCTTTAAGTACTCGCAAACTACCACTAACAAGTAGTATAGTATTAAGTTAAAGTGCTAACTCTAAGTTAATTATAAAGTTAAGTTTGAAACCTAAGCTGAGTTCAGAAGCAAAGAAAGATAAAATAAAGTTCTAGAATCACTTAAGTTGGGAAGCTAGTGTCATTGTCACAACCCTGTTGTGGTCAAGTCAAGATTCATCATTCTTTTCATAAGTCATTTTGAAAACATCTGACAACGAAACAGTATGGCCATTCCAACTGTCCATAACCGCGGACTCGGCTATTCGAATAGTTTGACACTCTGCAGAGGTGGTACACTTTCACCACAAGATTCGATACATCTGTCAGGGATAACCCTGAATCATCATACTTAGTATGCAGATAATCAAACATAACCTTTCCTTTACACACCCTAGTATATGCACCTCTCCTATCAGCATGGCCTCCCAACCATGACCATTTATCATATTGGGCACTGCATAGGTGGAAAACATTGAGAGGTAGCCTCAACTCAAACCTCTCCCGCGAGGGAACTAATACTAATGCACATAAACTTCCGGCTAAGCCTTACCCAATTCAGGTATTGTGGTTGTACGATAAATTTGGAATGGTATCGCATCTGAATCCAACCATCAGTTTTGTAAAAGGGTTAAGGCTCATGCCTCAATATTTTCACCATCATAAACCATTTGTGTTTCTCAACACATGTCAAAACATCTCAATATAATGACTCATCATTCCAAGGTTTTCATAATTCATTTTCACCAAGTGTTCCCATCTAAAGTGACTCAAGTTTTTATCTACTCTAAACTACTAAGTTAAGAGCATTCAGTAAGGTGGAAAATGATGGGATCAATCTCATGCCATAGAATGACATCTAAAGTTATCTAACTAGGTCAAGTTTTATACTCTTTATGCTACCTTTAAAACAATTAAAGGACTTTGGTAAAGTAAAGGAAGTAAAGCTTGGAAAATAATACTTGGGGTAAGTAATAGTCAAGGTGGTATAACCAAAGCATGCCTAATGCATTTGCTTAGATTATTTAGCTTGCATTGTTAATGGTGGCTTGCCTTGGGCAGTGCAGTGGTTGAAGTTTTCTTCCTCCTCTTGATAGAACTCCTTCTCCTCGAAAGCTTGGTCGGTACTATCGTCTATAAATACATACGGAGTACACAATCACCAAACAATACTTTACTAGTCTAATTAGCACTATAAGGCACACATTTGATGATCTATTATCATCACAAGCATCACAAGTTCCTTTAACTAGTTTTATCCTTTTTATTTTAGAAAAGTAATTTCTACTCATTGAAAAATCAACTAAGATTTAATATTCACCACTTAAAATATGGGGTCATGTGGACACATGTCATCACCACATATTCTAACATGTGGGAATGTGATTTAAAGGTGGGATCACAACTACTTTGGTTTAAGTTCATTATTTAATGATTTAAAGTGACTAGAAATGCCTATATAGCATTATTTTGGGTACTAGTCCAAAGTCACTGCATGTAAACCTTAATATTATTACATATTCAGATAGGTATGGTGAAATGTGATTTTTGAGAGTTGGAATCAACTCAAAATCTATCATGGTTGATTTTATAAAAATGTTTGAATGGGCAAAAGCTTTTGTTTGGTTATTTTTACTAGGAGAGATCTCTAACTCTAATTGAATTAAATCCAACGGGCTTGGGTAGATCTTTTCAGTAGCTTTCTAACAAAATTAGAATCACTCCATTTGGATTTGTAAATCTCTCTGAATTGATTTTCAAACTAAGGGACATAACTAGGTTTAAACTAAATAGGAAAATCCTAATTTGAATTAAATGGGTCGCGCGAGAACGCTAACGGGCCGACCTAGTGACACTCCGCGGTGCGGGGCACAACTGACAGGGGGTCCACTGGTCAGAGGCTCATTACACGCGAAGCGGTACGGGGCGATGTGGGTAATTAGATTAGAACTAGGATCGACGGCTGGGGCTCGTCGTCGACGACGGATAGGTCGCCGGCGAGGTCTATGAAGGGTTTCGCAGCATAGTAAATCAAAATTTTCTACGGAAGCAAACTGAGGGAAAGCCAAGATCTAATCTAGGAGATGCAAACAACGAGAGAGATTGTATTAGATCTTCATACCCTTGAAGATTACGACAGTGAGCGTTAAATCCGGAGCGTGGGTGATGTAGTCGTACTCGCTTCTCCTCCTCGCGATCCGATCCGATCTAGCACCACAAGTGGCGGTGCCTCCGTGAGATGCACACGTGCAGCACCTCGATGTCTCCTCCTTCCTCGGACCAGCGAGTATGGTGGAGAGATGGATTGGATCTACAGCACGACGGCGTGGTGTATATGGTGGAGAATTTCTGCATGAGGCTTCGCCTACAAACAGTCGGGAGGGAGAGTGGAAGGGCAGCAGGGCAACTAGGGTTGGAGGAAGGTGTGTGTGGGAGGGGGCGCACCAACCCTCTATATATAGAGGGGGGGGTGCGGCCAGCCCTTGCCCATCCTCCAAGCCTATCTCTAGTTTAAACGATTTAAACTCTCCCTTATCTAGAAATTCTATCTCTAGTTTAAACGAGTTTAAACTTATCTAGAATCGGCTGGGCCCTATGGGGCCTTGTGCCCCTGGCCCAATGCGTCCAGGACACTCCCTCATAGGCCCATGCCCCTCCCGGAAGGTGGGACCACGTTGGCCCCTTCCGGAAGGTTCTAGAAGCTTCCGTACAATACCGATTAACCCGGACTATTCAACTCCAAAACTGCACCGCCTTATATGAATCTTATTCTCCGGACCATTCCGAACCTCTCGTGATATCCCGGATCCCATCCGAGACTCGAACAAAATTCATAAACCAATTATCCAATCTATCCTAGCGTCGAGACACGTTATGTGTGACCTGGTTCGAGAATATGCGTATGATCTTCTATCAATAATCAATAGCGGGGTCTGGGCACCCATATTGACTCCCACACATTCATCGATGATCATATCGGATGAACCACAATTCCAGGATTCAATCAATCCCATATATATATTCCCTTCGTCTCGCGATATTTTACTTGCCCGAGATTCGATCGTCGGTATCGTCATACCTAGTTCAATCTCGTTCACAGCAAGTACTTTACTTTGTGATTAACTCCTTAACCACATCCTTGCAAGCGGTGTTGATATCGACACCGAAAGTGGGCCCAAAGCATATCTCTCCGACTTGGGAGGGACAAATCCCATCTCGATACATACAACCCAACAGATACTTTCCGATCACCTGAGAGACACCTTTATGATCACCCTCTCATAGGATGACGTTTGATGACCTCAAAGCTTTTTTCCGATACCAGGGAGTTGCATTATCTCATGGTCTAAGGAATACAATATTTGACATAAGAAAAGCTTCGCAAAGACGAACACGATGACACGATCTAATTGCTTCGCTTAGTTTGGGTCTATCCACCATATCATTCTCCAATGATATGATCTCATTATCAATTGACAACTCATGTCTATGGTTAGGAAACCTTAACCATCATTGATCAATGAGCTAGTCCATAGAGGCGTACTAGGGACACGGTGTTGTTCACAAACCACACAAGTATTAAAGTTTCCGCTTAATACAATTCTAGCATGGAATATAAACTTTATCATGAACAAGAATTATAATAATAACATCTTTATTATTGCCTCTAGGGCATAATTCCAATAGTCTCCCACTTGCACTAGAGTCAATAATCTAGGTTACATTTGGCAACAATCTCACACCCATGGCACTGAGGTGCTGATCATGTTTTACACGTGGAAGAGGTTTAGTCAATGGATCTGCGACATTCAGATCTGTATGTACTTTGCTGATCTTCAAATCTCCATCTGCTATATAATCTCGGATTATATGAAACTTATGTTGATATGCTTGGTCTTTGGATGATATCTTGGTTCCTTAGCGAGTGCTATGGCGCCAGTGTTGTCACACAATATCTCCAATGGGTCCAATGCACTTGGAACCACGCCAAGCTCAGGATGAAGTTTCTGATCCAAACTCCTTCACTTGACGCTTCTGCAGCAGCCATGTATTCCGCTTCTACTGTAGATCCCGCGATCACGCTTTGCTTGCAGCTTCTCCAGCTCACAGCTCCTCCATTCAAAATATACACGTATCCTGTCTGAGATTTAGAATCATCCTTGTCGGTGTCGAAACTAGCATCGACGTAACCTTTTACGACGAGCTGTTCATCACCCCCATAGACTAAGAACATTTCTTTAGTCCTATTTAGGTACCTTAGGATGTTCTTCACGGCTGTCCGATGTTCCACTCTGGATCACTTTGATATCTTTTCGTCAAACTAAGAGCATTGGACACATCCGTCTAGTACACATCATGGCATACATGATGGAACCTATGGCCGAGGCATAAGGCACTTTGCTCATAGCTTCCCTATCATTTCATCAGAATGGACACCGAGCCTTGCTCAATATCTTACCGACAACATAGGTGTCTGAACCTTTCAATGCCTTATCCATTCAACCTTTTCGAACTTTGTCTAGGTATGTACTGCTTAAAGCTATCAGCGTCTTTGTCTATCTCTATAGATTTTGATGCCCAATATATAAGCAGCTTCACCTAGGTCTTTCATTGAAAACACTTGTTCAAATAACTCTTCACATCGTTAAGCATGTTGATGTCATTTCCAATAATCAATATGTCATCCACATATAGTACCAGAAACGTCACCGAGCTCCCACTCACTTTATTGTAGATGCAAGCTTCATAGCAATTTGGAACAAATCCAAAGCTCTTGATCACTTGATCAAAACGAAGGTTCCAACTCCGAGATGCTTGCTTTAGTCCATAAATGGAACGCTAAAGTTTGCATACTTTATCAGCATCCTTAGGATCGACAAAACCTTCGGGTTGTATCATATACAACTCTTCATCAATGTTGCCATTGAGGAACGCAGTCTTGACATCCATCTGCCATATTTCATAATCATGAAACGCAGCAATTGCTAATAAAATCCGAATAGACTTAAACATCGCTACGGGAGAGAAAGTCTCATCGTAGTCAACACCTTGAACTTGTCGAAAACCTTTCGCGACAAGCCGTGCTTTATAGACGGTAACATTACCATCCGCGTCCGTTTTCTTCTTGAAGATCCATTTGCACTCAACGGCCTTTCGGTCGCTAGGAGGGTCCACCAAAGTCCATACTTGGTTTTCGCCATGGATCCCAATTGGATTTCATGGCTTCTAGCCATTTCTAGTCTGGGCTCATCATCGCTTCCTCATAGTTCGTAGGTTCACCGCCTTCTACTAACAAGACACAAGACAGGTTGCCGCATTCACTCAGAGGGGCACGCGACCTTGTCGACGCGACATTCAAGAGCACATCGTCCAAAGCTTCATGATCCTTGTCATTAGCTTCCTCTATTGTTGGTGCAGCCTTTGGAACAATTTTAGGTGCTGCGCTACTCTCCAATTCAAGAGAAGATTCAATAACCTCGTCTAGCTCTACTTTCCTCCCACTCACTTCTTTCGAGAGAAACTCCTTCTCAAGAAAGGAACCGTTCTTTGCGACAAACACTTTGCCTTCGGTTCTGGATAGAAGGTATACCCAATAGTTTCCTTAGGGTATCCTATGAAGACGCATTTCCGCTTTGGGTTCGAGCTTGTCGGGCATCAACTTCTTGACGTAAGCTTCGCATCCCCAAACTTTAAGAAACGACAACTTAGGTTTAGCACCAAACCACAGTTCATACGGTGTCGTCTCAACGGATTTAGATGGAGCCCTATTTAAAGTGAATGCAGCGGTTTCTAATGCATAACCCCAAAATGATAACGGCAAATCAGTAATAGACATCATCGATCAGACCATATCTAATAGGGTTCGATTCCGGCGTTCAGACACACCATTGCGCTGTGGTGTTCCGGGTGGCGTGAGTTGTGAAACGATTCCACTTGCTTTGAGATGCGTGAGAAAATCATAACTTAAATATTCGCCCCACGATCGGATCGTAGAAACTTAATCTTTCTGTTACGATGGTTCTCCACTTCATTCTGAAATTCTTTGAACTTTTCAAACGTTTCAGATTTATGTTTCATTAAATAGATATACCCATATCTACTCAAGTCATCGGTAAAAGTGAGAAAATAGCGATATCCACCACGTGTCGAAACACTCATCGGTCCGCATACATCGGTATGTATGATTTCCAACAAGTCCGTTGCTCGCTCCATCATACCGGAGAACGGGTTTTGATCATCTTGCCCATGAGGCATGGTTCGCATGTGTCAAATGATTCAAAATCAAGAGACTCCAAAAGTCCATCGAATGGAGTTTCTTCATGCGCTTTACACCAATATGACCTAGACAGCGATTGCCACAAATAAGTAGTATTATCACTATCTACTTTGCATCTCTTAGCCTCAATGTTATGGATGTGTGTTTCATCCCTTTCGAGATTTAGAAGAAATAAACCATTTACAAGGGGTGCATGACCATAAAAGATGTTACTCATATAAATAGAACAACCATTATTCTCCGATTTAAATGAATAACCGTCTTGCAATAAACACGATCCAGAAATAATGTTCATGCTCAACGCAGGCACATAATAACATCTATTAAGGTTTAAAACTAATCTCGAAGGTAAAACTAAGGAGAGCGTGCCGACGGCCATCACATCAACTCTTGATCCGCTAACGCCAGCATCGTCACCTCATCCTCGCAGTCATTGCCTATTCCGTAGCTCCTGTTTCGAGTTACAAATATTAGCAACTGAACCAGTATCAAATACCCAGGCACTACAACGAGGGCTAGTAAGGAAAACATCAATAACATGTATATCAAATATACCTTTGATGGTGCCAGCCTTCTTGTCCGCTAAGTACTTCGGACAGTTGCTTCCGATGACCCTTGTCCTTGCAATAGAAGCACCTGTCCGGCTTAGGTCCAGACTTGAGCTTCTTCTCGCAGGGCAACGCTTGCCGCTTTTCTTGAAGGGCTTCTTTGCACCTTTACCTTTCTTAAAGGAGGGCTTGTTGACCATCAACACATGATTATCTTTCTTGATGTCCACCTCCGCAGCCTTCAGCTTTGCGAAGAGCTCGGTGATCGATCGATGGAACCAATCTGATTATGAGTCACTACAAAACTTTTGTAGGCGGGAGGAGTGATTGCAGAACCTGTCAATCTTGAGCTCCTCCGAATCTTGCGATCCAGCTTGCTCAAGGCGTTGAGTGTAACCCGACATCTTAATGGCGTGCTCACTAACGGAACTCCCTTCCTCCATCTTGCGCTTAAAGAACTTCAAGATCTCATATCTCTCGAACGGGCCTGAGTCTCAAACATGGTTTTCAGCTCCTCGAGAAACTCAACGGGCCCGTGATAGTTGTCAAAACGATTTTGAAGTTCCGGTTCCATAGCAAACAACATGGTGCTCTTAATCACACCATAATCATCATTGCGCCGATCGATAGATGCTTTCTCATCAGCCGCAGCTTTGCAGGGGGTCACCTAATGCTTTCCCAAGGACATAGTCCTTTGTCCGCCAGATGTAATGATTCTTAGATTGCGAACCGGTTGGTGAAGTTAGACCCATTGTTTCTAAGCTTTTCTTTCTCAAAAACGCTTGAAGTTGAAGTTGGATTTGGCCATGTGATCTACAGATTTGCAAGTACAATTTAGACTATGTTCATGATAAATAGTTCAACTTAATCAAATTACTAGATGAACTCCCACTAAATTCAACATCCCTCAAGTTGTTTAGTGAACACGATCCAAATTCACCACACCTAAGCTGATCATCACGAGAAGAGATGTGGTTTCAATGGTGGACAACGAAGTGTCGATCATATCATTCATATGACTCATGCTTAACCTTTCGGTTCTTGTGTTCCGAGGCCATGTCCATACATGCTAGGCTCGTCAAGTTAGACCCAAGTATTTCAGCGTGTGCAAAACTGGCTTGCACCCGTTGTATGTGAGCGTAGAGTCTATAGCACCCGATCATCACGTGATGCTTGGACACGATTTAACTTTCGAACGGTGCATACTTGGGGAGAACACGCTTTTATCTTGATCTTTAAGTGAGGAATCATCTTATAATGCTACCGTCATGATCTAAGCATAATAAGATACATAAAAGGATAAACATCACATGAATATAACTTTATGTGACATGGTATAGCCAATCTTCAAGCAATGATCTCCATCTTGTGCTCCGCATGATCTCCATCACTCCACCATGATTGCCTCCACCACGAATAGCAACTACAACTATTGCTAACTACTTAGCGATAAAGTAAAGCTATTACATGGCGTATAAGAAGTTGACTCGCAGGTCATACACAATTATAAAGACAACCATATGGCTCCTGCCAGTTGTGTACTCATCGACATGCAAGTCGTGAAACATTACAAAACATGATCATCGCATACAATATACACATCACATCTTGGGCCATACCATATCACAGAAAACACTCCATGCAAAAACAAGTTAGATGCCTCTACTTTGTTGTTGCATGTTTTACGTGGCTTATGGGAGTAGATGCTAAGAACGATTCTTACTTATGGAAAGCCACAACGGTGATATTATGGTTGCCAAACTCCGGTGTTAATCCCATGACAACTATAGTGAGAGAAACTGACATCCACCAGCCGCATGTGTGGTACAAGCCACACAAGTGCGGAGCCGGTCTCAACGACGACGTCGCGTAAGGTTTGCCTGGACCGCTTCAATCTCACTATCCCGCGTCATAAGAAGAACACAAACAAGAGGCTTGCAACAGAAAACATCAACGCCCGCAACAACCATGTTGCGTTTTACTCGTGAATCACATCTACGCATAGATCTAGCTCTGATACCACTGAAGGGTTTCGCAGCATAGTAAATCAAAAATTTCTACGGAAGCGAACTGAGGGAAAGCCAAGATCTAATCGAGGAGATGCAAACAACGAGAGAGATTGTATTAGATCTTCATACCCTTGAAGATTCGCACAGCGGAACGTTCGTCGGAACGTGGGTGATGTAGTCGTACTCGCTTCTCCTCCTCGCGATCCGATCCGATCTAGCACCACAAGTGGCGGTGCCTCCGTGAGATGCACACGTGCAGCACCTCGACGTCTCCTCCTTCCTCGGACCAGCGAGTATGGTGGATAGATGGATTGGATCTACAGCACGACGGCGTGGTGTATATGGTGGAGAATTTCTGCCGCAGGGCTTCGCCTACAAACAGTCGGGAGGGAGAGTGGAAGGGCAGCAGGGCAACTAGGGTTGGAGGAAGGTGTGTGTGGGAGGGGGCGCACCAGCCCTCTATATATAGAGGAGGGGGGTGCGGCCAGCCCTTGCCCATCCTCCAAGCCTATCTCTAGTTTAAACGATTTAAACTCTCCCTTATCTAGAAATTCTATCTCTAGTTTAAACGAGTTTAAACTTATCTAGAATCGGCTGGGCCCTATGGGGCCTTGTGCCCTGGCCCAATGCAGCCAGGACACTCCCTCATAGGCCCATGACCCTCCCGGAAGGTGGGACCACGTTGGCCCCTTCCGAAGGTTCTAGAAGCTTCCGACAATACCGATTAACCCGGAACTATTCAACTCCAAAACTGCCGCCTTATATGAATCTTATTCTCGAACCATTCCGAACCTCTCGTGATATCCGGATCCCATCCGAGACTCAACAAAAATTCATAAACCAATTATCCAATCTATCCTAGCCGAGACACGTTAAGTGTGTGACCTGCGGGTTCGAGAATATGCGCGTGATCTTCTATCAATAATCAACAGCGGGTCAGGCACCCATATTGACTCCACACATTCATCGATGATCATATCGGATGAACCACAATGCCAGGATTCAATCAATCCCATATATATATTCCCTTCGTCTCGCGATATTTTACTTGCCCGAGATTCGATCGCTATCGTCATACCTAGTTCAATCTCATTCACAGAAGTACTTTACTCATTCCGTAATCCGATATCACTTTGTGATTAACTCCTTAACCACATGCTTGCAAGCGTGTTGATATCGACACGAAAGTGGGCCCAAAGCATATCTCTCCGACTTGGGAGGGACAAATCCCATCTCGATACATACAACCCAATGATACTTTCCGATCACCGAGAGACACCTTTATGATCACCCTCTCATAGGATGACGTTTGATGACCTCAAAGCTTTCTTCCGATACCAGGGAGTTGCATTATCTCATGGTCTAAGGAATACAATATTTGACATAAGAAAAGCTTCGCAAAGACGAACACGATGACACGATCTAATTGCTTCGCTTAGTTTGGGTCTATCCACCATATCATTCTCCAATGATATGATCTCATTATCAATTGACAACTCATGTCTATGGTTAGGAAACCTTAACCATCATTGATAAATGAGCTAGTCCATAGAGGCGTACTAGGGACACGGTGTTGTTCACAAACCACACAAGTATTAAAGTTTCCGCTTAATACAATTCTAGCATGGAATATAAACTTTATCATGAACAAGAATTATAATAATAACATCTTTATTATTGCCTCTAGGGCATAATTCCAACAGTCTAACCCTAGCGGCTCGGTGGGGGTGCTCAGGGGGCATACCAGGGCTCCAGCGACGACGGCGATGGGGGCAAACGAACTGGTCGACGACAGCGAACTCAAGGACAGTCGAGGCAGCTCCGGGGGTGGATGAAATCGATGTCGCCTTCTCCTCCTCTACCACGGGCTCCTCCGGCCAAATTCCAGCGAACAAGTGCTCGCGCTGCTCCGGCTAGAGGTGGGGAAGGACCAGTGAGGTGAGGGGAGTGGAATGGTGTGAGTGGATTGTGCTGGGGTGGCCTCTATTTATAGCTCGACGAGGCGACCGAGAGGGATGGGCGGGCGACTCCGGCGAGGGCTCAGCGTGCTAGCAGCGTGGCTCGAGGTAGGGGACGGTGGCTGGTCTCCTGGCGGTTCTCTAGGGCTTAAATGCGGGCTTAGGGACGGTGGCGTTTGGTCGGTCAGTGCTCACGCTTTGAGCGACAGAGGCGGCGGTCTCCACGGCGAGCGGTGGCTGTGGTGCGATTGGCGGCAAACGGGCATGTCTAGGGTGTTCCCTGGGTCGTGGCGACGAGGTGGACGTGGGCTGCGGTCGAGGGGCGGCGTGTGCACGCGTGTCGGGCGTGGCGCTCTGGCGTGTGCTTGGCATGGCGCATACACTCTGGACGCGGCGCGCTGCGAGTGGTCCACGGCTCGGCTGTGCTCGGGGAGGGGATAGAGAGTGGCGGTTTGGTCTGGGCTAGCTCATATACATGGCGAGAGAGAGGGGTGGTCTGCTGCGGTGATGGCAAGGTTGGCCAGCGACATGGTGCTCGGGGTGGCTCGACACTGTTGCTAGGGACAAAGGGGTGAGGTGCTAAGGGCCTGGCTAAATCAAAGGGAGACAGAGGGAGTAAATGGAGATCAGTTGGGGGCAAAACCCTGTTGTAAACAGTGAGCTAGGTTTAGAGTTAGATTCTTGCCTGCCAAGTGTTTATGAAAATGGCCGCAAGAACTTTACTTTTGAATTTTGAAAAGATTTTTGGTGGGTGTGTTAGGCATAAGCTTAAGACTCTGTGGGTACTTGGGTTTTGAAAATTGAGCTCATTTGAGGGGTTTTTTAAATAGTGGGATCTTCCCATATGAACTAGATTCAATTTTCAAATGCCATTTAAAAATAGTGTTTGAAAGTTTTTGGTAAATCACAAGGTGGGCCTTGGTACATCATTATATGTACTAGCAAGGGGTGTAAAGATCCACATTTATTTCTGTTAGGTTTTGAGTTCTAGGAATAGCCAAAGTAGGCATGTTGATTAAAATGGCACAAATGACCATTCTCTTCTTTTATTTATTTTGATTTGTTTTTCTTTGGGATTTGTTTGGGAATGATCTAGATGATGTTTATTTCACCTAAGAATCATTTTACAAGCAATGGATCATTTAAACATGGCAATTCAAATCAACTCCTATTTTAAATGCACACACATATGAATGCTTTAATAATTTTAATTGGAAAAGTTTTTGTTAACCCTAATTTTTGATGATTTGGATCTTAATAACCTTGGATTCAAGTTTTGGGATGTTACATGATGACTTACCACTTATGGAATTTGCTTTTAATAACAGTTATCATGCAAGCATATAGAGGGCATCTTAAGAGGATATGTATGGAAGAAGGTGTAGATCTCCACCTAGTTGGAATGTCATGGGGGAAAGGAAATGCTATGGATAGAATGGGTTCGGAAAGCTATGATGAGACTATATGAGACCAGGCAACATATGTTGGCATCACAGAGCAGGCAAAAGAGTTATGCTGATTCCAAGAGTTCCATTGTGAAATTCGAAATTGGTGAGGAGGTGCTCTTATGGGTGACACCAAGCAAAGGTGTTATAGAATTTTATATCAAAGTAAAGTTTACATTGGACCTTTCATGATAGTGACACGAGTCGGGAAGGTACCCTGTGGTCTGGAGTTGCCCAAAGTCAATGAATGGTGTGCATAGTGTGTTCTATATCTCTATTGTGGAATCACTTATCAGGGTTGCAAAGAAAATATATGACCATGAAACCAAGTACAATTGAGCAAGATTTAAAATTTGAGTTTCGTCCAATGAAAGTATTGGATGAGCTCGAGAGAGTGTTAATGAATAGGACACTAAAATATGTGAAGGTTGTCGCAACAAAAAGAAGTATGGTGTCTTGACAGATTGAGTCCCGCGTTTGCGAGGAGCGCACATAATTGTTTTCCCCTGGTATGTGAGGCATGATTTTGGTTTATGCATGCTATATTTTTTCTAGAAGAAGTAAATCACTGAGTAAGAATTCGGGGCCGAATTCTGTTTAAAAGGGTAAGAATGTGATACTCCAAAAATATAGATGAAGGAATGATATGGTTTATGATAAAAACACAGATGTTATGTATGGTTAGTGGGTTCATAGTAGTCTTTGGTTTTCATGGTCAAAGGCCTATGGTGAAATTAATAGATAGATATATGGTTTTATCTAGTGTTATATGTTCGATGGAGCATTCCTGCATTAGAAAAATATCAGAATTTAAAAAGGAAAAGAACTTTCATGCAAAGAATTGAACCAGTGATGTCAGGTTTAGTAGTGCAGCTCTAATCCAACTACACGTAGTGCCTCTTTATAAAATTACGACAGTTTCCTTCTTCCGAACACTATGGGTGCGGGAAAGAAAAGAGAAAATAACAACATAATGGGCTGGGTTGGGCCGGTACTCTGAGTCGAATCATACTGCCAGTTGTGTTGCGCGTATACAGAGTCAAGGTAGTACGCCGCCGCCATCCTTCTGCCCTAGGGATTTTACATAGCTCAGTCTGCCGTCATCGACTCGCGAGCCGGGATGTCGCTGCCGTGTCGCTATCTGCGTCCATCCCCGCCAGGTCAGGGCGTGGCCACCTCGTGGAATCCTCTCACCAGGAATGTGAGACTGCTAGGTATGCGTCGTTGCCATCGCCTTACTGCTAAGCTAGGTATTGCCGGATTGATTTTTTCATCCGAGTGGATGCGACCATGGACAAGTATGTCCTCTGTAGTTATCGGTTTTGCCTACTAGTTCTCGTATCAGTGGATGTGCCTTGGTAAAATAAATAAGGATCTATTTTAGCTACTAGTAAGGTTGGGTTACAGTGAGATTGAAGATGTATTTGTAGACACTGGAAATAAATATATGCACTCTGTTGGGTACCTAATATGATAGAGCGCTGCCACTACACCATCTAGTTTTCTTTGTAATTTCTGGTTGCGCCATGTCGTATCCTGGATTTAATCTTTGGCTAGGCTTCTCGCTATTGGACTGCTTTTAGAATGGAAGTGGCATGTAGCTTTCCTGCATCGGTGGACAAGTGCAACCTGTTATCCTTTTGAAAATTGTTGAAATCCTTCATATCCTAGTTGGGTGTATATAATGAGACACTTGACTAGTCGTACCTATTTTTATTGCCTATAGTCAGCTGCAAGTAAGATACATAACTATTTTGCAGTTTACATATACTTATTACCAATAGTAAATTACAGATAAAGAAACTAAAATTGGCTGGGTCTGGTCTTATCTGGCTCCTTGTGGTTCAGATTACCTTTTGTAGCATTAAGGCGCTATCCCATGTTAATACTTTTGAAGATCAGCTACACAGTCTTGGTGCGTAGAAGCGACGCAATATTTTGCTTGTATGCTCTTGAAGTGATGTTTGTACTGAATGTGATAAATTTTTACATAACAGGTGTTGGTTCTTCCGATTTGGTTTGAAGTCCTATAATTCAGATTTTGTGCCCCACGGTTAAGGCAAGTCCATATCGAGATAATACTTTTCATGATTCCCTTCGCTCGACTTTTATTTTCTAGCACTTGTTTTTATTTCGTGCTATTATATATTGATTATATGTATGGAGATGAAAAGGGTATAAGAAAAGATACAGTTTAGCGAATGATACATTTGCCTTTGAATTCTTGCATAGCATCTTAAAGATAAAACACAGTGTTGTGTTCTACTGAGATAGACATCTTGAGACCGTCGATGTTGGGACGAGTCCCATATTGTTGAAAACCTCCACAAGTTAGAGCGGGTGGATGCCGACGGGTGTCTACTCGAGCGATACCGGTATACGCAAAACAAAAGAAGAGATAAAGAGCATATAGGCATACAGGACAATCATTGCATTTTGACTTGTGATACAGAATAATCATTGGTGTCATGTTTTATGCCTTGCCTTTTATTTCGCTATGTACTTGTTGAGTATGTCATACTCACCCTTGTTGCTTTAATGTTTTTCGGTAAACCTTGAAGACGTCATGTATGGGGAATATGGAAGTAGCACCACTTCACCACACGATTACACTTTTGATAATTTTCTAAAACTATTCCTCCGGGAGTTAGGGGTTAAACTCTGTCATAATCATTGCTTGGAGTCTAGAAGTTTGCTAATAGCATGTGGTTGGAAATTTCTTCATAGTTGTGGAGAAGAGATTATGTTTATTGTTGGACCATTCGTTAATCATTTCTTGAGATTTATCTTTGTGCTTCTGTCATATATTATTGAATGTCGTGGATGTCTTTAAAACAGAGCGGACTCTGCCGATTTTTCGTAAAACATCTTAGTTTTTTCTTTGTGTAGTGAACGTGGTAACACTGTTGGTTGGCTCTGGGGTGTTACACCAGGCCGCGCAACCCAGCTTTTCCCCACCCTTCCTACAACCTTTGCCGCAGCCCATGTGTGGCCCATCTAGCCATCAGAGGCCCATATCGGTTCGGCCCTCACCCTGTCGTCACCTTCCTCCCCACTAGAAGCAGCTGCGTGTCGTCGTCGTCGTCGCCGTGCACCACGATTCTCGCCCACCCGCGCTGTTGTGGAGAACGATAAGAACGCCGAGTTGCCGTGCCCTTCTTCTCATGTCCCTCTCTTCCCCCTCGTGTGCTCCCTCTCGCTAGTTGTGTATGTGAAAGATTTTGGCATCGTCGCCAGCCGCTCATTCAATCTCTTTCTTATTATGATATCTAATTTGTCTTATTATTACTCCCTCCGTTTCAAGGCTTAAGACATTTTTTTTTTGAAAAGTCAAGCTACGGAAAGTTTGACCAAACCTTTTGAAAAAACTATCAAGAACTGTGATATTATATAGAAACCACGTAAAAATATGTTTCATGATGTATACAAGGGTATATATTTCATATTGTAAATATTAATATTTTTTTCTAAAAACTTGGTCAAATTTTACATAGTTTAACTTTTTTAAAAAATTATATGTCTTAAGCCTTAGGACGGAGGTAGTATAAATTTAAACCTTTAATAAAGTAATAAAACGACTTTTATCCCAAAAAAAAGTACTATAACGCAGCAGCGGGGACAAATCTCAAATCTCTGTCTCTATTTTCTTTCCCGGCGCTCCAAAGAAAAGTCAACGAAATCTGATTGATCTCCTTGAAACATTATGAAAATCACGATCGAGGTAGGAAAGAAGATGACTAAACGCTGATTCGGTTCAGTATGTGCTGTAATAGTACTAGATGGTCAATGGTCGACAGTGTTACTCTCATGAAGAATTGAAGATTCAAACATGTGGAAGTATAATGCAGAGGGGACAAATCTCACTCTCTCCGTCTGCATTTTCATTCCCGCCGCCGCCAACGACGACATTTTAGCTCATTGGGTCAGATGACCGGCAGGCCCACCGTTACCAAGTCGCCGCCGGCGCTTATCCCGCCGGACGGGCCAACCCCCGGCGGCACCCTCCCGCTCTCCTCCATCGACAAGACCGTGGGTGGTTTGGTGAATCTCATCCAGGTCTTTCCCCGGTCCTCGCTCTCCACCGCCCGCGATGACCAGGGCGCCGCGGCGGCCGTGGCCGCGATGCGCAACGGGTTCTCGAGGGCGCTTGTGCCGTACTACCCAGTGGCCGGTCGCGTCGCCCCGTCCGGCCTAGCGGTGGACTGCACCGGCGAGGGAGTTTTGTTCGTGGAGGCCGCCGCGAGCTGCGCACTCGCCGACGTGGACGGCCTCGAGTGCTGCCCGCTGCTCATCCCCGGGGAGCTCCTCCTCCCGTTCCCTCCCCGAGGCGAGAAGCTCGACGGCCACATCCTCATGGCCCAGGCGACAATGTTCACGTGCGGTGGATTCGCCGTCGGGATCAGCTTCAGCCACGCGGTGTTCGACGGGCAGGGCGCGGCGCAGTTCCTCAAGGCGGTGGGGGAGCTAGCGCGAGGGTTCCCCGCGCCGTCAGTGGCTCCGGTGTGGGGCCGTGACGCGATCCCTGACCCGCCAAGCCCGCCGCCGCCGCAGCTCACGGAGTTCAGGTTCGTGAAACAGGTGGCCGACATCTCGGCGGAGAGCATCGCACGCGTCAAGGACGAGTTCAAGCAGGCTGCTGGGGAGGGTTGCTCCACCTTCGACGCGGTAACGGCCGTGGTGCTGAAGTGCCGCGCGCTGGCGCTGGGGGCGGCGCTCCCGGACGACGCCGAGGTCGGTGTCGCCTTCGCTGCCGGTACGCGGCACCTCCTCCATGGCGTGCTGCCGGCGGTGGACGGGTACTACGGCAACTGCGTGTACCTGGCGTGCGTTGTTAGGACCAGCAGGGCCGTCCGGGAGTCGACATTGGCGGAGCTGGTCGGCGCGGTCCGGGAGGCCAAGGACGCCGTCGCCGCCGGGTTCGCGAGCTGGATGCGCGGCGTCGGTCGCTTCGACGTGCCGCTTGACTACAGCACGCTGATTCTGTCGGACTGGAGCCGTCTCGGGTTCGACGAGGTGGACTATGGATTCGGCATGCCCGGGTACGTGTTCCCGCACAACGACCACGTCGACTTTGTCGCGGCGCTCAACTACGTCAGCCCGCCGGCGCCCAGGCGCGGGGGGATGCGGCTGGTGCTCCGCTGCGTCGAGGAGCCGCACGCCGCAGCGTTCGCCGCCGAGCTCGCCAAGTTCGCCTAGAGGCAATACGGAGTACATGCGAAGAAGTTCATGTTCACGTGAGATGCGACGTTTTTGACTGGATGGTTGTCTGTATGACTGAATAAATGTCGTAGGAGAATGCAGTACTGCAATTGAACGAATTGTAATGATCTATTCTCTCTCGAAAAAAAAAAACCTTAATGATCTCCATCAGTGCAGCAGTTCGATGACGAGTACCACCTCCAATCCGGTTTATTAGGCTAACATGTTTAAAGCAAATAGTTTGACTATATATTTGATCAATAAAATACAAACTATATTTAACAAAAAAATATACCATGAGATTTATATTTTAAAACGCTTTCAAATATCCTCCTACGCTGAGGCCACGCCTGCCGTGGTGCCGAAGGACACGCCAAACACCTTCACCCTCCTCTGCTGCTAGAACTTGTGGAAACACCGCAATGCTGTGGCCTTCAGAGAACAAAGCCCCAGCCTCCCTCTCCTAGTCAAATGTGCTGCGAGGATGCTCGCCTTTGGAAGGCAAGGCTCCCTACGACTCATGAGCCTGATGCCGCTGTTTGGCTCACCTGTCTAGGTGACCACTAGTCCCTTGCCCAGATACCTGTACTTCCCTGCTACTTGTTCTCTCCTGTAAAATGATACGACTCATAGGTCTTCTATAAATGAAAATTCAGGTGGAGAGTCTATAATTACGCTTTCAATGATGCAATTTTTGTAACATATGATTTATAATTGTTGACAAAATTTACTATTAAACTATTTTCTTTGAATACGTATTAGGCTAATAATCCAGAATGAAGGAATACAAGGGGTTTAAATGATATCAGTATTGCTCATTATATAGGAGGATTATAAGGGGAGTCCTAGTCTCATACAACACGGACACATACAAAAGGAATACACAATATGATCGTATACCTATACAAACACGATATGGTCACATATTCTAACACCCCCCCCCCCCCCCCAGTCGAAAATGGGCGTCCGACGAATATTAAGATTGTCCCGAAAATCTAAGAAGAGAGGCGACGGTAATCCTTTGTTGAAGATGTCCGCGAACTGAGATGAACTAGGAACGTGTAGAACCCTGACCTCGCCAGTTGTCACGCGATCTCTAACGAAGTGTAGGTCAATCTCCATATGTTTGGTACGCTGATGATGCACTGGATTCTATGTCATGTAAACTGAACTCACATTGTCATAGAAGATGACAGAAGCATCAGACACCGGTCGATGAAGCTCCTGAAGTAGTTGTCGTAGCCAACACAGTTCGACCACCACATTTGCTGCTGCCTGATACTCAGCCTCCGCACTAGAGTGTGAAACAGTGTGTTGTCGCTTCGCCGACCAAAACACCAGATTTGCGCCGAGGAACACATAATAGCCAGAAGTAGACCGTCAGTGTCTGGACAACCTTCCCATTCAGCGTCAGAGTAGGCCATCAGTTTGTTCGAGGTGCGTCGATACAAAGTGAGACCATAGTCGGTGGTGTCACGGATGTAGCATAGAACACGCTTCACAAGGAGCAAGTGATTAGCCCTTGGATCATGCATATGAAGATATATCTGCTATACTGCATAGGAGATATCAGGCCGAGTAAAAGTGAGGTACTGGAGCCCTCCTGCAATACTGCGATACTCTGTAGTTTCAGCCACGGGATCACTAGACTGTATCAACTGTTGTGGAGATAGACTTACACTGTAACATACCGGTGCAGTCAAGGAGGTCCATAGCATACTTCTCCTACGAGAGAAAGAGACAGTCCTTGCTGCACTTGACGGAGATGCCCAGAAAGTAATGTAAATCACCCATGTCCATCATGGTAAACTCAAAACAGAGTGAAGCAATCAAACTGTGCAGCAGTGTCGAGGAAGATGCAGTCAAAATTATGTCATCCACATAGAGCAGGAGATAAGCCATATCAGAGCCACGGCGATAGACGGACAATGAGTTGTCAGTCTTGGCACTTAGAAATTCAACAGATGCAATATAGGAGGCAAACTGCTGAAACCATGCTCGTGGATCCTACTTCAACCCATACAAGGATTTGTTCAGGCGACACACCTTCTCAAGAGAATTGGGATCAAAGAAACCTGAGGGCTGTCAAGCATAAACCGTCTCATCAAGTTTGCCGTTGAGGAAAGAATTCTTGACATCCAGCTGATGAATAGGACAATCACTGGAAAGAGCAAGTGACAGAACTATCCGTATCGTGGCGGGTTTAACAACTGGACTGAAAGTTTCATCAAAATCAATACCTTCACGTTTCATGAATCCTCGCAAGACCCACCGTGCCTTCTACCGATCAAGAGAACCATCAGACTTTAACTTGTGACGAAAGTTCCACTTGCCTGTGACAATATTTGCATTGCAAGGTGGATCAACTAGGTCCCAAGTACTCATCAACCATCGCTGCATGCCAATTAGGGTCCTTGAGCACTCCACAGTACGTCTTCAGGAGAGGAGATAACCCCTCAACATGAAGATCGAAGATGGTCTTCGGCCGCACCACGCTTGTCTTCGCACGCGTAAGCATGCGGTGTGACGGTGGCGGAGGCGGAGGGCGCGATCGACAGACCGGAGGCGGTGGTGGAGTTGGTGTAGCAGCCACAGGTGGCGAGGAATCATCCTCAGCAGACGTGAGAGGTGACGTGTGATGAGTGCATATTTGCATCATGTTTTATATTATTATTTTGCAATATAGATATAGGATCTTGGTATTTTACGGCGTTCGCGCGCATATTTTATGTCTGTTTTCACCAGGATCAGGACAGATGATGGATCCAATGGATACAATTATTGGAGCAGTTGTACTGTGGAGAAAAGTAGTCAAAAACAACGTAAATCGCTTATTTGAGAAATATTAATAATACAGAAGAAAACCAGAAGCGAACAAGGGAGGCAGAAGGTTCAACGACCAACTATACAGGCGGAGAAAATATTCCGGCCAAAATGAACTAGTAAGAGTTTATATTAGATTTAAAGATTTACTACGACTATGTCCTCATCATGATTTGCCTGAATGGTATTGACTACATATCTTTTATGGTGGTTTCATTGAACCTAATAAAATTGAACTAGACTCTTTCGTGGAAGGAGATTTTATGAATCTTTGTATACCTAAAGCTTGGGCTTTACTTAATAGAATCCGTGATCATAGAGTTTCATGGAATTTTGGTCTAATAGAGCATGATTGTATTCATGACTATAATAAAAAAAAGGCCATGTTAAAGAATTATCTAAAGAACTTTATTTTGATTCAGATCTTGTGTTGCAAGTTTTTAAAGCTTTTATAGAACATATTAAATCTCCAAAGGAGGGTCCAGTCAAGTATGATCCACCACCCGAACCAAAAAAGAAAATAGAAGATAAAGCAACTTTGGCCTCCGTAGAACCAATATATTAAGTGCCTTTCCCTAACAATGCTCAAAAGCATATATTGGATTATGAACATGTCAAAGCAGTACAGGAAAATAGGGAAAAAGAAAGCATGTCAGAAGTCGTGGAACATCTGAAGGAAACCAAAGAAGAAGAGGTAACCAAGGAAGCAATTATGGCTATGTACTCACATTGTAACATAGTTGAACTTGATGTAGAGACTTCCATATTGGTTAAAGGTAAAACAAAGGTAAAAGATGTGGATAAGCCTATTCTTCCCCGCATATTTAAAGAAACCTCTGATTATGGTTTATGTGATCTTGGCACCGAAGCTAATGTTATATCTTATGATTTCTACCTAGAAATAAAAGAAGAAATAGAACCAGCTACAATTGAAAATACTGATATGAAAACTATGTTAGCCAATAAGAACCTTAGAATTCCAATTGGAATAGTTGACAATGCAACTATCACAATTGGCAACAAAAACTTTCCTATCGATTTTGTAGTGGTTGATATGCCAGCTGACACTCTTTGCCCTATGATATTTGGAAGAAACTTTTTGGGTGATATAGGTGCCTATGTCAATTTCAAGAAGGAGATTGTGACTCTTAAGCTTGGGGGAACGGAAAACAAATTCCATTTTTCCAAAGTTAAAGACAAGCCTCCACAAATACAAGAAGAAGAGGAAGAGAGAACTATTGAGGAAATGACAGCTCTTTTCTTTAGTAATCCAGAAGAAGAAATAAATGAAGATCCAAATTATGAAGAAATAGTTATGGAGGACAAGCCCTAGAAGATGAATTCGATTCATTTCCCATTTTGGGACCTCCAACCGATGAGGCTTTTTAAGAGCCAGAAAAGAGAGGGGACGAGGAATTACCACCCCTAGAGTTGAAGACTCTACTAGATAATCTTAAATATAGGTTTTTAGATGATACCAATAAATTCCCTGTTATTATTAGTGCTAAACTTTCAGGAGAAGAAGAAGAAGAACTCATGAGGATACTTAAGGAGCATCGCCAAGCCTTTGGGTACTCAATGGATGACTTGAAGGGCATTAGTCCCATGATAGCCGTCCATCGAATATTCATGGAAGAAGGTGCAAAACCAGTTGCAGAGTTTAATAGAAGATTAAAGCCTGAAATGAAAGAAGTGGTAAGAAAAGAAATTGTACACCTACTAGACGCAGGTATAATTTATCCTGTTAAAGGGAGTGAGTGGGTAAGTCATGTTCACTGTGTTGCTAAGAAGGGCGGTTTTACTGTTGTTCGTAATGAAAACAGTGAACTAATACCTAATAGAACTATTGTTGGGCACAGGATGTGCATAGAATTCAGGAAATTAAATAAAGAAACTAGGAAAGATCACTATCCATTACCGTTCATAGATCAAACTTTAGAGAGGTTAGCAAACCATACTCATTTTTGTTAATTGGGCAGATATTCTGGTTTCTCTCAAATAGCTATTCATCTGGATGACCAACTTAAAACAACTTTCATAAGTCCTTATGGTTTACATGCTTACCGACATATGCCTTTTGGTCTATATAATGCTCCAGCTACTTTTCAATGATGTATGACTGCTATCTTTGCGGATTTTATAGAACTTATAATGGAAGTATTTATGGATGACTTTTCTGTCTATGGAACTTCATTTACTAGTTGCTTGGATAATCTCAAGAGAGTTTTGTAGCATTGTGAAGAAACTAATCTCGTCCTAAACTGGGAGAAGTGTCACTTTATGGTCAAAGAAGGTATAGTCCTCGGACACAAGGTATCAGGTAAGGGAATTGAAGTTGATAGAGCTAATGTTGAAGCAATAGAGAGAATGCCGCAACCTAGGGATATTAGAGGTATAAGAAGTTTTCTTGGTCATGTGTGTTTTTATAGAAGGTTAATTAGAAATTTCTCTAGGATATCTAAACCTTTAACTAACCTCTTGCAAAAGGGAATGAGATTTAATTTTGATGATAAATGTCTTGAAGCCTTTGATAAACTCAAAAATGCTTTATATCGTGCTCCCATTATTAAACCACCTATCTGGGATAAAACCTTTGATTTAATATGTGAAGCTGGTGATGATGTTGTAGGAGTAACTCTAGGACAACATATTGGTCGTAGTTTTAATATTATACATCATGCTAGTAAAACTCTCAATGGTGCTCAAAAGAATTATCCTAAGGAAGAAAATGAACTTTTTGCTGTATTTTTCTCTTGTGATAAATTTCGTTCTTATATAGTAGATGCAAAGGTGAGAGTTCATATGGATCGTGATGGTTTAAAAGAACTCCTTGAGAGGAAAGAACATAAACCAAGACTGATCTGTTGGATTCTTTCACTTCAAGAATTTGAGTTGCAGATTATGCAAAGGCAAGAAATAAAAATGTTAGATGCACTGTCCATGTTTGCCCAGGAAGACACCAATCTTATTGAGAGGAACTTTAGTCCTGGTGATTTTCGTTTATGGGAACTACTTGATGAACTAAAGTCAATTCCCCCAAAAGATAAGGAGTCTATTGTGGGAGGAATTCTTCATCCCCAAATAAGAAAATGGTAAGTGCAAAGTAAGTGTTCTTACCCAAATAAGTGATTTATTTTCATAATTTTTACTCTTTAAATTCTGTTTCCAAATTACTTCTGTTTTTCTGAAGTTTTAGAGGGATTTTACCAACTATACGGGCGGAGCTATACGACCGGAGAGGAAGCTCCCGCCGTATAGTTGGTCGTTAAACTTTCTGTATCATCTTTCTGAAATTGTTTTTGATATCTGAGCCTATACGGTCGCTACTATACGACTGGAGCAAAAATTTCGGCCATATAGTTGGTCGTTGAACTCTCAGATAGTTTCGCTTTTTGGTGTCTGTATCTATACAGTTGCAACTATATGACCAGAGCAAAAATTCCATCCATATAGTTGGTCGTTAAACTCTCAGATACTTTTGATTTTCGTGTTTGTATCTATACGGTCGCAACTATACGACCGAAGCAAAAATTCCAGTCGTATAGTTGGTCGTTAAACTCTTAGACACTTTTTCGTTTGATCTTTCGTTTATTCATCTAAAAAACATTATTGTCGGTTTCGAGTCGTGATTTAATCGACCTGGACTCGAGATATTTGGAAATATCTGCCCGGAACCAACTATACGGCCGGACCTATATGGGTCACACCCGTATAGTTGGTCGTTACGCGGCAGGACACTTCCAAATCCGTGATTTCTTTCCCTATTTCGGTTGGACTCTTTTCCTGGACGATAATTTGGTGTTTCTCATGAGTTTTACCGACCTCTGACCCTCCTTATATTATGCCATTGTCTTTCTCTCTAATCATAATATCTAGGTACCAATCTACCTCTTATTCACACGTAAGAATTCTCCACCAAGGGATAGAGGTCAAGAAGAAAAGCTTACATGGAGACCGGGAGGAATATCGAGCAAGGCAAGTGAAAGGCCCAACTTTGGTCGACTAGAGGGGGGTGAATAGGAGACTATCAATTTTTAATATTTTCTTGCAATTGTAAGGCTTTGCACAAAGTAAAGTTCACTGCAGATGCAACTAGATGAAATCCTATATGGTAAACAAGGCAACAAGTAAACAAGACGGTAATTGCAAGAAGTAAAGGAGTGGAACGAAAGAACCGGCGAGGGGACACGGAAATGTAATTCCCGTAGTTCACTTCCAAGGAAGCTACGTATACGTTGGAGAGGTGTCGGGGCGACACAAGGTCACCTGAGAGCCACAAAGGCATCACCTTCTTCTCTGGTGAGCACCACCACAAAGGTGGCGTCACAATCCACTAACCGGTGACCTTGAAGGCGCCAACCGAAACCTTTACAACGAGGTTGAGGGGAGACTCCACAACTCAATTGGAGACCCTAAACGACATCACGAAGCTTCACAACAAATGCCCCAGCTCCGAGGATGCCGTTCCAAGAACCTAAGAGTAACAATATCCACGAAGGATGAGTGGGGGAAATCACGATTCCTTTGGTGGAAGTGTAGATCTAGGTCACCTCTCCCAATCCTCAAAAGATCAAGCGATTTGAGTGGTTAGGGAGAGAGATCTAGACAAGTCAAGATCTTGTATTAATGTAGGAGAGAGAAAACCAAGAGATAAGGCAAGAGGAGGAAGAAGGGGGCCTTAAATAGGCCACCTCCAAACGGGCATTTTCTGCCCCGTCCCGACACCATCGATACTACCGGTGGCGGGTGGGTAGTACCGGTGAGCGGGCCACCAATGGCTCAACGGAGTCCACATAATGGTCATATTGACCAGTCAATGGGCCCACAGAGCTAGCCGAAAATACCGGTCCTAGTTCCGATCCTACTACCGGCAAATAGGCAGTGCGAAGCAGACCCTCATAGTCAGTTGTCGGAACTAGGTACGGAACTGGGGTCGGAACTACCAGCGCTAGAAGGTGGCCGGTACTACCGGTCAGGGGGCGGTACTACCGCTCAGGAAGCCAGGCGCTGGTCAGGCTGGTACAACCGAGCCAATTTCCGGTACTAATTCCGACAAATAGGCAAAACGAGACAAAAATTTTGCTAAACCAAAAGATGGCTTGCCAGAATTAGGACCGGAACTTCGGTCGAAAGTTCCGCTCGATCAATCCTGAGAAACTCCTTGGGCGGTACTACCGCTGCTTGGCCGGTACTACTGGTCAGGGCAGAAAACCCTCAAAAGCAGCAGGGAACTCTCTCTCACAGGAAAACTGGATGGCTATGGAAGTGCATATTTGGTCTGTGCATGAAATGGTGATTTCCCACAACCTTCCAAGGTGGACCCCCTCTTGATAGTATGGTAGCCTAAAACACAAAAGCAAGAGAAAGTGTAAAAAAGCGCCACCGTCTTCAAGCTTCTTCTAGAGAAAGGTCCACCAATGAGCACGTCCAAAGATAAGCCCTGCAACTTGGGCCGATAGTTAAACCACAAGAGAGGTTGTCATCAGCACCAAAAACATAAGGACAAAACAATATCCTTTCAATCTCCCCCTTTTTGGTGCTTGATGACAACCCCACAAGATTTGCATAGAGGATAACAAATAGTAACAACTGAAGGGAAAAAGAGGGGAGAGAAGCTCCCCTGGATGTATGCAAGTCTTAGGAACAAGAGATACTAGAAATAGCAGGCATACATGGGAGAGAGATCCCCCTTACTAGATAAACCAACAAGGGTGCAAGGAAGTAAGAGAGAAAGGAAGGGGAGGGGCTCATACCTTGCACCAAAACCATTGTGGTGAGACAAATTTTGGATAAAAGAAAATATTCCACCACAACCACTCATACGAATACCACAAAGAAACCTTAACACATAGTCTCACCAACATATTAGCAACCATACATGAGGTCCAAAGACAATAACGGAGGTCTAAAAGCATACATAACGGAATAAAGTGTGCACGAGCATAAAAATATCAATGAAAGAGCGAGCTTGTGACACAAACCATGCAAATCCTGTAGTCCTAACGGAACACTTTCTCCCCCTTTGGCATCAAGATGCCAAAAAGGGACAAAGTAGACAATCTACGCGCCCCACCCACCAATGAACGGAGGAGGAGGCTCGAGGTCCCAAGAGGCATTGTTCCAAGCGGGCGGAAACAGACCGGTGACCTCAGGCTCGTCATCACTATCAGTCCACCTGCAATGCGCGTTGACCCACTGATCCTTGGGCACGGTGACGGAGCTAGACTCAGGAGATACCTCAATATCAGGCTTCCTCATGATGGCCTTCTCCCTTCGAACACTGTGCCTCTGAGCAACATAAGACTAATACTCGTGGTCCTGAATGAAGCAGAAAGTCTTCTTAACCTTCTTTAGCATCTTCTTGGCCCAAGAGAGTTGTCTCACAAGTTGGGGTGGAGGAGAAGCCTCGGCATGGTCCCCATCACTAGCATGGCCTGACATGTCAGCAGCATCCCGAGCAGCCCTTGCAACAACAGCTTCTTTTTCAGCCTGAGAGCGAGGTATCTTGTGCTTCATCACACGGAGGGTCTTTTCCTCATGAATAGAGAGAGCATCCTGAGGGTAGAGAGAACTTGTTGCCTCCCTCCATTTGGCATTAATGAGTGTCTGGATGTATGGAGCACATGGATGATGGCTCAGTGTCGGCGCCAGGAAAATACTGGTGCGATGTTGATGTAGAGCTCGTTGGGAACCCCAAGAGGGAGGTATGATGAGCATAGCAGCAAGTTTCCCTCAGTTATGAAACCAAGGTTTAATCGAACCAGTAGGAGCAAGGAAACACCCCAAAGGTGTTTCTAGCTGAACCTTGGCAGGGCATACTACCGATGCTAGTAGCAACGTGGAGACCTACACAACACAACCACAGAACTTTGTCCCCAACTTGCGATGAGGTTGTCAATCTCATCGTGTTTTGCGGAAAACAAAGGATTAAACGTATCGAATGGAAAGAAGTAATAGTTTGCAGAAAGTAAACACAAAGCAGTAAACAGTTTATAGATTGTATGTAAAAGAAAAGGACCAGGATCCATAGTTCACTAGAGGTGGCTCTCCTTAAGATAGATAACATGTTGGGTGAACAAATTACAGCGGGCAATTGACAAACATCGATAAAGCAATACATGCATATACTAATCATCTTGACTCCTTTGAGACTTGATTGGGCATTACAAAATTATACATAGACCGCCATCCAACTGCATCTATGACTAATAATCCACCTTCAGGTTATCATCCGAACCCCCTCCAGTGTTAAGTTACAAGCAACAGATTATTGCTTTACGAACTGCGTGTAAAGTAAACAATACGATTGTTCTATGAACAAAGGATTGTTGTTTTCTCCCTAGTAGCAACAGCACATCTAGTACCTTAGAGATTTACATCACTTCCGAGATTACAGAGGCATGAACCCACTATCGAGCATAAATACTAACTCTTGGAGTTGCTAGCATCTACTTGGCCAAGATAGCTACTAACAACGGAAAGCATGCAAGATCACAAATAACAAATACATGATAGAATCCATAATCAATCTGAAATAGCATCTCAATATCCATCGGATCCCCGCAAACACAACATGCAGAATTACAAATAGGTGATCTTGATCATGAACGGAGCTCACAAGATCTAAACATGAAAGCACAAAGGAGGAGAACCAGCCATCTAGCTACTACATGGATCCATAGTCCAAGGATGAACTACTCATGATCACTCCGGAGGCTTGCATGGTGATGAAGAAGGCCTCCAGGGTGAATTCCCCTCACCGGCAGGGTGCCGGGAAGAGCTTCAGATCCCTCCCGATCTAGGGATGGAGATGACG
Organism: Avena insularis; assembly: GCA_023614405.1. Lineage (NCBI taxonomy): Eukaryota > Viridiplantae > Streptophyta > Magnoliopsida > Poales > Poaceae > Avena > Avena insularis. The sequence goes on along the minus strand of CM042690.1, from coordinate 203,888,444 downwards.
GCGGCTACAGACTCTTTCGTGGACTTTTGATCAGGTACTTAGGGTTTTCATCCCGAGGGTAATATATAGGCGGAAGGAGAGGCCGAGGGGGTCTTTGGTCGACTGCACCACCCCTGTCATGGACCAGGCTGGCCGCTGTGACCGGTGGTGTGGTCGACCCCCCTTCTTCTCCATCGTATTCTGGCTCGCATCTGACAGAAAAATAGGCACTTTGGCTTTTGTCCCATCCAATTCTGAGAATATTCATTTTCTGACTTTCCTGGAACCAAAAACATCAGAAAACAGGCAGCTGGAACTGTGGCTCTTGTTAATAGGTTAGTCCAAGTAAGCATATGAAAAGTACTCCAAAGTGTGGACAAAACACGAGAAAGTGGATAAAACCAAGCATGGAACATAAAAAATTATAGATACATTTGCAATGTATCAACATCCCCAAGCTTAACTCCTGCTCGTCCTCGAGTAGGTAAGTGATAATAAGAAAGAATAATTTTTGAGGTGACATGCACCATCAAAGATTTGATCAAAGTATTTGTAAAACATTCAAAGCTGGGATCATAGTACTCCAATCATAACATGAAAGACAAAGTTCTAGCAATAAGACAAAGAAACTATGATGCAACATGAAAAGGCACAAACAAAAAGATTCATGAATAACAATGCTTTGCAAGACGTTTGTTTGTTTCACATAAAGAAAACATAGCATAATAGTATTCAGCTTGTCCCTCGTAGAGTAGCAAATATAAATGCATAGGACACCTTCAAAGTTCATAAGAGTGACTAGATTCAAATAGTTTAAAACAAGCAATATCAATTTATGCATCAATCAACTAGTCTTGGAACAATGCACATAGAACTAAGAATGGCCACTATGCTCTCAAAGTAGGTGCATAAAGATAGAAGGTGGAGACTCAATATAATAGTGGAAGAAAGGCCTTTATAAAAGGACGTAGAGATTCAAGTCTCATAAAGAGCTTCCAAAAATTATGGTACTTATAGCTTTTAGCTCTCATTGCCCCTATCATAAGAATCTTGAAGTGATTAAGGTTAAGGTGAACAAACTATGGTGTACATGCTTGACGAAGTATAAGTCAGAAATCTCATGTCCCTTGTATACGAGGGCCGCTCCTCTTGCTACTCAAGTTTAGTCACCGGTAAGTTCTTGTCATCGTAAGTACATGTGTATCATAGAGAACCGCCAACGGGGTACCCCTTGCCCGATGATACGGAAGAATCCCCATATCAAAATGACAAGGCAAGCAGACAACAAGCATCTCAGCAATCTTCTTATTTACCATGGGAATATGGTGCTTTTTTCTCTCTTTCCTCTTTTCATAATCTCATTTTTTCAATAGGACTCCTTTTTTTATAAGAAGAATGCTTCATAGACAGCTCATTATGGTTACATTGCAGGTTTCCACCATGTCAGCATGGATTAGACCAGCGACCCAGGCATTTCTCTAATACATATACATAACTCCATGGACTTACAAGCTCCCCTTTCATTTCACACCGACGACATCCATATACAAAAGAGCATGATATCAACTAGGTACAAGTACCAAGTGCAATGTTGAAAGCGTTCCCCATGAAAGCATGGTTCTGCTAATTCCCGACAAATAAGTGCAAGCATATACAACATAGAAGACACAATGGTTCAAGTTTATTAAGGGCAAGGAAAGTAAAGTGTGCCATCAAGTTCGTGAGAGCTTTAATCACTAGTTTTCTCATAATAGGTGGAAGGTAAACAAAAGCATGAATGTACTTGGAATAGCATAAGCTAGTAGGTAGGTATGGTGGACTCTTTGGAATAACTTGGTTTAGGGAGTTGGATGCATGAGTGGAACTCATACTTTGTTGTGGAGGCTAGCAAAAGACTGGGAGCGACATACTAAGAGAGAAATAATGGCCATAATCATGCAGAGCAACAAAACATCATTGATCAAAGCATAAAGTGATACTACAAGTTGAAAACTAAAGGATCATAAAGGCTATGGTGACTTTGGATAGTCATAACATGGTGTGAGCATGCGCCAAGTCAACCCATATAAAGCATCAAAGGAGAATGCCACTATACTATGCTTTAATATTCTAAAACAACGCATGATTCATCCAAGGCACATTAAGAAATCTCAATTGTTTATAACAAGTCATGCTACAACAAAGAATACTAAGCATAAATCCAAAACAATATCAAGCATGGCATGACAAAGCATAGGCCATAGTAAAAAACGAGCTCTTTTTACCACATAAGCATGAACTTTCCTACTCTTTTCCAAACCAAACCAAACTATTTGCAAACCAATGTATGAAAGAGGGGGCCCAACCAATTTATTCAGCAAACTAAGAAAAAAAAAGCAAACGAAAAACCAAAATGAAAACGAAAAAGAAGACGCTCCAGGAACAACACAACTGTGCATGAAACAATAAAAATGAAGCGTTTGGAAGAAACATGAGATTTTTATTGATGAAGAAGGGGATGCCTTGGGAATCCCCTAGCTTTGACACTTGTACTTCTTGGATATTTCTTGGGGTGACACGCGTGGCATCCCCAAGCTTGAGCTTTAGACCATCCTTCATCTTATTACTCATTCCTTCCATACACCTGAAATTTTTCCTTCATACTCCCTCCGTTTCAAAATATAAGATGTTTTAGCTTTGTGAAAGGAGTGTATCTAGACTACTTGTAGTGTCTAGGTTTACTCTAAATCTAGATGAACCTAGACACTAAAATAGGTCTACATACACTTCACAAAGCTAAAACGTCTTATATTTTGAAACGGCGGGAGTACAAAACTTCACACAATCTTTATTAGCAACATTAGTGCACTCAAGATAAATAAGTCTTAAGGTTCAGTTCTAACACCAATAAACTTCCATTAGAACACTAGCTACTGTAGTACTTCCCTCAAAAAGCTCAATTTCCCAAAAGAACTCAAAAAGGAACCACCAAGAAGCAAATGCAGAAAATGGCAGAAATCTGTCAAAACAGACCAACAGGTAAAGACGATTTGTTTCGAAGACCTTCTGTTGGTCAAATCAAAAAGTGCTGAAATAACCAGAGTTAGATAACAACCTGGGGCAGAAGCACAAAAATTCACGCCTCAAAAAGACGTTCAGAGATTTTACACGAATTTTTACGATGAAGCACAAAAATCTGTTTCGGGACAGCAACTTTCCCAATCATTACTTCTCTCTCATTAGAGGTTACTCTTGGCACAAAAAGTAAATAAAAAGGATAAGGAGCGGTTATTACTGAAATAATAACTTCCAAGACTCATCTAAAACTTTTGGGTTATCTCCCAATAAGTACTTTTCTTTAACGCCTTTAAGTTAGGCATGATAGTTTGAGAAGATGCTCACATAAGAAATATGAATTGAAGTAAAAGAGAGCATCAAGAAGCAAATTCAAAATACATTTGAGTCTAACCCACTTCCTATGCATAGGAATCTTGTATGCAAATAAATTCACAAAGAACAAAGTGATAGGCATAAAAACATAAAACAAAAGTAACTTCAAAACTTTCAGCACATAGAGAGGTGTTTTAGTATCATGAAAACTTCTACAACCATATTTTCCTCTCTCATAATAATTTTCAGTAGCCCCATGAATAAACTCAACAATATAACTATCACATAAAATATGCTTTTCATCAAAAGAATCCACAGGAACATAACATTCATCCTCCTTTGGTAAGCATGGGGGACAATCAAATAATGTAAGGGGTAAAGAGTTACTCTCATTAGAAGGTAAGCATGGGTAGATCCATTCTTCCTTCTTTTGTTTATCACTCTCCTCCTCTTTTTCATCTAATGAGCTTTCAAGTTCAGCAATTTCTTCTTCCATAGGCTCCTGCAAGGCATTAGTCTCTTCCATTTGTGGAGAGCATCTATTAAGATATTCAAGAATATAGCCATTTTCTTCCTTGTAGTTATCAAAGCAAAATTTAAGTATATCATAAACCTCATATTTATAAGGTGCATCATCAATATTTCCAAGCAAATAATAAAGTTCGAATGCATCCTTCCAAGCAATAAATTCTTCAATTTGTTCCACATCATAAAAGTCATAATTTCCTTTAACATAAGAAGATATGGTAACATTATCATTATACTCACATTGAAAAGGGAGGTGTTTATACCTCCTACAGCAACAAGATTTATCAAAGCAATAAGTAACATTATAAGTAGAGCACACGTTTCTAGCAATAATATTCAATTTATCAATTTGTTCCCATAAGTGTTTCCCTTTTTGTGACAAGCGGTGTTCCTTATAATAATATTTTTGTTCTTCCGTGAACCCACCTTGCCAATAAGATTCAGTTTCAAAGAACCAACCATTGATAGAAAGCATGATAAAACAAGACAATAACAGACCAATGAAAGTAACAACTATAGTAGGAACTAATTTTTTGTGTGTTTTTGATAAAGAAACAAGCAAACAAAGAAAAAAGAAACTAAGCAAAACAAAAACAACAAAGTAAAGAGATTGGTTATGAGGGACTCCCCTTGTGAAGATGTCCTTGACTCCCCGGCAACAGCGCCAGAAAATTGCTTGATGGCTTAGTGTTGGTGCCAGGAAAATGCTGGTGCGATGTTGATGTAGAGCTCATTGGGAAACCCAAGAGGAAGGTATGATGAGCACAGCAGCAAGTTTCCCTCAGTTATGAAACCAAGGTTTAATCGAACTAGTAGGAGCAAGGAAACACCCCAAATGTGTTGCTAGCTGAGCCTTCGCAGGGCGCACTACCGGTGCTAGTAGCAACGTGGAGACCTGCACAACACAACCATAGAACTTTGTCCCCAACTTGCGATGAGGTTGTCAATCTCACCGTGTTTTGCTGAAAACAAAGGATTAAACGTATCAAATGGAAAGAAGTAATAGTTTGCAGAAAGTAAACACAAAGCAGTAAACAGTTTATAGATTGTATGTAAAAAAAAGGACCGGGATCCATAGTTCACTAGAGGTGGCTCTCCTTAAGATAGATAACATGTTGGGTGAAAAAATTACAGCGAGGCAATTGACAAACATCGAGAAAGCAATACATGCATATACTAATCATCTTGACTCCTTTGAGACTTGATTGGGCATTCCAACATTATACATAGACCGCCATCCAACTGCATCTATGACTAATAATCCACCTTCAGGTTATCATCCAAACCCTCTCCAGTATTAAGCTGCAAGCAACAAATTATTGCTTTACGAACTGCATGTAAAGTAAACAATACGATTGTTCTATGAACAAAGGATTGTTGTTTTCTCCCTAGTAGCAATAGCACATCTAGTACCTTAGAGATTTCTGTCACTTCCCGAGATTACCAGAGGCATGAACCCACTATTGAGCAAAAATACTAACTCTTGGAGTTGCTAGAATCTACTTGGCCAAGATAGCTACTAACAATGGAAAGCATGCAAGATCACAAATAACAAAGACATGATAGAATCAATAATCAATCTGAAATAGCATCTCAATATCCATCGGATCCCCGCAAACACAACATGCAGAATTACAAATAGATGATCTTGATCATGAACGGAGCTCACAAGATCTAAACATGAAAGCACAAAGGAGGAGAACCAGCCATCTAGCTACTACATGGATCCGTAGTCCAAGGATGAACTACTCATGCATCACTCCGGAGGCTTGCATGGTGATGAAGAAGGCCTCCAGGGTGAATTCCCCTCTCCGACAGGGTGCCGGGAAGAGCTTTAGATCCCTCTCGATCTAGGTATGGAGATGACGGCGGCTATAGACTCTTTTGTGGATTTTTGATCGGGTATTCGTCCCGAGGCAATATATAGGCGGAAGGAGAGGCCGAGGGGGTGCTGGGGTCGGCCAGACCACCCCTGGCGCGAGCCAGGCCTAGCCGTGCGGCCAGGTGGTGTGGCCAGCCCCCAGCCCCTCTCCGTCTCGTATTCTGGCATCTGATGACTTTCGGAAAAATAGGCACTTTGGCTTTGTCCCGTCCAATTCCGAGAATATTCATTTTTTGACTTTCCTGGAACCAAAAACAGCAGAAAACAGGCAGCTGGCACTATGGCTCTTGTTAATAGGTTAGTCCAAGAAATTGAAGGAAATATGCCCTAAGAGGCAATAATAAAGTTGTTATTATGTATTCCTTATATATGATAGATGTTTATTTTACATGCTAGAATTGTATTGATCGGAAACATCAATACATGTGTGTTTAATAAACAAAAATGGTTCCTAGTTATGCCTCTCTTATAGACTAGCTTGTTGATAAACAAGATGATCAAGGTTTCCTATTCATGGACATTGGATGTTGTTAATAACAAGGTCACACCATTGGTGGAATGATGTGATGAACATTCATCCGAAGTATAGCATTGCGATCAAGTCATTATGTTTACATTGCTATAACATCATACGAAGTAATCTTTATCCTTAGACCATGAGATCATGTTAATTGCTAACACCGGAAGAGTATCTTGATAACATCAAATGTCACACCATAACAGGGTGACCATAAAGATGGGTTCAGTACTACGAAGGTGTTATGTTGAGGCTCATGGATCAAGAGTGGAATTTGTCAATCCCGATGACGGATAGATATACTCTGGGCCCTCTCGGTGATATCACATTGAGATAGCTTGCAAGCAAGTGATGTGATCACTAGAATGTTATATCACGGGAACGAGAAAAGAGTGCATGTCGATAACAAGATCAAACTAGGTATGGAGATACCGATGATCGAATCTCGGACATGTAATATATCGAGAGACAAAGAGATTTAGTTACAAGCGTTAAAGGTTCTCACGATCACAGAAGTCATCGTTGAATGTGTAGGAGTCAGTAAGGATCTCCAGGTCCCGCTGCTGATTATTGATCGGAGAAGGGTCTCGATCATGTCTGCATTATTTGTGAACCGTAGGGTGGCACACTTAAGAGTTACCATACACCATTTTGGAGCACATATGTTTTAGACGAAAGAATTGCAAAGCGCAGGAATTGTTTCAATAGAAACCGAAATTGTTTCGGGTGAAATTGCAAAAAGTGGTTCTGCATGTGATATTGAAATATTGCAAGGGGCTATATGTGAATTTTTGTTAATTAAAGTAATTAACAAAATTATGAATAAATTTAATAAAAAGAGTTTTATTAAATGAGAGAGCATTAAACTTGGAGAATTTTAATGCATTTAAAGTGGAGACTTTAAAAGGGAATGTGACGAGGCATTTTAATGTGGAGGGGTTACCACCACATGAATGGGGGAGGTGAGGGGTCACCCCCCATGCGCCGGCCATGGAGAGAGGGGGCACCCCCTGCCTCCTATAAAAGACCACCCATTCCCTCCTTCATCCATACACCTCCTTGTGAAGGATCTCTCTCCCCCTCTAGAATTATTCCCCCATGGTCTCGAATTAGCGAGATACATGTTCCCGGTGGCATTTCGTCTGGAAGGAGTTGCTACTTTTGCTGGATCGCTGGAGCAAGGAGGTGGAGGTTGTCCGGTGGCTTGAACATGTGTGCGAGTGCTGATGCGCTGCCGAGTTGCGGCGCTCGGACTTCCTCACGATCTTGAGATCGACAAGTGTACGACTACATCAACCACGAGTTCCTACTCGTTAACAAAACTCGTTGTCTTCAAGGGTAAGTTCTCGTTGGATGTATGTCCACCCGTTGCTTTGTAGCTAGTAGATAGATCTTGGCGTGTAGTTCACACCGTAGGAATTTTTTTGTTTTCTATGTCATGGACCCAACAAAGGGTATCGTGAGCCTGATCTATGCGTAGGTGCTTTGCACGGGTAGAACACATATGTTTATATGTGGGCGATGATGATCATGTTACTGCGTCTTCTATGTATTTTGGATATTGGTGGCATAGTGGGATGAAGCGGCCCGGACCAACCTTACATGTCATCGTACATGAGACCGGTTCCACGACTGACATGCAACTTGTTTTGCATAAGTGGCTGGCGGGTGTCTGTCCCTCCTACTATAGTCAATATCTGAGTTACAACGAGTTGCTAATAACTTAGTTATCCTCGTTGTGGTTCATGTTCGTAGGTGAGAATGGTTCTATCTCCGAAAGCCCTAAGCCACGTAAAACTTGTAATTGACAAATTAGAGGCGTCTAGTTTAGATCGTTGCTGGGCTAGTGTATTGATATGGTATTGTTGTAAGTAGATGTATGATAGATACTCTTACAACACACTCAACGTGTAAGTTCCATAGACCTTGGCCTTACACACAAAGGAATGATAGAGATCATACCACGATGCAAGTGATAGAGATCAAATGCATGGACCATATCATCTCACTTTACACATTAGATGTTAGCATCTTATACTGCTAGTTTGGCGCTTTTGGTAGCATTGTAAGATGATCCCTCATTTAGATATCAAGATAAAAATGTGTTCTTCCTTAAGTATGCACCGTTCTGTGGATCGTGTTTCGAGACATCAAGTGATGATCGGGTGTACTCGAATCTACGCTTTCATAGGAACGGGTGTAAGACAGTTTTACACACACGAATACTAAGGTTCTTACTTGGCGAGCCTAGCATGTACAGACATGGCCTCTAACACGCATCAAAGGTTAAGCATGCGTCATATAGTTGATATGATGCCCATATAGATGCTCGCCTTTGAAGATACATCAACTCACGTGATGATCGGACTTGGTGTAGTGGATTTGGTTCATGTAATCACCAAAAGGACACGAGGGATGTCGTTTTTGAGTGGGAGTTCATTAGTAATTTGGATTAGTTGAACTCAATCTGTCATAAACTTAGTCTAAGTAAACTTTACAAATTCTGTTGTAGATGACACCACCTGCTTTTAATTTCAATGTGTTCATGGAGAAGAGAAACTTGCTTCGAATGGTAGCAACTTCACCAACTGGGCTATGAATTTGAGGATTCTCCTCACTGCTACACAAAAGCAATATGTGCTAGATGCGCCGCTAGGCCCCCCACCAGCTCCTGATGCCCCTGGCGAGGAAAAGAATGTCTATGTGACTCGTCAGGAGGACCACAAATTAGTTCATTGCGGCATACTGTATGGGCTAGAGCCAGAACTTCGAAAGCGTTTCGAAAATGGCAATGCCTTTGATACCATGGGAGAATTGAAAATGATTTTCGATACCCATGCTGCCGTAGAGAGTTATAATGCTAGAGAAAAGTTCTTTAGCTGCATGATGGAGGAAAACAGCTCCGTTAGTGAGCACATACTCAAAATGTCTGGGTACGCCGATAAGCTTGTGTCCTTGGGAATAACGATTCCCATTGACTTAGGCATACATCATGTTCTCCAATCTCTACCACCTAGCTACAAGAGCTTCGTGATGAACTATAATATGCAGGGCATGAAGAAGTCTCTTCCCGAGCTCACAATGCTTAAGACCGCAGTGGAGATTAGGAAAGAACATCAAGTGTTGATGATTAATAGGACCACCGGTTTCAAGAAAGACAAGAAAGGCAAGCACAAGGGAAAGAAGGGTGGCAAGTATGTTGCCACGCCTGAAAAGAAACCCTGAGCTGGCCCTAAGTCTGATACCGAGTGCTACTATTGTAAGGGGACTGGCCATTGGAAGCGCAACTGCCCTAAGTATTTGGCGGACAAGAAGTACGGCAAGGCAAACAAAGGTATATGTGATATACATGTTATTGATGTGTACTTGACTAGTACTCGCAGTAGCACCTGGGTATTTGATACGAGATCGGTTGCTAATATATGTAACTCGGTTCAGGGGCTACGGAACAAGCGACAACTAGCAAGGGATGAGGTCAGGATGCGGGTCGGCAATGGATCAAAAGTTGATGTGATCGCCGTCGGGACGATACCTCTCTATTTGCCATCGGGATTAGTTATAAACCTAAATAATTGTTATTTGGTGCCTGCACTGAGCATGAACATTGTATCCGGATCGTGTTTGATGCAAAGTGGTCATTCATGTAAATATGAAAACAATGGTTTTTCGATTTATAAGAATGATATCTTTTATGGTCATGCACCTATGTTGAATGGTTTATTTCTGATAGATCTCGATAGTAATATTACGCACATTCATATTGTTAATGCTAAAAAGATTAAACTTGATAATGATATATCTGCATATATGTGGCACTTACATCTAGGTCATATTGGCGTTAAACGCATGAAGAAACTCCATTCTGATGGACTTTTGGAATCACTTGATTTTGAATCATTTGATACATGTGAGCCATGCCTTATGGGCAAGATGACTAGAACGTCGTTTTCCGGTTCAATGGAACGGGCGATAGATCTATTGGAAATCATACACACTGATGTGTGTGGACCAATGAGTGTGTCGGCGCGAGGTGGATATCGTTATTTTGTTACTTTCATGGATGATTTGAGTAGATATGGGTATATCTATTTGATGAAACACAAGTCTGAAACTTTTGAAAAGTTCAAGGAATTTCAGAATGAAGTGGAAAATCATCGTAATAGAAAGATCAAACTTCTACGGTCTGACCATGGATGAGAGTATCTAAGTTACGAGTTTAGCACACACATGAAAGAGTGTGGAATAGTTTCACAACTCACGCATGTCGGAACACCACAGCGTAATGGTGTGTCGGAACATCGTAATCGTACCTTATTGGATATGGTTCAATCTATGATGTCTCTGACTGACTTGCCACTGTCATTTTGGGGTTATGCACTAGAAACAGCTACATTCACTTTAAATCGGGCACCATCTAAATCCGTTGAAACAACACCATATGAATTATGGTTTGGAAACAAACCTAAGCTCTCATTTCTTAAAGTTTGGGGATGCGATGTTTATGTGAAGAAACTTCAGCCAGATAAACTCGAACCCAAAGCGGAAAAATGCGTCTTCATAGGATACCCTAAGGAAACGATTGGGTATACCTTCTATCACAGATCCAAGGGCAAGGTTTTTGTTTCCAAGAATGGATCCTTTCTTGAGAAGGAGTTTCTCGCGAAAGGTGTGAGTAGTCGGAAGGTAGAACTCAGAGAGGTTATTGAACCTTCTCTTCATGGAATGGCGAGTGGCGCAGCACCGAAAATTGTTTCGGAGTTGACTTCACATGATGAAGAGAGAGCTAATGATAATGATCATGAAACTCTGAAAGAGGACACTACCGAACCTCGCAGGTCAAGCAGGACATGTGCAGCTCCTGAACTATACGGCAATCCTGTTGTGAATTTCATGGTTAATGAAATGGATGACCCTGCGACGTATGAAGAAGCGATGATGAGCCTGGATTCCAACAAATGGCTAGAAGCCATGAAATCCGAGATGGAATCCATGTACGAGAACCAAGTTTGGAACTTGGTGGACTTACCTCACGATCGAAAGGCCGTTGAGAATAAATGGATTTTCAAAAGAAAAACTGATGCTGATGGTAATGTGACCATCTATAAGGCTCGACTTATCGCAAAGGGGTTTTGACAAATCAAGGAGTTGACTACGATGAGACATTCTCTCCTGTAGCGATGCTTAAGTCGGTTAGGATTATGTTAGCAATTGCTGCATATTTCGATTATGAAATATGGAAGATGGATGTCAAAACTGCATTCCTAAATGGTAATATTGAAGAAGAGTTGTATATGATACAACCTAAGGGTTTTGTCGATCCTAAGGATGCTAATAAGGTATGCAAACTTCAGCGATCCATCTATGGACTGAAGCAAGCATCTCGGAGTTGGAATCTCTGCTTTGATGAGGTGATCAAAGAGTTTGGATTTGTCCAAACTTATGGAGAGGCTTGTATTTACAATAAAGTGAGTGGGAGCAATGTGGCATTTCTGATATTATATGTGGATGACATATTATTGATTGGAAATGATATAGATATTTTAAACAGTGTTAAAAGTTATCTAAACAGCAAATTTTCGATGAAAGACCTTGGTGAAGCGTCATATATATTAGGCATTAAAATCTATAGAGATAGATCAAGGCGCCTAATTGGGCTATCGCAGAGTACATACCTTGATAAGATATTAAAGAAGTTTAATATGGACGAAAGTAAGAAGGGTTTCTTACCCATGTTGCAAGGCAAGACATTGAGTAAGACTCAAAGTCCGGCTACAGCGAAAGAAAGAGAGATGATGGATAAGATCCCCTATGCCTCGGCCATAGGCTCTATTATGTATGCCATGTTATGTACAAGACCGGATGTGGCACATGCTATTAGTTTGACTAGTAGGTACCAATCTGATCTAGGTTCGAAACACTGGATACCGGTAAAGAACATCCTCAAGTACTTGAGAAGAACTAAGGATATGCTTCTTATATACGGAGGTGAAGAAGAGCTAGTCACTAAGTGTTATGTCGATGCTAGCTTTGACACCGATCCGGATGACTCTAAGTCTCAATCCGGATACGTATTTCTCTTGAACGGAGCAGCAGTTAGTTGGAGGAGTTCCAAACAACCTGTGGTGGCTGGATCAACGACGAAGGCGGAATATGTTGCTTGTAGCCGGCAGAAGCGCTTGGATGAAAGAGTTCATTACGGAACTAGTTGTGGTTCCCAGTGTGTTGGACCTGATGGTGATCTATTGTGACAACAATGGAGCCATAGCCAACGCAAAGGAACCGAGGTCTCACAAGAATTCCAAGCATATTAAGCGCCGGTTTCACTCCATCCGCGAGCATGTCAAGGATGGAGATATAAAGATTTGTAAAGTACACACGGACCTAAATGTAGCAGATCCGTTGACTAAAGTTCTCCCTAGGGCAAAACATGATCAACACCAGAACTCCATGGGTGTTAGATTTATCACTATGTGAACTAGATTATTGTCTGTAGTGCAAGTGGGAGACTGAAGGAAATATGCCCTGAGAGGCAATAATAAAGTTGTTATTATGTATTCCTTATATATGATAGATGTTTATTTTACATGCTAGAATTTTATTGATCGGAAACATCAATACATGTGTGTTTAATAAAGAAAAAGGGTTCCTAGTTATGCCTCTCTTATAGACTAGCTTGTCGATTAACAAGATGATCAAGGTTTCCTGATCATGGACATTGGATGGTGTTAATACAAGGTCACACATTGGTGGAATGATGTGATGAACATTCATCCGAAGTATAGCATTACGATCAAGTCATTATGTTTACATTACTATAACATCATACGAAGTAATCTTTATCCTTAGACCATGAGATCATGTTAATTGCTAACACCAGAAGAGTATCTTGATAACATCAAACGTCACACCATAACAGGGTGACTATAAAGATGGGTTCAGTACTACGAAGGTGTTATGTTGAGGCTCATGGATCAAGAGTGGAATTTATCAATCCCGATGACGGATAGATATACTCTAGGCCCTCTCGGTGATATCACATTGAGATAGCTTGCAAGCAAGTGATGTGATCACTAAAATGTTATATCACGGGAACGAGGAAAGAGTGCATGTCGGTAACGAGATCAAACTAGGTATGGAGATACCGATGATCGAATCTCGGACATGTAATATATCGAGAGACAAAGGGATGTAGTTACAAGCGTTAAAGGTTCTCATGATCACAGAAGTCATCGTTGAATGTGTAGGAGTGATGAAGGATCTCTGTGTCCTCTGCTGATTATTGATCGGAGAAGGGTCTCGATCATGTCTGCATTATTCGCGAACCGTAGGGTGGCACACTTAAGAGTTACCGGATACCATTTTGGAGCACATATGTTTCAGACGAAAGAATTGCAAAGCGCAGGAATTGTTTCAATAGAAACCGGAAATTGTTTCGGGTGAAATTGCAGAAAGTGGTTCTGCATGTGATATTGAAATATTGCAAGAGGATATATGTTAATGTTTGTTAGTTAAAGTAATTAACAAATTCCGAATAAATTTAATAAAAAGAGTTTTATTAAATGAGAGAGCATTAAACTTGGAGAATTTTAATGCATTTAAAGTGGAGACTTTAAAAGGGAATGTGAAGAGGCATTTTAATGTGGAGGGGTTACCACCACATGAATGGGGGAGGTGAGGGGTCACCCCCCATGCGCCGGCCATGGAGAGAGGGGCACCCCCTCCTCCTATAAAAGGCCACCCATTCCCTCCTTCATTCACACACCTCCTTGTGAAGGATCTCTCTCCCCCTCTAGAATTATTCCTCCATGGTCTCGGATTAGCGAGATATATGTTCCCGGTGGCATTTCGTCTGGAAGGAGTTGCTGCTTCCGCTGGATCGCTGGAGCAAGGAGGTGGAGGTTATCCAGTGGCTTGAACGTGCGAAAAGGATGCGCTCATTGAGTTGCGGCGCTCGGACTTCCTCACGATCTTGAGATCGGCAAGTGTACGACTACATCAACCACGAGTTCGTACTCGTTAACAAAACTCCTTGTCTTCGAGGGTAAGTTCTCGTTGGATGTATGTCCACCCGTTGCTTTGTACCTAGTAGATAGATCTTGGCGTGTAGTTCACACCATAGGAATTTTTTTGTTTTCTATGCTGCGGACCCAACAGAAATCATATGAAAAGTACTCCAAAGTGTGGACAAAACACAAGAAAATTGATAAAACCAAGCATGGAACATCAAAAATTATAGATACATTTGCAATGTATCAATGGACAAGACCTCTTCTCAATCATAGCGGACCAGATTTCTTCAAACAGATAATCCATAACATCAAGGCGCTCATGAGAGTCTCTGTGGCGGTAAGTCTGATACATGAGATCAATCTGAATGCATGAAGCTGATCGAAGTTACCTGCCTTGGGAGCAATAGTGTTCTGATAGACCTTGCGCATGATGTCATACTTGGGAAGAAGATGGGCAACATTTACATTGACGCCCCAGCCCTCAATGTATAAGGTCTCAAGAACTTCCGGCTCAGAGGCCTTCCCCCTATGCACGCACCACCCATTGGCACGATGTCCTTCCAGAATAGGGTAGCCAAGAAGGGTAGCAAACTCGGACCATTTTACAGATAGATACCTGTTTTGAGTCATCCATTTCATGGTTCGATCATCAGGGTCAGTATCAAAGTAGAGGGTGGAGTAGAGCTGAGAAATGGCCCTCTCATCATAGTTCTCATGGTGTTGCATAATCTTGATGAGGCTAAACCGCCTGCACATATCGAGAGCTTCACCAAAGTACTCGGGGTTGCTCTCCATCTTGGCAATGTTGATGTGCTTCTGGGGGCAACAACATTCTTCTTCTTGGTAGCATAAACCTCAGAATAGATCTCTTCTTGATGCTTGGTGTGGAAGAAAGGATTCTGAGCCAGACGGTCACGAGGAACACTATAGGGATCAATCTTGCGAAACTCCTCATATGCAAGCTGATGCCAGGAGGAGATATTCTTCTTGCTCGAATCAGGTCCAGAGGTGGTCTTCTTTTGACTGGCCAGAACCTGTCTTTTACCCTCAGCAGCAGCAGCACGACGCTCAGTGGTAGCCCTTTGACGAGCGGTCTGAGTAGGAGGGAGCAAGACCTCAAAATCCTCTTCATCAATCTCAGAAGGCCCACGAGAAGGAGCACGAGAACGCTTGGATTTTCCACGGGAACCACCTTACCCTGAGAAGAAAGCAAATAGAAGGGAGGGAATAGAGGATAAGTGCACAAGGTCAAAGGAAAAGAAAAAACAACTAGACTAGATTGATAGAGTACACATGCAGAAGTCAGACAGAGGTGCATCGGAAGTTCTGCTGGTGGTCGGAACTACCAGTGGCACGAGGCGCACCGGTAGTATAGGTCGTGCCCCCAGTGGTAGTATCGGTGGAGAGGACCCCGCCGGTAGTATCGATCAGGGCACGAGCAGGGCAGTTTGACTGGAAATCACAGATCTACGAAACTAGATGCACCAATGGTTGAAATCTAGAAAATGTACTAGGCGAATCTGGTCTACAACCGAATCCTAGCCCTACCAAGATCTCCCAAAGCAGTTCTAGCCAAAGAAGGTGAAGGGAATATGCCCGAGAGGCAATAATAAAGTGGTTATTATCTTATTCCATGTTTATGATAAATGTTTATTTTGAATGCTATAATTGTATTGATTAGAAACGTCAATACATGTGTGTTTAATAAACAAATAAAAGGTTCCTAGTTATGCCTCTCTTATAGACTAGCTCGTTGATTAACAAGATGATCAAGGTTTCCTGATCATGGACATTGGATGTTGTTAATAACGAGGTCACAACATTGGTGGAATGATGTGATGAACATTCATTCGAAGTATAGCATTACGATCAAAGTCATTATGTTTATATTGCTATAACATCATACGAAGTAATCTTTATCCTTAGACCATGAGATCATGTTAATTGCTAACACCGGAAGAGTATCTTGATAACATCAAACGTCACACCGTAACAGGGTGACTATAAAGATGGGTTCAGTGCTACGAAGGTGTTATGTTGAGGCTCATGGATCAAGAGTGAAATTTGTCAATCCTGATGACGGATAGTTATACTCTGGGCCCTCTCGGTGACATCACACTGAAATAGCTTGCAAGCAAGTGATGTGATCACTAGAATGTTATATCACGGGAACGAGAAAAGAGTGCATGTCGGTAACGAGATCAAACTAGGTATGGAGATACCGATGATCGAATCTCGGACATGTAATATATCGCGAGACAAAGGGATTTAGTTACTAGCGTTAAAGGTTCTCACGATCACAGAAGTCATCGTTGAATGTGTAGGAGTCAGTACGGATCTCCAGGTCCCGCTGCTGATTATTGATCGGAGAGGGGTCTCGATCATGTCTGCATTATTCGCGAACCATAGGGTGACACACTTAAGAGTTACCGGACACCATTTTGGAGCACATATGTTTTAGACGAAAGAATTGCAAAGCGCATGAATTGTTTCAATAGAAACCGAAAATTGTTTCGGGTGAAATTGCAGAAAGTGGTTCTGCATGTGATATTGAAATATTGCAAGGGGTTTTATGTGAATGTTTGTTAATTAAAGTAATTAACAAAGTTCTGAATAAAATTAATAAAAGATTTTTATTAAATGAGAGAGCATTAAATTTGGAGAAATTTAATGCATTTAAAGTGGAGACTTTAAAAGGGAATGTGAAGAGGCATTTTAATGTGGAGGGGTTACCACCACATGAATGGAGGAGGTGAAGAGACACCTCCTCCATGCGTCGTCCATGAAGGAGGGGCACCCCCCTCCTCCTATAAAAGGCCCCCTCTTCCTCCTTCATCCTCACACCTCCTTGTGAAGGATCTCTCCCCCCCTATAGAATTATTCCCCCATGGTCTCGGATTAGCGAGATACATGTTCCCGGTGGCATTTCGTCTAGAAGGAGTTGCTGCTTCCGCTGGATCGCTAGAGCGAGGAGGTGGCTTGAGCGTGTGTGCAGTGCGAATCGCGCTGCTGAGTTCGGCGCCGGACTTCCTCACGATCTTGAGATCGGCAAGTGTACGACTACATCAACCACGAGTTCCTACCGTAACAAAACTCGTTGTCTTCAAGGGTAAGTTCTCGTTGGATGTATGTCCACCCGCTTTTGTACCTAGTAGATAGATCTTGGCGTGTAGTTCACAATCAGGAATTTTTGTTTTCTATGTCGGACCCAACAAAGGGTATCATAGCCCGATCTATTCATAGGTGCTTTGCACGGGTAGTACACATATGTTTATATGTGGGCGATGATGATCATGTTATTGCATCTTCTATGTATTTTGGATATTGGTGGCATAGTGGGATGAAGCGGCCCGGACCAACCTTACATGTCATCGTACATGAGACCGGTTCCACGACTGACATGCAACTAGTTTTGCATAAGTGGCTGGCGGGTGTCTATCTCTCCTACTATAGTCAATATCTGATTTATAACGAGTTGCTAATAACTTGCTTATCCTTGTTGTGGTTCATGTTCGTAGGTAATAAAGGTTCTATCTCCGAAAGCCCAAAGTCACGTAAAACTTGCAATTGATAAATTAGAGGCGTCTAGTTTAGATCGTTGCTGGGCTAGTGTCTTGATATGGTATTCTTGTAAGTAGATGTATGATAGATACTCTTACAACACACTCAACATGTAAGTTCCATAGACCTTGGCCTTACACACAAAGGAATGATAGAGATCATACCACGATGCAAGTGATAGAGATCAAATGCATGGACCATATCATCTCACTTTACACATTAGATGTTAGCATCTTATACTGCTAGTTTGGCGCTTTCTATAGCATTGTAAGATGATCCCTCATTTAGATATCAAGATAAAAATGTGTTCTTCCTTAAGTATGCACCGTTTTATGGATTGTGTTTCGAGACATCACATGATGATCGGGTGTACTCGACTCTACGCTTTCATACAAACGGGTGTAAGACAGTTTTACACATGCGAGTACTAAGGTTCTTACTTGGCGAGCCTAGCATGTACAAACATGGCCTCGGAAAACGGACCGAAAGGTTAAGCATGAGTCATATAGTTGATATGATGCCCATATAGATGCTCGCCTTTGAAGCTACATCAACTCACGTGATGATCGGACTTGGTGTAGTGGATTTGGTTCATGTAATCACCAAAAAGGCACGAGGGATGTCGTTTTTGAGTGGGAGTTCATTTCTAATTTGGATTAGTCGAACCGAATTTGTCATAAATTAAATCAAAGTGAATTTGCATAGTTTGTTGTAGTCAACGCATTCGCTTTTCTACCTTATGCTTAGTTTTTATTTGAGATAATAGAACTATAGAATTCTGGATATTTACTTTACGAACTGGTATCGTATTGTTTTGAATGTCAATTTAAAGTTTATAAGTCCTATTGCAAACTTTCAGCAAACTCTATTTACTCCATAAAGTTTAATAAGTAGTATTAAATCAATAGTAAGAATTCCAATGTTAGTATCTAAAGTATCATGTTTGCCTCCATGATTATTGATATTCAAAAGTTGTTTTAATATCAAGATTATATTGGAGCTGAAAATTGTTTCAGAAACCATCATGTGTGAAAGATATTGTGATATCTGAAACAATGTTTTTGGTTGCATTATGATAGAATATAATTTATCAAAATGCATGTTCTCATATTGTATGAGAATTTGTGAAGGTTGGAGATGCTAGGCATCCGAATCTACCAAAAAGGTTTTGGGAACTGGTATTATACTCGCGATTCTTCCTTATAGGCTATAGTAGCTTGATCATGAAAGTTGTCATGATAAGGATGAATAGAAGATGTAAGTAAAATGTTTACTACACTAGTAGATTACTAAAGAATGGATTTCTGAAAGAATGCGAAACATTTTATGATGGTGATCCACTTCAAAGTGCAAGTCCAAAGGTATTAGTATTTGACTATATACAAGCTTTGTACCATGTGTCATGTTGATGACACCACTATTGATGTTGATAGATTCTTTTAAAAGAAAAGGAATTTCTAAAAGAGAATCTATAAAATATTTGGCAGAAAATAAAAGGTTGGAGATGTCCAACTTGGGTATATAGAAGATATACATGTTATGGCTATATTCCTTGCTTATTAAATAATGTGGTTCTTAGGCATTGGATACCGGTATTGGATGCCGAATTGGTTGGTATGAAGTGTCATATAGGACAACGCAATTCATGAACTGCAATGGCCTAAGTAACTACCAATAGAATAAGTGACGATGATCATCGAAAACAAATAAAGTGTTATTGTGCTTTTTCGTTGTCGTCAAACCTAGCCTTCAAGATTTGTTTTAATAATTGTTATTTTGTTCCGGTATTAGGAGAACAATGGTTGTTCAAATAATTACCGTATTCCATAAAGGATGGATGAACTTTTACAAGTCTAGTGGGAGAAATCACATCCATAAACACTATTGCTAAAATGTCGCAAGACAAATGATTGAAAGATCACTTATGAAGTGACATTGTTGTTTAAATTATATTGGAAAGAAAACATGAAGAAACTCCATGTTGATGGATTTGTGGAGTCTTTGATTTTGATCAATTGACGCATGTGAGACTTTCCTCAAGATAATTGAAACTCCGTCCATAGGCCAGAGAGGAACGGATGACTAGCTTATTGGAAATTGTGCATGCTGATGTGCATAGTCCATTATGTAGCCATATGCGATGGATCTTTTTGCTTCATATGCTTTCTTCGAAAATTTGAGTGAATATATCTGTATATTTACTTAATAAGGAAGAAGTATGAAACATTTGAAAGTTGTTCAAAGACTTTCAAGATGAAGTGGAAAATCATTGTAACAAGAAAATAAAGAGTTTATGATTCGATCATAAAGGAAGATATTTGAGTTACATGTTTAGCAAAACACCTAAGATTTGAGGAATTGTTCCATGAATTTGGATTTCCCGATAAACCACAGGAGTATGGCATGTTCAAGAGATGAAATCAAACCATGTTTGACATGGTAAGATCAAAGGTGTCATTTATAAAACTGCCATTATGTTTTAAGGATTGAAGCTTTAGAGACTACCGCTTTTACACTGAAAAGAGCACCATTGTGATCCATTGAAATGACACCATATGAGTTATGGTTTGGGATAAAACCCGAATTGTCTTTTCTTAAATTTTGGTATGCTATGCATAAGTAAAATGTTTACAACCAAAGTCGGATAAGCACGTCTTTGTAGGTTATCCCAAAGAATTTGTTGGGAATTTCTCCATAACACCGAGGACAAAATAGTTTGTTACTTGGAACGTCAAGTTTCTTGAGAAGGAATTTTTCGTGAAAAGTTAAGTGGGAG
Source organism: Avena insularis (assembly GCA_023614405.1). NCBI lineage: Eukaryota > Viridiplantae > Streptophyta > Magnoliopsida > Poales > Poaceae > Avena > Avena insularis. The sequence continues at coordinate 203,867,823 of CM042690.1, read as the reverse complement.
GACAATAGAAATTTGATAAGGTTGTTGAACCTTAGATATATGTGCTAAGTAGCGCATCACCAGAAAGTGTCCTGGTGGCGGCCACAATGCTCATGGCTCTCGTGATTACAAAAGGTGTGATCTCGGAGATTAGAGTTCCTATAGAACCGTGTGGGTCGGTAAGAATCAAATAGTAAGATTTGATAAGCAAGTCGTTATTGTTTTTACAATGATGAACCGACTACATGCAAAGAAGCGATGATGGGCCCTGACTCCATAAAATGACTAGAAGTCATAGAATCCGTGATAGTATCCATACACGAGAAATCAAGTTTCTGAACTTGGAAGACCCTCCGGAAAGGCGTGAAGCCTATAGGTCGTGTTTGGATTTATAAAGAAATAAGACATGGATGTTTAACATCTATGAAATAGTCGACATGTCGGAAAGAAGTTTACGACAATGTTCAAGGAGTTGACTATGACAAGATTTGATCTTTCATAGCGATATTTAGTCTTGACGGATTAATGTAGCAACCACTACATATAATTTGGTATATGGTAATTGAATAAACAAAACAATCTTCTTCTAATAGAATGGTTACCTAGGACATGTACATGACATGGTCCAAAGGGTTTTGTTAATTCAAAGGGTGATAAAAGGGCATGCAAACTTCAATAGTTTAAGTAAGCATAGCGGAGTTGGAATCTTCACCATTATGAAACTGTTAAAAGAGTTTAAATTCATTGGATATGATGAAGATGCTTGCATTTGCAAGAAATTAAGTGGGAGCGCTGAGACATATTTATAATACATTATGTAGAGGACATATTGTTGATTGGAAATGATGTATCTTGTATTTACACAAGTTAATAATTTCATTAAAATAAGATTTCGATGAAAGACTTGGGAAAAACTGGAATATTAGGCATCAATATCTATATGGATAGATTAAGGCGCTAATATGGTTGCGCCAGACATACATATATGAGATATTGAAAGGGTTCAATATGGAAACAACAAGAAAGGTTCTTGCTGCATGGAAAGGATTGTATCAAAATTCAAGTGTTTCAACACTTGGTGAGTAAAATCACATGAAGATTTTGATCGATTATACCATGATATGTATATATCCAGAATGTCCTATGCTCTAAATGTTATGAGCACATACCAGAATGATTCATGAGATGATCATTAGACGATAGTAAAGATATTCTTATGTGATTTGGAAGAACTAAGAATATATAATGTATAAGTGACAAATAGTTAAAGGTAGTTCATTGTAAAGTGTTACATTGATACTAGTTTTGTCACAAGATACAAATTAAAATTTTATCTCAATTTAGACTATGGGTGGCACAATGTAATGGAAAGGATGTTCCATGATGGATTTGGATGAGTTCCAAAGTTGAGACATTGTGACGGATACTACAACAAAAGGCTAAGTATATGACTGCTATAGTAGCAACATAGGAGGGCATTTGTGTTAAGTAGTTTGTTATCAAACTAGGTGTGGCTCAAAGTGGGCTAATACTATGAAGATATATTGTGTGACAATAATATCAACATATTTTAACCGGAATGAACTAAAGGTCTCACCAAAGGACCAAATTTATACAATGCCGTCTCATTTGAGAATGAGTGATGCGTAGAGACACAAAGACATGCAAATACACACGGACCTGAAACTGTCAGATCTGGAGATTATGTTAACCACTAGCAATAGCGTATATGCAACACCAGAAAGCCATAGGTGTTCAATATGCAAAGTTTTTCAAACTAGATTATTGACTCTAGTGCAAGTGGGAGACTAAAGGGAATATGCCCGAGAGGCAATAATAAAGTGGTTATTATCTTATTCCATGTTTATGATAATTGTTTATTTTGCATGCTATAATTGTATTGATCGGAAACGTCAATACATGTGTGTTTAATAAACAAATAAAAGGTTCCTAGTTATGCCTCTCTTATAGACTAGCTCGTTGATTAACAAGATGATCAAGGTTTCCTGATCATGGACATTGGATGTTGTTAATAACGAGATCACAACATTGGTGGAATGATGTGATGAACATTCATCCGAAGTATAGCATTACGATCAAAGTCATTATGTTTATATTGCTATAACATCATACGAAGTAATATTTATCCTTAGACCATGAGATCATGTTAATTGCTAATACCGGAAGAGTATCTTGATAACATCAAACGTCACACCATAATAGGGTGACTATAAAGATGGGTTCAGTGCTACGAAGGTGTTATGTTGAGGCTCATGGATCAAGAGTGGAATTTGTCAATCCTGATGACGGATAGATATACTCTGGGCCCTCTCGGTGATATCACATTGAAATAGCTTGCAAGCAAGTGATGTGATCACTAGAATGTTATATCACGGGAACGAGAAAAGAGTGCATGTCGGTAACGAGATCAAACTAGGTATGGATATACCGATGATCGAATCTCAGACATGTAATATATCGTGAGACAAAGGGATTTAGTTACTAGCGTTAAAGGTTCTCACGATCACAGAAGTCATCGTTGAATGTGTAGGAGTCAGTACGGATCTCCAGGTCCCGCTACTGATTATTGATCGGAGAGGGGTCTCGATCATGTCTGCATTATTCACGAACAGTAGGGTGACACACTTAAGAGTTACCAGACACCATTTTGGAGCACATATGTTTCAGACGAAAGAATTGCAAAGCGCAGGAATTGTTTCGATAGAAATCGAAAATTGTTTCGGGTGAAATTGCAAAAAGTGGTTCTGCATGTGATATTGAAATATTGCAAGGGGTTTTATGTGAATGTTTGTTAATTAAAGTAATTAACAAAATTCTGAATAAAATTAATAAAAGAGTTTTATTAAATGAGAGAGCATTAAATTTGGAGAAATTTAATGCATTTAAAGTGGAGACTTTAAAAGGGATTGTGAAGAGGCATTTTAATGTGGAGGGGTTACCACCACATGAATGGAGGAGGTGAAGACACACCTCCTCCATGCGTCGGCCATGAAGGAGGGGCACCCCCCTCCTCCTATAAAAGGCCCCCTCTTCCTCCTTCATCCTCACACCTCCTTGTGAAGGATCTCTCTCCCCCTCTAGAATTATTCCCCCATGGTCTCGGATTAGCGAGATACATGTTCCCGATGGCATTTCGTCTAGAAGTTGCTGCTTCCGCTGGATCGCTAGAGCGAGGAGGTGGAGGTTGCCGGTGGCTTGAACATGTGTGCGAGTGCGGATGCGCTGCTGAGTTGCGGCGCTCGGACTTCCTCACGATCTTGAGATCGGCAAGTGTACGACTACATCAACCACGAGTTCCTACTCGTTAACAAAACTCGTTGTCTTCGAGGGTAAGTTCTCGTTGGATGTATGTCCACCCGTTGCTTTGTACCTAGTAGATAGATCTTGGCGTTTAGTTCACACGGTAGGAATTTTTTTTGTTTTCTATGCTGCGGACCCAATAGTGGTATCATAGCCCGATCTATGCGTAGGTGCTTTGCACTGGTAGTACACATATGTTTATATGTGGGCGATGATGATCATGTTATTGCATCTTCTATGTATTTTGGATATTGGTGGCATAGTGGGATGAAGCGGCCCGGACCAACCTTACATGTCATTGTACATGAGACCGGTTCCACGACTGACATGCAACTAGTTTTGCATAAGTGGTCAAGGTGTCCGCTCTCCTACTATAGTCAATATCTGATTTACAACGTGTTGCTCATAACTTGGTTATCCTTGTTGTGGTTCATGTTCGTAGGTAAGAACGGTTCTATCTCCGAAATCCCTAAGCCACGTAAAACTTGCAATTGATAAATTAGAGGCGTCTAGTTTAGATGCTGGGCTAGTGTCTTGATATGGTATTGTTGTAAGTAGATGTATGATAGATACTCTTACAACACACTCAACGTGTAAGTTCCATATACCTTGGCCTTACACACAAAGGAATAATAGAGATCATACCACGATGCAAGTGATAGAGATCAAATGCATGGACCATATCATCTCACTTTACACATTAGATGTTAGCATCTTATACTGCTAGTTTGGCGCTTTCTATAGCATTGTAAGATGATCCCTCATTTAGATATCAAGATAAAAATGTGTTCTTCCTTAAGTATGCACCGTTTTATGGATTGTGTTTCGAGACATCACGTGATGATCGGGTGTACTCGACTCTACGCTTTCATACAAATGGGTGTAAGACAGTTTTACACATGCGAGTACTAAGGTTCTTACTTGGCGAGCCTAGCAAGTACAAACATGGCCTCGGAACACGGACCGAAAGGTTAAGCATGATTCATATAGTTGATATGATGCCCATATAGATGCTCGCCTTTGAAGCTACATCAACTCAAGTGATGATCGGACTTGGTGTAGTGGATTTGGTTCATGTAATCACCAAAAAGGCACGAGGGATGTCGTTTTTGAGTGGGAGTTCATTTCTAATTTGGATTAGTCGAACCGAATTTGTCATAAATTAAATCAAAGTGAATTTGCATAGTTTGTTGTAGTCATTGGCATTCGTTTTCTACCTTATGCTTAGTTTTTATTTGAGATAATAGAACTATAGAATTCTGGATATTTACTTTACGAACTAGTATCGTATTGTTTTGAATGTCAATTTAAAGTTTATAAGTCCTATTGCAAACTTTCAGCAAACTCTATTTACTCCATAAAGTTTAATAAGTAGTATTAAATCAAGAGTAAGAATTCCAATGTTAGTATCTAAAGTATCATGTTTGCCTCCATGATTATTGATATTCAAAAGTTGTTTTAATATCAAGATTATATTGGAGCTGAAAATTGTTTCAGAAACCATCATGTGTGAAAGATATTGTGATATCTGAAACAATGTTTTCGGTTGCATTATGATAGAATATAATTTATCAAAATGCATGTTCTCATATTGTATGAGAATTTGTGAAGGTTGGAGATGCTAGGCATCCGAATCTACCAAAAAGGTTTTGGGAACTAGTATTATACTCGCGATTCTTCCTTATAGGCTATAGTAGCTTGATCATGAAAGTTGTCATGATAAGGATGAATAGAAAATGTAAGTAAAATGTTTACTACACTAATAGCTTGACCATTTTGGAGCACATGTGTTTCAGATGAAAGAATTGCAAAGCGCAGGAATTGTTTCGATAGAAACCGAAAATTGTTTCGGGTGAAATTGCAGAAAGTGGTTCTGCATGTGATATTGAAATATTTCAAGGGTTTTTATGTGAATGTTTGTTAATTAAAGTAATTAACAAAATTCTGAATAAAATTAATAAAAGAGTTTTATTAAATGAGAGAGCATTAAATTTGAAGAAATTTAATACATTTAAAGTGGAGACTTTAAAAGGGAATGTGAAGAGGCATTTTAATGTGGAGGGGTTACCACCACATGAATGGAGGAGGTGAAGAGACACCTCCTCCATGCGCCGGCCATGAAGGAGGGGCACCCCCTGCTCCTATAAAAGGCCCCCTCTTCCTCCTTCATCCTCACACCTCCTTATGAAGGAATGGTCTCGGATTAGCGAGATACATGTTCCCGGTGGCATTTCGTCTAGAAGGACTTGATGCTTCCGCTGGATCGCTGGAGCGAGGAGGTGGAGGTTGTCCGGTGGCTTGAACGTGTGTGCGAGTGCGGATGCGCTGCTGAGTTGCGGCGCTCGGACTTCCTCACGATCTTGAGATCGGAAGTGTACGACCACATCAACCATGAGTTCCTACTCGTTAACAAAACTCGTTGTCTTCGAGGGTAAGTTCTCGTTGGATGTATGTCCACCCGTTGCTTTGTACCTAGTAGATAGATCTTGGCGTGTAGTTCACACCGTAGGAAATTTTTTGTTTTCTATGCTGCGGACCCAACAGAAGGGCCCTTAAGCACAAGAAGTGGCCAGATCTCCATGAATGGAGTATGAGAGGAGCAAATACCAGGGTCCATGGCGGGAGATCAAGGTGGGAAGAATCCCACGAAGCCGATTGATACATTGCAAATGTATCTATAATTTTTGATGTTTCATGCTTGGTTTTATCTACTTTCTTGTGTTTTGTTCCAACTTTGGAGTACTTTTCATATGATTTCTTGTACTAACCTATTAACAAGAGCCACAGTGCCAGTTGCCTGTTTTCTGCTGTTTTTGGTTCCAGGAAGTCAGAAAATGAATATTCTCAGAATTGGACGGGACAAAAGCCAAAGTTACTATTTTCCCAGAAGACTCACGGAGCCAGAAGGAGAGTCAGAGAGGGGCCATAGGGTGGCCACACCACCCCTAGGCGCGGGTCCACCTAGGCCGCGCTAGGGCATGGTGTGGGCCCCCTGGCCGCCCACCGACCTTGCCCTCTGGCCTATAAGAAGCCTCCCGAAGCCAAAACCCTAGGTCGTCAACCAAAAATCCACGAAAATTTCCGCAGCGCCGCCGCCACTGAAGGGGAGATTCGGGGGACAGAAAGTCTCTGTTCCGGCACCCTGCCGGGACGGGAAAGTTCCCCCGGAGCCATCTCCATCGATCTCCACCACCATCTCCATCGCCATTGCTGATTCCCATGATGAGGAGGGAGCAGTTCTTCCTTGAGGCTAAGGGTTCTACCGGTAGCTATGTGTTCATCTCTCTCTCTCTATGCATGATCTTATTGAGATCATGAGCTTGTAATCTATAGATCTACCTTGCTACTCAAGTGCTTTAATAGATATCTGCTCTCCCCATGTGTGTGAAAGTGACAGCGTGCTCGCCATGGTGGCACTTAGGCTAGATATTACAAATACTTGTTATGAGTTATATTTGGAGTTGGATGTCTTTATGAAATTGTGGTGTTTGTTGGACTCATCTAGTGCTCAAGGTGACAGTGTGGGGTTTTCTAGATGGGAAAGGCTTACTTTGAGGTGTGCTGTTATACCCTACCATCGATTAGAGTGTCCAACCAGAGAGTAGTTAAGAGTAGTATCATTAAGAGAAGATATTTATATGAGAGAGTGTTCACTAGTGAAAGTATGATCCCTAGGCCTTGTTTCTAAGAATTGATACACCATTTGCAATTAGATCTGTTACATGTTTGCTTGCTTCCATCTTTATTTCAGTTTGCGTTTAGTCTCTTCCACGCCATCAATCTATTTTCTATCGTCGCTACCACTTATAATTATCCATACCACTTGTATTTCACTATCTCTTCGCCGAACTAGTGCACCTATACACCTGACAAGTGTATTGGGTGTGTTGGGGACACAAGAGACTTCTTGTATCTTCATTGCAGGGTTGCTTGAGAGGGGATACCTTTGACCACTTCCTCCCTTAGTTCGATAAACCTTGGGTGATCCACTTAAGGGAAAACCTGCTGCTGTTCTACAAACCTCTGCACTTGGAGGCCCAACAACGGTATACAAGAATAGAAGTGCGTAGACATCAAGCTATTTTCTAGCGCCGTTGTCGGGGAGGTAAGGTAAAAGGTACTCACATCCTCCGGTGTGAGTGCTCGAGGTTATTTCCTTTAGATTCTGCAATTTTGTCTTTTTGTTTCTTGTTTTCACTAGTTAGGCTTAATGGAAAACAACAAATAAATTAGAGAGCTTTATAGTATTTATCTTGAGTCAGGACATGAAGTGTTTGAAGAGAAAATTAAAAAACCTATGGAACTTTATTTGCATGCTAATAGCAATGTTGTTAGTATGAATTCTTTGGACACAATTATTGCTAATGCTATGGAAAAGTCTAAGCTTGGGGAAGCTGGTTTTGATGAGAATGATCTTTTTAGTCCCCCAAGCATGGAGGAGAAAATATACTTTGACGATACTATACCTCCAATATATGATGATTATGATATTATCAGTCCACCTACTATTGAGGAGGAAATTAATTATGATTACAATATGCCTCCTATATTTGATGATTATGGTGATGAAAATAATAATGATAGCTATTTTGTTGAATTTGCTCCCACTACAATCAATAAGAATGACTATATTTATGTGGAGAGTATTAATTCTTTTATGCATGTGGCTCATGATAAGAATATTTTATGCGATAGTTATATTGTTGATTTTATTCATGTTGCTACTGAAAGTTATTATGAGAGAGGGAAACATGGGCTTATGTATCTCAACATTATTAAGTTTCCCCTCTTTATGTTGAAAATTTTGAAGTTGCACTTGTTTTGTTTTCCTATGCTTGTTGCTTTGTGCTTTTATGACTTGTTTATTTACAAGATTCCTATGCATAGAAGTGGGTTAGACTTAAATGTGTTTTGAATTTTCTTCTTGATGCTCTCTTTTACTTCAATTCATATTTCTTATGTGAGCATCTTCTCAAACTATCATGCCTAACTTAAAGGCGTTAAAGAAAAGTACTTATTGGGAGATAACCCAAAAGTTTTAGATGAGTATTGGAAGTTATTACCTCTGTAATAACTGCTCCTTATCCTTTTTATTTGCTTTTTGTGCCAAGAGTAATCTCTAATGAGAGAGAAGTAATGATTGGGAAAGTTGCTGTCCCGAAACAGATTTCTGTGCTTCACCATAAAAATTCGTGTAAAATCTCTGTACGTCCTTTTGAGGCGTGAATTTTTGTGTTTCTGCCCCAGATTGTTATCTAAGTTTAGTTAGTTCAACACTTTTCGGTTTGAGCAACAGAAGGCTTTCGAAAAAATTCGTCTTTACCTGCTGGTCTGTTTTGACAGATTTCTGCCATTATTTGCATTTGCTTCTTGTTGGTTCCTTCTTGAGTTCTTTTGGGGAATTGAGCTTTTTGAGGGAAGTGCTACAGTAGCTAGTGTTTTAATGGAAGTTTATTGGTGTTATAACTGAACCTAAAGACTTATTTATCTTGAGTGCACTAATGTTGCTAATAAAGATTGTGTGAAGTTTTGTATGAAGGAAAAAATTCAGGTGTATGGAAGGAATGAGTAATGAGATGAAGGATGGACTAAAGCTCAAGCTTGGGGATGCCACGCGTGTCACCCCAAGAAATATCCAAGAAGTACAAGCGTCAAAGCTTGGTGATGCCCAAGGCATCCCCTTCTTCATCAATAAAAATCCCAGGTTTCTTCCAAACACTTCATTTTTATTGTTTCATGCACAGTTGTGTTGTTCTTGGAGCGTCTTCTTTTTTGTTTTTGTTTTGGTTTTCGTTTGCTTGGTTTGCTTAGTTTGCTCGATAAATTTGGTGGACCCCCTCTTTCATGCATTGGTTTTCAAATAGTTTGGTTTGGATTGGAAAAGAGTAGGAAAGGTCATGCTTATGTGGTTAAAAGAGCTCGTTTTTGACTGTGGCCTATGCTTTGTCATGCCATGCTTGATATTTTTTTGGCTTTATGCTTAGTATTCTTTGCTGTAGCATGACTTGTTATAAACAATTGAGATTTCTTAATGTGCCTTGGATGAATCATGCGTTGTTTTAGAATATTAAAGCATAGTATAGTGGCATTCTCCTTTGATGCTTTATATGGGTTGACTTGGCGCATGCTCACACCATGTTATGACTATCCAAAGTCACCATAGCCTTTATGATCCTTTAGTTTTCAACTTGTAGTATCACTTTATGATTTGATCAATGATGTTTTGTTGCTCTGCATGATTATGGCCATTATTTCTCTCTTAGTATGTCGCTCCCAGTCTTTTGCTAGCCTCCACAACAAAGTATGAGTTCCACTCATGCATCCAACTCCCTAAACCAAGTTATTCCAAAGAGTCCACCATACCTACCTACTAGCTTATGCTATTCCAAGTACATTCATGCTTTTGTTTACCTTCCACCTATTATGAGAAAACTAGTGATTAAAGCTCTCACGAACTTGATGGCACACTTTACTTTCCTTGCCCTTAATAAACTTGAACCATTGTGTATTCTATGTTGTATATGCTTGCACTTATTTGTCGGGAATTAGCAGAACCATGCTTTCATGGGGAACGCTTTCAACATTGCACTTGGTACTTGTACCTAGTTGATATCATGCTCTTTTGTATATGGATGTCGTCGGTGTGAAATGAAAGGGGAGCTTGTAAGTCCATGGAGTTATGTATATGTGTTAGAGAAATGCCTGGGCCGCTGGTCTAATCCATGCTGACATGGTGGAAACCTGCAGCGTAACCATAATGAGCTGTCTATGAAGCATTCTTCTTATAAAAAAAGAGTCCTATATTGAGAAAAAAAGAGAAAGGAAAAAAAGAGATACTATGAAAAGAGGAAAGAGAGAAAAAAACACCATATTCCCATGGTCAATAAGAAGAATGCTGAGATGCTTGTTGTCTGCTTGCCTTGTCATTTTGATATGGGGATTCTTCCGTATCATCGGGCAAGGGGTACCCCGTTGGCGGTTCTCTATGATACACATGTACTTACGATGACAAGAACTTACCGGTGACTAAACTTGAGTAGCATGAGGAGCGGCCCTCGTATACAAGGGACATGAGATTTCTGACTTATACTTCGTCAAGCATGTACACCATAGTTTGTTCACCTTAACCTTAATCACTTCAAGATGCTTATGATAGGGGCAATGAGAGCTAAAAGCTATAAGTACCATAATTTTTGGAAGCTCTTTATGAGACTTGAATCTCTACGTCCTTTTATAAAGGCCTTTCTTCCACTATTATATTGAGTCTCCACCTTCTATCTTTATGCACCTACTTTGAGAGCATAGTGGCCATTCTTAGTTCTATGTGCATTGTCCCAAGACTAGTTGATTTATGCATACTTTGATATTGCTTGTTTTAAACTATTTGTATCTAGTCACTCTTATGAACTTTGAAGGTGTCCTATGCATTTATATTTGCTACTCTATTGAGGGACAAGCTGAATGCTATTATGCTATGTTTTCTTTATGTGAAACAAACAAACGTCTTGCAAAGCATTGTTATTCATGAATCTTTTGTTTGTGCCTTTTCATGTTGCATCATAGTTTCTTTGCTTATTGCTAGAACTTTGTCTTTCATGTTATGATTGAAGTACTATGATCCCAGCTTTGAATGTTTTGCAAATACTTTGATCAAGTCTTTGATGGTGCATGTCACCTCAAAAATTATTCTTTCTTTTTATCACTTACCTACTCAAGGACGAGCAGGAGTTAAGCTTGGGGATGTTGATACATTGCAAATGTATCTATCATTTTTGATGTTCCATGCTTGGTTTTATCTACTTTCTTGTGTTTTGTTCCAACTTTGGAGTACTTTTCATATGATTTCTTGGACTAACCTATTAACAAGAGCCACAGTGCCAGTTGCCTGTTTTCTGCTGTTTTTGATTCCAGGAAGTCAGAAAATGAATATTCTCGGAATTGGATGGGACAAAAGCCAAAGTTACTATTTTCCCGGAAGACTCACGGAGCCAGAAGGAGAGTCGGAGAGGAGCCATAGGGTGGCCACACCACCCCTAGGCGCGGGTCCACCTAGGCCGCGCCAGGGCATGGTGTGGGCCCGCTGGCTGCCCACCGACCTTGCCCTCTGGCCTATAAGAAGGCTCCCAAAGCCAAAACCCTAGGTCGTCAACCAGAAATCCACGAAAAGTTCCGCAGCGCCGCCGCCACCGAAGGGGAGATTCGGGGGACAGAAAGTCTCTGTTCCGGCACCCTGCCGGGACGAGGAAGTGCCCCCGGAGCCATGTCCATCGATCTCCACCGCCATCTCCATCACCATTGCTGATTCTCGTGATGAGGACGGAGTAGTTCTCTCTCGAGGCTAAGTGTTCTACCGGTAGCTATGTGTTCATCTCTCTCTATGCGTAATCTTATTGAGATCATGAGCTTTTTAATCAAGTAGATCTACCTTGCTACTCAAGTTCTTTAATAGATCTCTGCTCTCCCCATGTGTGTGAAGTTGACAGTGTGCACACCATGGTGGCACTTAGGCTAGAGATTACAAATACTTGTTATGAGTTATATTTTGAGTTGGATGTCTTTATGAAATTGTGGTGTTTTTTGGAACCATCTAGTGCTCAAGGTGACAGTGTGTGGTTATCTAGATGGGAAAGATGAACTTTGAGGTGTGCTGTTATAGCCCTACCATGGATGAGGGTGTCCAACCGGAGAGTAGTTCAGCGTAGTATCGTAAAGAAGAATATATTTGTATGAGAGTGTTCACTAGTGAAAGTATGATCCGTAGGCCTTGTTTCTAAGCATTGATGCACCGTTTGCAATTAGATCTGTTACATGTTTGCTTGCTTCCATCTTTATTTCAGTTTGCGTTTAGTCTCTTCCACGCCATCAATCTATTTTGTATCACCGTTACCACTTATAATTATCCATACCACTTGTATTTCACTATCTCCTCGCCGAACTAGTGCACCTATACACCTGACAAGTGTATTGGGTGTGTTGGGGACACACGAGACTTCTTGTATCTTCATTGCAGGGTTGCTTGAGAGGGGATACCTTTGACCACTTCCTCCCTGAGTTCGACAAACCTTGGGTGATCCACTTAAGGGAAAACTTGCTACTGTTATACAAACCTCAACACTTGGAGGCCCAACAACTATCTACAAGAATAGAAGTGCGTAGACATCACCGATCTGTAGAGGGATGGCCAGAATTGGTGTGGCCGGCGGCGACACCACGGAGAGCTCCTTGGGAGATGCGAGTTGCTAAGTTGGGGTCAGGGGGGCAAGTGGGGAAGAAGACCCCGTGGCCCCCTGGCCTGTAACTTAAAGGGGCCTCGCTCGAACGACGACACTGGAAGTTCAGGACGGAGCGGTATTACCGGTCAGAGCGTAATTTCTGGGAAATTAGGCCCTGACCGGTAGTACCGGCTGCGGCCAGAACTACCATTGATACCTAGGAAAAGCTCTCTAGATTTTGACTCGCAAGAGAGTGACCTTGTGCAGGAAAAAGAGGGTTAAATGGGAGGAGAAAAAGGCTTGGTATACGAGGCACAAACTGAGAAGAAACTACAAAATAAGATCCAACAACAAAAGACAACACCCAAAAACATAGAATACGAAGGGGAAACAAACAAAACAAAGTCGGTGGCCTAGGCCACCATATATGAGTATATTTGGCTTGACACCGCGAAGATGTATCTTGGGTTCATTACCAAAACTCATCATTTAAGCTCATTTTGTCTCCTTGAGAGACCATAGAGAATGAATACATTAATATGTGCATAATAGGAAGAGTGTTGGTTCATATGAGGAACTACACTCCCCTTAAAACCATGCGTACATCCAAACATGATATTCTTTGAGACCCAGGTAGGTGTGCAAGATACTCAAGCCATGTTGCTTGAATCAATGATATTTAGTTCATGCCTCAACTCTTGGAACCTTGCTTCATCAACTGGCTCCGTGAAAAGATCCGCAAGATTGGCCTTGGTAGGAACATACTCCAAAGAAATGTCTCCTCTTGCAACATGATCCCGAATGAAATGATGACGAATCTCAATGTGCTTGGTCTTGCTGTGTTGCACCGGGTTGTGAGCAATAGCAATGGCACTCTCATTGTCACAAAGAAGTGGCACCTTGTTGAAAGAGAGTCCAAGATCCTTCAAGGTTTGCTTCATCCATAGCAATTGAGCACAACAACTTGCAGTGGAGATGTACTCAGCTTCGGTGGTGGACATAGACACGCAGTTTTGCTTCTTCGAGGACCAACACACCAATGATCTTCCCAGAAATTGACAAGCACCGGAGGTTGACTTCCTTTCCACTTTGTCTCCTGCCCAATCCGAGTCCGTGTAACCAATGAGGTCAAAGCTGGCTCCCTTGGGGTACCACATCCCAAAGTTAGGGGTATGAACCAAATATCGAAATATTCTCTTGACCGCCACCATGTGGCTTTCCTTTGGAGCGGCTTGAAATATTGCACACATACCCACACTCAACATAATATCTGGTCGAGATGCACAAAGATAGAGCAAAGAACCAATCATCGAGCGATAAAGCTTTTGATCCACATCCTTACCCTTGGGATTGAGATCAAGATTAACCTTTGTGGGCATGTGAGTTTTGACTCCATTTACTTGATCAAGGTTGAACTTCTTGAGCATATCTTGGACATATTTAGCTTGGTTGATGAAAGTCCCTTTCCTCAATTGTTTGACTTCGAAGCCAAGAAAGAATTCCAATTCCCCCATCATAGATATCTCAAAGCGGTCGGTCATGATATTAGCAAAATCCTCATTAAAAGCTTTGTTAGTAAACCCAAAGATAATATCATCAACATAGATTTAGCAAATGAACGAGTTTCCCCTAACTTTCTTAGTAAAAAGAGTGGGATCAATGAGGCCTACTTCGAAACCACGGTCTAACAAGATCTCTCTAAGGCACTCATACCACGCATGTGGGGCTTGTTTGAGACCATATAGTGCCTTATCAAGTTGTAGACATGGTCCAGGAAGAGGGGATCCTCAAAGCCCGGAGGTTGCTTGACATACACCAATTCTTTTAAGGGACCATTAAGAAAAGCACTCTTAACATCCATTTGTTGCAATTTAAAGTTATGATGGGTAACATAAGTAAGAAGCATGTGAATGGATTCTAGTCGAGCAACGGGAGCATAAGTTTCACCATAGTCTATGCCCTCAACTTGGGAGTATCCTTGGGTAATTAACCTTGCTTTGTTGCGGACGACTATACCATTTGCATCCCACTTGTTCTTGAAGATCCACTTGGTCCCAATCACATTTTGACAATCTTTGGGTCTCTTCACAAGTGACCACACCTTGTTCCTCTTGAAGTTGTGGAGTTCTTCATTCATAACATCAAGCCAATCATCATCTTCAAGAGCTTCGTAGACCTTTTGGGGCTCAACATAAGAAATAAACGCATGATGAGAACTAAAAGAGGTTAGTTGTCTCCTAGTAGTGGAGCCCCTATTGAAATCTCCATAAACATTATCAAGTATATGGCCATCTTTTATGAGCTTGGTGAGACGGTATGCTTGACAGCAAGCTTGGGCCTCAAGACGAGATTCTTGAGCAACCACTTGGTCATCACCACGGTTCGAGTCCCCGCCTTGACTATATGAATGAACTTGATCACTATCTTCATCAACATCAACCAAAGGAGAGACGCCATCATTTGGTGGAGAGACATTATCTTGGCCTTGGTTATTGTTAGCTTGCCCTTCTTCAACTTGACCTTAAGCATCATTGACATGAGGAGCTTCACTATCTTGGTGAGGTAGAGCTTGATTGACTTGAGGTAGAATTGATCTTGGAGAGTCATGGACATGAAGATATTGAGAAGAGCTTGGAGAACCTTGAGAAGCAATAAGTTGATCTTGAGGTGCAAGATGGTCTTGTGAGAGTGAAGGCTCCGCTTGAGTGGAGCATGGTCCTTCTCCTTCGGCCATAAGGGGATCCTTAATGGGGTGGAAGAAACCCACACCCATTCTTCTTATGGCTTGGGGAGGAATTTCATCACTTGGATCACGAACACCGTCTTTCCTCACAAGGGACTCATGATCTTCATCAAACTCGACATTGCTAGATTCTTCAACCTTTCCCGTTGCTTTTTTGTAGACTCTATAGGCATGGGATTGATTTGAGTACCCAACAAAGATCCCTTCTTGAGCCCTAGACTCAAACTTTGACAAGCGGACACCTTTCTTGAGGAGGAAACATCTACAACCAAACACCCGGAAGTACTTTACATTTGTCTTGCATCCGATGAGAAGTTCATACGGAGTCATGTTCTTCTTCTTGTGTAGGTAGAGGCGATTGGTTGCATGGCAAGCGGTTGAGATGGCTTCGGCCCAAAAGTTATATGGTGACTTGAATTCCACCAACATGGTCCGGGCCGCATCCATCAAAGTATGATTCTTCCTTTCGGCAACACCATTTTGTTGAGGGGTGTAGGGAGTTGAATATTGTTGTTTGATCCCCTCATAACTAAGAAACTCATCCAATGTGTAGTTCTTGAATTCGGTGCCATTGTCACTTCTAATGGTGAGGATGGTAGCATTATGTTTCCATTGCACTTGATTGGCAAAGTCGATGACGGTTTGTTGAGTCTCGCTCTTGAACTTGAAGAAGTAGACCCAAGTCTATCTTGAGAAGTCGTCAACATTTACCAAACAATACTTCTTCCCGCCAAGTCTATCATGAGAGGGAGGCCCAAAAAGATCCATGTGGAGAAGCTCCAAGCACCGTTCGGTGGTGATTTGATTAAGGATATTGTGAGGCTTCTCGTGCATCTCCCCTTCAATACAAGCCCTGCACACACAATCTTTGGCAAAGGAAATGTCTTTTAGTCCAAGGATGTGCCCCCCGTGTAGAGACTTTGCAAAGCCTTCATGTTTACATGGGATAGGCGGCGATGCCACAACTAGCCCACGTAGGCTTTCGCATAGAGACATATAGCATGTGTAGATGGCTTTCCGGAGAAATCCACTACATATAAGTCATGCTCTACGTAACCAACGAAAGCCACCATGAGAGACTTACTCCACATGAGGACCACCAAGTGCTCATTAAAGAAAGATGAAAGACCCATGATAGCAAGAGCACGGACGGAAAGGAGATTGTAACCAAGGGTTTTGACAAGCATGACATTAACCAAGGATACATCCGGGGTTACTACCACCTTACCAAAACCCAATACCTGAGAGATTGTTTTGTCACCGTAGGAGACCATAGTATTGGCAAAATTAGGCCTAATCTCCGACATGATAGACTTGCTTCCGGTCATATGGCATGTAGCTCCACTATCAAGCACCCATTTTGCACTGCCGGAAGCAAAGTCTTACAAGAAAATCAAGCTTTGGTTTTAGGTACCCATTTTGCAATGGGTCCCCTTTTGTTAGTCATAGGGGTCTTAGGTACCCAAATGGTCCAATGATAATCATGAGTGTAAGATGTGCCAATGTACTTAGCATAAACATGACCATCAAAAGATTTGCAAAGAATGTAAGAAGGATTGTTCTTCTCGACAAAGTTATCACTTTGCACAAAGGTGGAATCAAGTGAGGATACTTGAGGAAGGCTCTTGCTCTTGTTCTTTTTCTTGTTCCTCCTCTTGTTCTTCATTTTGATGGCAACTTGCCCTTTTGCAAGTTGATCTTTCAACATCTTGTTCTCCTCAACAAGATTCTCATGCTTGCAACAAGGGTTAGAATAACAAGGAAAATGTACAATAGACGTAGTGGAATACTTTGAATGTTCATTGTTTGATTGAGTTTGAAGTCGCTCATGAGCCTCAAAGAGACTTGAGAATTTACTCTCCAAGGCATGATGTTCCTCCTTGAGTTTCTCAAAATCCTTAAGGCATTCATGACCAACACGAAACTCAACTTTTTCATTTTTAAGGACATTCAATGAAGCAATAGCATGATCTCGTTCTTTAACAAGTTGCGTTATGAAGGCATTATGGTCATCAACAAGTTTAGCCACACTTTCCTCAAGAGTTAATCTCATGTTATGTTCATCTTCAAGAGATTGAGATAGAGAGGCAATCTCATCGGCTGCCTCTCTCTCATTTTTACCTAGCATGTCAATAACTTATTCTTTCTCATCTAGCATTTACCTAGCATGATCAAGTTGGTTTACAAGTGTTTCAAAGCACATTCTAGTACCATCATCTAGATGCTTCATGGATTCACACATGATCACCATCTCTTTCTTAACCTCTAAACCTTCTAGATCATGTAAGGGAAGTTCATTTGTGGGAGACTTGGAAGAGGGAGTTACTGTAACACCCTCAAATCATCCCCATGCAAGTTTTAGCGCTTCCCGCCAAACCCGCATAAAAACGATTCAAGGAAAGTAATAGCATTACACAACAGTCCTCAATGGGACCCACAGAACAGATTTATATTTAACACGACTCCAAGAGTCAAGAATACATATATACAATACAAAGATCCAAATCACCTTGAAAACGATACAACATCCGAGTACGGGTAAGATGCAAACGGGGCTAAGAGCCCTGAAGAATAACCAATGGCGTCCATAACCCTGCCCAGGCCAAGCCGAAAGGGTAACCCTACTAACAACGTCGAACTTAACCTGCTAAAACAAAAGGGGTGCCGACAAAGGGCAAAGGAAAAAGAGGAGCGTCAAGATCTGAGGCCAAGACAGCGAGGCTAGAATTGACTCTCGCCTACATAGGTATGGTGGATCAAGGCGTGGCAGCACTAAACAACCTATAGAGACTCAGTACAACTGTCGGCTATTAGAGAGAGATAAGAAAGACCTATTCGGAACCACCTGATACTAACACCAATCATACCCATCCCGGTATTCCCCCTCGAAACCAAACAAGGAAGTCAAACCGAGGAACTCACACAATTGGCAGTTTTATTCATTCCTTTATAGTTGCAGCACTTACTAGTCAGATATAGATATCATGAGTCATCCTGATAGCATAAGTAGTGGGCAGTTTTAGTTAACCATTCAGTGGTAGTTGCAGTACTTACTAGTCAGATATAATTAGCATGTGACAGCCCAAACCCAGCAGTTGTTGGCACATTTGTTTCATTCCATTGGAGTTGCAATACTTACTAGGCAGGTATAACATGACACGATACACCCCAGTTCCACCAGTTGTTGGCACTTTTATTATCCATCCCATTATAGTGAAGCTGATTACTAGTCACATATTAAGTCAAATTTATAGCACTACTTTAGTTATGCTTGTCTATGATCGAGATATTGTGCTCCACGTCGTCCATAACCACGGACACGGCTTTCAGAAAGATTTACCCTGCAGGGGTGCACAAATAGCAACACACACGCGATCAACCTCGGAAAAACCAAATCAAAACCCAACGAGGCTTTCACGACAAAGCAATCACATGATTCATAAAATATTTCAGGGGGCCACCCCATTAAGCTACCCACAACGAAGTTGGCCAGCTCCGAGACGGACCCAAGGTTTGCGCCAATGGCTGTAAACGACTGGGAACCCGAAAGTGTGACTGGGCTTGTCGATACCGCGAAAACACTCCGCAATTCCTAAACAGTACAGGTGCTCCACGCACAATCGTAAATAAAGCAGTAAAGCATGGCATAAGTACAGGATAGTAACAAAGCCCCAAACTAGTTGTGGCCCCAAGAAATAAGAAATGAATCAAGCTCTGGCTAAGGGGATTCATGGTCCCATATGCGGATAGTGCGATAGTCAAGGAACAGATATCAAGTACTCGGGGTCCTACGGGACACAAGTGAGCATGGAAGAACCAAATAACATCTATTGCCCACCGATGCCTCTGCATTATTTATATCTAGCAATTCAATATTGAGTTGTAATTAAAGCCATGATCATCTCCACCATTAAGCATATCCACCATTAAGCATGTGCCAACCTTCCAACAACGGTGGAACAACAACGACGCAAAGCAACACCTGAGTAAGCAACTACGACTCGCAAGGTCGACTGTCTATCAAACAACATGCAATAGGATGTGTCCAAGGCAATATAGAGGCTGCAAGGAATATAAATGGTACACGAAAACTAAAGCATCGCAACGCGGATAGCAATAGATCAATAGGAGGAAATAAAGACTATAAAACCAAAATAGGTAGAAAGGGGGAGAATGCTCGTCTGGGAAACATAACCGAAGATTCGTTATCTGAAGAACTTTTTGATACTCGCATCCACTCAATGGCCTAATCTGTGAAGAAGAAAAACACTAAAATAAACACCGGATACACTATTTAATACTACGGCAGAAGAACGACATGATGCGTGTATGATGCATGACATGGCAAGGATGCGATGCAATTAGGCAATATTAAGCGGAACCGGGGTCCCGACAATTAATTATAAGGTTCAAGTTATTTAGATACCCGCAGATTAAATGTGGAATTAACAAGGCAAACCATGGCATCGGTTCGCTACACAAATTTAAATAGAGTCAATATAAGACTAGAATAGCCCACATATAGCCTCCATATTTAATTATGAGTGAATCGGCATAATGCCCCCAACCCACCTAATATTTATGCAAGCATGAACAATTGAATATGCAACATTTGATTATGTCATATTATAAAAATAGGGGTCTCGGATAAAGGGGTCACACATGGGGTTTTGGCGAACTTGGGGATCCGAGGGTTCGGGTGTGGTCTCGGACTCCGAGATCGGGGTTCGACGGGGATCGGTGTTCGGATCTGCGAAGGAGAGCTTGGTGTGCCTAGGGTTCGGTCTTCAGATCCGCGTACGTGATCTTATCATCGATGACGATCTCAGATATGTATTCTTGGTCTTCAGAAGATCTTGGTAAAAACCGGGGACGGAGAGCTTCGCGGGGCTACGGTACTCTTCGGGTGGCATCACGTATCTTCGCATGGTCGTCATCCACGCCATAACCCACTCGTAGATCATCCGAATAGATCTTAGGGTCCACTGTGCCAACATAGGTACATCACATCATCAAGACGCGAGCGCAAGACATAGGAATAAAACACAGACCAGGATCAAAGTAGTACGAGGCAACATATCCCGAGCAGACATTTTTTTTGAACACCTTGTCGGAATTGGGGCGTTGACTGCAGGGGCGTTGTCGGTCCGTGGCAGGGCAAGCAGCTGTTGGCATGCATGCTGTGGGGAAGCGAGGTGGGCATGGCGAGGAGCTCGGGTGAAGCGGTTCGCCGCGGCGTTGAGGAGGTAGAGCCCCGGCCGGCGAGGCCCTGGCGGGGCAGACACGCTCGAGGCGGAGAAGGGCCCGCGAGTGACAAGGTGCTTGCCGGGCTTGCAGACGACAAGGGTGGAGATGCCGCAGCAGACGCTGGGCTCCAATAGGACAGCGTCATAGAGGGCTCGCCGGAGGGTCGATGGCGGCGGCAGTCGCGCAGAACTCGAGGCCGCGGGCGAGCTGGCAGAGGAACGACGAGGACGAGGCCGTGGTCGTTGGTGGCTTGTAGGGCGACGAGGAGGGCGACCGTGGCGACAACGGCCAACAGAGGAGGACGACGGTCCTAGGCAGAGGCCGGCGCCGTGACAGTGGACTAGGAGGCCACGACAGACGGCAGAGGCTCGGGGTCACGAGGACGGACGAGGTGGTGGGGCCGCAGGCTCGCTCGCGACGGGAGACTCGCGCAGCGGAGGTTGCAGGTCATGGCGGCGGCCAGAAGGAGGGGTGGCGACAGCGTCCAGACACGGGCGAGGAGGCGTAGGCGGTGGCGGGGATCCGCAGGAGAGGCTCCGGTGGCCGGGGAAGAACGAGGGGGCGGCGAGGCCCGGGAAGCACGGTGCGACGCAGGAGACCGAGCGACGGCGGCTCGGGAGGAGAGCGATGGGGTGGCAGCGCCAAGCAGGGACAGAGAGGGCGACGGGGAAAACGCGTCGGGCAGGTGAGAGAGGCGCGGACGGCACGGGACTGGGTGGCCGCGTGGTGGGGCCAGGGATCGAGGCGGGTTGGGGAGCTCGTGGTGGATTCCGCGCGTGGTGGGGCCAGGCGAGCGCGGGGGACGCGGTTGTACGCGTCGTGACACGCAGGAAGTGTGCGCGGGGCGGTGGCAATGAGGCCAGGTGGCCAGGGGAGAGCGGGAGCGGTGGGGGTGTGTGTGTACTGGGTGTGTGTGTGCGGGAGGGAGTTGGGGCAGGTTGAGAGGGAGTGGGGCCAGGTGGGATGAGGTGGCGAGCCAGGAGTGGATCAGGTGAGGTGGCGGCTGGGAGGGAGTTGGCTGGCGGGGTTGGTGCGGTGTGGATAAGGGGAGGCGGCTGGGAGATGGAGATGGGTGGGGTTAGAGTTTGGTTTAGGGTAGGATTGGTTTAATGGGGGTGGTCGGCTGGGTCGGGTCAGTCTTGGTTCGGCTGCCCCCTAAAAATAAAATAAACTTTTATTTATTATAAACAAGCCTTTGAGAAACTGTTTTTAGACAAAACAAAATAATCCGGAAAAGCCCGGTTTTAAAATTTGAAAAGAAGACGGGGATATTTAGAAAACCAAAACTAGGCTTTTAGAAAATAGTTTTAGACAAACAAATGCATGATAATGATGATGCTCAAATGCAATGTGGCATGATGACATGAGCATGCAGTCATGATGATGCGATGCACAGAAACACATCGATTTTCTAGTAGTGGTTTTACGAGGGTGCTACAGTTACCTCGGTGGCCTTAGCCATGAGACACTTTTGGTTGCGGTTGGTGATGTTCTCATTTGGAGAGTCAAAGAGAGACACTCGTGGGGTAGATGAAATAGCAATAGCGACAACTCCCACGATCTCTCCACCTTGACCTTCACTCTCATCATCATCATCCGCGCCCGAGAAGTACTCTTCATGCACCACCATCGCCCTTTCCTTGTTAGGAAGGTTCTTGCTGTGGAAGTTCTTGTTCAAGGGGTGAGGAGGTCTTGGCTTGCTCTTGCAAATGAGGCGGCCTCCATTGTCTTCTCTATTCTCGAAGGGGCATTGAGCTACAAAGTGACTCTTGTCATTGCAATTGTAGCAATATCTTGCCTTTGGAGCCTTCATGGTTGAGTTGAATCTTGGGTTGTCTCTTGACCTTGACTTCATGCCAGTTTTTTCTAAAATGCCCTTGATGCTAGAGCAAAGTGCTCATTGAAAGCATATTTGATGTCCTCTTGAGACCACTCACTAGAGTTATCATCTTCATCAACTTCCACCACTTGAGTTTTCAAGGCAAGGTTCAACTTTCGAGACCCATAAGCACGAGCACGAGCTGACTCTGCATTCTTCTTGGCAATGATCATGTCAATGACTTCACTCAACACATCTTGATAGGACATACTTCTCCCCTTGATAGAGTTGAGTTTTTGCTCTTCAAAGGGAAGAAGAGCTTGAACAAACTTCCTCTTCATGAACTTTTCATCAACATAGGTAGCTCCAAGGTCCCTCATGGTACAATAAAGAACCTTGAGATGATGATACATGTCTTAGGGTGACACATCATCTTGCATTGCAAAGCCATCAGACTCATTGTCGACTTCATCAAACTTGGAGCTTTGAATGCTCGCATTCCCAATATACATCTCGGTGAGATGATCCCAAGCTTCTTTGGTGGTGGAGAATTGGCGAATGTGAGAAAAGTCCTTGGGGGTCAACGCCTTTTGGGTCATGCCCAAAGCGGTGGCATTGAGTTGCTTGTCCACGACCTCGGCCCGAGTCAATTTCTTAGCATCATATGGAGAGAAACCTTCCTCCACAATCCTCATCAATTTAATAGAAGAGCTAGAAATGTGAGATTGCATTAGATATTGCCAATTGGCGAAGTTAGAAGTATCTAGCATGGGAGGTGCTCCTTGAGGTATGATATGCGACATGGGGATAAGTGGTTTCGTAGTGTACTTGAACGGTGGTGGTACTGCCGAGTAATCCTTTCCTCCGTCTCCCTCTTTGGAGGAGGAGTCACCTAGCCCCTCGGTGCTCTCGCTTGGGGCCTTGGTGGTTTGAGCCACAAGGCCTAAACCCAAGTGTTTTGGGGCATCCGCGGGATTCACCCCGGGGGCGACCACTTGCATGGGAGCGAAAGGGGCTTCGGCGGCAAGAGATGCATCATGAGGGGTTTCTAGCATGGGGGTAGGCTTAAGGGATTGCAAGAGGGTCATCATTTCCTCAAACTTGGTCATCATAGATGTTTCCAATCGATTGAGGTCATCAATGGAGGCCAAGTTCTTGGTGGTTGCACCCACACTCCCATCTTCGTCGGCCATTGTCTCTTAGGCGGTTAAGCCCGAAGTAAGAGCCGAGGCTCTGATACCGATTGAAATGCCCAACTTTGGTCGACTAGAGGGGGGATGAATAGGAGACTACCAACTTTTAATATTTTCTTGCATTTTTAAGGCTTTGCACAAAGTAAATTTCACTAGAGATGCAACTAGATGAAACCCTATATGGTAAACAAGGCAACAAGTAAACAAGATGGTAATTGCAAGAAGTAAAGGAGTGGAACAAAAGAACCGGCGAGAGGACACGTTGATGTAATTCCCGTAGTTCACTTCCAAGGAAGCTATGTCTACATTGGAGAGGTGGCAGGGCCACACAAGGTCACCCAAGAGCCACAAAGGCCTCACCTTCTTCTCCGGTGAGCACCACCACAAAGGTGGCCTCACAATCCACTAACCAGTGACCTTGAAGGCGCCAACCGAAACCTTTACAATGAGGTTGAGGGGAGACTCCACAACTCAATTAGAGACCCTCAACGACACCACGAAGCTTCACAACAAATGCCCCAGCTTCGAGGATGACCTAAACCGTCTAGGGTTCCAAGAACCCAAGAGTAACAAGATCCACGAAGGATGAGTGGGGGAAATCACGATTCCTTTCGTGGAAGTGTAGATCTAGGTCACCTCTCTCAATCCTGAAAAGATCAAGAGATTTGAGTGGGTAGGGAGAGAGATCTAGGCAAGTCAAGCTCTTGTATTAATGGAGGAGAGAGAAAAGCAAGAGATAAGGCAAGATGAGGAAGAAGGGGGCCTTAAATAGGCCACCTCCAAATGGGCATTTTCTTCCCCGTCTCGACACCATCGGTACTACCGGTGGCGGGCCGATAGTACCGGTGAGCGGGCCACCAATGGCTCAACAGAGGCCACGTAATGGTCAGATTAACCAGTCAACGGGCCCACATAGCTGGCCGGAAATACCGGTCCTAGTTCCGGTCCTACTACCGACAAATAGGCAGTGCGAGGCAGAAGTTTATCTGACCCTCACAGTCAGTTGCCGGAACTAGGTCCAGAACTAGGGTCAGAAGTACCGACGCCAGAAGGTGGCCGGTACTACCGGTCAGGGGTGGCGGTACTACCGCTCAGGGAGCCAGGCGCTGGTCAGGCCGGTACAACCGAGCCAATTTCTGGTACTAATTCCGACAAATAGGCAAAATGAGACAGAAGTTTGAATGAACCAAAAGATGGCTTGCCAGAATTAGGACCGGAACTTTGGCCAAAAGTTCCGCTCGATCAACCCTAAGAAACTCCTTGGGCGGTACTATCGCTGCCTAGCCGGTACTACCGGTCATGGCAGAAAACCCTCAAAAGCAGCAGGGAACTCTCTCTCACAGGAAAATTGGGATGGCCGTGGAAGTGCATATATGGTATGTGCATGAAATGGTGATTTCCCACAACCTTCCAAGGTGGACCCCCTCTTGATAGTACGGTAGCCTAAAACACAAAAGCAAGAGAAAGTGTAAAAAAGCGCCACCGTCTTCAAGCTTCTTCTAGAGAAAGGTCCACCAACAAGCACGTCCAAAGATATGCCCTGCAACTTGGACATATAGTTAAACCACAAGAGAGGTTGTCATCAGCACCAAAAACATAAGGAGAAAACAATATCCTTTCAGCAAGGAGATCAATGCCATACCTATAGAGTTCCTCGACGCCGAGCATGGGTGACGGAAGAGGGATTTGAGGGCTCTAGAGCTGAAGATTGAAGATTTGGACAAGGAGAAGCCAGGAACGCCTAAACACCTTCGATTGCTGCGACTTTATCTTGATAAACTTGATGGAGATATCAAGCGGACAACCGAAGCAGGTTTTTCTATGAGTCTTAAGGTGCTACAAACACTTCAGGATAACAATGAGTTCATTAAAGAACAAGTGAAAGTGCTAGAGAGGAACAATCTTTTCTACAAGCTGCGTGTTAAGGAATTAGAAACTATAAATCAATCCCTCCGCCTCAGGCTGGCCCGTGAGGAGAAGATCTCACGTGCCATGGCACCACAATGATCTACAACAATCACGGTATCAAATAATTGCAAGGGATTATTTGATCCCGCCTGGCTTGATTTCAAGCTTGGGGATATCTTTAAGACCTTGTAATCTATCCTATAAGTTATTATTATTATTATTTTTGCATTAGTTCAAACTATAAATAAAGTTTGCGTCATTAGAATTCCCTTTAGGAATAGTCGATCCCTTTTATGAAATTCCGAGTTTATTATTATATATGGAGCAATATTGAGTTTATGTTTGCTTTATTGATATATGAATGACTTGAGTATGATTTTACTTGCACTTGATGATAGCAATAAGAGTCTTTCACACCATTGGTATTAATGGAACATATAAAGATAATTTGGTCAATATGTTGTAAGTCTACGGTTTGATTCACAAAGAGAAATTATCTATACTATTAAGTTGAAAAAGAAACCTTGAACAAAGGAAAATAAAAGTGTTATCCAAGTAGAGTGAGAAAAAGTCAAGGAAGAATCCCCAAGTCATAAGAATGCTTCATATACAATCGGAATTTGATAACTGAGATCGTTGAACTTTGAATTCCTACATAAGGTGGAATATATGGCTAGCTCCTTTGCACAACACTTAAAACAAAAGTGTGAGCATATATGCAAGATAAAAGAAAAGAAAAGAAAATAAAGAAGAAAAAGAGCGAATGTGAAAAGAGCAAGTAGGCATATGCCACTTTATTATAGTATGACAAAGAGACACTTTTGAGATTTTGAATCCCAAGTGAATACATTGATCCTAAAATACTTGGGGCTACCTCGTTAACTCATTCTGTTGAAATGGATTCTTTTACAACTGGACCGAAAGTTTCATCAAAATCAATACCTTCATGTTGCGTGAATCCTCGCAAGACCCACCGTGCCTTCTACCGATCAAGAGAACCATCAAACTTTAAATTGTGACGAAAGATCCACTTGCCTATGACAATATTTTCATTGTGAGGTGGATCAACTAGGTCCCAAGTGTTATTGGAGAGAAGAGCATTGTACTCATCAACCATCACTGCATGCCAATTAGGGTCCTTGAGCACTCCAAGCCGTCTTGGGAGAGGATAACCCTCAACATGAAGATAACCTCAACATGAAGATGCACCACGCTTGTCTTCGCACGCAGCGTAAGTTTGTCTGTGACGCGGGAGGCGAGGGCACGGTCGATGGACCGGAGGCAGTGGCAGTGGCGGAGTCGGTGTAGCAGCCGCACGTGGCGAGGAATCATCCTCAGCAGACGTGGCGGGTGACGTGTGATGAGTGCATATTTTCATCATGTTTTATATTATTATTTTGTATTGTAGATGTAGGATCTTAGTATTTTATGGCGTTCGCGTGCACATTTTATGTATGTTTTCCCCAGGATTAGGACATATGATGGATCCAATGGATACAATTATTGGAGCAGTTATACTGTGGAGAAAAGGAGTCAAAAACAACATAAATCGCTTATTTGGGAAATATTAATAATATCAGAAGAAAACTAGAAGCGAACAAGGGATGCAGAAGGTTCAATGACCAACTATACGGGCGGAGAAAATATTTCGGCCATATATCTCCGGCCGTATAGTTGGCACGGCCTCCGCCTCGTCAAATAGTTTGACCCCGTGAAATTGGTTCAGGGAGACGACATACAGACCATCTAGAAATCGCCAAAACCTCACCTCCGGAAGACATCTGGAGGGGGAACTCACACACAAGGGATCTATTTTCGTCCTGCGCAGATCCAGGAGGCTAAGGCATTGATCTTCATCATCCACCGCTGCATCGCCACCATCTCCATCTATCCCATCTACATCTTGTTATAATTCCTATACTCGTTGTGGATTTATACAAGTACTATTCATCTATGATTTTTTCCATTACCATTGCTATGATGTTGATTGCCTCCATGTCTGAGTAGATCATTAGTTCTTGGAGATATGGAGAAACCCTAGTATGAGATTGAAATAATATAAAGTCTATTAAAATATTCATCACTATGACCATGTGTTAGATTTTCCTACATCTTGATATTGAGAGAAGTCGACCTCTCAATATTTGCCTCTCATGGGGACTTGATGGAGAAAACTACTTGTTGGTAGACGGAGGCGTGCTAGCACTTATGGTGACTATAAAGCTGTTGGCACCCCTTACGTATCAACTTGGGAAACCGAGGAAACTCACGGAACACTATCCATGCCATAGGATACGTCCTACGAGATTACGTCCCTTAATAGCGCAGTAATTCGATTGATATCGATTGCTGACTGTTGTGGTTATGAGGATGATGTGAGCAGCGGTTGATGCCTATTCGTCTAAATACGGAGTTCCTCCCACACATACATAGTTAAGAATGTCCATGATGATAATCTTTATCTTAGATCTTTACAATACTAGTGGTGTATCCGCTACTCCCTGAGAACGCTTTTCCCTACTGTAGTTCCAATCTCTCTTATATACACGATACTTACTTTCTGTATTAAGTTATTTTGTTTTACTTTATTATTGCTCTCATACCTAAAACCCCAAAACACATTTTTACACAATACTCGCATTTTATCTTGTCACTTAGAACTTTATCTAGCATTTCTATCGTAATATTTATTTCAAGAGTTATTAGACTTCAGACTCTTGCTTCCTGTGAGATCGATATCTTTATTTCGAAACTAGCTACAAACGATATGTGCTCTTGCAGTCATCAACGTGGAGGGCGACGGGGCAGTTGCAAGCAACGAGGGGGCCACGACGGGAGAGGCTGCCGAACCTGCGACAGAGTGGACATGCGCGACAGGGGAGCCGGTCGCTGCAAGCCACCGAGTGCTCGCGGCAGAGCCTGTGGTAGAGCTTCTCGTGGCTGGCACGGTGAACGGTGTCGACGACATCGGCTGCTCAACCTACAGAAAATCACAAGTGTGTAGGGAAGGAGTATGAGACATGGCGGACATGGTGGTGGCAAAGGGAAAGATAGACTCATCGAATACAACATGGCGAGAGATGATGATCTTTTGGGTGGAACAATCAAGACAGAGATAGCTGTGATGTTGGGATGGATACCCTAAAAACACGCAGGGCACGGAGCGAGGCGCAAGCTTGTACAGTGCAACAGTAGTGGTGTTGGGGTAGCAAAGACAACCGAAGATCCTAAGACCAG
Organism: Avena insularis; assembly: GCA_023614405.1. Lineage (NCBI taxonomy): Eukaryota > Viridiplantae > Streptophyta > Magnoliopsida > Poales > Poaceae > Avena > Avena insularis. Next base: position 203,839,164 of record CM042690.1, on the reverse strand, counting down.
CATACGCAAGGTAGACGCCATGAGGAGCTCGAAAAGGCACACGATCCGATATTTCCTTGGAAGGCAGCCGATTATGCAATAATACGACTGTATGAAGAGCCTCATCCCAAAAGAGTGGCGGCATACTTGCTTGAATTAGAAGCATGCGAGTAATGTCATTGAGGGTGCAAATAATCCTCTCGGCTTTACCGTTCTGTTGCGAGGTATATGGACATGAAAAGCAGAGTGCTATTCCATGGTGTTGGGCAAAAGAGTGAAGGAGGGAATTATCGAACGCACGACCATTATCATACTAAATAGCTTGCAAGTTTGCACGGAACTGAGTATGGGCTAAGGCGTGAAGGGACGATAAGTGCGAGAAAACTTCTGACTTAGCAGGGAGGATAAACCTAGGCATACTGAGTGAAATCATCGAGGCAAACAAGATAATACTTAAAGCCAGAAATACTCTCAACCGGTGATGTCCACAAATCATAGTGAATAATTTGAAACGGAGAATGTGTTACACGATTGGTAGAAGAAAAAGGAAGATGAGCATGACAACCTAATTGACAAACATGACACAAACTATATTTATTCTTATCCCTAGGAATAACCGAAGAGCGAGCTAAATACTCCATGATGGGTCATCCTGGGTGTCCAAGCCATCGGTTCCATAGAGCGGGATCAGCGACGAGGAAGGCATGTGGGTGACTGGTGGAGGAGGTGCGGACAGGATAGAGAGCTCCGAGGCTATTGCATCTGAGAATCTCGTTCCTAGTTTGAAGATCCTTCATAGTAAAATCAAGAGTGTCAAATTCGACGGAAACACGATTATCAATGGTGAACCGACGAACCGACAAAAGATTTTAAACTATGTTTGGAGAAACTAAAACATTACGAAGATGAAGGGGACACTCCAAGGTGGAAATAGGAAAACATGCATGTCCGGTAGCGGTGATCGGAAGAGTGGATCCGTTACCGACAACAACAAGACGAGGAGAAGAGGTAGGGGAGACACGAAGGTGAGCATACTGGGGTTGGCCGGGAAGTGGGAGGAGGCGCCACTATCCATTACCCATTCAGTGGGTGCTTGTAAGCCCATTGTTTGGAACTAGTGCATGAGCGCGGACTGATCCCACGAGGCGGTTGACGGAGCCGGTGATGATGATGACGGTGACAAAGGAGCGGTGTCGTAGCCATAAGGAGGGGACGGGGCGCATAGCCGTAGCCATATCCATAGGAGGAGTGCGACACGCTATAGGTCCCCTGCATGTAGAAGGCGCGTGGCGAGGGCGCAGGACGTGGCACATAGCTGTGTGCCCGACCGTAGGGCCACATCTAGATCGCGCCGTTACATGGGAGTTGCGGCGTGGGCCAGGTTGGCGAAGTGACTACCGGTGGTGTAGCAGGGTCTTGGAGCTGGATGATAGCGCCCTCCTTGGCGGCCTCAGCCGCAATCTTCTTCTTCTTGCAGCGGTTACCGTTGCCTTTGCCAGGGTTGGCGCCGTCAATGACGAGAGACATGTCGGAGTTGCGGACTCGATGATTTTTGCGCTTCGTATCTTGGAGCGCGAGGAGATAATGGCACTTCTCGAAGGTGATCTCGGGCATGAGGGAGATCAAGTAGGCCGCGTGCTCGTACTGCTCGGAGAGGCCGTTGAGGCAGTGGATCAACAGCTTGGCATCTTCTTCTGGTGCTACGTGATCTGCTAGACCATCGGCGAGGGCCTTGATCTTCTTCAGGTACTCGGTCATGGAAAGTTCTCCCATCTTGATCTCGCTGAGCTCGGTGGAGAGGTGGAGCTCGCGATTGATCTTGTGGTCGTTGAAGAGACCGTTGATGCTTGTCCACAGATCGACGGCAAGAGGATCTTCACCCGGTGTCATGACGGCGTCGAGGAGGCCGAGGGAGACGAACCCGTAGAGCCACGAGACCACCGTGGCATCCAACAAGGACCACTTCAGTGTTGGATCGATCGGAGCGGGCGCGTCGACGTGGTCGAGCAGCCTGTACTTGCAGAGTGCGGCGCGAAATAAGGTGCGCCATTGGCGATGAACACCGGTGTCGAGGGCCAGCTCGACTAGTACGTGCCCCTTGATGGAGTGGAGGCCGACGGCTTAGGCATGCAGGGAGGTGAGCGAGAAGGCCCCCGCGCTGGAGGAGGGGGCGATGGCGAGGGCCAGCTTGGCCTTGGCGTCGGCGGCCTCACGAGCCTCATGATCTGCCATCTCCTTGGCGGCCCGTGTAGCGTCGTTGCCCATGGCTTCAAGAGAGGCGGCGCGGCGGGAAGGGGGGAAGGTGGGTGGTCTGCAGATCGACGGCGGCGGCGGCAGAAGCAGGGGGCGACGCGGTCCGGCTAGGTTTTGCGTCTGATACCATGTAAGATAGAGAAAACCACGCGTAGTGGTGCCTTGTACTGCTCATTATATAGGAGGATTATAAGGGGAGTCCTAGTCTCATACAACACAAACACATATAAAAGAAATACACAATATAACCATGTCTATACAACACGATACAGTCACATATTTTAACAGTAGTAGTAGCTCTAATATGTGTGAACTCTAGCTGCAATGGATCACGAGTTATGTGGCTCACGAGTAGCACGGTGATCGTCCGTAAGAATTTTTGTAGATACTGTCCGTATGTGCAGCGTTTCTCTGAAATAGTGTGCTGTCTGTCGGCAGTAGCCTGTTCTAAACAGGAGAGCCATACTCCCTCCGTCATAAAATAAGTAATTTGGGTTTACTTATATTTGAGTATTTATATATTATTAAAAGGCTTATGGTCTTGATGGTACGTCTTATTTATTGGACAAGTTTGCCCCTGCGCTTAGTCCGTCCTGTCAAAAAAATTACCGGACGCGCCCGCGAGTGGTACTCATTGTCCTATTACCGATGTGGTACTAATTACTGTGTTCCACGCCAATTGTAGCTAGGTCGACCACTGATTTGCTCTTGTAGTAGGTAAATACATCGATTGCTGGTCGCCGCCCAGGCGAGGTGTGTGGAAAGTCCAGTAACGCTAATTAGGGAGCGAGGTTGTGTTCAGATGCCCACGCGAGGAGTCAATCTTCTTGATTTTCTCTTTTTCTTTCGAAACATACACAACCTCACGATCAACCTATCAAACCTAGCCGGGCACAACTTTCTAAGTTAATACTGACACGTACATGCAGCTCAAATACTGCAAAGAAAACTGAGACTTAAATATCACATGTCCATAAATTAAACGTACCCAATTTATACCACGTTTATACAGACTACAGAATATGTAATTTCTAACAGCAAAAGATGGATAAGTACGTTAAGATAAGAACATAGACCATCCCAACTCGCCGTCACCAAGCGACATAAAACAAAGAATGTATCGGATCAACCATAGAAAATTGGATATGATACCTCAAAAAAAAGTTGGATCGGAGCTGGCGAGAAAAAAAGAACTAGACGAGATGACATAGATAAGAGCATCTCCACTATGCGGCATCCGGTGCGGTCGTTTTTTCGCTCGTATTGGGAGGCGCCGGATAGATCTATTGGGAGGGGGATGCCGGCTCCTAGCCTTGCCACCCTAATATAAAAACTTTAAACATTTAAAATAATTGTCAAATACGAAATTAACATTGGTTTGTGAAATAACTTTCACATATTTTAACAAACAAGAGAAAAAATGGAACTACTGGGGCCACGGCTAGATGGGATTACGACACCGAGCGCAACCTAGAGACTTAATCCAGACGAGGGTGGTTCCTGGCAGCGATGTAGTCGAGCACCCAGTAAAGCGTGCGCCCTGGTGCGCTCCACCATACGCCGGCCATCGAAATTGTTGTCCTGCGGTGGCAGGCCGACGACATCGTAGGCGATAATGCTTCCCGCGCGCTATTGTTCAAAGAAGACCGTCCACCCATGGTGGTTGTCGGGATGCCATTGGGGTCGTCCCTCTCCTTCGGCGTGAGAGACGACCAGAAGTGGGCGAAGATGGCCTCGCCGACCGACAACGGAGGTACCGGCAGGCCACCAGCGCTGAGAACCCATCCCCTCGGAAACCGAGTGTCCGAAGGGAGTGGGTACTGGGCGTACCAGAGCGCTTGCGCCTCCTGGACACGTAGGCACCGCCTCCCGTAGACGTTGACGGAGGCCCCATCTTCTAGAAAATGTTACATCAGCGGCGGGGATTCGTCTATGATGATTCGGCTATGGTTTCGATGGTAAAGATTGCGGACGGGCTATGCAAAGAATGGTGGGTATGGGCATGGTATAGATTTGCAATATCGATGGTCGGGCCTACATATAGTGAGAAAAGGGCGGGAACTGGTGGAAAAAGCGAAAAGAGCATGGCGGGAGAACGTGTGGCTGGTAACGGGACAACGCTCGGGAGACGAGCCGTCTATCTCACATCCAGGGCTAGCCCGCGTCGTTCTCAGCTCCATCCGGCACCCCCGCTAACCCCCGTGGGTTGGGTTTGGCCTGGGAGCGCCGGATGGCAAACCGGCCGCGCTAGCGCAAAACAAGGTTTGGGGGCGGGCTGGACATGATTTTGAGCGCCGGCACCCCCATAGCCCTTTAGGGGGCTTTAGGGCCCTCGAGTGGAGATGCTCTAAAAACCCAAACATGTTACAATATGCCAACTAAAAGGGGCCAGACGAGATAGAAAATATCCCTAACAGTTTGCAACCATAGTTTATAATAGCCAGCTCTTGCTGGGGCTATAGCCTTGTTCGCTTGGTACTACTGCATAAGCCCACTAAAAGATGCAAAAAATATTAAAAAAATAGATATAGTCAGACTATAGTGGAACTATACCTATTTTCATATGCCACAACCATGGCATATAGCTGGCTATTTAAAATATTAGCTGTGACATTCCACCGATGCCATCCATGTCTTGAACAATACGATAAAAAATGATAAGTGAAAAAACTAGGTACCAGAAGATGTTTTATGTTCACCCGTTGCAACGCATTACCCCTGCGAGTTTGGTCATATTACGAAGAGTGCCACCTCTGAATAAAAAAACTTCCGCACGCGGGCTGATCGATCTGTTTGTTTCGCGTTCTGCGATAGACTGCTCCAAAGAAAACCTTCGTCCCGCTCCACTCCAACTGATTTTGGCTCTCCTGATCGAGAGGAGCCGGTGGCGTTCGAGACGCTCTGCTCCATGAGAGCACCGGCTGACAACCTGTTGCAGCTAGATGGAGCTTCGGGTAGTAAAAATTAGTGCTTCCAACGCTGGTAGGCCGATTAGTGCTTCCAACGCTGGTAAGAGGTCGGGTCCAGTACTAGGTTGTGGCTGAGCTAGCTGATGGCGGCATGGAGTTTCCAATTCCAACGACCAGCAATTCGATTTGGACATTGGTCTTCTGGTTTTGCCCAACGGCGGGCAATTTCTGGTATACATCATTACCAAATATTTAGTAATCTGGATAAATCCAAGTTATTTATTTTGTGATGGAGAGAGTACGTTTTTTAAGAATCAGGGGAGTCATATTGTTTTTTAAGATTCAGGAGGCTCGTACATGGATGGCTCGTTTTTTTTAGAACCTATGCCTGGAGTACTCTTTTTTTTAGCAGAGTATACCTGGAGTACTCGTTTTTTTTTTAGGGACTTGATACCTTTTTATTACTCAATAATCATTGGTACAATAGAGGTATCAGGGGAATTTAGGAGCCACACTTGGCGTCCATTCTCTGAGAAGATAGATGTAAATTATGGTTGGGAGATGACCTGGAGTACTCGTGTACGTCAAAGGTGTTAATGGGCGGGATAAAGAATGTAGGCCTCAGATGGCCCAGGAACGGAACTGAGTAGATTTTCTCTAGAAGATCCATTAAATTAACCCAAGGGACAAAAGATTGCGAATAACCCAAGCAGGCCCCATCCATGGATTTGATCATTCATGCAAGCGGTGCGTGTAAAGGCTTCGCGGTTGCGGTGCTTCCTAATCATAACTCCCCCCCCCTTTTTTTCCCCGAAATTCCTAATCATAACTCACTCACCTTCACCACCACACTACTGGAATTCACATTGACAAATTGTGGAAAGCGCGTATGTCGCCCAAGCCCATTCTTCGGTGATGGAACGGCCCGCGAACTTCCTCGGAGGTGAAGAAATCAAACTATACTCGTAGTAGTATGTACTTCTCGATTTGCTAAATTTTTTTAGACCTTATTTTGTAATTAATAAAGACAGTTTATCTTTACCATGTCATATTTTTTACGATAAATTATATAGTAAAGATTTTAAAACAAGAAGACGTTTTGGCAAATTAGGGACTAGTCATGAAGTTAGTTGTGCATAAGGAAAATCGACCAAAATATACAGAAATTTCAGACGACTTGCAATTTTACGAAACCCACATGGATGGTCACACGATTAATCATAACTCAGTGCTCTTGCCATTCCGTAATCCTTGTCATTGTTTTAGTTCAAATTTGAACTACAATCACGACAAGAAACATGGACGGGAGATAGTAGTAACCTAAATTCCGATACACACAGGATCTGTGTTTTTTGTTATATCGATAAAGTAGCCGCCAGAGAGCATCGTCATTTCATGTAACTACAATTTTTCGATCCCAAAATTACGAGTGTAATAAACCATTAGTTGTGGGTGGCTATTTCTGATCTCTGAACAATTATTTTCCTTGACGAAGAGGCATGTATGCGAGGAATAAATGACAGGTCTGGAGTGGGTAATACTAGTATTCTGAAAGGATGTCATTTCACAAATTAAAAGAACCATCTACGCAACAAACCACATAATCATATACCATACTTCAACATACATATATTATGCATATACTCTAATATATGCACCGCCATTAATTACTAGAGTAAATGATGGGATAATCATGGATAATACTAAACAATATTGAGAAACTGTCATATTTATTTTGCTGATTTATCGGTATCCATTTTATTACTTTATCAAATATATTCCTGATATCATGCAAGATAAAGCTATCAAATGAAAATAGAAGAAAACCCCCTAGCCGGAGGATCTAGAGAGACCCTTGATCATGTTTAGGGTGTCAGGTGGGATCCCGCCAAAATCCCACTTCTAGTTCATTTGTCAAAATCTAGTTCAATTTTTTGCTCAAAATTTACACTAGATTTTGACAAATAAACTGGAAGTGGGATTTAGGCGGGATCCCACCTGACACCTAATCATGTTCATCTCACCCGTGCCTCCATTGGCTCCCTTCACCTTAAGGCACCAGAAGATACGGCACATGCTAGGATGGAGCAATCCTGGATCAAGGCTTGGTATGTAGATTATGTTATTTATGTTTAGTTTGTCCTTAGAGATTTTCTATTGTGTATGCTACATCGCTGATTTGAAATGAAAATCACCGGCTCTACCCTCATTCTAGTGTGGTTACCGTGGCTGACACCGAGGAGATTGTGATGTCTTAGTCTGAAGAACGGTGGGTGGATCCTTATCTAGCGGATGTTTGTTTGACACTTTAAAATAATTTGGTATGGCGGCTCATCCAGCACAACAGACCTTTGAGGTTAGTCTTGCAATTACAAGCCCACACTTTTGTATTTTTTCCACAAGCTTGGAGAAACATTGGACGGTTTAATTGTCAACAACGATGACTTTAGAGGAAATTGATGTTGTTGTTTTTTAACTAGAAACTCAGTTGAAGAGATGATTCGTTTTATCTAAGGTGTTGCACTTGTTTACTCAATATAGTCAGTTTATTGCAAAAAAAAAAAAGTATTGGTACGGAGATAGCATAGTTCCTACTACCTCCATTCCAAGGCTTAAGACATATAACTTTTTTTAAAAGTCAAACCTACTAAAGTTTGACCAAATTTTAAGAGAAAAATATTAATATTTACACTACGCAATCCATACCCTTTCATACATCATGAACATATTTTCACATGGTATCTATATAATATAATAGTTCTTGATAGTTTTTTCTAAAAGTTTGGTCAAACTTTACATGGCTTGACTTTTAAAAAAAGTTATATGCCTTAAGTCTTGGGATGGAGGGAGTATATCTTAACACATATCCATTTAATTTTTAAATACAAGTGCAGATATATCAATATAAAAATGACATGTTAGAGTACTTATTAGGATATATTCGATCTTATGAGAGAGTCTTCTTTTGAACCCTACCTAAAACTGAAGATTGACTTACAAGACATACAATCATACATGTGGTTTCATGTAACGGATCCAAATGTGCATATAAATTTTAGGGAAAACTCGAGCGACTAAGATTTGAGAATTTAAGTCATAGTTTCTTGATCCAATGATTATAGAATATTCATGTTTAAAAAAATTGTGTGCAACAGTTTTAAACAATTCAATTGGGCAGTTGCACATTCTCAAGGACTAAAGCAGCACAAAATTCTTTTGTGCAACTTGAGCCATGAAAGAATCTATTGCTACCTTAGAAATACCAAACCAAATATTTCTACGCATGTGCATACAAATACCTACCTACATGTCTATGTATGCAGCCTTAATTCAGATCTAGACTATTATAAAGAAAATGATTGGATCACATATCTACAAGTAATTAACCATTATTATTTCCACCTCTAGTTGAGTTACACTTCAAGGTCTCTGGGAACAAATTGATATGGCTAGACAGTGTTACACCAATTGAACCAATTGAATTTGACTTAATTTAATTCCATGGGTGGACTATAACCATCTTTACCTATTTCATTGCACATGCAAATGACATGTTACAGTACTTCTTACGGTACTCCCTCCGGCCCGAATTAACTGACGCGACGGCATTTTTGTAAAAAAAACCCTAACATTTTTCACCTGAAACCCGCAGTCCCTGCCTTGACTTCTCCTTCCTCCTCGCGTTCCTCTCCTATCTCGTGTGACTCCGCCGCCGTTCCGTCGCCTCGCCGCCGCGCTCTGGCTCGCCGCCACGCTCTATTCTTCTCCCTCCCCTCCACTTCCCCTCGCATCGCCGCCCTCCCTTCCAACTTCACTCACCGATCTGGGATGCCCTCCACCTTCTCGCACCAACCAGATCGCCCCCAACGAGAAAAGGGATCCCCTTTTCTGCAACCACCCTGCAAAGCGCGCGGCTTGCCGGCTCCGGTGGCGGCGCTCGTGTACCGGAGCACGGAGATCCATCTCCCACCTACCTTCGCTTGTATACTGCAGCGGTGCTTGTGTACCCGCTTCAAGCCCGTCCCCGCCGGTGTGGTCCCTATCTTCACCGCCCCCTACAGCAACATCGACGGCGGCGGTATCGCCCCTATATTCACCGGCCCTGGTGCAATCCCGACCACGCCCTGTCTTCACCGCACCCGGGCTGCAGCCAAGGTATGGTTCCTGTCTCCTTCTATAATTCAAGAAATTGCAGCCAAAATCTCTTCCCTTAGATTGATTCCACCGCCCATTGCATCCACCAAGCTTTTCTTGTTTCCTACAGATAATCTCAAAAGTTCAGCCTCAGTACAATTCAATGGATAGCACTAGGTAGAAACAACCAGATGATAACCATACCCCAGGTAAATCTATTCAAAGGGTGCCCTTGAGAGCAAGTATGGGACTGCAGTTGGTAAAGACGGCAGCTATCGCTTTGCAGAACTTGCTTGAACTCTGACAAAACATAGTAGTCGAAGCAACAAACGTGCAATCCACAGTTTATACCGCAAAACGATAACTAGCAATGGTTACTTGTTAGCAAGAAAGAAAAAACATATACCTGAGTCTACTGCTAATATCTCACGGTCCATAGCTTCAGCCTTAACAAGATGCAGGATCAAGTACTGTAGTAGCACTTCTAAACAAAGATGTTCCACAGTTTCAGCTTTTTGCCCTAACACAAGACAAGTTTGTATTTTATTCTTATGGTGATGCAACCAACTGCTCGGATGAACAAGATACTGTTGTATAGTTTGGAATCCTGAATTTATTCAGGCATAGGAGCTTTTCAACCAGCCATTTGACGAAGATAATTGTTTAAAAGATAATAGGTAGTGCTCATTTTAGTACCCTTTCTTTGTCCCCAAAATGCTGATGACAATGTTCATGTAAATATAAGTAAACTCAAATGCTGACCATACCAAATGTGTTGTAAGTAAAATAATCATGAATGCATGATTACCATCTTTAAAAGGCCATTTGTTTGTCGAAACTACTTGTTCAGCATATTAACTTAGTGCCTGCATAAATTGTACTGATAGGATGCTATATTTTCTATTCTTCGAAATTCATGTGAGTAGGCATGTAGTTCAAGCTCACTATGAGTACTCCTGGACACATGGTTCAGTGAGTAGGCATGTAGTTCAAGCTCACTGTGAGTACTCCTGGACACAACAATTTGTTTTGAGAAAGGGGGAAGGGGTCTTTTGAGCACCACAATTTCCCTCTCAGTTTACAAATTATGGTCTTACAATTTCCCTGTCAGTTTACAATTTCCCGTCAGTTTACAATTTCCCTGTAATCTTGTACTGAACAACTGGGCATCTCTGAACTTACTATTGAAATAGCACAGTAATGATTCAGTAGAGTGTAATGAACCTAATACTGAGTCTTGTGGGTACTGGTTCTTGTGGGTTCTTATGGGTGCTGGTTCTTGTGGGTGCTCATTCTTGTGGGTTTTGAAACAATGCTACAAGGGCAAACTGCACAAGCACCATGTGTCTAATGTCTGCAATATGCAACTGAAGCTTGGTCACTGAAGCTATAGATGTGATATGCAACTCTGAACCCTGTTCACTGAAGATGTTCTAATGTCTTGGTCACTGAAGCTGTTCTAATGTTTGCAATTTGCAACTCTGAACCTGTGTCTGTGCACAAGCACCCTCCCCTGAACTGAGCTTTGATGTCTGAAAGTGAGCTTAATTCTTCTCCTCGTGTATGTTTATTACCGATGGTGATTTATTGCCATGTAGTATTTCCTTTTGTTCTCTAAACATGAGCTTACAATTGAGATAAGATAACCAAATCTCCATGTTTATTTTACAGATTTGTGTCACATCTATAGGTTTTGACTTCAAAATTGAAGATATATTGTACTGATCGTTGTTTTAAGCCTGATGCTATCGTTCAGAGTTGGAGTACAGGAAGATTGGTACGTGATCAAGATCACCTCGTCAGGAGCTGCGGACACGCGGACAGAGTCAGGTCAGGACGACATTGGAGGGAGCTCGGAAGCCGTACGAGGGAGGAGCCGGCCGGCCGGCGAGAGCTGGGCGAGCAGATCGGAAGAATACGGCGAGGTCCAGCTACGATCGGCAAGCGCGGTCCCAGATTGGGGAGCCCGACGAGCCGGAGCGGAAGAGCCCGGCGAGCCGGAGCGGAAGAGTCCGCGAGCTTGCAGGGGATGTGACGTGGGCGAGCTGGTAGGGAAGGCGGCTTGGGGAAGGTTGGACGGGGCGCATGCACGGGCGGACTGTTGGGAGCGGGACGGGCGGGGCGTTCTGTTGGGAGGTGGCCAGCGGCAACTGCTGCGGCCTGCGGAGCGAGCGGCGCCGACGACGGCCGTCGCCTCCCGACGGAGACGGAGAGGACGCGAAGTTTTGAATTTGAATTAGCCTAAATATGAAAGTTTCAGATGAATTAAGGACTTATTTGCATAATAGTATTTGAACTGTGGCTGCGTCAGTTAATTCGGGCCGGAGGGAGTATATTAAATCACACGGAGTTATTAGTCTTGTTTTGAACCCTACCCAAAACTAAAGATTGGCTTATAAGACATACAATCATACATGCAACTTCATGTAACGGATCCAAATACACATATATACATATTTGAGGAAAAACTTGAGCGACTAAGATCTAACGATTTAAGACATAAAATAAAGTAAAAGATTTAAGCCATAGGTTCTTGATCCAATGGTTATTCATGTTTTAGAAAACTTGGTGTGCAACTTAAGGTTTAAAACAGTTCGACCGGGCAGCTTCACGCACCGAAGGACTAAATCAGCACAGAATTGTTTTGTGCAACATCAGTCATGAAAGAATCTATTGCTACCTTAGAAAGAGCAAACTAAATATTTCTACGGATGTATACACAAAGACCTACCACCTTGTCTATATATGCACACTTAAATTTTGATCTAAACTAATATGATGAAAATGGTAGGATCATATACTCCGTATCTATGATTAATTAACCTTTATTAATCCCACCTCCAATTGAGTTACACTTCAAGGTCTCTCGAACCAATTTGGAATGGCTAGACAGTGTTACACCAATTGAATTTTACATACATTTAATTGCATGGGTGGACTAGAACCATCTTACTCAATTACCTATTTCGTTGCACACATAGCCTTGTCCTAGCCCGGATAATGGACTAAATATACATAAGTTTACATATAATGGGGGCATATATATGATAAGAGCATCGATCCATGCATGCAAGTAAGAATCCAAGTTACTTGAAGCTTGTGCAAACCTTGGGAGATTCTAGGAGGGGGTTCCAATCCCATATCTTCTCCAAGCTAGGGAAGTTAAGCAGTGGGCCTTGAAATGGCGGTGTCTGCTGGTTAGGATTTGCAGCATGGTTGTAAGATCCGATCGCCCTACTCAGCTCGTCAATCGGGATGGTCGCCACTGCCGAGGAGCTTGTGTTGAGCAGGGCAGCATGCGTGGAAGAAGTCAGCTGCATTGCTGCTGGGTTGTTTGGTCCCTTGAGGTGGTGGTAGAGGGACGTGCCGTCCTCCTCCGTCGATGTGGTGGAGCTCAGGGAGGAGGCTGTCGAACGGAACATTGCCGGCGGAGGTGTCGCCCCTACCGCTGCAGCTGACAGGGACACGCTTGTTCCTCGGGTAGAGTGAGTGTTGTACGACTTGAGAGCGCTCGATGAATGGTGGGTGCCATCGACGAACATTGGCGGCTGCTGGCGGTGCGCCCCCGATGCAGACGTCCGGTGTGCCGCCGTCGTGTGCTTCATTGTTGCGGCCTTTGAGCCGGACGATCTTGTTGTTGTGCCGGTGAGGTGGAAGTTGTCGTCGATCCCTGGGCGCTTATACACCCGGCACAGCGAAATTTCCTGACACATGCGTACAAACACCATGCACGGATGGATGCTTAATTAGCATAATCGAAACAGCAGCTGCCCAAATGTATGTGTAGAAAGCATGGACTCCCACTATCCCTACTCAAATTTAGAATGCAAATATATGTGCGTTTCTACTTCTAGGTAACTGTTTAGTGTCATATATATCGACTGAAAATAAAAGACCATTCAAATGGTTTCACATGCATGCATGAGACGAGACATACATCCCAAAAATGTCATAAGCAAGCATCGAAGGCACCAAAACTGTAAGGAAAACTAGGCACACAAGAAAGGCTTCTGTATTACTAGTTTCATGCATGCTATATGAAATTAGGAGCCGAAGAAAAAAGGTCAGACCAAAAGAAAATCTCAACACACTATATATTCATCATATCTAAACTGTAAGTCCTAGCATTTGTGACAGACAAATAAAATTACTAGCCCTAAAACACCAGACTGGTGCTAGTAGATTTGTTCGTGAAGTATGCATGCCTTCATAATGCGTATATAATTTTTGTATGTGAGGTAACATCTCTGAAAACAAATCTACGATCAAGTATCATCATAATTGTGTTAATATCTCAGAGGACTTGGTATTTTTAATCGGGCTATGAATACATATCAGTAGTACATATAGTATATAACAAAGAAATACAGAAGGAAAGGAGGAATGCACTTTTTTAGTTAGTTATCACAGGGTTGCAGCTTTATAGTGTACAAACGAACGATGTGGTGCATACTTCCAAAAAGGGAAGATAAATCAGCAGTTGAGAGAAAATTGGATCTGAAAAAGTGGTCTAGAGATTACACAACATGGATCCACACAAAATTTCAAGGGGCACGGATTTCCACCAAACTTAATAAACTTAATTCTTTGTTGTCTATAAAATACACAAAATAATACGATATACATACATAGGCACCATCTTAATTAAGCCCTTATTAATCTTGAAAAAAATGTAAAAGTAAGAGGAATTTAATGTGATCTTGTCTACTTCTTAATTCTTGCCCACACAATTCTCACTATGCACTTTTAACACCTTTTCAACAGACAATATGTGCAAACAGTAACAGTTTGGATGCACATGCCAACGACTAACGAAAGCAAATCTCTCTAGCCATGTATCATATATCATATCAAGGTGCAACTCCAAAGTTGAAGGAATTATTTTCCGAGTGGACACATCAAGAGCACTTTATGCTTTTGCAACAAGAGACCTCACGAAAATAAATGTAAACACCACAAGATCCATTTTTTGTTCGAATTTCTTGCCAATCTGAACTCGTTCCTTTTCTTTTGCTTGTGAACAAATTAGCAGGGACTTGACTATGCAAGGAACTGAAGCACATGATGTTTATAGACCGATCCAATCAGCAAAAGAAAAGTATACCAACAATAGGTAGGTCAGGTGTACTGTAGTACCTTTTGGTATCGTTCGGTCTCGCCGTGTGGGAGGCGGTACTCGTTCATGATCCAGCTGCTGCGGAGTCCCTTGGGCGCCTTCCCCACGTAGAAGACGAGCGTCTTCTTGAGGCCGATGGAGCGGTTGCCTTCCACGACGCGCACCATCCTGTCCGCCCCCGTCGCCTTCCAGTACCCGGACGGCGTCACCCGGTTCGGCCGGTCGCCGTTGCGGTACTTGCGGTCTCGAGGCACGTAGAAGAACCATTCCTTGTCCCCGATCGACGCCAGAGCTATCCATCCATCATATGTAGAGATCCATAGTCACATGAGAAAAGGCGAGTAGGTTCACATGAAATCAACGAGACCAGTTAATTAAAGGGGATCTGGAGTCACGTGTGCATGAAATCATATGCGCGCGCGGTGGGAAGCCATGATTATAATTAGGTGGATTCGTTGGGCAGTAGTAGTAGCAATACCGGGGAGATCCCATGGGTCGTAGCGGTAGAGGTCGACGGAGGCGATGAGGTCGATGTTGAAGCGCTTGCCGTCCACCTTGCGACGGAGGTAGAACTCGATCAGCTCCTCCTCCGTCGGGTGGAACCGGAACCCGGGCATCACCGTTTCCACGTGCTCGCCGTGCTGCTGCTGCAGCTGCCCGCCGTCGACTTCTCCGCCGCCGTCGTGCTGCTGGTGGTCTTGCACTGATCCTCCCATGGTGGTCGTCAGCCTTGATCGAGTCATATCGATCTCACCTCGCTCCCTAATACCCTCCCTCCGCCGGCGCCCTTTATAGCGCAAGCAAGCTGTTAGGGGGAGAAGAGGACTGAAGAAGTACTAGTCCTTGTTGATAGCTTGTACAAGCTAGCTACACCACTAGCCCTAGCTACACATACACGCCACACGGTGATACGCACAGCGCTGTGGAGAATGAGACTGATTGCTGCAAGTTGTACTGACCTAGCTGGTGGTGGTCTGGGGGGAGAGAGATAATTAGACGAGAGAAAAAATAGTAGTACAACTATCAGTTTAACAAACTTTTTTTTTGTTAAAAGGAAGTGTAGTTATAACTTAGACAGCTGCATGCAGGCGGAGTAGAAGAGGACATGTTGATGTGTACATGCCGGTATCAATAGCTGTTACTTTTAGCTAAGTTAGGAATTGGAGAGATGAGACATGGATAATCACAGCTTGATTGTTACTACATGCATGTACCTGTCTCTTGCACTGCAAATGCCCCTGGTAGAAAGGAGGTAACATTGTACGCGCTACCTCCCCTACAGTTGTAGTACTAGGAAGTTATGTTAGCCGACTGAGAGCAGCTGAAACACTTGTAAGAAGGGAGGCGATGGAGTTGAAGGGGACCTCGCCTCCATGGAAAGCGAGCTCGGCGGTGGCACATAAATTCGAGCAGCGACATGTACTTGTATATTAGCCCTAGCTTGGAATATGTAGTATGGTTTATTTTCATTGCATGTACATCGCCGGCCAGCCAGCTAGGTCAATATATGTCTGCACGTCGGCGGAGAGGGACATGAAGTCCGGTACAAGGGAGTATATGTCTTCTTTTCTTTGAAATGAATCTTTCATTACTTGTTGCCTCTGCGTCAGTGATGAATATAGTCCAAAACTTATTACACAGTTCATTACAATCTCAAAACATAACCGAATACTGAAGAAGCGTGACATGCCACACTAGAAAACACTTCATCACTAAGGGCATACATACACGTTTGCACGTTTTTAAGTTTTCTTACTTTTTTTTTCAAAATGTAGGTTAAAACGCGTCGGTCTCTGCATCAAAATGATGCACACAACCTTCTTTATTATTATTCAACATGACTTTACAAAAAAAATACATAGATCATCTCGAAGCCAACTCACTAACGAATTATCGCAACACCTATAACCTTCATGAAGGCGGTGGCCATGTTGGAGCCATACGTCCTGACCACACACCTACGCACATCATTACAAAACCAGAGGCCTCACAAACACTTTCTTAGTTTCTTATTAAGTAAACGTTAAATCCTTTCCTAGTTCTACTATGACATGTGCCATATAAAATCTTCTATAATCTTCATTATATGTTGCCTTTGCAATAGTGAATCATTATTCAACATAACTTTACAAAGAAAATACAAAGATCAACCCAAAGCCACCCCACTAACGACAATTGTCGCAACACCTAAAACCTTCATGAATGCGGTGGCCATGGTGTGTAGCCATATGCCCTGACCACGCACCTATGCACATCATTACAAAACTGGAGGTCTCACCAACCTTTTCCTAGTAAGTAAACGTTAAATCCTTTCCTAGTTCGTCTGCTATGATATGTGCCATATAAAAACTTCTATAGTCTTCATTATATGTTGATTTTGCAATAGTGAAGCTTGATTGGTGTTGGAGACGCGATCGATGGGGTCGGTGGTGCATTGTCATAGTTTCCATGGTGGTCGAGATCACATGCCTCGTCCTCGGGCATGATGGCATGGGCCTCCTCTCCTCTGACATGTGACTTCGACCTAATGTCCTTGAGCGGCGATGGGATCACGAAGGCCACCATCTAGTAGTGGCAACATAAATTTGTCTAGACTTGATATTGAGTGCATCTAGCCCACACCCACCTCCATGTATGGCATGTGATCCTAGATGAGCACGTGGACGCTACGACTTCTTTCGTATCCTTCGCGGCAACAATACCCAACCCTTCGATAGCCTTCATGGGTGGCCACCTTGATTCTCAGATAGTCGAGCCTCCATTCATCTCTCCTTCATACCATGACTTCCACGTGACCCTTTGATATCATTTAGATGGTTTTCGATGATGAAAATCATATTATATATAACCCTAAAGAAATGAAGACCTATATTGCAGCGGTAACCTCTATTCTCAGATAGCCTTCGATGGCCTTCCTGGGGGGCCACCTCGATTCTCAAATAGTGGAGGAGTGCTCCCTTCATCTCTCCTTCATATCGTGACTGCCACTTGACCTTCTGATATCATTTTGCATGGTTTTCGATGTTGATAATGAAGGAGATATGCCCTAGAGGCAAATAATAAATAGGTGTTTATTGCCATATCTCAATTAGTTCATAATAGTTCCATATTGTGCTATAACTGTATCAAGTGGAAACATTAGTACATGTGTGATATGTAAGCAAACCAAGTCTCTAGTTACCTCTAGCGAACTAGCTCATTGGTCATGAGGATGATCTAGGGTTTCAAGATCATCGACATGATACATTGCAAATGTATCTATAATGTTTGGTGTTCCATGCTTGGTTTTATCTACTTTCTTATGTTTTGTTCTAACTTTGGAGTACTTTTCATATGATTTCTTAGACTAACCTATTAACAAAGAGCCATAGTGCCAGTTTCCTGTTTTCTGCTGTTTTTGGTTCTAGGAAAGTCAGAAAATCAATATTCTCGGAATTGGACCGGACAAAAGCCAAAGTCGATATTTTACCGGAAGACTCACGGAGCCACAAGACGAGACGGAGAGGGGCCACAGGGTGGCCACACCATGTGGTGGCGCGGGCTGGCCCTGGCCGCCCACCGACCTTGCCTCTTCGCCTATAAGAAGCCTCCCGATGCATAAACCCTAGATCATCAAGCCTCCAGCCACGAAAAGTTCCACAGCGCCGCCGCCACCGAAGGGGAGATTCGGGGGACAGAAAGTCTCTGTTCCAGTACCCTGCCGGGACGGGGAAGTGCCCCCGGAGCCATCTCCATCGATCTCCACCGCCATCTCCATCACCTTTGCTGATTCTCATGATGAGGAGGGAGTAGTTCTCTCTCGAGGCTAAGGGTTCTACCGGTAGCTATGTGTTCATCTCTCTCCCTATGCATGATCTTATTGAGATCATGAGCTTGTAATCTATAGATCTATTCTACTACTCAAGTGCTTTCATAGATCTCTGCTCTCCCCATGTGTGTGAAAGTGACAGCGTGCTCACCATGGTGGCACTTAGGCTAGAGATTACAAATACTTGTTATGAGTTATATTTGGAGTTGGATGTCTTTATGAAATTGTGGTGTTTGTTGGAATCATCTAGTACTCAAGGTGACAGTGTGGGATTTTCTAGATGGGAAAGATGAACTTTGAGGTGTGTTGTTATAGCCCTACCATGGATTAGGGTGTCCAATCGGAGAGTAGTTAAGAGTAGTATCATAAAGAGAAGATATTTATATGAGAGAGTGTTCACTAGTGAAAGTATGATCCCTAGGCCTTGTTTCTAAGCATTGATACATCGTTTGCAATTAGATCTGTTACATGTTTGCTTGTTTCCATCTTTATTTCAGTTTGCCTTTAGTCTTTTCCACGCCATCAAAGTTATTTTCTAGCACCGTTACCACTTATAATTATCTATACCACTTGTATTTCACTATCTCTTTGCCGAACTAGTGCACCTATACACCTGACAAGTGTATTGGGTGTGTTGGGGACACAAGAGACTTCTTGTATCTTGATTGCAGGGTTGCTTGTGAGGGAATACCTTTGACCACTTCCTCCCTGAGTTCGATAAACCTTGGGTGATCCACTTAAGGGAAAACTTGCTGCTGTTCTACAAACCTCTGCACTTGGAGGCCCAACAACTGTCTACAAGAATAGAAGTGCGTAGACATCAAGCTATTTTCTGGCGCCGTTGCCAGGGAGGTAAGGTAAAAGGTACTCACATCCTCCGGTGTGAGTGCTCGAAGTTATTTCCTTTAGATTCTGCAATTTTGTCTTTTGGTTTCTTGTTTTCACTAGTTAGGCTTAATGGAAAACAACAAAAAAATTAGAGAGCTTTTTAGTATTTTTCCTAATGTAGAACATGAATTCTTTGAAAATAAAATTAAAAAACCCTTGGAACCTTATTTGCATGCTAATAACAATGTTATTAGTATGAATCTTTTGAACACCTTGGTTACTAATGCTATGGAAACGTCTAAGCTTGGGGAAGTTAATTTGTATGAAAATGATCTTTTTAGTTCCCCAGTTTTAAAGAAGAAAATTTGCCCTGATGATACTTCATCTCCCATATGTGGTAATTCTAATGATACTTGTGATATTTTAAATCCACATACTGAAATCATCCCTTTTAAAATACCTATAAAAATTGTTGAACGTGTTATGAATAACTCTTATTTTGGAGATGGAACTGTCCATCCTGGTAATCATTTACTCTTTATACATAAATTATGCTGGTTGTTCAAGTGTGCAGGTATTTCAATGAACCAAGTTAAGAGGAAGCTATTCTCTTTATCACTTAAGGGCAAAGCAAGGGAGTGGTATGAGCTACTAGATGATCCTCATCATTTGGAGTGGAAGGAACTTGAATCTCTCTTTTACTCTAAATTTTATCCTCCTCATGAAATTCATAAAGATAGGAATTATATTTATAATTTTCATCCTCATGATGGAGAAAGTATTGCCCAAGCATGGGGGAGATTGAAGTCACTAATGCTCAAATGTCCCATTCATGAGCTCCCCAGGAATATTGTTATTAATAATTTATATGCAAGGCTTTCAGGACATTACAAGGACTATCTAGATACTTGTTTAAAGGGATCCTTCACGAGTAAGGAGGTGAAAGCTAAGTGGTATCTTCTTGAAACAATTCAAAGCAATACCGAAGATTGGGATAACAACAAAGTTAAAGAACCAGGTATAAACTATGAGTATGATTGCATGAAGTCTTTTGCTGAAACTACTGATTTTCAAGAGCTTAGTGCTAAATATGGTCTCGATCCTCAAATTCTTATTGATTGTTTTAGATCCTTTGCTTCTCATATTAATGCTCCTAAAGAAAAGTGGGACATGTATCATGAGCCTTTTAAAGACACTTGCATGGAAAATGAAATTGTTGTTAATGATAGCAATAAACATGCTCAAACCTCTGAAAGTACTATTTCTTATAAGCATGTTAATTTTTGTGGAATACATAGACCTTGTGAGAATAATCAAATTGAAGAAGAATGTTGTATCACCCACAGGAATGAAAAAACAAGAATGTGGTATAGGGCTTTAAATGATCTTGGTAAAATAGTTTGTGCCCTTTATCCTTTTATTTGTGAACTTTGCTTTAAAGTGGGTCATTTCAATTTTCAATGCTCATGCCATAATAATAGCCCTTCTAATCCAATGAGTACTGCAAGTTTGTATTGTGATGACATGATCACTCCTAATCAGCATGATGAACTTACATTATTTTTGGGGTGTGAAGAGTTATCAAGAAAAACCTCTTTGGTAGATATGGGTGATTTTGATATGAATAGTGTCCTGCATGGTTGTCATCTTTATTGTGTTGATAATTGCCACACAAATACTTACATACAAAATATTATAGAAGATGAGATTTTACCAAAATATGATAGGACTAATATGTGTTTTGATCTTATTAATCAAAAGAAGGAATCCTCCAAAGTTTCTTCTATTGTCTCTAACAATGAACCAGGTTATATGGAGAAGCTTCCTTTCAAGCCTCTCCCTCCTAAAGAGAAGAAGAGAAAGAAGAATAGGAGGAGTAAAAGGAGAGAGGAAACGGTATTTTCCCCTAAGCATGTTGCTCCTATTATAGTTTTTGATGAGTCTGAACTCGATGATGTTCCTATGCCTATTACCTATAGTAGTGGTCATGATTGGGAAAAGCATAGTACTTTTGATATTGAAAATCTCTTCGGTACCAATTCTAAAAATGATGATAATTGTTGTACTATTAGTGCTATCCATGTCCATTCCAATGATGATATGTTTACAAATGAACACACTTTGGAAGATAACTATTCTATTGCTTATGATGATACTATACCCCCAATATATGATGATTGCAATGATGAATATGATATTTTCAGTCCACCTACTATTGAGGAGGAAAGTAATTATGATTACAATATGCCTCCTATATTTGATGATTATGGTGATGAGAATAATAATGATAGCTATTTTGTTGAATTTTCTCCCACTACAATTAATAAGAATGACTATGTTTATGTGGGGAGTATTAATTTTTTTATGCATGTGGCTCATGATAAGAATGTTTTATGTGATAGTTATATTGTTAATTTTATTCATGATGCTATTGAAAGTTATTATGAGAGAGGGAAACATGGTTTTATGTGTCTCAACAATATTAAGTTTCCCCTCTTTATGTTGAAAGTCTTGAAGTTGCACTTGTTTTGCTTTCCTATGCTTGTTGCTTTGTGCTTTCATGACTTGTTTATTTACAAGATTTCTATGCATAGTAAGTGGGTTAGACTTAAATGTTCTTTGAATTTGCTTCTTGATGCTCTCTTTTACTTCAATTCATATTTCCTATGTGAGCATCTTCTCAAACTATCATGCCTAACTTAAAGGGGTTAAAGAAAAGTACTTATTGGGAGATAACCCAAAAGTTTTAGATGAGTCTTGGAAGTTATTACCTCTGTAATAACCGCTCCTTATCCTTTTTATTTGCTTTTTGTGCCAAGAGCAATCTCTAATGAGAGAGAAGTAATGATTGGGAAAGTTGCTGTCCCGAAACAGATTTCTGTGCTTCACCGTAAAAATTCGTGTAAAATCTCTGTACGTCCTTTTGAGGCGTAAATTTTTGTGTTTCTGCCCCAGATTGTTATCTAAGTTTCGTTAGTTCAACACTTTTTGGTTTGAGCAACAGAAGGCTTTCGAAAAAATTTGTCTTTACCTGCTAGTCTGTTTTGACAGATTTCTGCCATTATTTGCATTTGCTTCTTGTTGGTTCCTTCTTAAGTTCTTTTGGGGAATTGAGCTTTTTGAGGGAAGTGATACAGTAGCTAGTGTTTTAATAGAAGTTTATTGGTGTTATAACTGAACCTAAAGACTTATTTATCTTGACTGCACTAATGTTGCTAATAAAGATTGTGTGAAGTTTTGTATGAAGGAAAAATTTCAGGTGTATGGAAGGAATGAGTAATGAGATGAAGGATGGACTAAAGCTCAACCTTGGGGATGCCACGCGTGTCACCCCAAGAAATATCCAAGAAGTACAAGTGTCAAAGCTTGGGGATGCCCAAGGCATCCCCTTCATCAATAAAAATCCCAGGTTTCTTCCAAACGCTTCATTTTTATTGTTTCATGCACAGCTGTGTTGTTCTTGGAGCGTCTTCTTTTTCGTTTTTGTTTTGGTTTTTCGTTTTCTCTGGTTGTCTTAGTTTGCTGAATAAATTGGTTGGACTCCCTCTTTCATACATTGGTTTGCAAATAGTTTGGTTTGGTTTGGAAAAGAGTAGGAAAGTTCATACTTATGTGGTAAAAAGAGCTTGTTTTTGACTGTGGCCTATGCTTTGTCATGCCATGCTTGATATTGTTTTGGCTTTATGCTTAGTATTCTTTGCTATAGCATGACTTGTTATAAACATTGAGATTGATTAATGTGCCTTGGATGAATCATGCGTTGTTTTAGCATATTAAAGCATAGTATAGTGGTATTCTCCTTTGATGCTTTATTTGGGTTGACTTGGCACATGCTCACACCATGTTATGACTATCTCAAGTCACCATAGCCTTTATGATCCTTTAGTTTTCAACTTGTAGTATCACTTTATGCTTTGATCAATGATGTTTTGTCGCTCTGCATGATTATGACCATTAGTGCTCTCTTAGTTTGTCGTTCCCAGTCTTTTGCTAGCCTCCACAACCAAGTATGAGTTCCACTATGCATCCAACTCCCTAAACCAAGTTATTCCCAAGAGTCCACCATACCTACCTACTAGCTTATGCTATTCCAAGTATATTCATGCTTTTGTTTACCTTCCAAATTAAACATGTTATGAGAAAACTAGTGATTAAAGCTCGCACGAACTTGATGACACACTTTATTTTACTTGCCTCTAATAAACTTGAACCATTGGGTCCTTATTTGTTGCGTATATGCTTGCGCTTTATAAGTTGAAATTAGCAAAACCATGTTTCATGGGGAACGCTTTCAACATTGCACTTGTACTTTGTACCCCGTTGATATCATGTTCTTTTTCTTATGGATCCCGGCGATGTGAAATAAAAGTGGAACTTGTAAGATCATGGAGTTTGTATGTGTGTTAGAGAAACGCCTGGGCCGCTAGCCTAAACCATGCCTAATCATGGTGGAAACTTGCAGCATCACCATAAATTAAATGTAATTAATATTAAATATAGTATTAAAATCTAATTTGAAGTGGTATTCCACTAATGGGCCTAACTTCCTAGGGAAAAAGGGCCCATGAGGGAAATTGCAAGAGGGAAGGGACAAGCCCATGCGCCTAGGGCTGCCCCTCCCTTGGCCAGCGGCTAGGGTTAGGGTTTGGGGCTCCCTAGGGCTGCCTCCCTCCCTTGGCCTCCGCCTGGAAGACTTGGGGGAGGGGTAAGCCTGCCCCCTCCACCCCTATATAAAGGACCCCCCTTGGAGGAGAAGATACAACAAAGGGCACGAGTTTGGAGATCTCCTCCCTCCTCTATGTGCCTCCTCCCTCCCTCTCCAATCTATCTTTCTAGTTGTCTCATTGTGTTGGCACGGTCCCAAGAAAGGATCTACATGCAAGAGACGTCACACCTGCAGCACGTCATTGCGTTGCAGGGATTCCAAGACGGAGATCTACTTCCGCACTCCTGGCGGGATCGGGGAGCCGGAGGTCATCATCGTACACCGTATGTGTACGAAACCATGAGGGGCCACACTTGGGGCACCTTGGATGTCATGAGTTGAAGCAGCTGCACAATGAAGATGGAGCAAGGGGTGACCTGCGAGGAGCATTGCAACCTTGAGGGCGGCCACGAGTTTGACTACTTCAACCACATTCCGCTCGAAATGTTAACCGCGGACGGTCTATAAAGGTATGTATTCTATACGCTCCAGTCGTTACTACATTACTACATAGATAGATCTTGGGTGTTAGGGAGTTCCAACATAGGAATTTTTTGTTTTCTGCTACAGAACCCTTCAGATAATCCTATTCATATGAATATGGTATAACCCTAAAGATATGAAGACCTATATGTGTACAGGTATGAGATAATCTTGAGTAATAAGTTGAGCTTCTTGGATGTGTAGAATCATGTGATCCGAGGTTTGTACTACTCATACAGTTATTGGCCCCTTGGGTCCTAGGATCTTCATGCACAAGTAGTTGTGGTGCACTCAAGTGTAGAACCAGTTTTTTTGAAAGGCAAACCACACTATATATATTAAGCAAAGAAAGCCTGCCTCATTAAAAACCTTCCAGTCCCCTTTGGTGCCCTGGAAGGAAAAGAGTGCGCTTAAAACTTGCCCGCAAACATCACAGAGTATGGTTACATAATACAGTCGTGTGCGACAGTAGCCAATCCGTAGATCGGAGTTGCACCACATAAAATACCAACATCACCCGATTTACATAATTGGGCTAGACTATGAGCAGTAGTATTTCTCTCCTTATCAACCTTTATAACTGTGATTTGAGTGAAGATTTTCAATAGCTCCATGTCTTCCTCATAAAGGCACCAAAACCCTAATCTTTCTAACACTGAGGTAGTGATAGTCTGAACCACACGAGAGCAATCCGATTCTAGAGTAGCCGGCCACCTTCACAGCTTAATAAGTTGCTTTAGACCCGCAAGGAATGCATGGACCTCAGCTTCTTCGGCACTAGTGCATCCCGTGATCGGCTTCAACTCTAAAAGAATAACTTGGCTGCTATGATCCCTTATGATGATGCCAACCCCTACCTTTTTCGAAAGAGCATCCCAACCTACATGAACATTGGCTTTCACCTCACCGATCCGTGGAGCTATCCAGGCGCTGGCTGCAACTGGGCCTGCAAGAGATAAATTTATGTCAAGAGGGAGAGGTCTCTTTCCCTTGACATCCACCTTTGGATCCAAAGTCGAGGAGAAAGACTCAAGGTTATTCACCAAATAAGGAACTGAAGCAGATACATACGCTTTGCCATCTCCATGGACAGTGTTGTTGCGATGGTGCCACACACGCTAGAGGAGGAATATCACCTTCACATGCATATCAGGATTGAGGCTCTAAAGAAGAGAAAGAAGCCACTCCGAGCTAGAGTAAGCGAACACAGACTCGGGGGGAAGCAACTAGGAATTCCCCATTTGTTCTCTCAGAACTCTTGCAAGCGTACATCAGATCAATGCATGATTCCCATCCTTGATTTCCCTGCCGCAAATGGAGAAAATCGGGCCAGCAGAAGGAACCCAATGGTGAAGATTTGACTTCACTGCAAGAGTAGTCGTTGCAGCCTTCCATGCCAAAAACTTTTAATTTCTGGGGGACTTTAGGTTTCCAAATAACATTCCAGATGCCTCTATCACCCTAAGGTTTAGAGCTTGACTGGACGCCGCTGAGCCTTGAAT
This sequence comes from Avena insularis, assembly GCA_023614405.1. NCBI lineage: Eukaryota > Viridiplantae > Streptophyta > Magnoliopsida > Poales > Poaceae > Avena > Avena insularis. The sequence goes on along the minus strand of CM042690.1, from coordinate 203,813,447 downwards.
AAGAGGGTTCCATCCCAAGTCTATACGCTGAGCGAACGGAAAAGAGACCATTACTCTCAGGCATCCAGGCTACAAAGTCATCACACTGCCTAGAAGGGAGCTTAGTGGATAGGATAGTATCATCATCTAGGTGAGGACAACACACATGGACCAGAACTTCATCCCAGGTCCTTGTAAGTGGATCGATGAGTTCAGAAACCCATCGACAATGGTTGTTCCCAAGCCTCTTTGACACAGGGAGCATTAGAGCGGGGCAACCAATTGTCCCTTAAAATCTTGACCTGAGTACCCGACCCAATCCTCCTTATCATACCTTTTTTAAGAAGCTCGAGACTAGTCATAACTCCCTTCCATGATTGGGAAGTATTCTGAACAAAAGCAGTGTCAAGGAGATTTCTAGAAGGAGAATACTTGGCTTTTAGGACACGAGCACATAAACTATCAGGAAATGAATTAACCTCCATGCTTGACAGGCTAGCATGGCTTGGTTAAAAATACATAGGTCACGAAATCCCATTCCGCCTTGGCTTTTTGGGCGTGTCATCTTCTCCCACGCCATCCAGTGCATATGGTGCCAATTCTCCTCATCGCCCCACCAAAAATCATGGACAGTCTTGGAAAGATCCTCAACAAGGCCCACAGGGAATTTAAAAACACAAATAGCATAGGTAGCCAGGGATTGAAGGACTACCTTAATGAGAATTTCCTTTGACGCACTAGACATATATTTTTCCACCCAATCATTTGCTTTCTTTGCAAATCTTTCTTTGGTTTTCTGGAGTTTTCCTTTTTCAGCCTCCCTCTAGGAACCGGAAGACCCATATATTTTTCCTCAAAGAAGTGCGTTATTTTAAGATTTCCTTGATATCCTTTTGGGTATCATTAGGTACCTGATCGCCATATAGAATAGAACATTTGCCAAGGCTAACCAATTAACCAATGCTTCGTTCATAACTGTCCAGAATATCCTTGATTGTTTCAGCTTGATTGCCAGAACCTTCAAAGAACAGAAGACAATCATACGCAAATAAGAGATGGGACACACCCGACCCCCTCCTACTTAAGTGTAGCTCATGGAGAGTACCATATTTGATCGTATTTTTGATCAGACAAGATAAACCGTTAGAAACTTATGAGAGTTATCCTCAGCAATACCCATGGTTATGGACTTAGGGTTTTGTGGAAAATAGAACGTTGGAGATTTTGTTGGCTGGTCTGACAAAAAAAGGGAGTCGAAGTCGTCTGATTGCTTATGAAACAATTGAGTACAAATTTCTCAAGGCTTTTTTGGTACCTCTTCGCTAGCTCCTCTCAACCTATATATAATAGGCTGAGTCCCGAGGCCGTATACGGATAGGTTACAAGTTACAATTACAATAGTAATACAATGTCGGTTTCTATTTCCTTATCTGGCAAGCTATGCCTTCTGTTGGATGCTTCCTAGGACTTCCTCTTAGGCTTTGTGGGTTGTGAGACTTTATGTAACTAGGGTAACTAATCATAAGAACCCGAGTAATCATACACATGTCAGTAGCCCCTGAGACTCCATTCGAATCACAGTTTCGGGTTGAGTCTCAAAGATAATTTTTTCCATAAGCTAAAGTTTTTCTTTATGAAATGCGTTTATTTTCTTTTGTTTTAATCATTGTAGGGATTTGGTATAACAGATCTGACGCATCCGACAGATCGGTAATCAGTTAATTTCTCTAGGAAAAAAAATCGTGAACCTACATCAAATTCAAGTCCCCAGGGTTGAACTCGGAGTTTGCTAGCATAATTCAGTTTGGACCATTGAGGTCTTATCGAATACTGAATTCCAGTTCTATTATTTCGGGTACCCAACACATCCATCGGGATTTTTCATCGTATCGTCGATACGGATAATTTACTAGCAGAGCGCATTCATGTGCGGTTACCAGGCCACATAGGATAAATCCTGGGGTCTTACCTTCATATCGTGGACATGGCATTTAGACTTATTATCATGTCGGGCACGGTCCGATATTTTTTGAGACTTCATCGACTGCCTTGTTTGGCTGTTGGAATTTCTAAAGTTATCAGCTTCTTATATTCCTGGGTGAGCTATATAAACACTCCCAATCGGAGGAACCGTTTGAGGATACAATGATGTAATAATCATAGGTTCATCTTTTTTTAGACTCCGTCGGAGTTTTATATTTTATCGGGTGTGTTTTCAACACACGAGGATAATATTTCTTTGGGCCATTCTTGACCTCATCTATGGATCGTAGTTTTCTATCGGGTGCGCGATAGCGCTCCCGATGGGAGTAGCCCCCGAGGCTATGTTTAGATGCTTGCATTGGGATATAGGTTCATAGTTTTAGTCCTTATGTAACTCTTTGTCTATTAACTTGATATTGCAGCAACTTGTATAAGCATCATGAATAAATATGTTCTACTGACGAAGCCCCTGAGTATTTGAATAAGAAAACTAAAGCTGAGTTTTGAAGAACTTATCTTGTACTTTAAAGCCGAAGACGAAGTTACATGTATTGGCGTAGTCTCCTATCCATTAGCCTTTATTCAATGTAAATTGCAGAAAAATAAGTTTCTAAGCATAGAAGCATCATAGCTACACAACATTCCATGGATTGGGGTACTTGACTCCTGTTTTCTTGTCTTGGAGACAATATGCCCCGCCAGGGATCACTTCTGTGACGATATAAAGCCCTTCCCATGGTGATTCTAGTTTACGGTGGCCATCTTGCTTGAGGCAAAGGACCAGGTCCCCTACGACGAAGTACTTGGGACACAGTCAGCGACTGTGGTAGTTGTGTAGATTCTATTGATATATGGTTTCTCTTTGTAAAGCGATGTCGCAAGCTTTTTCGAGTGCGTCGACGTCATCTTCGAATGCTTCTTGGAATGCTTCCTCATCATAATCGATGACTTGATGAGACTCATGAGTTACTTCGACTGGAAGGACGGCTTTCGTGTCGTGGACCAAAAAGAAAGGTGTTTCTTCTGTTGCATTGTTTGGGATGGTGCGTAGGCTCCATAGGATGAAAGGTAACTCATCTACCTAGGATCCCTTTGCTCTGTCAAGTGGCACCAACAGTCTTTTCTTGATACCATTGGTGACGAGCCCATTGGCCTTTTCTACCTGCCCGTTAGTCTGCGAGTGGGCAACTGAGCGTAGCTTACTTTTATAACCATCTCCTTGTAGTATTCCTTGAACTTGTTGGAGGTGAAGTTAGTTGCATTGTCGGTGATGATGCTGTTGGGCACCCCAAATCGAAACACTATTGACTTGATGAAATTCATAGCCGAAGTTCCATCTTGACTAGTGATGGTCATTGCTCCAATGCATTTTGTAAATTTGTCGACTGTTACTAGCAGAAAGACGTGTCCTCCTGGCGAATATTTGTGAAGTTTCCCCACCATGTCAATCCCCCATTAAGTGAACGACCAAGCGAGAGGTACAGGGTTAAGTTCTATGGTAGGTGCATTGGGTTTCATTCGGTGACATGCTTTGCATGTTTGTATGATATCTTCTGCATCCTGTAATGCCGCGAGCCAATAGAATCCTGCCTGGAAAGCCTTGGGCGCAATTGCTCGACTGATGGCATAATGGCCACACACCCCTTCATGTATATCCTTGAGGATGAGTTTCCCTTCTTCGGGTGTAACGCATTGCTGTAGCATGCCGAAATGCTTCTTTTGTACAATTCCCCCTTAATGATCCTGAAAGCCTTAGATCGGCATGTGATTCGTCGTGATTTAGTTACATCTTCGAGAATCTCTCCTCTAAACATGTATGCCACATATGGTTGCATCCATGTGGGTTCTATTATCATGACTTCGTCGGGTTCTAGCTCTTCGTCAAGGGCCTCTACTGCGCTTTCGAGTGTTGGCACAATCCCCGAGTCTTTTTGTGACTTGACCTTCTTGTGTGCTTTTGGCACCATTACCTCGGAAACCCTTTTGGCTTTGATGGAGAGTTCTATTATTTCTTCCCAAAAAACTTCGGGTGGTACCGGTACGTAGAGAGATCTGATGTTTGCCAAACTGTCGGCCTCCTCCACTACAAGAAAAGTTTCCTTCCGCAACGACTTGGCCCGACGGTCGTCGTAGAAGGCGCGTCTTTTGCGTAGAAATTCTTGGCTCTGTCGTGGCCGACGGAATTTATTTTTCGGTTTCGCGGCCCTCTACTACGACGGATCTGCTAATAACATTGAGGAAGATCAGCCAGCGCGTGGCAGAAGCAAGATTTTCGTTTCCTCGTGTGATGTTGACTCGTCGAAGTCTTTTGAGGCATGTAGGTCCTAGACGCCAGTGTATTGATGACCCACAAGTTTAGGGGGTGTATCGCAGTATTTTCGATAAGTAAAGAGTGTCGAACCCAACGAGGTGCAGAAGGTGTTGACGAGTGGCTTAGAGCAGGAATTCTCCGTAAATACTTAGCAAACGGATTTTTAGGTTTTTTTTTGATAATGCAGATAAATAAAGTATGAGTAAATAAAAGACAATAATAAAAGATGCAGGAAGTGGCCCAATCCTTTCTGTAGCAAAGGACAAGCCGGTTGTATTACTTAAGATGACCAAACATTCTCGAGGACACATGGGAATATCGTCAAGTGCTTTCGCTTCATATAGTTGATTAATCTTCTTTAGTTTGCTAAGTGTTGTGTGGGTGAACCTGTGCTAATGTACTGACCTTCCTAGGACTAATACATACATTTGATTATACCCCTTGCAAGCATACGCAAGTACAATAAAGTAATTAAGGTAGAAACCTAACCACAACTTTAAACTCTAAGACCCTGACATCCCTTGTGCAAAGGTTTCCTAACAGGGGTTCAGGTTTCTGTCACTCCGGCATCTCCTACGATTAGTAGCCAAATACACAATGCATTCCCCTAGGACCATATAGGTGAAGTGTCATGTAGTTGACGTTCACATGACACCACTAGAAGAAATACACCACAACTTAAATATCAAACTATTGAATCTTTCTCAACACAATTCCACTACTAACAACATGACTTCTCCCATGTCCTTAAGAACTAAACGAACTATTCGCAAGACATCATATGGATCAAGATCAGAGATGATATAATGATATGTAACAATCTGAACATAGACGATAATTCAATGGTTCACTCAATAGCATCAACTACAAAGAGTAATCAACACCGAGAAAGTTTCCCCTAAGAACTATGCAAGATTCAACCCAATTGTTACAGAGGTATGAAGTGGTGATGGTGCTGGTGGAGTTGATGATGGTGATGATGATGATAATCCCGATGAAGTCCAGCTTGATTGTGGTGTTGATGGCGACGATCTCCCCTCTCCCAGAAGGAATTCCCCCGGCAGAATTCTGTCTGCCGAAGAGATCTTTCTCTCTCGGTGTTTTCCGCCTCGCAGAGGCGGCAGAATCTTTCTGTGGTTGCTCCCCCAGGTATTAGGGTTCTGTGGGGATAATATATGCCAAAGGGGAGAGCCTGGAGTGGGCCAGGGCGGCCACACCACCTGCTGGTGCGGCCTAGGGCTGCCTGCGCCAGGGGGTGGTGTGGCCCCCCTGTGGCCCATCTCCACTCCCCCTTCTAGCAATCTTCGCCTTCTGGAAAAATAGAATCTTCCATGTATTTTCCCGGATTTTCTGATCTTCACGAATTTTGCCTCCAAACAGCAGCTTTTTCATCAGAATCCTGACTGCAGCGGTCCATGCTCCAAAAGTCATCAACCATGCAACAACATGTGAAATAACATAAGTATCATCTCTTAATATGAAATATATCAATGAATAATAGTAAATTATGATATAGAATAGTGATGCAAAATGGACGTATCAACTCACCCCAAGCTTAGACTTGGCTTGTCCCCAAGCGAAAACTGAGCTCAATAAACATGACCTCAGGTTTATGGAGTGAAGAGTCGATAAAAGAATACGGATAAGAAGCATCACATTCATCAATACATAAATCATAATAGAAGACAACTCACTATTATATAACTTAACTTGCAATAAGTAAAGGAAACACAATAAAGATACATATACATAAAGTAAATCATAATTGATAATGGCAAACTTAGCTCTTGGTCGAAGAATAGTTGACAATTTGCTGGAGTTCACACATAACTGGTTTTCAATGATAGCTTTCAAAGTAGTAAACACTAAGATAAGAGCAAATGTGCAAAACACGGAACATAACAAACATGATTGAATAAATCATCAAATGAATGAATGAGACACAAAAACTCAGAATACTTGCTTGAGATATAAGAGAATAGGTTTACTGACTCAACTAAAAAGTAAAAGAAAGGCCCTTCGCAAAGGGAAGTAGGGATTTCAAGTTTCATAAAGAGCTTCCAAAAATTATGGTACTTATTAGCTTTCAGCTCTCATTGCCCCTATCATAAGCATCTTTCGGTGATTAAGGTTAAAGTGACACAACTAAGAGGATATTCTTGACAAGTTATAAGTTGAAATCTCATTCCCCTTACTTACGAGTACCGAACCTCATGCTGCTCAACTTTAGTCACAAGTAAGCTCCTGTCATTGTAAATACATATGTATCATAGAGAACCGCCAACAGGGTACCCCTTGCACATGATACATGAGCTATCCTATAATCAAAATGACAAGGCAAGCAGATAATGAGCATCTCAACAATCTTTTTATTTGCTATTTGCATAGGTTTTTATTGAGGATGCCTCATAGAGTGCTCATTAGGGTTATACTGCAAGTTTCCAACATGATTAGGCATGGCTTAGGCTAGCGGCCCAGGCGTTTCTCTAACACACATACAAACTCCATGATCTTACAAGTTCCCCTTTTATTTCACACCGTCGGGATCCATAAGCAAAAGAATCAGATATCAACGAAATAATAAGTGCAATCTTGAAAGCGTTCCCCATGATACATGGTTCTGCTAACTTCAACTTATAAAGCGCAAGCATATATGCAACAAAGATGGACGCAATGGTTCAAGTTTATTAAGTGCAAGAAAGTAAAGTGTGCCATCAAGTTCGTGAGAGCTTTAATCACTAATTTTCACATAGCAAGTTTAATTCGGAAGGTAGATAAAAACATGAATTTACTTGGAATAGCAATAGTGCTAGTAGGTAGGTATGGTGGACAGAAATGGCATATGTTTTGGTTTAAGGATTGGATGCACGAGAAGCATTCCCTCTCAGTATAGGTTTTTGGCTAGCAAGGTTGGGTAGCAAGCATAAGAGTTGAAGGAAACAAACAAACATACCAGTGATAAAAAATGAACATGCAATCTTCCTTGGAAGCACAAAATATCCTAACTAGAGAATACTAAACTTATGAGCAAATCAAGAAACAAAGATGATAAAATTATATTTCTTTAGAGTACTTTTATCTTTTCATTCAATTCTCAAAATAGTGTTGCTACTGACCGAGCCAGGTTTGCCAAAACCAACTAAATTCACTCAATGATCCCAAAGTGATACCAATACTAACGACAAGATCAATCATATAATCATAAGTTGAAAACTAATATAAGATATGCAAAAAAGTAAATGATAGAACTTCTCATTAATATTCCATAACGGCAACTCACACCAAGGGATACATAGATATCTAACGAGATGGGGGACACTTCCATAATGCAAACCATCCTACATGATACCTTCTCTATTCATGATATGACTCTACTAAAAAGGTAAAAAGATAGAAGATAGTGATGTGATACCGTGGCACTCCCCCAAGCTTGGAACAACCAAGGGGATGCCAGTACCTGATGACGAATTACTCCTTTGGTGGTGGTGGTGTTCTCTCGATTGGCGCGAGGAAATCTTCTAGTATCTTGTGAAGCCTATTATTCTCCTCTTGAAGCATATTCACCTTCCTCCTCAAGACTCGGTACTTGTCGCAGAACTCATTAGTTACTGGTAGAGCTTCCACTGCTGTAGGGCAGGAACTGAGATCCAGAATTGGAGGTATCAGCCCTTTCATGCCTGCTGTCATGTTTTCTACTTCCTCCCCGATGTTCTGGTCCATGTCTTCGCACCTAGTTGCAATTCTTTCTTGTTTCACCCGTCCCATGAGAGTCTCCTGCTCACGATTGCGATGGAGCTCGCGACGGTGTCGCATCTCGTAATCCTTTGGAGATGAACCCCTGAATGACATCTGAACAAAACAGATCGAAACAAAAACCACGACGAGAACACGATATATGAACCTCGGGGGATCCGAGGGATTATATATTGCGAAATTTTACAACAAAAGGAAGGTACTGGGAGAAAATGGGCCGGAGGCGGAGTCCGAGGTGGCCACACCCCTGCTGGCACGACCAGGGGGGCCCGCACCAGGGGGTGGTGTGAGCCACCCTGGCTCTGTTTCCGTCCCTCTTTCGTTTCGTTGCTTTACTTGTTGGATAAAAACTCCAAAAATATAACTGGACAGATTTTTTACGGAACTTTTCTTAACAGAACTGTTACCTATTCAAAAACGGACTCTGCAGGTGTCTGAAGTTGGCATTTAGTAGATTCTTCTGGAGTCACCGCTTGAATAACATCAATATCTTCATCTTCATACACATATTGCTCGAGTCATGAAACCTTTCACTTTCTTATTACAACATTTTTTCCGATAACCTGGAAATTCCTTTCACACAAAACTTCATACAATTCTCATTAGCAGCATTAGTGTAAGCGAGGTAATAAACCTTTTAAGTTCAATTTCAACTGAAATCCATCAAAACATAAGCTACTGTAGAAAATCCTTCTGAAAACCCAAAAATAATTCAAAAAGGAAATCGATTTAAGAGGCAAATGCAAGAGTGGCACAAATCTGTCAAAACAGACCAGCAGGTAAAGATCAATTTCTTCGCAAATCTTCTGTTGCTCAAATCAAAAAGTGCAAAACTAACGAAAGTTAAATAATAATCTGGGGCAGAAGCACAAAAAATTACATCTCAATCAGACATACAGAGATCTCTCACGAATTTTTATGGTGAAGCACAAAAATCTGTTTTGGACAGCAACTTCCCCAAATCTTACTTCTCTCTCATTAGAGGTTGATCTTGACACAAAAACTAAAAAAAAGGATAAGGAGAGGTCATTACCAAAGTAATAACTTCCAAGACTCAAAGAAACAAAAAAACAAACTAAAAGAAAAAATATATTGGGTCGTCTCCCAAAAAGCTCTTTCTTCATAGCCATTAAGATGGGCATGAAAATTTCAAAGATGCTCACATAAAAATATGAATTGAAGTGAAAGAGAGCACTAAGAAGCAAAAATACACATGTTTAAGTCTCACCCACTTCCTATGCAAGGTAACTTTGTAAACAAACAAGTTGTTGAAACCAGAGGCTACGAGCATAGGAAGGCAAAACAAGTGCAACATAAAGACTTTAAGCATAAAACAAGGAAACTTAATATTATTGAGATGCATTAGAACAATCTTTCCTCTCTCATAATAACCTTCAGTATTATGCATAAATTTAAAGATATAACTATCGCAAGAACCATTGTATCAATGATCACTTATCCTAATAGAAAACACAGGGACACTAGCTCTCGTAACACTACTTTGTGAAACAATATTAGGGATATCCTTACAGAGGATATTGTGTCCATCTTCTACATATTTAGTGACAAAATATTTCACATTTGCTATTATAGGTTCATCATCCTTTTGTTCATCAGGTTCAACAACTTTATTTGTACTTTCATTAACCATACTAGCTATCATAGAATGTTCCTTTACTTTAACTGGGAAATGTATTTTCTCAATGTAAGGTTCAGGTAAAACATGATTAGCAGTATAAACTTCAGTATTTCTTATAGGAACACTACTAACAATGTATTTATAAGGTGCATGATACTTATTCCACTTCTTTTTAGAAACTTCAATATAGGAAGCAAAAGCCTTAAAATAAGTTGCAATAGCTTGAGAGTCTAAACCATAAGAATTTTTAATATTTTGAAAGTCATCAGTTCCCATAAAAGATTCAAAGCATTCATAATCATAATTTATACCCGACTTCCTTCCTTTGTCATTCTCCCATGCTTCAGCATTGTCTTGAGTACGGTCTAGAAGATCCCATTTAGCTTCTTATTCCATGCGTGTAAATGATCTAGCACAAGAGGCATCCAATAAATCCTTATCATGAAGAGAAAGCCTTGCATAAAAGTTATTGATAATAATATTGTGAGGGAGCTCATGAATAGGACATTTGAGCATTAGTAACTTCAATCTCCCCCAAGCTTGAGCTGTACTCTCTCCATCAAGTGGCCAAAAGTTGTATATTTGATTCTGATCTTTATGAATTTCACTAGGAGGATAAAATTTTGAATAAAAGAGAGGTACTATTTCCTCCCATTCAAGAGCTTGACCATTCTTCAGCAGCTTATACCATTCTTCAGCTCTTCCTTTCAATGATAATGAGAATAACTTCTTCTTGACTTGATCTGGTGTAATACCTGCACACTTAAACAACCCGCATAATTTGTGTATAAAGAGCAAATGATCACCGAGATGGACAATTCCATCTCCAAAATAGTAGTTATCCATAACACGATCAATAATTCTTGTAGGTATTTTAAAAGTATCACTCTCAGCAGGTGGTGGTTCATCTACTACCTTAGCAGTGGTAGTAGCATTATGAAATAAGAAACTCAGCGAATTATCCATATTGAAAATAAAGCAACTAACAGAAGTAAACAATACTCATAGTAGAAGTTTCCTTTACCAGTTCCACTCTCCAATAGCACTTCACTCCCCGACAACGACGCCAGAAAATAGTATTGATGACCCACAAGTATAGGGGGTGTATCGCAGTATTTTCGATAAGTAAGAGTGTTGAACCCAACGAGGAGCAGAAGGTGTTTACGAGTGGCTTGGAGCAGGAATTCTCTGTAAATACTTAGCAAACGAATTTTTAGGGTTTTTTTGATAATGCAGATAAATAAAGTACGAGTAAATAAAATACAATAATAAAAGATGCAGCAAGTGGCCCAATCCTTTCTTTAGCAAAGGACAAGATAGTTGTATTACTTAAGATGACCAAATGTTCTCCAGGACACACGGGAATATCGTCAAGTGCTTTCACTTCGTATAGTTGATTAATCTTCTTTAGTTTGCTAGGTGTCATGTGGGTGAACCTGTGCTAATGTACCGACCTTCCTAGGACTAATACATACTTGTGATTATACCCCTTGCAAGCATCCACAAGTACAAGAAAGTAATTAAGGTAGAAACCTAACCACAACTTTAAACTCTAAGACCCTGACATCCCTTGTGCAAAGGTTTCCTAACAGGGGTTCAGGTGTCTGTCACTCTGGCATCCCCTACGATTAGTAGCCAAATACACAATGCATTCCCCTAGGCCCATATAGGTGAAGTGTCATGTAGTCGACGTTCACATGACACCACTAGAAGAAATACACCACAACTTAAATATCAAACTATTGAATCTTTCTCAACACAATTCCACTACTAACAACATGACTTCTCCCATGTCCTTAAGAACTAAACGAACTACTCACAAGACATCATATGGATCAAGATCAGAGATGATATAATGATATGTAACAATCTGAACATAGACGATAATTCAATGGTTCACTCAATAGCATCAACTACAAAGAGTAATCAACACCGGGAAAGTTTCCCCTAAGAACTATGCAAGATTCAACCCAATTGTTACAGAGGTATGAAGTGGTGATGATGGTGCTGGTGGAGATGATGATGGTGATGAGGATGATGATCTCGATGAAGTCCAGCTTGATGGTGGTGTTGATGGCGATGATCTCCCCTCTCTGGGAAGGAATTCCCCGGGCAGAATTCTGTTTGCCGAAGAGATCTTTCTCTCTCGGTGTTTTCCGCCGCGCAGAGGCGGCATAATCTTTCTGTGGTCGCTCCCCCAGGTACTATGGTTCCGTGGGGATAATATACACCAAAGGGGAGAGCCTGGAGTGGGCCAGGGCGGCCACACCACCTGTTGGCGTGGCCTAGGGCTGCCTGCGCCAGGGGGTGGTGTGGCCCCCATGTGGCCCATCTCCACTCCCCTTCTGGCAATCTTCGTCTTCTGGAAAAATAGAATTTTCCATGTATTTTCCCAGATTTTCTGATCTTCGCGAATTTCGCCTCCAAACAGCACCTTTTCTATCAGAATCCTGACTGCAGTGGTCCATGCTCCAAAAGTCATCAACCATGCAAAAACAGGTGAAATAACATAAGTATCATCTCTTAATATGAAATATATCAATGAATACAGTAAATTATGATATAGAATAGTGATGCAAAATGGACGTATCATGTATCTAGTGGACCATACTTTTCGGTCGTTCCTCCCTGATTTGAACTCGATAACGTAGCTCGAGGCGTTTGCCATTTAGTCAGGCTGCTAGGTCCCACATGTTAGCCTCTCATTAGAAGGATCGTGTGTATGCTGATTTTTTTCCTTCGCTCGCGCTACCCTGTTCCAAAGTTGGTAGCGCTGCTCGATGCATCTACCGTCTAATCAACCTCCTGGGACACACATGTCATCCTCTCATTAGAAGAAAAGTGTGATGGTGGAATTTTTTCCTTCGCTGGTGCTACCCCGTTCCGAAGTTGATAACGCTGCTCGACGCATCTACCGTTTAACCAACCTCATGAGCCCCACATGTCATCCTCCCATTATAAGAAACGTGAGTATGATGGATTTTTTCCCTTCGCTCACGCTACCCTGTTCCGAACTTGATAGCGCTATTCGATGCATCTACCGGTTAATCACGATGATGGGCCCCACATGTCATCCTCTCATTAGAAGAAACGTGTGTATGCTGGATTTTTTACCCTTTGTCGCGCCTTCGTGTTCCGTTTATTCAGCCGTTTATTCAGGCTGGTGGGTCCCTTATGTCAGCCTCACATAAGAAGAATAGTGGGTATGATGGAATTTTCTTCTTCTCTAACGCTACCATGTTCCGAACTAGATAGCGTTGCTCGACTAATTTGCCGTTTGCTCACGCTGCTGGGTCCCCCATTTCAACCTCTCATTACAAGAAACGTGTACATGCTGAAATTTTTTCTCGCTCGCGCCTCCCTGTTTCGAACTGGCTATGTTGCTTGATGCCGCATCTATATAAGGTCGCGCCGTAAATGAAACATGCGTATGATGGACTTTTTTTGGCCATGTCCGCTGTTTTAACCTTGGAAACTTGCTGGGTCCCAGATGTTAACCACCTCTATGCAGGAAACGTGTCTATGCTGGGTCCCAGCTGACAACCTATATTTGAAAGAAACGTGTGTATGCTGGACTGTTTTTTCGGGTCCCAGATGTCAGCCTCAGAGTACAAAAATACTCATAAAGGCCAAATTAAAAAGATTCTAGGCTAACTCGGGGCGGATGCCCTATTCGTCATGGCTTATATTCCATGGGCTCACTCCTAAATTGAATGGGCTACGGTCGGTGGCCACAACACCATGAAAATGCTGAATTAGAAGGTATTGGGCTATGCTTGGCGTAGATAGGCTAATTTCATGGGCTATGCTTAGGCCACTGGGTCCAACATGTTATCTTCTCTGTAAGTGCAACGTGTGTATGATGGACTTTTTTCGGCCACGTTCATTGTTTTCACCGTGGCAGCCGTGTATGTTCTTACTGCTGGAGCCCTTATGTCAGCCTCTCGGGCATGTTCTATCTAGTGGGTCCCTGATGCGAGCCTCTCTATACAAATATTTAAACTTTTTTCGAACCCACCCTCAAAACAAACTCCAGGGACGCTGCATGCTGGTGGGTTCGTGATGTCAGCCTCTCCATAGTGCGATATTGCTAGAAGAAAAAATGTAAATCCAAGATACACACACACAAAGGCGATTCGAACAAAAGATCTTCAAATCAAATAAACATAAACTGAGTGCGTTTCCACTACAACAAAGATATTTATAGAAAAAATATCACTAAACTTTTATTAGTACTACAACTTCTGTATTAGTCTTCTTAAAATATTTTGTGTGTCTATGTTTATCTCTTTTAAAATATATATAATAGGGCAGCTCTACTGGCATCTCAATTTATAAAATGCCACATAATGGGGTATTTTCTTAAAAACATGGGTAGGCAGAGTTTTTTTATTATGAGAGGTGGGGGGAGGGGGGGATGCCCAAAAGGCCGAACTAAAAAGAGTTTGGCTATTGCTCTATGTGGTTTATATTCCATAGGCTATGCTCCATGGGCTTCATTCTCAAATTTCACTGGGCTGTGCTCAGCAGTCCGCTGACCCGTAAAAGGTCGAACTAATATATTCTCGGTTATGCTCCATGGGCTCCTTTATAAAATTTCGCTAGGCTATGGTCAGCAGTACCTGACCCTGAAAAGACTGAATTAAAATGTTCTGGGCTAAAGAGGGTTCGAATGAGCTACTCCCTCCGATCCAAATTAATGTTCTGGATTTGGCTAGATTTGGACGTATCTAGCATTTAACATGACTAGATATGTCAGAATCTAGACAAATGTGAGAACATTAATTTGGATCGGAGGGAGTTCTAGATTTCTTCTCCTTGTTAATAAAAATTGCATTGTGATGTGCTCTGCTGGATTCGAAACAAAGACCTCAGCGAGGGTGGGGGAAAAGCGACAATTCTTTTTGGTAGATATTCATTTCAAAATTTAGCAGTACAGAATAAGGTAGAAAAATTATCAATAGATTCAAAGTTAATATTCGGGAGCACTTAACCAATTCAGCAGCATTTCAAAAGTGACAAATGCAGCAATACAGACAATGAAATACAATACCAGTACATCAGTATTAGTTGCACAAATGCTTTAGTAATAGCAATGATAGAACATTTAAGAGATTTAGTAGCTTTCCTGCTTGAAATTCGATAGTAGTATAGAGAGAATCAGTTCTTGTTCCAGCTAAAAAACCTTGGCCCATGATTAGTTTGGCTTGTTCTCCGAATAGACTCAATCATTGGAGCAAGCAAAACTGACGATCAAGTCTGCTTCTATGTGAGTACCTCCTCCTTACGTCAATGCCTGTGTGACCACCCATAGCAACTCAAAATGCCCAAGACTCATCCAGATAATTGTAACAATGCTAAGTTTCAAAAGAAAAGCAAGAAAATCTGATGCACTTCATCTAACCAAGTACTAGTACATCACAGTTCATTCTACAAAATATTGTACTAATAGTAACGACATAACATTTGACAGATTTAGTAGCATTTGGAAGATTTAGCAGTACATAATAGACCGTAAAAATATCAGATAGATTCCTGGTTCATATTCAGCAGCACTTCACAGAGTCAGCATAGCATTTCAAAGTGACCGGTTGTGGCAGTACACAGACAGTGACCAAAAGAATTGACAGATTCAGCAATGCGGACATTGAAATTCAATAGATGTAGCAAGGACTGATTCAAAAGGAAAGCAAAACCATATTCTACACTCGACCAGTCGATCTGAACAAGTACCGAACAAAACTTTTGATAGGTTCAGTAGCATTTGAAAGATGCCTCAGTACATAATAAGAAAGAAAAATATCGACAGATTTACAGTTCACATTCAACGTCACTTGGACATATTCAGCAGCATTTCAAAGTGATAGATTCAATTTGTCCTTTTCTCCGAACACTCATCATTGGAAGAAACAAAACTGATGATTAAGTCTGCTTTTGTATGCATGCCTCCTTCTCACATCAATGCCTGTGTGTGACCTCCATAGGCAACTCAAAATGCCCAAAGCCTTGTCTAGATTATGAGTTTATGACAAGGCCAAGTTATAAAAGAAAAGCAAGACCATCTACTGCAATTGATCTAAACTGAGCTATCCTATTACATAGTATTACGATTACTTATGTTAGTTTGGTTCCAATCGCGGGCATTGTCAATGCTCGGGATGAACCATAATGGAGTCTCCGGAGATTTCCATGCAATGTTGGTCGAGAAATCAACAACTGCTTCTTCGGTATTTAGACTGAAGCAACATATTTTAGGAAACAGTGTATATCCAAGTCCTATTGCATGGTGGGAGGTGTAGAGACAGTTGCTTCTCATCAGATATACTGGGGCAACATCTGCACCACCTACCGCAATATTAATCGGATAGTTCAATCCAAGGAAAAGGGAATATGCTCCCAGGTTAGCAATCTCTATCCATGGCTTAGGTGGATACAAGTAAGCAGTGTCCTTTGAGTACACCTTGCAGCCAAACCCAATAGCATAGGTGCCACAAGTGCGACCGCATCGTCAACACTATGATCAGCAACAAGATTGCCATGACCATAATAAGTACCACCATAAAACTCCTCATCGGTAACGCCCACGGTATGGATAAGAAGAAGGCGAGATTCATCTACAGATATTGCTAAGAACCATAAACCAAGTTCATGCTCGTCATCATCTATGGCATCAAGGTTGCCCTCCTCAAGATGCGCAATAGGTGGTGACGGGAGCAGAATAGGACCTACAAAAAGAAATGACGGCCAAATCAGCCAAATCAGCTAGTGTTTAGAACAGGAATGGATCAAACTTACCAAAATACAAATGATTCCATACATAAACACTGCCACTCTTAGTGGTTGCAAACACCAGACCCTTGTGGATAAGTGCATCGATGTATCTGAAATAGCACTGGAACTAGTTCTCAAGAACTGTCCATGAATACTCATCGCCATCAAGGGTAGCAATTGAGTAGTCGAAGATAGTGACAAGAGAGAAATCTAAACAATCAGCCGCAGCTGTGGGAGCTCGGCAAATAGCAATCTTCCAGAGGAGAATAGGGCGATCATTATGCATGAATGTAAATGGATCGTTGGTGGGTACAAACTCATTGACTTATGGGAGAGGAACGCTTTGATGAGTGTACACATTGACAAGATCCCACTTGCACTCAGACCCAATAGTGGCGATCCAATCTCCATTGGCACCTACCCACTACTTACCCATACAATTCAGGAACACAGTGTCAGAGGAGAACCTGTCCAGCGGTGTCAGCTTGCATGTCGTGCCCTTGCCCTTGAAGTACTCGTTGCATTCCCATGGTTTCTTAGTCGGGTGAGAATGAAGAACACATGGGAGGCCAAACGGCTGAGAAGCATGTAAAGTTGCACTATATTTTGCCGAGTCAAGGAGATGTTTGGACAAACCGAGGAGGCTCATGGCGGTGATGACATCGCATCTGGTTATGAGTTCTTCAAGTGGGCCTTCGGTAAAAACATGCTGGAACAGCTCAGAATCATCACTGTCCTTGCTCGGTCCTGCCATCGCAAGGGAGCTGATGGAAGTCAGGACAATGGCTTGATTTGGTTTTCTAGAAAAGAGGGAAGACTGATGGCGGCAGACGGGACAAGGAGAAGAACAAACACTCTCATACTGTGTGGTGAACAGGATCAGAAAGCAACATTGTGGAGGAGAAGAACAGCGACGCTTGGCGTAGAAGTGGGGATAGAGTGTATAGGCGATGTTGAATAAAATGAAAACGGACGCATGTTCCTCTGCTCCAGTTCCCTTCAAAATAGTACTACTCTGCTCCCAGTTCCCTCCACAATGAATCATTCTTGTAAATCGAAGAGGAAGTACTATGAAGAGTAGGGCCCGATCATCTGCTCTCTAGAGGAGTCAAACCCGACTGTTTTCTTTGCTAAATTTTATGGTCCTTTATGCTAAATGCATGGACCTTAGTGTAATTTTACCTTTTTAGGTCCTTGGTGTAAATGTAACCCCACCATCTATGTAAAATTCTAAACAAAAAGTGTAAGTGGTGAAATTTGAACAAATTTAAGCTTAGTTGTCAACGAGTATGAAAATTCTTGGATTTCAAGCGGAATGACCAAGGTCAAGGCCATATCAACATCATACTTTATGGTGATGATGCCATGTCCAAGAATTAGCATGCCGATAGATTTTGACATATTTTGAAAACAATCAAAGATGAAGTAGTACGAAGAGTATAGCTCGATCAGCTGCTCTCTCGAGAAGGAGCCACACACGACTGTTTTCCTTGCTTATTTTTAGGGGGTGCTAAATGTATGGACATTGATGTAATTTTCCCATTTTTGGGTACTTGATGTCGTGGTGTGGAACACGGCAGTACCATCGGGGATGGCTTGAAGGGGACAATCAGGATGCTATCGGTGGCTACCCACAACGGGTTAGGCATAGATACTGCAAACACAGTGATGTACCCAGGTTCAGAGCCCTCTTGGCGAGGTAAAGCTCCTACTCCTGCAAGGATCTACTATCAAAGGGGGCGAACACCCAATACAAATGCTCCTTGAGTTGTTTCCTTAGCTACTTCTTGCTTGTAATTGTCTAAGTCCTTCCTCTTCTGTCTACCTAGAACCCTAGCACTACCCCCCTTATATACTAGTTGAGGAGGTAGTTTACAAGATGGGTTCTAGGGTTTAATATTTGGATTTGGGCCTTACAAAGTGGGCCGACTGGACAGGGCCAAATAGTAGGCCCGGGTCCAGTCAAGCCTCCAGTACAGGGGAGGACCATGCTACAGTGTCCATCGCCCCTGCTTTACTCGTTAGTTGGCTCTCTATCCGTTAGCCGGTTCTTTATGCATAAGCCAGAGCTTTCCTCGTCAGCCCTTGCTTTGCTCGTTAGCCTCCAGCTTTGGTGCAGTTATCCAGTAGCGCCCGCTAGGCCAGCTAGCCTATTCGGTCAAAGGTGCGCTCAGCAAGGAGCATCACCCCCACCGTACCATGGCCAACGGATCCGAGGCGGCCGGCTAGGAGCAGCCTCCCAACCGGTTCTTCTGGTTACCCGGCTAGACGGGCCAGCCGGGGAAACTTGAATGCGGACCGGGTGGGGGATTCCACCCGGCTGTGGTTCCTTGATCTGGGTCCAGACAGCATGAGCTCCTTGGAGCCAACCGGTTGGTCCCGTCTTGGCCTACCCGGGGGTCATCCCCCCGAAACTAGTCCCCGAGCGGGTTAGGACTTGGCCTCGTGGAGAAATTCTTGCGTGCTCATTTGAAATGATTGATGGTGCAGATGCTTTGTCGTTTTCATTTGTCTTGTAGTCTTTTTCTTGTACCGGCTTGAGATTCTGTGCTTTTTCTCGGCTAGGGTTTACTGGCTACGGAGCCAATGGCTCCACCAACAGGGTGTGAGCAGTGATCCTTTTGACCGTCTGTCGCACCCGGCCGGGAGACGGATCGCCAGTTTGCTGTCGTTGTTGCTTGTGTCAGCCACGCCTGTCGTTTCTGGCGCGCGTCGCATCAGTTTGACTTCCTAGTCTGCCGCGACAGTTTTTTGGTAACTGTGTGCATGCCTTCATCATTGCTATTTCTTGGAGATCGTGGGCGTGGTTTGCCTCTGTAGTAACTTCTTCTGGATTTTCTGTGCGTGTGACATAGGCGCACTTGATCCGCTCCGAACCGTCGCGGGGGAGTGGGGCAGTTGCTTGCCACGTGGCGCGGAGGGAGGGCAACTGGCGCGACCCTTCTTCCCCGATAAATAGGGACGCCATGGGATGTGCGTTCCTCACTTCATCTTCCTGTGCTTGCTTCCCCTACTCCTCTTCGCGCTCTAGCCCTTCACTGCTCCTCTACGCCACTGCCTTTTGGTCGTCGGCGTCATTCCTCTTCCTCCTCGCCAATAGGCCCCCGCGCTTTAATCATGGCCACCTTTCCGAACAACATGTTGCCCGAGGTTGCCGGCGGGTGGTGCGGCTCGTACGCACCAAAGAGCTGGTGAAGAAGTACCGGCAGGGGCGGTTCCTGCCATCGGAGCGGCTTGTGAAGCACCCCCTTGCGCCGGAGGGCGAGCGGGTGCCCAACCCCCAGCCTGGCGAGGCTATTGTCTTCCTCTCCCACTTCACTCGCGACCTTGGGCTGCCGCTGAGCCGCTTTGTTTTGGAGCTGCTCGTCACCTTCGACCTGCAGCTCCACCACCTCGGAGCCAACGCCATATCGATGTTGTCCCATCACGCGGCCTGCTGCGAGGCATTCCTCGGTGTCTGCCCCGATGCCGCGAACTTCCTAAAGTTCTTCTACTTCAAAGTTCAGGTGGTGGGGAAGGGCAGGCCGCTGACGGAGATGGTTTGCTGCGTCGTCTATCCGCGGCCATCGGCACCCATACCGTGCCTGCTCCTAGACACCGTCAAGTTGTGGCAGCGCTCGTACTTCTACGTGCGCAACAACACCGAGGTGGACTTCATCAAGGTCCCCGTATTCGTCAATGTCCCTTCCAGTCGGAAGGCCTGGAGCGTCTAGCACTTGGGCGCCTAGGGCGACATCGACCGGATGGGCGCCCGGCTGGCGGTCCTCGTGGAGAAGGAGCGGCTCACCGCCCGGGACAATCTGATGTCCTGGATGGAAAATCGTGTGCTCCCGCTCCAGCACCGGTCGCACAAGATCTCCCACCTCTTTGGCCATCTGGATCCCACCCGGGTATCCCGGCTGGATGTGCCGCATGCCGCCCTCCGCGAATGGCTCACCACCATTTCTAAGGAGGCGCTAGAGGAGGACTGGGTGTTCTCCTGCCGGCCGTACCACCACAGCCGGCTTCCGCCCAAGGTATGTCTTTCTTACTCTTCTCCGGGTGGATTTTCCTGAGGGACTCCTGTTTCGTGCCTCTTATCTTCCCTTGTTGAGTAGCTTTTCACAGCGCAGCTAGCGGAGGACGGCATGGGGGACAATGAGCTCCCCAACTTTGCTGCAGACTTCAAGCCGGCGAAGGCTCCATCGGTGGGCCGACGAGGGCTGTGAGTTCCCACTCGGTGAGAGCTTGTCCTTTGTCCCTACCTGCCTTGCCCTTGCTGCGCTTCTGGCCGCGAGTCTTGATGTTTGCTCGTATTGGAACAACTGCTTATGGCCAGGATGTGGACATGGCCGAGGTTGCTGCGCCCAGGGGGCAGGGGGAAACGGCCGCCCCCACCAGCGCTGCTCCGGCCGGAGGCAGCGCGAAGACGACACGCCGCCCCATCCAGCGACCACTATGCCGAGCATTGCCGGGTAGGTGCTTCTGTCCTCCTGGTACTTGTGTTGATTTGCTTGCATCTGCGTTGCTCATTCCTTGTGTTTTCCGCAGCAAGGAGATGGCCTTGCCTGGCTCTGCGACCGTCGCCATCGCGTCCGCCCCCCAACCTGCTACAGAGGGGAGTGCGCTGGCTCTGACTCCCGAGGCCGCACCGTCTCTGGCCCTCGAGGCGGCATCTACTCAGCCGGCTAGGGCCGGTGCGGATGCGACGGAGGTGGTGTCGCCGGCTGCACCCCCGATGCTTCACCGGGCCGGGGCCGTATCCCGGCTTGCTGAGGGTCTTCTTGGATGCACCGGCATGTCCGCGCCTCCCTCTGGCTCGACGGTGGGCACTAACTCGGGCGCCTACCGGGTGGAGGAGCCGGTGGAGGTGCCATAGCCGGAGGTCCCCGTCCAACCGGAGGGTGGGCCCTCCGCGGCTCCGGCGAGCGACAATGACCTCTAGGTCACCGGCTGGACGCCGGCCCGGGCTGCGCCGCTGCTGGACGCCATCTTGGCGAAGTTGTCGGAGGCTGATACATTGCAAATGTATCTATAATTTTTGATGTTCCATGCTTGGTTTTATCCACTTTCTTGTGTTTTGTTCCAACTTTGGAGTACTTTTCATATGATTTCTTGGACTAACCTATTAACAAGAGCCACAGTGCCAGCTGCTTGTTTTCTGCTATTTTTGGTTCCAGGAAAGTCAAAAAATGAATATTCTCGGAATTGGATGGGATAAAAGCCAAAGTGTCTATTTTTCTAGAAGTGATCAAGTGCCAGAATACGAGACAGAGAAGGGCCAGAGGCCGGCCACACCACCTGGCCGCGCGGCCAGGCTTGGCCCGCGCCAGGGGGTGGTGTGGTGGCACCTGGCACCCCCTCGGTCTCCCCTTTCGACTATAAGATGCCCTTGGGACATAAACCCTAAGTACCCGATCAAAAATCCATGAAAGAGTCTGTAGCCACTGTCATCTCCATCCCTAGATTGGGAGGGATCTGAAGCTCTTCCCGGCACCATGTCGGAGAGGGGAATTCACCCTGGAGGCCTTCTTCATCACCATGCAAGCCTCCGGTGTGATGTGTGAGTAGTTCATCCTTAGACTACGGATCCATGTAGTAGCTAGATGGCTGGTTCTCCTCCTTTGTGCTTTCATGTTTAGATCTTGTGAGCTCCGTTCATGATCAAGATCATCTATTTGTAATTCTACATGTTGTGTTTGCGGGGATCCAATGGATATTGAGATGCTATTTAAGATTGATTATTGATTCTATCATGTCTTTGTTATTTGAGATCTTGCATGCTTTCCGTTGTTAGTAGCTATCTTAGCCAAGTAGATGCTAGAAACTCCAAGAGTTAGTATTTATGCTTGATAGTGGGTTCATGCCTCTGGTTATCTAGGGAAGTGACAGAAATATCTAAGGTACTAGATGTGCTGTTGCTACTAGGGAGAAAACAACAATCCTTTGTTTATAGAACAATCATATTGTTTAGTTTACACGCAGTTCGTAAAGCAATAATCTGTTTCTTGCAACTTAATACTGGAGGGGGTTCGGATGATAACCTGAAGGTGGATTATTAGTCATAGATGGAGTTGGATGGCGGTCTATGTATTATGTTGTAATGCCCAATCAAGTCTCAAAGGAGTCAAGATGATTAGTATATGCATGTATTGCTTTCTCGGTGTTTGTCAATTGCCCCGCTGTAATTTGTTCACCTAGCATCTTATCTATCTAAGGAGAGCCACCTCTAGTGAACTATGGATCCCGGTCCTTTACTTTACATACAATCTACAATCTTTTACTGCTTTGTGTTTACTTTCTGCAAACTTTTACTTCTTTCCATTCGATACGTTTAATACTTTGTTTTCCGCAAAACACGGTGAGATTGACAACCTCATCGCAAGTTGGGGACAAAGTTCTATGGTTGTGTTGTGCAGGTCTCCACGTTGCTACTAGCACCGGTAGTGCGCCCTGCCAAAGCTCAGCTAGTAACACCTTTGAGGTGTTTCCTTGCTCCTACTGGTTCGATTAAACCTTGGTTTTATAATTGAGGGAAACTTGCTGCTGTGCTCATCATACCTTCCTCTTGGGGTTCCCAACGAGCTCTACATCAACACCGCCATCAAGCAATTTTCTGGGCGTCGTGCATTGAGCCATCAAGTGATTTTCTGGCGCTGTTGCTGGGGAGTCAAGGACATCTTCACAAGGGGAGTCCCTCATAACCAAAATCTTTACTTTGTTGTGTTTGTTTTGCTTAGTTTATTTTTGCTTTGTTTGCTTGTTTTGTTCTTCAAAAAACACAAAATTTTTAGTTTTACTTGTTTGCTTTCTTATTTGAAAACCCCCAAAAAATGACTACTCTTGAAAACACTAAGTTGTGTGACTTCACTAGCACCAACAACAATGATTTTATGAGCACACCTATTGCTCCACCTGTGGCTGAAAATACTTTCTTTGAGATAAAACCTGCTTTGCTCAATCTTGTTATGAGA
Organism: Avena insularis; assembly: GCA_023614405.1. NCBI lineage: Eukaryota > Viridiplantae > Streptophyta > Magnoliopsida > Poales > Poaceae > Avena > Avena insularis. The sequence goes on along the minus strand of CM042690.1, from coordinate 203,790,058 downwards.
GAACAATTTTCTGGTATTAGTAATGAAGATGCTGCTTCCCATCTCAATAACTTTGTGAGATGCAAAAGCATAGGGATATAGATGGAGATATTATTAAGCTGAAATTGTTTTCTTTCTCTTTGAGAGGAAAAGCTAAAGAATGGTTGAATTCCTTAACTAGGAATAGTATTGATCCTTGGACTAAGTGCAAAGATGCTTTTATTGGAAAATACTATCCTCCTGCTAAGATTATATCCATGAGAAGTGAAATAATGAAGTTTAAACAACTTGATAATGAGCATGTTGCTCAAGCTTGGGAAAGAATGAAATCTTTGGTATAGAATTGTCCCACTCATGGACTGACTGCTTGGATGATCATCCAAACTTTTTATGCAGGATTGAACTATTCTTCAAGGAACCTATTGGATTCTGCTGCTAGAGGTACCTTAATGACCATCACTTTGGGTGCTGCAACAAAACTTTTGGACAATATGATGGTTAATTATTCTGAATGGCATACTGAGAGCTCCACTAGGTAAGAAGGTAAATTCTGTTGAGTAAACCTCCTCCTTGAGTGATAAGATTGATATTATTATGTCTATGCTTGTTAATGGGAAAGCCCATATTGATCCAAATAATGTTCCTTTAGCCTCTTTGGTTGCTCAAGAAGAGCAACCAAAGAGGCTAAAGGAGCCTCTTTGGTTGATGTGAACTTCATAAAAAATAATAACTTCGGTAATAATGCTTATAGGAACAATTTTGGTAACAACAATTATAAGCCATATCCTCCCAACAATGGTAATGCTTATGGAAATTCTTACAACAATAATAGGAGTGCTCCCTCTGAACTTGAAGTTATGCTTAAAGAGTTTATTAGTAAACAAACTGCTTTCAATAAAACTATTGAGGAAAAACTCTCTAATGCTGAAAGAAATATAGCATCTTTTGGCTGAAGCTCAATCTTATTTTAATAAAATGGCTGCTAAACCTGAAACTAATGAGAATCCCTTTGCAGCTACTAATGCTATACAAGTAAGAATTGATGAAAATGTTAGACTATTAGCTGAATTACATGCTAAGTGGGAAAGAGAAGATGAAATTGCTAGGAACATTAGGGTTTCTACTATTACCACCACTAGTATTGAGGCTAGTAATAATTCTACTACTTTAGATGATAAATTTGATTTTGATCTTGATGGTTGCAACATCTCTGAAGTTATTAAGTTCCTACAAAAGCTTGCTAAAAATCCTAATGCTAGTGCTATGAACATGGCTTTTACAAAACACATTACTGATGCTCTCATAAAGATTAAAGAAGAAAAGATGAAACATAAAGCTTCTATTCATATAAAGCAAGAGGATGATTGGGAACCCATCATTAATATGAAAGTGAATGACTTTGATTTCAAAGCTTTGTGTGATCTTGATATTAGTGTTTGTATTATGCCTAGAAGGATTTATGATATGCTTGATTTGCCTCCCCTTGAAGATTGTTATTTGAATGTCCCACTTGATGATAATGCTAAAAATAAACTCATGAGGAGTCTTAATGATGTTCTTATTATGGTTAACAATTCCTATGTCCCCGTTTATTTCTATGTTTTGGATGTTGAATACAATGCTTCTTGTCCTATTACTTTGGGAAGACCTTTTCTTAGAACTGTTGGTGCCATCATTGATATGAAAGAAGGCACCATTAAATATCAACTTCCACTCAAGAAAGGTATAGAACACTTGCCTAAAAAGAGAGAAAATATTTCTTTTGCTTCTCCTATGAAAACAAAAGTTGGTTTTAATGCTTCTTCATTTGAGAACACTTGATTCTTTCTTTGCTTCTTATGCCTAACTTAAAGGTGTTAAAGAAAAGTACTTATTAGGAGATAACCCAAAAGTTTTAGATGAGTCTTGGAAGTTATTACCTCTGTAATAACCTCTCCTTATCCTTTTTATTTGATTTTTGTGCCAAGAGTAACCTCTAATGAGAGATAAGTAATGATTGGGAAAGTTGCTGTCCTGAAACAGATTTCTGTGCTTCACCATAAAAATTCGTGAGAGATCTCTGTATGTCGGATTGAGCTGTAATTTTTTGTGCTTCTGACCCAGGTTGTTATATAACTTTCGTTAGTGCAATACTTTTTGATTTGAGCAACATAAGGTCTTCGAAAAAATTTCGTCTTTACCTGCTGGTCTGTTTTGACAGATTTCTGCATTTGCTTCTTGTTAGTTCCTTCTTGAGTTCTTTTGGGGAATTGAGATTTTTGAGGGAAGTGCTATAGTAGCTAGTGTTCTAATGGAAGTTTATTTGGTGTTAGAACTGAACCTTAAGACCTTTTATCTTAAGTGCACTAATGTTGCTAATAAAGATTGTGTGAAGTTTTGTATGAAGGAAAAATTTCCGGTGTATGGAAGGAATGAGTAATGAGATGAAGACGGGACTAAAGCTCAAGCTTGGGGCTGCCACGCGTGTCACCCCAAGAAATATCCAAGAAGTACAAGCGTCAAAGCTTGGGGATGCCCAAGACATCCCCTTCTTCATCAATAAAAATCCCAGGTTTCTTCCAAACGCTTCATTTTTATTGTTTCATGCACAGTTGTGTTTTTCTTGGAGCGTCTTCTTTTTCGTTTTCGTTTTGTTTTTTAGTTTGATTTTTTTTGCTTAGTTTTCTGAATAAATTGTTTGGACCCCCTCTTTCATACATTGATTTGCAAATAGTTTGGTTTGGTTTGGAAAAGCGTAGGAAAGTTCATGCTTATGTGGTAAAAAGAGCTCGTTTTTGACTGTGGCCTATGCTTTGTCATGCCATGCTTGATATTGTTTTGGCTTTATGCTTAGTATTATTTGCTGTAGCATGGCTTGTTATAAACAATTGAGATTGCTTAATGTGCCTTGGATGAATCATGTGTTGTTTTAGCATATTAAAGCATAGTATAGTGGTATTCTCCTTTGATGCTTTATTTGGGTTGACTTGGTGCATGCTCACACCATGTTATGACTATCTCAAGTCACCATAGCCTTTATGATCCTTTAGTCTTCAACTTGTAGTATCACTTTATGCTTTGATCAATGATGTTTTGTCGCTCTGCATGATTATAGCCATTATTGCTCTCTTAGTTTGTCGCTCCCAGTCTTTTGCTAGCCTCCACAACAAAGTATGAGTTCCACTCATGCATCCAACTCCCTAAACCAAGTTATTCCAAAGTGTCCACCATACCTACCTATTAGCATATGCTATTCCAAGTATATTCATGCTTTTGTTTACCTTCCAAATTAAACTTGTTATCAGAAAACTAGTGATTAAAGCTCTCACGAACTTGATGGCACACTTTATTTTACTTGCCCTTAATAAACTTGAACCATTGTGTCTTCTATGTTGTATATGCTTGCACTTATTTGTCGGGAATTAGCAGAACCATGCTTTCATGGGGAACGCTTTCAACATTGCACTTGGTACTTGTACCTAGTTGATATCATGCTCTTTTGTATATGGATGTCGTCGGTGTGAAATGAAAGGGGAGCTTGTAAGTCCATGGAGTTATGTATATGTGTTAGAGAAAACTGGGCTAGTCTAATCCATGTTGACATGGTGGAAACCTGCGTAACCATAATGAGCTGTCTATGAACCATTCTTCTTATAAAAAAGAGTCCTATATTGAGAAAAAGAAAAGAAAAAAAGAGATTATGAAAAGAGGAAAGAGAGAAAAAAGCACCATATTCCCATGGTAAATAAGAAGATTGCTGAGATGCTCGTTGTCTGCTTGCCTTGTCATTTTGATATGGGGATTCTTCCGTATCATCCGGCAAGGGGTACCCCGTTGGCGGTTCTCTATGATACACATATACTTACAATGACAAGAACTTACTAGTGACTAAACTTGAGTAGCATGAGGAGCGGCCCTCGTATACAACGGACATGAGATTTCTGACTTATACTTCATCAAGCATGTACACCGTAGTTTGTTCACTTTAACCTTAATCACTTCAAGATGCTTATGATAGGGGCAATGAGAGTTGAAAGCTATAAGTACCATAATTTTTGGAAGCTCTTTATGAGACTGAATCCCTACTTCCTTTTACAAAGGCCTTTCTTCCACCATTATATTGAGTCTCCTCCTTTTATCTTTATGCACTTACTTTGAGAGCATAGTGGCCATTCTTAGTTCTATGTGCATTGTCCCAAGACTAGTTGATTGATGCATACTTTGATATTGCTTGTTTTAAACTATTGTATCTAGTCACTCTTATGAACTTTGAAGGTGTCCTATGCATTTATATTTGCTACTCTATTGAGGGACAAGCTGAAAACTATTATGCCATGTTTTCTTTATGTGAAACAAACAAACATCTTGCAAAGCATTGTTATTCATGAATCTTTTGTTTCTGCCTTTTCATGTTGCTTCATAGTTTCTTTTCTTATTGCTAGAACTTTGTCTTTCATGCTATGATTGAAGTACTATGATCCCAGCTTTGAATGTTTTACAAATACTTTGATCAAGTCTTTGATGGTGCATGTCACCTCAAAAATTATTCTTTCTTTTTATCACTTACCTAATTGAGGACGAGCAGGAGTTAAGCTTGGGGATGTTGATACATTGCAAATGTATCTATAATTTTTGATGTTCCATGCTTGGTTTTATCCACTTTCTTGTGTTTTTTTCCAACTTTGGAGTACTTTTCATATGATTTCTTGGACTAACCTATTAACAAGAGCCACAGTGCCAGCTGCCTGTTTTATGCTGTTTTTGGTTCCAGGAAAGTCAGAAAATGAATATTCTCGGAATTGGACGGGACAAAAGCCAAAGTGCCTATTTTTCCAGAAGTGATCAAGTGCCAGAATACGAGACGAAGAAGGGCCAGAGGCCGGCCACACCACCTGGCCACGCGGCCAGGCTTGGCCCGCGCCAGGGGGTGGTGTGGTGGCCCCTAGCACCCCCTCGGTCCCCCCTTCCGACTATAAGATGCCCTCGGGACGTAAACCCTAAGTACCCGATCAAAAATCCACGAAAGAGTCTGTAGCCGCCGTCATCTCCATCCCTAGATCGGGAGGGATCTGAAGCTCTTCCCGACACCCTACCAGAGAGGGGAATTCACCCTGGAGGCCTTCTTCATCACCATGCAAGCCTTCGGTGTGATGCGTGAGTAGTTCATCCTTGGACTACAGATCCATGTAGTAGCTAGATGGCTGGTTCTCCTCCTTTGTGCTTTCATGTTTAGATCTTGTGAGCTCCGTTCATGATCAAGATCTTTGTAATTCTGCATGTTGTGTTTGCGGGGATCCGATGGATATTAAGATGCTATTTCAGATTGATTATTGATTTTATCATGTCTTTGTTATTTTAGATCTTGCATGCTTTCCGTTGTTAGTAGCTATCTTGGCCAAGTAGATGCTAGCAACTCCAAGAGTTAGTATTTATGCTCGATAGTGGGTTCATGCCTCTGGTAATCTGGGGAAGTGACAGAAATCTCTAAGGTACTAGATGTGTTGTTGCTACTAGGGAGAAAACAACAATCCTTTGTTCATAGAACAATCGTATTGTTTACTTTACACGCAGTTCGTAAAGCAATAATCTGTTGCTTGAAACTTAATACTGGAGGGGGTTCGGATGATAACCTGAAGCTGGATTATTAGTCGTAGATGCTGTTGGATGGCGGTCTATGTATTATGTTGTAATGCCCAATCAAGTCTCAAAGGAGTCAAGATGATTAGTGTTGGGTTCGCAGCATAGAAAACAAAAATTTTCCTACGATGAGAACTATACGCCAAGATCTATCTTCTAGATACAGAGCAACGGGTGGACATACATCCATGGAGAACTTACCCTCAAAGACAACGAGTTTTATTAACGAGTAGGAACGCGTGGTTGATGTAGTCGTACGCTTGCCGATCTCAAGATCGTGTGGAAGTCCGAGCGCCGCAAATCAGCAGCGCATCCATCCTCGCACACACGTTCAAGCCACCGGACAACCTCCACCTCCTCGCTCCAGCGAATCAGCGGAAGCAGCAACTCCTTCTAGATGCAAGGCCACCGGGAACATGTTATCTCTAATCCGAGACCATGGGGGAATATCTAGAGGGGGAGAGAGATCCTTCACGAGGAGGTGTGTGGATGAAGGAGGAGAGGGGTGGACTTTTATAGGAGGAGGGGGGGTGCCCCCTCTCTCCATGGCCGGCGCATGGGGGGGTGACCCCTCACCTCCCCCATTCATGTGGTGGTAACCCCTCCACATTAAAATGCCCCTTCACATTCTCTTTTAAAGTCTCCACTTTAAATGCATTAAATTTCTCCAAATTTAATAATATCTCATTTAATAAAACTCTTTTATTTATTTTATTCAGAATTTTGTTAATTACTTTAATTAACAAACATTCACATAAAACCCCTTGCAACATTTCAATATTACATGCAGAACCACTTTCTGCAATTTCACCCGAAACAATTCCGGTTTCTATCGAAACAATTCCTGTTTCTATCGAAACATTTCCTGCGCTTTGCAAACCTTTTGTCTGGAACATATGTGCTCCTAAATGGTGTCCGGAAACCCTTAAGTGTGTCACCCTACGGTTCGCGAATAATGCAGACATGATTGAGACTCCTCTCAAATCAATAATCAGAAGCGGGACCTAGAGATCCATACTGACTCCTGCACATTCAACGATGACTTCTGTGATCGTGAGAACCTTTAACGTCAGCAATTTAATCCCTTTGTCTCATGATATAATACATGTCCGAGATTCGATCATCGGTATCCAAATACCTAGTTTGATCTCGTTACCGACATGCACTCTTTTCTCGTTCCCGTGATATAACATTCTAGTGATCACATCACTTGCTTGCAAGCTATCTTAATGTGATATCACCGAGAGGGCCCAGAGTATATCTATCCGTCATCTGGATTGACAAATTCCACTCTTGATCCATGAGCCTCAACATAACACCTTCGTAGTACTGAACCCATCTTTATAGTCACCCTGTTACGGTGTGACGTTTGATGTTATCAAGATACTCTTCCGGTGTTAGCAATTAACATGATGTCATGGTCTAAGGACTAAGACTACTTTGTATGATGTTATAGCAATATAAACATAATGACTTGATCGTAATGCTATACTTCGGATGAATGTTCATCACATCATTTCACAAATGCTGTGACCTTGTTATTAACAACATCCAATGTCCATGATCAGGAAAGTTTGATCATCTTGTTAATCAACAAGCTAGTCTATAAGAGAGGCATAACTAGGAACCCTTTTTGTTTATTAAACACACATGTATTGATGTTTCCTACCAATAGAATTATAGCATGCAAAATAAACATCTATCATATACAAGAAATATATAATAATAACTTTATTATTGCCTCTCAGGGCATATTTCCTTCAATTAGTATATGCGTGTATTGCTTTCTCGGTGTTTGTCAATTGCCCCGCTGTAATTTGTTCACCCAGCATGTTATCTATCTAAGGAGAGCCACCTCTAGTGAACTATGGATCCCGGTCCTTTACTTTACATACAATCTACAATCTTTTACTGCTTTGTGTTTACTTTCTGCAAACTTTTACTTCTTTCCATTCGATACGTTTAATACTTTGTTTTCCGCAAAACACGGTGAGATTGACAACCTCATCGCAAGTTGGGGACAAAGTTCTGTGGTTGTGTTGTGCAGGTCTCCACATTGCTACTAGCACCGTAGTGCATACCTTAAAGCTTCATTAGTAACACCTTTGAGGTGTTTCCTTGCTCCTACTGGTTCGATTAAACCTTGGTTTCATAACTGAGGGAAACTTGCTGCTGTGCTCATCATACCTTCCTCTTGGGGTTCCCAACGAGCTCTACATCAACACCACCATCAAGCAATTTTCTGGGCGCCGTGCATTGAGCCATCAGAGGCGGCGCCCCTGGCTGTTGGCCAGGCCCGCTAGCTGGTTGAGGCGCTGGAGCAGGGGCTCGGCCAAGACAAGGCGCTAGGGGCCTCCGTCGAGGTATGTGTCTGTTGCCAATCTTGATGCTTGTTTGCCGTTTTGCATCAAGGCTTGTTCTTACTCCTCTTTTTGTGCAGAGGGCCCTTGTTGACACTGCCAATACCTCGCAGGACCTGGGCCGTAAGATTGCTTGTTTTGCCGTATCTTCTCGATTGCACGATTTTTCGCGCTTCTTGTTGAATATTGGTTACCCTCCTGCAGCTCTACTGGCTGAAGGGAGAGGTTACCCAGCTGGAGGAGTCCAACAAGACTCGCTAGGACCAGATCACCCAGCTGACTACGCACCAGCAACAGATTGAGATCAAGGCCAGCAAAGCCAAGAAGGTGGCGGAAACCCGGGCCGAGGCGCTGAAGAATTTGGAGAAGCTCTACGCCACCCAGGACGATGCCCTCAAAGCGTCCAAGGCCAAGGAGGCGGCGGTGCTAGGAGAGCTTTGCCAGATCGCCAAGATTGTTGTCAGTATGTGCCCTCAACTTAAATCAGTTTTGCCATTTTTCCCTTTGCAGTCAGTATTGATTATTGTTTCTTTTCGTGGCTCCAGCTCAGTATCCTGAGGCGACAGATCAGGCGCTGGGCCGGATTCCCAAGACGGATCCGAAGCGGGATCTCCACCCGGGTGAGCTAGTGGCGGTCGTCAACAAGGAGGCGAACTGGCTTCGTGTTGCTGCTCTCGAAGTCTATGACTATGTCTGGCCTGATACCACCCAGCCGGCCACCATGGACGCCTTGGCCGAGCGGCTTTGGGGTGCTCCGGACCTCATGAACGTGGCCCGGAACTGGGCGGACCGTGGTGGCACAGAGATGGTGCTGGAGCTATTGAAGTCCTGGTACCCGGACGTGGATCTGCGGAGCCTTTCGCGCGGATTTCGTCAAGGGACCAGCTATGACCAGCTTCGCGCCGAGGTTCCTGACATCCGCTCCTGTGGCGTGAAGATTGGGAGCTTCGTCGCGCTGGACAGGGACTTCAGTGACCCAGCTTGCACGGAGCCGTACCACCATAGTCCAGATGCGCTGCACACTAAGGCTCCGGCTGCACCCCAGACCGCCTCGGCAGACGTCGCCTCCAGTAGCCAAGCTCCAGCCGATGCCTCCGGCCTTTCTGCCCTCTAGTGAACTTGATCCTCGGTATGCTTGGAGTGTTTGTGACTGAAAAACTTGCTATTTCTTTGTGCTGTCGAACAATTGTCTGTGTTCTTGTTATTGAACTCTTGTGGGAGCATCACCTACCTGTGTACATTTGCTCGTGCTCTTTTGTTTGAACTTTCTGTTCTGCATTTGCTGCTTTCTTGTTTCTGTGTGGGGGCGCGCTAGCGCACCCACAAGGTGTAGTCCTCGAGGTTCAGGCTGGCTAGAGAATACAGCCGGGTCGAAGCTCCTTTGTGTTGTTTGTTTGCAGGTTTCTGTGTGGGGGCACGCGAGCACACCCACAAGGTGTAGTCCCTGAGGTTCGGTCCGGCTAGAGGATACAGCCGGGTCGAATCTCCTTGACCTGCTCAGCTGCCGCCTGGAAGCTACTTGCATCCGGCTTGGGTGTTTGTCGTGGAACTTTGGCTCATGCAAACATAGAAACAAACAAGTTGTTTGCCTGGTTAAGCATATGCAAGTTCAAACTGTAATCTTAGATTTATTAGTTTTGAAATTTTCGCTGTTTTGTGCAAATCCAATGTCTTTGCTCTTTTCTCAGTGAGCATTGGCCAGTTTTGATGCTATTCTCTTGCTGGCTTTTAGCCAGAGTCGAAGGGGGTAGCTTAGTAGGCGTACTGCATGATACTTCGGGTTTGGGTCATTGTCTTTCGGCGAGCGAGCGCAGCCGGGACGTCTAGACGTTTTTGCTTTCCTCGTGGTTTTTTTCGTGTAGGGGCCTTCAAGCGTTATGCTCTTGCCGGATCTTTCAGTCGGCTTGCGGTCTGCAGCTAGAACCGAAGAGGAAGCCTTAGGAACCGCATACAGTACTTCGCCGCATGGGTTGTGCAGCCGTCTAGGCCAACCGGCGAGTCCCCAAGACGGATCACCAGCTCCAGGGTTAGTGTAATGCAGCCGAAAAACCAAATTGTGCAGCATAAGTTGCTTATTTATTGCAGAGTCCCCGAGACCGTGTCGAGGCTCCCATGCTTGTTCATTACATGAGGGTAAGATACATACACTTCGTGTTCAAGTGCAAAAGGGACGAAGCTGGCTCGTGTTCCATGGGCGTTCAGTTTCTTTGTCTGAGCGATCCATCTTGTTCGGCTGGCGGGTGCCGATGAGGTAGTATGAGTTGTTCTGCGGTGCCCGGCTGATGATGAATGGGCCCTCCCAAGGCGGAGATAGCTTGTGCCTCCCCTTGGTGTCCGGTACTAGCCTTAACACCAGGTCGTCCTCGTGGAGTGAGACGCTGCGGATCCGGCTGGCGTGGTAACGGCGCAAGTTTTGCTAGTAGATGGCGGACCTTGACAAGGCCAGCTCGCGTGCTTCTTCAAGGAGATCGACGCTGTCTTCCCGTGCTTCTTTGGCTTGCTGTTCTGTGTAGAGCAGTTTGTGGGGTGCATCGAACTCGATGTTTGTGGACAGAACCGCCTCCGCCCCATAGACGAGGAAGAAAGGAGTGAAGTCGGTGGACCGGTTTGGCGTGGTCCGAAGGCTCCAAAGCACAACCGGTAGCTCTTCAATCCAGCTGCTGGGGGATCGCATCAATGGCTCGATCAGCCTGGGCTTGATTCCGGCTAGGACTAGGCCATTCGCTCACTGGCACTGCCTGTTGGACTGAGGGTGTGCCACGGATGCAAGGTCCAGGCGGATTCCCTTGTCTCTGCAGAATCATGTGAAAGCCCCCTTGGCAAAATTTGTGGCATTGTCGGTTATGATGTTGTTGGGGTAGCCAAAGCGTGTGATTATGTCTGTGAAGAACTTGACCACCGTTGGTCCGTCCAGCGGCTTTGCCTCTATCCACTTGGTGAACTTGTCCACCGCCACCAGCAAGTGTGTCATGCCGGACCTGGTTGTTTTGAAAGGGCCGACCATGTCCAGCCCCTATATGGCAAACGCCCAGGTGATGGGGATTGTCTTGAGTGCCGCGGATGGGGTATGCTTCTGCCGGCTGAACCGATGACAACCGTTGCATGTTTTGATGATCTTCTCAGCGTCTTCTAGTGTCGTGGGCCAGTAAAACCCATGGCGGAATGCTTTTGCCACTATGGCTCGTGACGACGCATGGTGTCCGCGTTCGCCCTGGTGGATGTCAATCAGCAACCGGATTCCCTCCTCTTGGCTCACGCATCACTGATAAATGCCTCTAACGCTACGCTTGTAGAGCTCATTGTTGATGATAGTGTATGCGCTGACTCTGCACTTCACCTGCCTTGCCTCTACCTCTTCTTCGGGCAGCTCTCCTCTGGCTAAGAAATCCATGAACGGCTTGGCCTATGTTGGGGTTTCCTGGATGGCACATACTGCCTGCATCAGCAGATTCACTTCTGCCTAGATAGCTGGGTCGGGCTCGTCTGGGGGCCGACCGGGTGGAGTAGTGGAGCCAGCAGCTTCCAGGCTAGACGCGACAATTCTCGGGTGTGGCGAAGCTGTCGCGGAGGTCTTGGAGCCGGCAGTCCCCGGGTGCAGCGAAGTAGTCCCCGGGTGCGGTGAAGCCGTCGCGGAGGTCCTAGAGCCGGCAGTCCTCGGGTGTGGTGAAGCCGTTGCGGAGGTCTAGGAGCCGGCAGTCCCCGGGTCACGTCCAATATTATGGAGTAGGATTCAGGAGAAGGCATGATCAATGGCTTGCGCAAGTGCTCGAGGGAGATTCCAGGCAGAATTGCTTGTCTTATTAACCCAATGCGGGCGAGCGCATCTGCGGCCTCGTTGTTTTCCCTGGGAACATGGTGAAACTCGCATCCTTCCAAATAGGCGCACAACTGTTGTACGAAGAAACGGTATAGAGCCATGTTTGCATCCCTGGCGTCCCAGTCGCCCGATACTTGCTGTATCACCAAATCAGAGTCGCCGAAGCATAGGATGCGTCGGTTGCCTATTTCCTTTGCCATGTTGAGGCCGTGGACAAGCGCCTCGTACTCAACGACGTTGTTGGATGCGCGGAAGTGGATCTACATCATGTATTCTAGCCGGTCTCCTTTTGGAGAGGTGATGACCACTTCGTCTCCGAGCCCTCCATACATCTTGGAGCCGTCGAAATGCAGCTTCCAATGCGTGGAGTCAGGGCAGGGCGGAAGGTACTATGTTTCTGCCCAATCAACGAGGAAATCTACCAAGGCCCGAGACTTGATCGCCTTTCTTGGCTCGTACTGTATGTTGTGGGCGGCGAGCTCTATGGACCATTTCGCCACCCGGCCAGTGGCATCTCTGTTGCCGATGATCTCCGAGAGCGGCGCTAGTGCCACCACCCGGATGGAGTGTTCTTGGAAGTAGTGCTTCTATTTCTTGGTGGCCATGTACACGCCATACACCAGCTTTTGGTAATGAGGGTAATTCTACTTCGAGAGCGAGAGCACCTCACTCAGGTAGTACACTAGCCGTTGCACCGGCCGCGCCTTTCCCTCTTCTGGCCTCTCCACCACCAGCACCACACTGATGAACCGGTTGGTTGTTGCGATGTACATCAACATGGGTTCCTTTGCTGCTGGTGCTGCCAGGATGGGTGGTGAAGTGAGCATGCGCTTGAGGTCACAGAAAGCTTCATCCGCCTGTGATGTACAGAATTTTTTTTCCGTCTTCTTCATGAGTTGGTACAGCGGGAGTGCTTTCTCGCCCAGCCGGCTAATGAACCGGTTGAGGGAGGCTAGGCATCCGGTGAACTTCTGGACATCTCGTAAGTTCTTAGGAGGCTGCATGCACTCGATTGTGCCGATCTTCTCCGGGTTCACCTCGATTTCTTGCTCTGACACATCAAAACCGAGGAGCTGACCAGCTAGGACGCCGAAAACGCACTTCTTCGGGTTCAACTTCCTCTGGAACCGGCGGAGGTTGGTGAATGTTTCCTTCAGATCCTCAAGGAGTGTTTGGTGCTCCTTGGTCTTGACCACCACATCATCGACGTAGGCATGTATGTTTCTACTGATCTAAGTCTGCAAGCACTTCTGCATGCAGCACTGGTATGCGGCTCCAGTGCTCTTCAGCCCAAACGGCATGGTGGTGTAGCAATAGGCTCCGTAAGGAGTGATGAATGTTGTCTTTATTTGATCAGCAGGGTTCAGCCATATCTAGTGGTAGCCGGAGTACGCATCCAGAAACGACAGCAGCTCGCAGCCGGCCGTGGAATCGATCACTTGGTCTATCCTTGGCAGGGTGAATGGATCTTTGGGGCATGCTTTGTTCAGGCTGGTGTAGTCAACACACATGCGCCAAGTCTTGTTCTTCTTTAGCACGAGTACGGGGTTCTCCAGCCATTCCGGGTGGAAAACCTCCATGATGAATCCGGCTGCGAATAGCTAGGTGATCTCTTCCCCAATTGTTCTTCTTTTTTCTTCCGCGAAGCGGCATAGTGACTGTTTGACCGGCCTTGCATCTGGCCTGACATGTAAAGAGTGCTCGGCGAGCTCCCTCGGAACACCTGGCATGTCCTTGGGGGACCATGCGAAGATATCCCGATTCTCACAGAGGAAATCGACGAGCGCGCTTTCCTATTTGCTGTCAAGGCCGTCTCTGACCAGGACGAACTTGTCCGGCTCGGCCTCGTTCAGCAGGATCTTTCTCGTGCCCTTGGATTGCTTGAACTGCGCCTCTCCGGCCGGCTTGGGCTCGCCAGCCGGCATGTCCTTCTGCAGGGCTTCCAAGTTCTGCATGATTATGCACTTTTCTTCCATGATGATCATGGCTTCCGCTATCTTGGACCCGTCTGTGGCGCACTGCACAGACCGCCTATAGCAACCAACCAAAGTGATGACGTCCTTGGGCCCTGGTAGCTTCATCTTGAGGTACGCGTAATGCGGTACCTCCATGAACTTGGTGAGCGCCGGGCGCCCCAGGATTGCATGGTACGTGCTGCGGAGGTTGACCACCTCAAACCAGACGGGTTCACAGCGGAAGTTGTCCTCCATGACGAAGATGACGTCCAGCCGGATCTTTCCGATGGGCGAGCGCGACGGGCCTGGGACGGCTCCATGGAAGGAGGTGCTTGACGGCTCCAGCTACAACTCACTGATACCGAGCCGGTCTAGCGAGCTGCGGTACAGGAGGTTGATACTGCTCCCTCCGTCTACGAGGACGCGGGAGAACCTGTAGGAATGCTTCTAGGAGACAATGATGGGATCTAAAACCATTGCGCAAGTGCCTGGGTGAGGCAGCTCAGCTGGCTGGTCCTTCCGGCTCCACACAACTTTTTGCTCCGACCAATTGAGGTACTAGGGAACGGGAGGGACGATCGCGTTCACTTCCGCCTCGCGACGCCTCTTGTTGTGCTTGGTCTCCGGCTCCGTTGTGAAGATGTGGTAGTTTCCCACCTGGTGAGGGTAGTTTTTATCATCATCTCCCCTTCGGCGCTAGTTATTTCAATCGCCTGGCGGCCCACCGGCTGGAGGGGCGGCGCCTGCACAGCCGGTGTACCAGCGATCTCTGCCATCTTCTTTGTCCAGGTGCACTGGCGTGTGGTATGCGTAGCCGGTTTGTTGCCTCCGCTATGGAACTTGCATGGCCCATCAAGCATCGACTTGATGGTGTACTTGGGCCTCGGAGGCCGGTCATCAGGCTTCTGTCTCTGGCTTCTGCTTGCAGCTGGATCCTCCTGTACTGCCGCCACCTGCCTGGAGCCTTATTGGTTATTCGGCTAGTCGTCCTTTCTCTTGCCATGGCGGTTGTCGTGCCGCCTTGAATTGTGGCCATTTCCTTCCGGCTGGCACCGATCTATGGCGACGTCGACGATTATTTTCTCTTGGTCGTCCACCCGAACGGATCTTTTCATTGCCGCATCGGCCGTGGCATACTTGTCCGTGATGGCCATGGTCTGTGCCATGGTTGTGGGTTCCCCCAGCGGAGCTTGTGCTTGAGCATAGTGCCATCTCTGCAGCCGTTGATGAAGAAGTCAACCGCTTGGTGCTCGCATACATCCTCGCAGGAGTTGTGCATGCTCGTCCACCGGGTGATGTAGGAACGGTCGGATTCATCTAGACCATGTATGCAAAGAGCATGCTTGCTGGGTCAGCCTGGGCGCTTGTAGGTGCCAGTGAAGTTACGGACGAACGCCTACTCGAAATTGATGCACGCATTGATGCTGTTGTCGGGGAGGCTGTTGAGCCACGTCCTGGCTGAGTCAAGGAGCATGAGGGGGGCGTAGCGTACTGCCACCCGGCCGTTGCCGTTTGCGATGCCCACAGTGGTGGTGTAGTCCACCAACCAGTCCTCCGGCTTGACCGAGCCATTGTATTTGGGCGTATCCCTTGGGAGCGAAAATCCCTTTGGAAACGGTTCATTTCGGATGCGCGGTCCAAAACATCTTGGGCCGGGTGGACTTTCTTTTTTCTAGTGAGCGTGACTGGACCAGTAGGTCGATTTGAGCGCACGTGTCTTGTTGTTCTTCCAGCTCGAGCGGTCCCAGTCGGCTGGTTAGGAGAGACTTGGGCAGCGCTTGGCCTTTTCCAGCTTCGTCAGCCGGCTCGCGGTTTTTGCTGGTGACAGCTACTGCGTCGCGGGAGTTGTGCCCACGGCCTGTAGATCCACCGTGTGGGCGGTTTCTCGGCCTTGCTCCATTTGGGGAAGATGCCTTGCTGCCGCCTGCAGCTGGTCCGCCATTCGGCGAGCCGATTGGGTTCTGCTGTTGCTGGCCATGCTAAGCTCTGCCTCAGCTTGCTGCTTGTTTGCTGTGACCACGAGGAGATGGACACGTGCCTACTGACGGAGCAGTTCTTCGCCCTCCAAGTGGCTTAGCTCTACCACTGCCACCTCCGTGGCCCTCATGTTTTTGCGGGGGTGTTGTAGACTGGTTGTACCACGGGCGTACGCGAATCAGCGGCACGATCCGTCTCCGAGCCAAGGTTTCGGCCTTGTGGTTGGGCCAGGTGGCTGGTTCCAGGCAAGCGCGCAAAGCCGTGCATGATGTTTTACTCGCGCATGGTTGCGTCCATTCGCCATTGGGCGGATGCCACCTTTCCAGCCTCCTCTAGAAGGTTCTGGCGGGTGGTGTCCAGGGCTGCCGCGGCTACAGCTAGATCTGCCTCGATGGGGATGATGGGGTTGCGGAGGTGCTCGATGGACGCGTTGATCAGGTCCTAGTTTGGGAGCGTGAGTTGGTGGCGTGGCCATCCATGTTGCGCTCCAGAGACAGACGGCGG
Organism: Avena insularis; assembly: GCA_023614405.1. NCBI lineage: Eukaryota > Viridiplantae > Streptophyta > Magnoliopsida > Poales > Poaceae > Avena > Avena insularis. The sequence continues at coordinate 203,773,850 of CM042690.1, read as the reverse complement.
TTGTCCATCGATCCTACCATCATGACCTCGACGCTTCCGCTGGCGATGTGTGGAGCGGAGAAGCCAGGGGGTGCACCGGAGATGGTGACGACCTCACGAGGGAAGGCCTCAGGGATGGTGGCGACGTAGAAGAGGTGCTCGCCGAAGTGCATGATGGAGCCTCTGCTTGGGAAAATCCCCCCGGCGAAATAGGATGCGTTGTCGAGGACGTAGTCGATGGTGCCAAGACTGTGGACGAGACCAGAGGCGACTCGCTCACTGGCGACGAGTGGAAGTCCCATGCGAAAGATGATCCCAACCGAAGCGTTGTGCCCCCACGGTGGGCGCCAACTGTCATGGTGTGGAACACGGCAATACCATCGGGGATGGCTTGAAGGGGACAATCATGATGCTATTGGTGGCTACTCGCAACGGGTTGGGCACAGATACTGCAAACACAGCGATGTACCCAGGTTCGGAGCCCTCTTGGTGAGGTAAATCTCCTACTCCTGCAAGGATCTACTATCAAAGGGGGCGAACACCCAATACAAATGCTCCTTGAGCTGTTTCCTTAGCTACTTCTTGCTTGTAATTGGCTAAGTCCTTCCTCTTCTGTCTACCTAAAACCCTAGCACTACCCCCACTTATATACTGGTTGAGGAGGTAGTTTACAAGATGGGTTCTAGGGTTTACTATTTGGATTTGGGCCTTACAAAGTGGGCTAGCTGGACAGGGCCAAACGGCAGGCCCGGGTCTAGTCAAGCCTCCAGTATAGGGGAGGACCACACTACAGTGTCCATCGCCCCTGCTTTACTCATCAGCCGACTCTTTATCCGCCAGTCGGTTCTTTATGCGTAAGCCAGAGCTTTCCTCGTCAGCCCTTGCTTTGCTCGTCAGCCTCTAGCTTTGGTGCAGCTTGTCGATGGCGCCCGGCCGATCCAGCCAGTCAAGAAGGTGGTCAAAGGTGCGCTCAGCAAGGAGCGTCACCCCCACCGTACCATGGCCAGCGGATCCAAGGCGGCCGGCTAGGAGCGGCCTCCCGGCCGGTTCTTCTGGCTACCCGACTAGATGGGCCAGGCGAGGAAACTTGAATGCGGACAGGGTGGGAGATTCCACCCGGCTGTGGTTCCTTGATCTGGGTCCAGACGGCATGTGCTCCTTGGAGCCGGCCGGTTGGTCCCGTCTTGGCCTACCCGAGGGTCATCCCCTCAACACTTGATCTAAAATGTACTTCCACACACCATGTAAAATTCTAACCTAAAAGTGTAAGTGGTGAAATTTAGACGATTTTAAGCTTACCTGTCAATGAGTATGAACATTCTTGGATTTCAGTAGAACGACCAAGGTCAAGGCCATATAAACATCATACTTTATGCTGATTATCCCATATTCGAGAATCTGCATGGCAATAGATTTGGCCAAATTTTGAAAATAATCGAAGAGGAAGTAGTATGAAGAGTTTGGCCCAAATCAACTGGTCTCTAGATAAGGAGACAAAACATAAAGTTTTCCTTTGTAGGGTCCTTTGTGCTAAATTTATGGACCTCCATGTAATTTTCTCTTTTTTAGGTCCTTGATGTAAAATGTAGTCCCACCGACCGTGTAAAATTCTAAACTAAAAGTAAGTGGTGAAATTTAAATGAATTTAAGCTTAGTTGTCAACAAGTATGAACCATATTCTTGTATTTTCAAGACAAACGGCCAAGGTCAAGCCATATCTACATCATACTTTATGCATATGATCCCATATCCAAGAATTTGCATGCCGACAAAATTTGGCCATATTTTGAAAACAATTGAAGATGAAGTAGTGTGAAGAGTGTGGATCAATCAGCTGCTCTCTAGAGCAGGAGTCAAACCCGACTGTTTTCCTTGCTTAATTTAAGGGTCCTTTGTGCTAAATGTATGGACCTCGATGTAAGTTTCAAATTTTTAGGTCCTTGATGTAAAATGTACTTCCACGCCCGTGTAAAATTCTAACCTAAAAGTGTAAGTGGTGAAATTTCGATGATTTTAAGCTTACTTGTCAACGAGCATGACCATTATTGGATTTCAAGCCGAACGACCAAGGTCAAGGCCATATCAACATCATACTTTATGTTGATGATCCCATATGAGAGAATTTGCATGGTGATAATTACCCTATTTTGAAAACAATCAAAGAGGAAGTAGTGTGTAGAGTTTGGCTTAGATCAGCTGATCTCTCGAGAAGGAGCCGAACCAGATTTTTTTCCTTTTAGGTAGCTTTATGATAAATGTATGGACCTTAATGTAATTATTGCTTTTTTCGGGTCCCTAGTGTAAAATGTACTCTGACCAACCGCGTAAAAATCTAACCTAAAAGTAAGTGGTGAAATTTAAACGAATTTAAGCTTAGTTGTCAACGAGTATGAACCATTCTAGGATTTCAAGATGAACGACCAAGGTCATGATCCCATATTCAAACATTTGCACCCCGACAAATTTTGCCATATTTTGAAAACAATCAAAGATGAAGTAGTATGAAGAGTATGGCTCGGTCAGCTACTCTCTCGAGAAGGAGCTGAACCTTACTATTTTCCTTGCTTAATTTTAGGGTCCATTGTGCTAAATGTATGGACCTCGAAGTAATTTTCCCTTTTTAGGTCCTTGATGTAAAATGTTCTTCCATGCCCATGTAAAATTCTAACTTAAAAGTGTAAGTGGTGAAATTTCGACGATTATTTAGCTTACTGGTCAACGAGTATGACCATTATTGGATTTCAATTCGAACGACCAAGGTCAAGGCCATACATATCAACCATAATACTTTATGTTGATGATCCGATATGAGAGAATTTGCATGGTGAAAAATTTGGCCATATTTTGAAAACAATCAAAGAGGAAGTAGTATGTAGAGTTTGGCTCAGATCACCTGATCTCTCGAGAAGGAGATGAACCAGAAAATTTTCCTTTTAGGGAGCTTTATGATAAATGTATGGACCTCGATGTAATTTTTTCTTTTTTTAGGTACCTGATGTAAAATGTACTGCGACCAACCATGTAAAAATCTAACCTAAAAGTAAGTGGTGAAATTTAGATGAATTTAAGCTTAGCTGTCAATGAGTACGAAACATTCTGGGATTTCATGATGAACGACCAAGGTCATGATCCCATATCCTAGAATTTGCATGCCGACAAATTTGGCCATATTTTGAAAACAATTGAAGATGAAGTAGTATGAAGAGTATGGCTTGATCAGCTACTCTCTCGAGAAGGAACCGAACCTGATTGTTTCCTTCCTTAATTTTAGGGTCCTTTGTGCTAAATGTATGGACCTCGATGTAATTTTCCCTTTTTAGGTCCTTGATGTAAAATGTACTTCCACGCCCATGTAAAATTCTAACCTAAAAGTGTAAGTGGTCAAATTTTAGGGTCCTTTGTGCTAAATGTATGGACATCAATGTAATTTTCCTTGCTTAATTTAAGGGTCCTTTGTGCTATATGTATGGACCTCGATGTAATTTCCCCCTTTTTATGTCTAAAAGTGTAAGTGGTGAAATTTAGATGATTATTTTAAGCTTACTTGTCAATGAGTATGAACATTCTTGGAATTCAAGCCGAACGACCAAGGTCGTCAAGGCCATATCAACACCATACTTTATATGCTGAGGATCCCATGTCAGAGAATTTGCATGGCAACAGATCTGGCCATGTTGTGAAAACAATCGATGAGGAAGTAGTATCAAGAGTTTGGCTCAGATCAGCTGATCTCTTGAGAAGGAGACGAACTAGGATTTTTTTCTTTTAGGGTCCTTTATGCTAAATGTATGGACCTCGGTGTAATTTTTTGCTTTTTTGAGGTACCTGATGTAAAATGTACTCCGATCGACCATGTAAAGTTCTAACCTAAAAGTAAGTGGTGAAATTTAAATGAATTTAAGCTTAGTTGTCAATGAGTACAAACCATTCTTGTATTTCAAGACGAACGACCAAGGTCAAGGCCATATCTACATCATACTTTATGCTGAGATCCCATATTGAAGAATTTTCATATCGACAAATTTGGCCATATTTTGAAAACAATCAAAGGTGAAGTAGTATGAAGAGTGTGGCGCGGTCAGCTACTCTCTCGAGAAGGAGCCGAACCCGACTATTTTGCTTGCTTAATATTAGGGTCCTTTGTGCTAAATGTATGGACCTCGATGTAATTTCCCCTTTTTAGGCCCTTGTAGTAAAATGTACTCACATCGACCGTATAAAATTCTAACCTAAAAGTAAGTGGTGAAATTTAAATGAATTTCATCTTATAGTTGTCAACGAGTATGAACATTATTTGATTTCAAGCTGAACAACCACAAGGTCAAGGCCATATCTCTACATCATAGTTTATTCTGATGATCGAGTATCCAAGAAAATGCATGGCGATTGATTTGGCCATATTGTGAAAACAATCGAAGATAAATTAGTATGAAGAGTATGGCTCGATCAACTGCTCTCTCGAGAAGGAGCTGAACCCGATTGTTTTCTTTGCTCCATTTTAGGGTCCTTTGTGCAAAATGTATGGACCTTGATGTAATTTCCCCCCTTTTTAGGTCCTTGATATAGAATATACTCCCACCGACCATGTAAAATGCTAACCTAACAGTAAGTGATGAAATTTCAACGAATTTAAGCATAGTTGTCAACAAGTATGAAAAAAATCTTGGATTTTCAAGCCGAACGACCACGAGGTCAAGGCCATATCTCTACATCATACTTTATGTTGATGATCCCATATTCAAGAATTTACATGGCGACAGATTTGGACATATTTTGAAAACAATCAAAGATGAAGTAGTATGAAGAGTATGGCTCGACCAGCTGCTCTCTCGAGAAGGAGCCAAACCCGACTATTTTCTTCTCTCAATTTTAGGGTCCTTTGTGCTAAATGTATGGACCTCCATGTAATTTTCCCTTTTTAGGTCCTTTATGTAGAATGTACTTTATGCTTATAATCCCATATCCAAGAATTTGCATGCCAGAAAATTTGGCCATCTTTAGAAAACAATCAAAGATATTAAAAACAAAAAATAATCAATTTCATTTTTGCAAGTGACAGGAATTTATTTTCTGAAAAGCAAGTAAGAAGAATATATTTCCTTTTTATGTTAAAAAATAAAGAGCGAGAAGAGACTATATGAGAACAGAGGAGGCAGCGAGAGAGCTGCGAACAAGAGGATTTGAAGGTGGTGCGATGTCAGAGCAAAGCTGGGATGGGTTGTTGACACGAGGTACAGGGTATAGTGAGTAGAGTAAATTTCAAGACCACGATATGTATGCACGCAAAATAAAATGTGTTTTCTCTCTCCTTCAATCCCTCATCAGGCTAGTTATAGAGGGAGTAACTTGGGTAGTACGTAGTAATGTGGTCCTACATATATTGCCAACAGTAAACATTTAGATGACATGGCATGCAATTAAATGATGAAAGAGAGCCTTGTGGTAACTAGCTATATTAACATCACACATTTAAAGGCAAAATGAGTCTACATTGCAATAAATGAGGCTTTGCATGATACCACACCTATATTATTTTCCACTATGGAGGTAGTAACTTAGACTAGTAATATATGCATGTTAGTACTAAGTTACTCCCCACTATGACCAGCCTCACCACCCCACACCCCGGCCGGCTGATCTCTCCCTCGTCCACAAAGTGGTGGTGCGCACGCGCGTCATTTGACAACCTGCCTTGTGTCGGTGGCTCCGTGTCTATGTCTGGCGTGTTCGTCAGCTGCGTTGGTGGGAACCATTTTGGTCCTTGGCGGCAAAAAGTATTACTACTACAGTACTCCCTCTGTTTCAAAATATAAGATGTTTTAGCTTTGTGAAAGGAGTGTATCTAGACTTATTTTAGTGTGTAGGTTCATCTAGATTTGGAGTGACTCTACACATTAAAAGGGATCTAGATACACTCCTTTCACAAAGCTAAAACATCTTATATTTTGAAACAGAGGGAGTACAATAGAGTAGCAATTCAAACTTTCCCGGTTTCGAAATTTTCACTTCCTTCACAAACATCCGGGAGAAGGATATTCAAAAAATCGCCATCCGTAGTACTACTAGTACAAGTACGAGTACTACTTAAGTGCTGGACAAGCGATTGGTTGATCTGGCTAGCAAAAAAACAAAAATGTCCCATCGCATTGGATGCTCACCATTATGATCTGACCAGCCTTCCTACTCCGTGATGACCCACAAGTATAGGGGGTGTATCGCAGTATTTTCGATAAGTAAGAGTGTCGAACCGAACGAGGAGCAGAAGGTGCTAGCTAGTGGTGTGGATCAGGAATTCTCTACAAATACTTAGCAAACGAATTTTTAGGGGTTTTTGATATAGCAAGTAAACAAAGTACGAGTAAATAAAAGACAGTAGGAATAAATGCAGCAAGTGGCCCAATCCTTTATTTAGCAAAGGACAAGCCAGTTGTATTACTTAAGATGACCAAACATTCTCGAGGACACATGGGAAGACTGTCAAGTGCTTTCGCTTCATATAGTTGATTAATCTTCTTTAGCTTGCTAAGTGTTGTGTGGGTGAACCTGTACTAATGTACCGACCTTCCTAGGACTAATACATACTTGTGATTATACTCCTTGCAAACATCCGTAAGTACAATAAAGTAATTAAGGTAGAAACCTAACCACAGCTTTAAACTCTAAGACCCTTACGTCCCTTGTGCAATGGTTTCCTAACGGGGGTTCAGGTTTCTGTCACTCCGGCAACCCCTACGATTAGTAGCCAAATACACAATGCACTCCCCTAGGCCCATATAGGTGAAGTTTCATGTAGTCGATGTTCACATGACACCACTAGAAGAAGTACACCACAACTTAAATATCAAACCATTGAATCTTTCTCAACACAACTACACTACTAAGAACATGACTTCTCCCATGTCCTCAAGAAAAAACGAACTACTCACAAGAAATCATATGGATCATGATCAGAGATGGAATAATGATGTATAACAATCTGAACATAAACAATAATTCAATGGTTCACTCAATAGCATCAACTACAAAGAGTAATCAACACCGGGAAAGTTTCCCCTATGAACTATGCAAGATTCAACTCAATTTTTACAGCAATATGGAGATGGTGATGAGGGTGTGATGGTGATGATGGTGGTGATGATGATGATGATCCCGATGAAGTCTAGCTTGATGGTGGTGTTGATGGCGACGATCTCCCCTCTTCGGGAAGGAATTCCCCTGGCAGAAATCTGACACCGAGAGAGATCTTTCTCTCTCGGTGTTTTCCGCCCTGCATAGGCGGAGGAATCTTTCTGTGGTCGCTCCCCGAGTCTTAGGGTTTTGGGAGGATAATATACGCTAGAGGGGAGTGCTAGGGGTGGACTAGGGCGGTGATACATTGCAAATGTATATATAATTTTTGATGCTCCATGCTTAGTTTTATCCACTTTCTTGTGTTTTGTCCACACTTTGGAGTACTTTTCCTATGATTTATTAGACTAACCTATTAACAAGAGCCATAGTGCCAGCTGCATGTTTTCTTTTGTTTTTGGTTCCAGGAAAGTCAGAAAATGAATATTCTTGGAATTGGACGGGACAAAAGCCAATGTGCCTATTTTTCCAGAAGACTCACGAGCGAATGTGAGGCGGAGGAGCTGTGGGCTGGCCACACCCCCCTAGGCGCGGGCTAGGCCCGGCCGCGCCAGGGCCTGGTGTGGTGGCCCCAGGCATCCCCTCGGTCTCCCTCTTCGCCTATAAGAAGCCTTCTGACCTAAAAACTTCGGGGAGTTCGACGTTTTTCCATGAAAAGTTCCGCTGCGCCGCCACCACCGACGGGGAGATTCGGGGACAGAAGTCTGTTAAGCACTCACGGGACAGGAAGTGCCCCCGGAGCCATCTCCATCGATCTCCACCATCATCTCCATCGGCCATCCATGTTTCCTCCATCTATGAGTGAGTAATCCCCCGTTGTAGGCTATGGGGATGGTAGGAATTGGATGAGATCGTTCATGTAATGGCATCAGATTGTTAGGGCATGGTGCCTAGTATCTTTTATTAGTGCTTAATGACTTTGTTGCGACTTGTTGTGCTTAATGCTTGTCACTAGGTCCCGAGTGCCATGATTTCAGATCTGAACTTATTATTGATTCATTATGATAGTATTGTTTCTGGTCTTATCTACAAGTTGTGTACACACGTCGTTGTCCGGAACCTATGGTCCCGGCGATGTAAATCGGGGTAGCCGGAAGGGAAAGGCTTTGATGTGAGGATCACATGTGTTCATGGAGTGTTAATGCTTTGCTCCGGTGCTCTATTAAAAGGAGCACCTTAATTGCCAGTAGTTCCCTAGAGGTCCTGCTGCAAACGGGCTGGCAGGACAAAAGATGTTGTGCAAGTTCTCATTGCGAGCACATATGACTATATATGGAACACATGCCTAGGATTGTCTAGTACTTGGGTGCTTTATCTTATTTATCTGCAATTGCTATGTGAATCGTCTTGTCCATGCAACGCCCGTCCATCCATCCCTATGCCTACCACACTCGAATCCCACTGTTACTGCTTTTGTTACTACTGTCTTTGCTTTACTACCGCTGTTACTTTACTATTCCTACTACAAAACTGTTGCTACTGATAAACTGTTGTGAGCAAGATTGTTTCCAGGTGCAGCTAAATTGAAAACTCAGTTGTTAAGGCTTATAAATATTCTTTAGCTCCCCTTGTGTCGAATCAATAAATTGGGTTTCACTTCCCTCGAAAATACTGCGATACACCCCCTATACTTGTGGGTCATCAAGACTATTTTCTGGCGCTGTTGCCAGGGAGCATAGCTTTATCTATCAAGTTCACTTGGATTCTCTATTGTTCAAGCTAAGTTTATCTTTCTCCTTGTTTGCTTGTTTCTTTATCAAAAATACAAAAAAAATAGTTCCTACTCTAGTTGTTGTTTTCGTTGGTTTGTTATTGTCTTGCTTTATCATGCTTGTTGTCAATGGTTGGTTTCTTTGAAATTGAAGCTTATTGGCAAGGTGGGTTCACGGAAGATCAAAAATATTATTATAAGGAACACCGCTTGTCACAAAAAGGGAAACACTTATGGGAACAATTGATAGATTGTATACCATTGCTAGGAACGTGTGCTCTACTTATAATGTTACTTATTGCTGTGATGAGTCTTGTTGCAGAAAGAGGTATAAACAGCTCCATTTTCAATGTGAGTATAGTGATAATGATACCATATCTTCCTATGCTAAAGGAATTTATGACTTTTATGATGTGGAACAAATTGAAGAATTTATTGCTTGGAAGGGTGCTTTTGAACTTGCTAGTTTGCTTGAAAATATTAATGATTCACCTTACAAATATGAGGTGTATGGTATACTTAAATTTTGCTTTGATAATTACAAGGATGAAAATGGCTATATCCTTGAATATTTTAATAGATGCTCTCCCCAAATGGAAGAGACTAATGCCTTGCAGGATCCTATGGAAGAAGAAATTGATGAACCTAAAATCTCATTAGATGAAAAAGAGGAGGAGAGTGATGAACAAAAGGAGGAAGAATGGATTAGCTACCCATGCCTACCTTCTAATGAGAGTAACTCTTTATCCCTTACATTATTTGATTGTCCCCCTTGCTTACTAAAGGAGAATGAATGTTATGTTCCTGAGGTTTCTCTTGAAAATGTTTATAATAAATCTCTAGTGCTTATAGATCATGAAGAGCATGCTTTATGTGATAGATATATTGTTGAGTTTCTTCATGAGGATACTGAAAATTATTATGAGAGAGGAAAATATGGTTGTAGAAGTTTTCATGGTATTGAAACACCTCTCTATGTGCTGAAAGTTTTGGAGTTACTCTTGTTTTATCTTCCTATGCCTGTCACTTTGTTATTTGCTTACACGATTCCTATGCATAGGAAGTGGGTTAGACTTAAATGTGTTTTGGATTTTCTTCTTGATGCTCTCTTTTACTTCAACTCATATTCCTTATGAGAGCATCCTCTCAAACTTTTATGCCTGAAGATGATAATATGTCTATTATTCTTGGGAGACCTTTTCTTAAATACTGCAGGAGCTATTATTAATTATAATCAAGGGAAGGTGACCTTCAATGTTAATTACAAGTAACACATTGTCTATTTCCTCAAGAAGATTGAAAGGACTTATGGTTTTAATTCAATTGAACATATTGAGGGCATTCAAGTTGGAGAAATATATTGTCCCATACCAAGAGAAAAATTTGAAACTATTATGATTGGGACCATTGCTATCAAGGTTGAGGTAACATAATCATTAGTGGAATACAAAGTTTTGTCTCATATGAAATTGTTTTGTAGCAAGACCTGATCAACCTTGTTAACAAAAGGATTTCATTGAACAAAACAATGGTTTCACTATATATGATTATCTCTATTTACTTCTATTCTATCCATTTCAGTTTTTGCTGATGCCTAACTTAAAGGCATTAAAGAAAAGTACTTATTGGGAGATAACCCAAAAGTTTTAGATGAGTCTTGGAAGTTAGTAATAACCGCTCCTTATTCTTTTTATTTGATTTTTGTGCCAAGAGTAACCTCTAATGAGAGTGAAGTGATGATTGGGAAAGTTGCTGTCCAGAAACAGATTTTTGTGCTTCACCGTAAACATTCGTGAGAGATCTCTGTATGTCGGATTGAGCTGTAATTTTTTGTGCTTCTGCCCCATGTTGTTAGATAACTTTAGTTAGTTCAACACTTTTTTATTTGAGCAACAGAAGGTCTTAGAAATAATTCGTCTTTACCTGCTGGTCTGTTTTGACAGATTTCTGCCATTTTCTGCATTTGCTTCTTGTTGGCTCCTTTTTGAGTTCTTTTGGGGAATTGAGATTTTTGAGGGAAGTTATACAGTAGCTAGTGTTCTAATGGAAGTTATTTTTGGTGTTAGAACTGAACCTTAAGACTTATTTATCTTAAGTGCACTAATGTTGCTAATGAAGATTGTGTGAAGTTTTGTATGAAGGAAAAATTTCAAGTGTATGGAAGGAATGAGTAATGAGATAAAGGATGGACTAAAGCTCAATCTTGGGGATGCCACGCGTGTCACCCCAAGAAATATCCAAGAAGTACAAGCGTCAAAGCTTGGGGATGCCCAAGGAATCCCCTTCTTCATCAATAAAAATCCTAGGTTTCTTCCAACCACTTTATTTTATTGTTTCATGCACAGTTGTGTTGTTCTTGGAGCGTCTTCTTTTTCGTTTTCATTGTCGTTTTTTTTTTCGTTTGCTTTTGTTTGCTAAGTTTTCTGAATAAATTGGTTGGGCCCCCTCTCTCATGCATTGGTGTTCAAATAGTCTGGTTTGGATTGGAAAAGAGTAGGAAAGCTCATGCTTGAGTGGTAAAGAGAGCTTATTTTTGACTGTGGCCTATGCTTTGTCATGCCATGCTTTATATTGTTTTGGCTTTATGCTTAGTATTCCTTGCTGTAGCATGACTTGTTATAAACAATTGAGATTGCTTAATGTTCCTTGGATGAATCATGCGTTGTTTTTGCATATTAAAGCGTAGTATAGTGGTATTCTCCTTTGATTTTTTATTTGGGTTGACTTGGCACATGCTCGCACCATGTTATGACTATCCCAAGTCATAAGCCTTTATGATCCTTTAGTTTTCAACTTGTAGTATCACTTTATGCTTTGATTAATGATGTTTTGTCGCTCTGCATGATTATGGCCATTATTGCTCTCTCGTTTGTCCCTCCCTTACTATTGCTAGCCTTCACTTTCAGTGAGTATTTTACTCATGTTTCCAACTCCCTAAACCAAATATTGCGAAAGTGTCCACCATACCTACCTATTATCATCATTTGCTACTTCCGCGCATACTCAGTATGCCTTGTTTTCTTCCGAATAAAATGTTTGCTTGTTATGAGAAAGTTAGTTAGTAAAGCTCTCACGAACTTGATGGCACACTTTATTTCCTGCACTTAATAAACCAGAACCATTGTGAACTCTCCATGAAAGTTATATGCTTGCAAATTATAGGCTGGGGATTAGCGGAACCGTGCTGTCACGGGGAACGCTTTCAACACTTGTAAATATATACCCAGTTGATACCTTGTTATTTTGTTTGCGGATGTCGTCGGTGTGAAATAAAAGGGGAGCTTGTAAGTCCATGGAGTTATGTATGTGTGTTAGAGAAACGCCTGTGCCGCTGGTCTAATCTATGCTGACATGGTGGAAACCTGCAGCGTAACCATAATGATATCTATGAAGCATTCTTCTTATAAAAAAGAGTTATAGCTATTGAGAAAAAGAAAAAAAAGGAGTTTTATGAAAAGAGGAAAGAGAGAAAAAAGCACCATTTTCCCATGGTAAATAAGAAGATTGCTGAGATACTCATTGTCTGCTTGCCTTGTCATTTTGATATGGGGATTCTTCCGTATCATCGGGCAAGGGGTACCCCGTTGGCGGTTCTCAATGATACACATATACTTACGATGACAAGAACTTACCGGTAACTAAAGTTGAGTAGCATGAGGAGCGGCCCTCGTACTCAAGGGACTTGGGATTTTCAGTTTATAGTCTGTCAAGCATATAACTCAGATTGGACCTTACTTTCACTTTAACCACATTAAAGATGCTTATGATAGGGGCAATGAGAGCTCAAAGCTAATGAGTACCTTACTTTTAGCATTTGGAAGCCTTTCAAACTTTTCAAAACCTTTTCATTTCCTTGTTGAGTCTCCACACATTCTATGAGCACTTCCTTGAGAGCATAGTGGCCATTCTTAGTTCTATGTGCATTGTCCCAAGACTTGTTGATTGATTCATCCTTGATATTACTTGTTTTAAACTATTTGTATCTAGTCACTCTTGTAAACTTTGAAGGTGTCCTATGCATTTATATTTGCTACTCCATGAGGGACAAGCTGAATGCCACTATGCTATGTTTTCTTTATGTGAAACAAACAAACGTCTTGTAAAGCATTGTTATTCATGAATCCTTTGTTTGTGCCTTTTCATGTTGCATCATAGTTTCTTTGTCTTATTGCTAGAAATTTGTCTTTCATGTTATGATTGAAGTACTATGATCCTAGCTTTGAATGTTTTACAAATACTTTGATCAAGTCTTTGATGGTGCATGTCACCTCAAAAATTATTCTTTCTTTTTATCACTTACCTACTCGAGGACGAGCAGGAGTTAAGCTTGGGGATGTTGATACATTGCAAATGTATCTATAATTTTTGATGCTCCATGCTTAGTTTTATCCACTTTCTTGTGTTTTGTCCACACTTTGGAGTACTTTTCATATGATTTCTTGGATTAACCTATTAACAAGAGCCACAGTGCCAACTGCCTGTTTTCTGTTGTTTTTGGTTCCAAGAAAGTCAGAAAATGAATATTCTCGGAATTGGACGGGACAAAAGCCAAAGTGCCTATTTTTCTAGAAGACTCACGGAGCCAGAATACAAGACGGAGGAGGGCCAGGGGCTGGCCACCCCCCCCAGGTGCGGGCTAGGCCTGGCCGCGCCAGGGCATGGTGTGGTGGCCCCAGGCACCCCCTCGGTCTCCCTCTTCGCCTATAAGAAGCCTTCTGACCTAAAAACTTTGGGGAGTTCGACATTTTTCCACGAAAAGTTCCGCTGTGCCGCCACCACCAACGGGGAGATTCAGGGGATAGAAAGTCTCTGTCCCGGCACCCTGCCGGGACGGGAAAGTGCCCCCGGAGCCATCTCCACCTTCATCTCCATCGACCATCCATGTTTCCTCCATCTATGAGTGAGTAATCCCCCGCTGTAGGCTATGGGGATGGTAGGGATTGGATGAGATCGTTCATGTCATGGCATCTGATTGTTAGGGCATGGTGCCTAGTATCTTTTATTAGTGCTTAATGACTTTGTTGCGACTTGTTGTGCTTAATGCTTGTCACTAGGGCCCGAGTGCCATGATTTCAGATCTGAACTTATTATTGATTCATTATGATAGTATTGTTTCTGGTCTTATCTACAAGTTGTGTACACACGTCGTTGTCCGGAACCTATGGTCCTGAAGTGATAGAAATCGGGGTAGCCGAAAGGGAAAGGCTTTGATGTGAGGATCACATGTGTTCACGGAGTGTTAATGCTTTGCTCCGGTGCTCTATTAAAAGGAGCACCTTAATTGCCAGTAGTTCCCTAGAGGCCCCGCTGCAAACGGGCTGGCAGGACAAAAGATGTTGTGCAAGTTCTCATTGCGAGCACATATGACTATATATGGAACACATGCCTAGGATTTTCTAGTACTTGGGTGCTTTATCTTATTTATCTGCAATTGCCCTATGTTCTGATTGCTATGTGAATCGTCTTGTCCATGTAACACCCGTCCATCCATCCATATGCCTACCGCACTCGAATCCACTATTACTGCTTTTGTTACTACTGGCTTTGCTTTACTACTGCTGTTACTTTACTATTCCTACTACAAAACTGTTGCTACTGATAAACTGTTGTGAGCAAGATTGTTTCCAGGTGCAGCTGAATTGACAACTCAGTTGTTAAGGCTTATAAATATTCTTTGGCTCCCCTTGTGTCGAATCAATAAATTGGGTTTCACTTCCCTCGAAAAACTGCGATACACCCCCTATACTTGTGGGTCATCAGCGACACGCCACCCGATTGACCTAGGCTGGACTGCACACCGAGGTTGGTGGGCCCCCTGTGGCCCATCTCCAGCCCCCCTTCTGGCTTCCTTCGTCTTCTGGAAAAATAGGATTTTCCATGTATTTTCCCGGATTTTCTGATCTTCACGAATTTTTCCTCCAAACAGCACCTTTTCCACCAGAATCCTGACTGCAGCGGTCCATGCTCCAAAAGTCATCAACCATGCAAAAACAGATGAAATAACATTAGTATCACCTCTCAATACGAAATATATCAATGAATAACAGTGAATTATGATATAGAATAGTGATGCAAAATGGACATATCAACTCCCCCAAGCTTAGACTTCGCTTGTCCCCAAGCGAAACTGAGCTCAATAAACATGGCCTCGGGTTTATGGAGGGAAGAGTCGATAAAAGAATACGGACAAGAAGCATCACATTCATCAATACATAGATCATAATAGAAGACAACTCACTATTATATAACTCAACTTGCAATAAGCAAAGGAAACACAATAAAGATACATGAAGTAAATCATAATTGGTAATGGCAAACTTAGCTCTTGGTCGAAGAATAGTTGATAATTTGCTAGAGTTCACAAATAACTGGTTTTCAATGATAGCTTTCAAAGTAGTAAACATCAAGATAAGAGCAATTAATGTGCAAAACAAGGAACATAAGAAACATGATTGAATAAATCATCATATGAATGAATGAAACACAACAACTCAAAATACTTGTTGAGATAGAAGGGAGTAGGTTTACTGACTCAACTAAAAAGTAAAAGAAAGGCCCTTCGCAGAGGGAAGCAGGGATTGCAAGTCTCATAAAGGGCTCCCAAAAATTATGATACTTACTAGCTTTCATCTCTCATTGCCCCTATCATAGGCATCTTTAGGTGATTAAGGTTAAAGTGATCAAATATGAGGATATGCATTGACAAGTTGTAAATTGAGAATCTCATGTCCCTTGAATACGAGGGCCGCTCCTCATGCTACTCAAGTTTAGTCACTGGTAAGTTCTCTTCATCGTAACCATATGTGTATCATAGAGAACCGCCAACAGGGTACCCCTTGCCCGATGATACGGAAGAATCCCCATATCAAAATGACAAGGCAAGTAGACAACAAGCATCTCAACAATCTTCTTATTTACCATGGGAATATGGTGCTTTTTTCTCTCTTTCCTCTTTTTATAATATCTCTTTTTTTCTTTTTCTCTTTTTCTCAATTTCAGACTCTTTTTTATAAGAAGAATGCTTCATAGATACTCGTTATGGTTATGTTGCAGGTTTCCACCATGCCAGCATGGATTAGACCAGCGGCCCAGGCATTTCTCTAACACACATGCATAACTCCATGGACTTACAAGCTCCCCTTTCATTTCACACTAGCGACATCCATAGACAAAAGAACATGATATCAACTAGGTACAAAGTACCAGTGCAATGTTGAAAGCGTTCCCCATGACAACATGGTTCTACTAATTCACAACTTACAAAGCGCAAGCATATACGCAACATAGGTGAGCACAATGGTTCAAGTTTATTAAATGCAAGAAAGTAAGGTGTGCCATCAAGTTCGTGAGAGCTTTAATCACTACTTTTCACATAACAAGTTTAATTTGGGAGGTAGATAAAACAAGAATTTACTTGGAATAGCAATAATGCTAATAGGTAGGTATGGTGGACACAAATGGCAAATGTTTTGGTTTTAAGGAGTGGATGCACGAGAAGAATTCCCTCTCAGTACAGGTTTTTGGCTAGCAAGGCTGGGTAGCAAGTACAAGAGTTGAAGGAAACAAACAAACATACAATTGATAAATACAAACATGCAATATTCCTTGGAAGCACAAAAGATCTTAACTAGAGAATACTAGACTTATGAGCAAATCAAAAAAGAAAGATGATGAAATTATATTTCTTTAGAGTACTTTTATCTTTTCTTTCAACTCTCAAAAATAGTGTGCTACTGATAGGTTTGCCAAAACCAACTAAATTAACTCAATGATCCCAAAGTGATACCAATACTAACAACAAGATCAATCATATAACCACGAATTAAAAACTAATATAAGCTATGCAAAAGAGTAAATGATAGAACTTCTCATTAATATTCCATAACGGCAACTCACACCAAGGGATACATATCTAACGAGAGAGGGGACACTTCCATAATGCAAACCATCCTACATAATAACTTCTCTATTCATGATATGACTCTACTAATAAGGTAAACAGATAGAAGATAGTGATGTGATACCGCAACACTCCCCCAAGCTTGGAACAAACCAAGGGGATGCCAAACCTGATGACGAATTACTCCTTCGGTGGTGGTGGTATCCTCTTGATGAGATCTTTGATCAATTTCCCCAAGTCCTCAATATCAAAGGTGAGATTGCGAATAAGCTGCGAGTTTTGCTCAATGCGGCTCATGATCATGTCAGGTTGCGAATTCCAGCTCTTGTGATTCTTTCCCTACTCTTCCTCCTTGAAGTCTTCTTTTCCTGCATCGCTAGAACGAGGCAAATCCCAATTGGATGGTAATTTCTCCTTGGGCATATTCTAGTATTGATACTCATGGATAAGGGTATGGAAACAATTCTTGGCGCATGGAGGAAGTGACCAGGGATCTGAACGGTGATGAGGAGGTTTCCCTCCAACTGACATAGTCCCGGTAGGGTTTGCCACCACTCCAATGCTTGCAATGGTAGTGCCGGTGTGCTTTGCCTCCTCTTCACCTCCGCTCTTGATCTCCTTCTCTTGCCTGGGGTCTTGGAGATCCTCCTCCATAGGCTCCTTCCCTTTATCCTTGGCGGACACCATTGTGCTTCTAAGCTTTCAAGAATAGTTCCTGGCAGAATCAGATCGAAACAAAAACACAACGAAAACACGATATACGAACCTCGGGGGATCCGGGGGTTATGTATTACGAAGTTTCACAACAAAAGGAAGGTACTAGGAGAAAATGAGTCGGAGGCGGAGTCTCGGGTGGACTCACCACCTGGTGGCGCGGCTAGGGGTGGGCCCGCGCCACAGGGTGGTGTGAGCCACCCTGGCTTCGTTTCCATCCTTTTTTCGCTTCGTAGCTTTCCTTATTGACTAAAAACTGCAAAAATATAGTTGGATAGTATTTTCGTGGAACTTTTCTTACCAGAACTGTTACCTATTTGAAAGCTGGCTCTAAAGGTTTCTGAATTTGGTATCTAGTAGATTCTTCCAGAGTCACCACTTGAATAACATCAATATCTTCATCTTCATACACTTATTACTTGAGTCATAAAACCTTTCACTTCCTTACTACAACATTATCTCCACTACCTAGAAATTTCTTTCACACAAGACTTCACACAGTTCTCATTAGCAACATTAGTATAAGTGAAGTGATAAAACCTTTTGTGTCCAACTTCAACTGAAAACTATCAAAACATAAGCTACTGTAGCAACTCCTTCCGAAAACCCAAAAAAAATTCAAAAAGGAAATCGAATAAAGAAGCAAATGCAAGAGTGGCAAAATCTGTCAAAACAGACCAGCAGGTAAAGATCAATTTTTTCGATGATCTTCTGTTTCTCAAATCAAAAAGTGCAAAACTAACGAACGTTAAATAATAACCTGGGGCAGGAGCACAAACAATTACAGCTCAATCCGACATACACAGATCTCTCACGAATTTTTACGGTGTAGCACAAAAATCTATTTCAGGACAGCAAGTTTGCCAAATATTACTTCTCTCTCATTAGAAGTTGATCTTGACACAAAAACCAAACAAAACGGATAAGGACAGGTTATTACCGAAGTAATAACTTCCAAGACTCAAAGAAACAAAAACAAACTGAAAGCAAAAACAAATTGGGTTGTCTCCCATAAAGCTCTTTCTTTATAGCCATTAAGATGGGCGAGATAATTTTGACGATGCTCACTTAGGAATATGAATTGAAGCGAAAGGGAGCATTAAGAAGCAAAAAATAAACACTTTTAAGTCTAACCCACTTCCTATGCAAGGGAATTTTGTCAACAAACAAGTTGGAACCAGAGGCTACTTGCATAGGAAGGCAAAAGAAGTGCAACATCAAAACTTTCAGCATAAAACGAGGAAACTTGATATTAGTGAGATGCATAAGAACACTTTTCCCTCTTTCATAGTAACTTCCAATATCATGCATAAACTTAACAATATAACTATCACAAGGACCATCATAGCAATGATTACTTATTCTAACAGAAAACACAAGAATACTAGCTCTCATATCACTACTTTGTGAAACAATATTAGAGGTATCCTTACAAAGGATAGTGTGTCCCTCTTCTTCATATCTAGTAACAAAGTCTTTCACATTTGCTATTATAGGTTCATCAACCATTTGTTTATCAGGTTCAACAGCTTTGATTATACTTTCATTAACCATACTAGCTATCATAGAATGTTCCTTAATCTTAACTAGGAAAGGCATTTTCTCAATATAAGGTTCAGGTAAAACATGATTAGCAATATAAACTTCAGTATTTCTTGCAGGAACAGTCTTAGCAACATCTTTATAAGGTTCATGATACTTATTCCACTTCTTTTTAGGCACTTCAATGTAGGAAGCAAAAGCCTTAAAATAAGAAGCAATAGCTTAAGAGTCTAGACCATAAGCATTGCTAATATTTTGAAAGTCACCAGTTCCCATAAAAGATTCAATGCATTCATAATCATAATTTATACCTGACTTTCTACCTTTGTCATTCTCCCAAGCTTCAGCATTGTCTTGAATACGGTCCAGAAGGTCCCATTTAGCTTCTTCTTCCATGCGAGTGAATGATCCATCACAAGAAGCATCCAATAAATCCTTGTCATGTAGAGGGAGCCTTGCATAAAAGTTATTGATAATAATATTGTTGGGTAGCTCATGAATGGGACATTTGAGCATTAGAAACTTCAGTGTCCCCCAAGCTTGAGCTATACTCTCTCCATCAAGAGGCCAAAAGTTGTATATTTGATTTTGATCTTTATGAATCTCACTAGGAGGATAAAACTTTGAATAAAAGAGAGGCACTATTTCCTCCCATGCCAGAGCTTGACCATTCTTCAGCAACTTATACCATTCCTCAGCTCTTCCTTTCAGCGACAATGAGAATAACTTCTTCTTAACTTGATCTGTAGTAATACTTGCACACTTGAACAACCCGCATAATTCGTGTATAAAGAGCAAATGATCACCGGGATGGACAGTTCCATCCCCAACATAGTAGTTATCCATAACACGATCAATAATTCTTGTAGCTATTTTAAAAACATCATACTCAGTAGGTGGTGGTTTAACCAGTACCTTGGCAGTGGTAGTAGCATTACCAAATAAGAAACTCGGCGAATTATCCATAACGAAAATAAAGCAACTAACAGAAGTAAACAATACTCATAGTAGAAGTTTCCTTTACCAGTTCCACTCTCCAATAGCGCTTCACTCCCTGGCAACGGTGCCAGAAAATAGTCTTGATGACCCACAAATATAGGTGGTGTATCGCAGTATTTTTGATAAGTAAGAGTGTCGAACCCAACAAGGAGCAGAAGGTGCTGGCTAGTGGTATGGATCAGGAATTCTCTGCAAATACTTAGCAAACAATTTTTAGGAGTTTTTGATATAGCAAGTAAACGAAGTACGAGTAAATAAAAGACAGTAGGAATAAATGCAGCAAGTGGCCTAATCCTTTATTCAGCAAAGGACAAGTCGGTTGGTTTACTTAAGATGACCAAATGTTCTCGAGGACACATGGGAAGACTGTCAAGTGCTTTCGCTTCATACAGTTGATTAATCTTCTTTAGCTTGCTAATTATTGTGTGGGTGAACCTGTGCTGATCTACCGACCTTCCTAGGACTAATACATACTTGTGATTATACCCCTTGCAAACATCTGTAAGTAAAAGAAAGTAATTAAGGTAGAAACCTAACCATAACTTTAAACTCTAAGACCCTTACGTCCCTTGTGCAATGGTTTCTTAACGGGGGTTTAGGTTTCTGTCACTCTGGCAACCCCTACGATTAGTAGCCAAATACACAATGCATTCCCCTAGGCCCATATAGGTGAAGTGTCATGTAGTCGACATTCACATGACACCACTAGAAGAAGTACACCACAACTTAAATATAAAACCATTGAATCTTTCTCAACACAACTCCACTACTAACAACATGACTTCTCCCATGTCCTCAAGAACAAAACGAACTACTCACAAGACATCATATGGATCATGATCAGAGATGGAATAATGATATATAACAATCTGAACATAAAAAATAATTCAATGGTTCACTCAATAGCATCAACTACAAAGAGTAATCAACATCGGGAAAGTTTCCCCTATGAACTATGCAAGATTCAACTCAATTGTTACTTCAATATGGAGATGGTGATGAGGGTGCTGATGGTGATGATGGTGGTGGTGATGATGATGATGATCCCGATGAAGTCCAGCTTGATGGTGGTGTTTATGGTGACGATCTCCCCTCTCCGGGAAGGAATTCCCCCGGCAGAAATCTGTCTGCCGGAGAGATCTTTTTCTCTCGGTGTTTTCCGCCCCGCAGAGGTGGCGGAATCTTTCTGTGGTCGCTCCCCGAGTCTTAGGGTTTCGGGAGGATAATATACGCCAAAGGAGAGTGCCAGGGGTGGACGAGGGCAGCCACACCACCTGGTGGCGTGCCCTAGGCTGGCCCGCGCCAGGGGGTGGTGTGGCCCCCCTGTGGCCCATATCCATCCCCCCTTCTGGCTTCCTTCGTCTTCTGGAAAAATAGGATTTTCCATGTATTTTACCGGATTTTCTGATCTTCGCAAATTTTGCCTCCAAACAGCACATTTTCCACCAGAATCCTGACTGCAGCGGTCCATGCTCCAAAAGTCATCAACCATGCAGAAAACAGATGAAATAACATAAGTATCACCTCTTAATACGAAATATATCAATGAATAATAGTGAATTATGATATATTATAGTGATGCAAAATGGACGTATCACTCCGCACTACTCCACCTCCATACCCTAGGAAGAGGAAGCACCAAGCACACCCGCAACAAGCTTGTTTGAAAGTGAGGAGCGGTCCTTTTTTCCCGTGAAGCAAGTAGTACTCCCTCCTTCCCAAATTAGGACGCGTATTACTTCTGGTCAGAGTCAAATTTAATAAACTTTGACTAAATGTACGATATCAACTCAATGTTATTAGAATCATCATGAACTATATTTTCATAGTATATGCATTTGTCATTAGAAAAGTCAGTATGTTTTGACATATAGTTGGTCGAACTTTATAAATATTGACTTTGACCAAACCTAATATGTGTCCAAAACTGGGAAACGGGAAGCAATATGAAGAGTATGGCTCGATCAGTTGCTCTCACGAGGAGTCGTACCCGACTGTTTTCAATTCCATGTTTGGTTTTAGGGTCCTTTGTGCTAAATGTATGGACCTCGATGTAATTTTCCCTTTTATTAGGTCCTTGATCTAAAATGTAGTCCCACCATCCGTGTAAAATTCTAAACAATAAGTGTAAGTGGTGAAATTTAAATGAATTTGAGCTTACTTCTCAACGGGTATGAACATTCTTGGATTTCAAGCCGAACGACGAAGGTCAAGGCCATATCAACATCATACTTTATGTTGATGGCCCCATACGAGAGAATTTGCATGCCAACAGATTGGGCCATATTTTGAAAATAATCAAAGAGGAAGTAGTATAAAGAGTTTGGCCCAGATCAGCTGATGTCTCGAGAAGGAGCCGAACCGGAAAGTTTTCCTTTTATGGCCCTTTGGGCTAAATGTATGGACCTCCATGTAAATTTGCCTATTTAAGTCTTTGATGTAAAATATGCTCCCACCGACCGTGTAAAATGCTAACATAAAAGTAAGTGGTGAAATTTAAACGAATTTAGGCTTAGCTGTCAACGAGTAGGAACTTTCTTGGATTTCAAGCCGAACGACCATATGGTCAAGGCCATATCTCTACATCATACTTTATGGTGATGATCCCATATCCAAGAATTTGCGTGCTGACAAATTTGGCCATATTTGTAAAACAGTCAAAGAGGAGGTAGTATGAAACGTATGGCTCGATCAGTTGCTCTCTCGAGAAGGAGCCGAACCCGACTATTTTCTTTGCTCAATTTTAGGGTCATTTGTGCTAAATGTATGGACCTCAATGTAATTTTCCCTTTTTTAGATACTTGATGTAAAATGTACTCCCTCCGCCCGTGTAAAATTCTAACCTAAAAGTAAGTGGTGAAATTGAAACGAATTTAAGGATAGTTGTCGACGAGTACGGAAAATTCTTGGATTTCATGGCGAACGACCAAGGTCAATGCCATATCAACATCATACTTTATGCTCATGACCCCATATCAGAGAATTTGCATGGCAACAGATTTGTCCATATTATTTTGAAAACAATAGAAGAGGAAGTAGTATGAAGAGTTTGGCTCGGATCAGCTAATCTCTCGAGAAGGAGCTGAACGAATGCAATAAAAGGTTTTCCTTTTAGGGTCCTTTGTGCTAAATGTATGGACATTGATGTATTTTTCCCCTTTTTTAGGTCCTTGATGTAAAATATGCTCCCATCGCTCGTGTAAAATGGTAACCTAAAAGTAAGTGGTGAAATTTTAATGAACTTAAGCTTAGTTGTCAATGAGTATGAACTTTCTTAGATTTCAAGCCAAACGACCACAAGGTCAAGGCCATATATCTACATCATACTTCATGCTGATGATCCCATATCAAAGAATTTGCATGGCGATAGATTTGGCTATATTATGAAAAAATCAAAGAGGAAGTAGTATGAAGAGTATGGCTCGATCAGCTACTCTCGTGAGAAGGAGCCGAACCCGACTATTTTCCTTGCTTGATTTTAGGGTCCTTTGTGCTAAATGTATGGACCTCGATGTAATTTACCCCCTTTTTAGGTCTAAAAGTGTAAGTGGTGAAATTTATATGATTATTTTAAGCTTACTTGTCAACGAGTATGAACATTCTTGGATTTGAAGCCGAATGACCATGGTCGTCAAGGCCATATCAACATCATACTTTGTGCTCATGATCCCATGTTAGAGAATGTGCATGGCAACATATTTGGCCATGTTTTGGAAACAATCGAAGAGGAAGTAGTGTTAAGAGTTTGGCTCAGATCAGCTGATCTCTCGAGAAGGAGTCGAAGCAGAAAATTTTCCTTTTAGGGTCTTTTATCCTAAATGTATGGACCTTGATGTAATTTTTTTTGAGGTTCCTGGTGTACAATGCACTCCGGTCGACCGTGTAAAGTTCTAACCTAAAAGTAATTGGTGAAATTTAAATGAATTTAAGCTTAGTTGTCAGCGAGTATGAACCATTCTTCAATTTCAAAACGAACCACCAAGGTTAAGGCCATATCTACATCATACTTTATGCTCATGATCCCATATCCAAGAATTTGCATGCTGACAAATTTGGCCATATTTTGAAAATAATCGAAGATGAAGTAGTATGAAGAGCATGGCTCGATCAGCTACTCTTGTGAGAAGGAGCCAAACCTGACTGTTTTCCTTGCTTAATTTTAGGGTCCTTTGTGCTAAATGTGTGGACCTCGATGTAATTTCCCCCCTTTTTAGGTCTTTGTTGTAAAATGTACTCCCATCGACCGTGTAAAATTCTAACCTCAAAGTAAGTGGTGAAATTTAAACGAATTCTAGCTTATAGTTGTCAACGAGTATGGACATTCTTTGATTTCAAGCCGAACAACCACAAGGTCGCGGCCATATCTCTACATCATGCTTTATTCTAATGATCGAGTATCCAAGAATTTGCATAGCGATATATTTGGCCATATTGTGAAAACAATCTAAGAGAAAGTAGTATGAATAGTATGGATCGATCAGCTGCTCTCTCAGGAAGGAGCCGAGCCCGATTGTTTTCTTTGCTTAATTTTAGGATCTTTTGTGTGAAATGTATGGACCTCGATGTAATTTCCCCTTTTTAGGTCCTTGATGTAGAATGTACTCCCACCAACCGTGTAAAATGCTAACCTATAAGTAAGTGATGAAATTTCAACGAATTTAAGCATAGTTGTCAACAGGTATGAAAAATCTTGGATTTCAAGCCGAACGACCACAAGGTCAAGGCCATATCTCTACATCATACTTTATGTTGATGATCCCATATTCAAGAATTTGCATGGCGACATATTTGGCCATATTTTGAAAGCAATCAAATATGAAGAAGTATGAAGAGTATGGCTCGACCAACTGCTCTCTTGAGAAGGAGCTGAACCCGATTGTTTTCTTTGCTCAATTTTAGGGTCCTTTGTGCTAAATGTATGGACCTCGATGTAAGTTTCCCTTTTTAGGTCCTTTATGTAGAATGTACTTTATGCTTATGATCCCATATCCAAGAATTTGCATGCCAAAAAATTTGGCCATCTTTTGAAAACAATCAAAGATATTAAAAACAAAAAATAATCTCATTTTTCCAAGTGACAGGAATTTATTTTCTAAAAAGCAAGTAAGAAGATTTTTTCGATAAACTGCTCTCTCGAGGAGCCGTACCTGAATGTTTTCAATTCCTTGTTTGGTGTTAGGGTCCATTGTGCTAAATGTATGGACCTCGATGTAATTTTCCCTTTTTAGGTCCTTTATGTAAAATGTGGTCCCACCATCCATGTAAAATTCTAACCAAAAACTGTAAGTGGTGAAATTTAAACGAAATTAAGCTTACTTGTCAACGAGTATGAACATTCTTGGATTTCAAGCCAAACGACCAAGGTCAAGGCCATATCAACATCATACTTTATGCTCATTGCCCCATACGAGAGAATTTGCATGGCAACAGATTTGGCCATATTATGAAAACAATCAAAGAGGAAGTAGTATGAAGAGTTTAGCTCTGTAAAATGCTAACCTAAAAGTAAGTGGTGAAATTTAAACGAAATTTAAGCTTAGTTGTCAACGAGTATGAACTTTCTTGGATTTCAAGCCGAACGACCACAAGTTCAAGGCCATATCTCTACATCATACTTTATGATCCCATGTCCAAGAATTTGAATGGCGACAGATTTGGTCATATTTGTAAAACAATCAAAAAGAAAGTAGTATGAAACGTATGGCTCGATCAACTACTCTCTTGAGAAGGAACCAGACCCGACTACTACTCCCTCCGGCCCAAATTAATTGACTTGCATTTATCAGATTCGAATGCATGTTTATATACATCTCTAGAACATGTTTATATACATCTGAATCTAGACAAATTCGAGTCAAGTAATTTGAGGGAGTACAATAGAGTAGCAATTCAAAAATTTCTGAGTTTCGAAATTTTCACTTCCTTCACAAACATAGGGGGAGGGATATTCAATAGATCATCATTCGCAGTACTACTAGTACTACAGGGTACATTGAGTAGTAACAAAAGAAACTTTTTTTGATGATAGTACCAAAAGAAAGGACGTCCCAAAAGAAACTTCATTCAACCATTAAGGGTTTGTTTGGTTCAGTGGCTATACAGTGGATAACACGGGATATCCACTTTTTTTGGTTATCTAGTGTTTGGTTTAGAGGATGGAGGGGATATGGATAACCACTTTTGGCTCAAAATGGTGGTTGAGCATATCCCACAAAAAGAGCTGGATGGGCTCAACCACTTTTGGATAGCTCCTCCGAAGCGTTTTCTTGTTCGTTCACCCTTCCTCTCGAGACAAAATAACCATCTTTTCTTGCCTATACGCTCGACACGAGGGAGGCCATAGCATAGGCCGTCAGGAAGAGCGGGTGCTCGAATACGCATGCGGGCATAGGCCGCCGGGCAGAGTGGGCAGGCAGAGGGGACGTAGGAAGGCAGGTTAACATGGGGTCGACAAGGGCAAAAGGGTGGCAAGCTGCCGGCGGTCATGGCCACTGCTAGGAAAGTGGTGAGGCGGATGAAGAATACAAGGTGAAAGAGGAAAATGAAAAAAATAGTTGGGCCCATAGATTTTGACTGGCTATCCCTAACCACTTTTTTTATCCCACTTTACCAAACTTAAAAGGCTACCCCTAACCAGCTGGTTGGGGATATCCTCATCCCTAAATGATATCCTCTAAACCAAACAGCCCCTAACATAACAACACGAGTTTACATATAAAGGCCTCGCTGCTGAACTAGTGCAGGTCTGACGCCTCCTAGCACCTAGTATGCGCCGCCAGCGATAACTCGTGACATCGGCACCAACGCCAGCTCCAGCGACACAGCCGGCTCCTGACTCATCGGCACCTCCGGATAACACAGCGGCACCTCCTGAACCATCGGCGGCACCTCCTGAGCCATCAGTAGCACCTCCGGATAACGCGACGGCACCTCCAAATAAGGCAGGGGTACCTCCTGAGCCATCAGCGGCACCTCCGAATATGGTGGCGGTACCTTTGGAGCTATCGGCAGCTCTGGGAGGACACTGTGGATGAAGTTGCCGTTGTTGGGGAACTGGTCCCAGTAGTTGGTGAAAATGTTGGCGCTGGTGAACACCACCATCTCGCAGCTGTAGTCGAAGGCCTGGCCGTAGAGGAGACGGGCATCCCTAAAGTTGATGAACTTGACCTTCAACGTCCCGTCCAGATTGTTGTGCAGGCGATACATACGGTACTTGCAACGACCGTACCCAACATCGAGGAAGGCGCATGCCAGGTGCCACTTTGTTCTCCGAGGGGAGAAGGCCCAAATGCACAGGGAATTGTCCTCATGTGCGGCGATGTCGGGGTCTTTGCACTCCGGTATGGCGGGCGACAGCCGGAAGGTGGCCATGGATGACAGACGAGGACAGAGATGGTTGCCGGAAGCAGGGGATTAGAGATGGGTTGGTGCGGGGAAGGGGAGAGGATAAATAGGAAGGAGATGATCCAATATTAATGTGGCAGATTACCGAAGCGAGGAGACAATCAATGTCGCTGATGAAGCCAATGCGTGTGGCAAATATCGATGACGATGACTAGGGTAAGCGATTGGACATAACACTGACTCTGCTTTCCGCACTCGATGGCCGGATCATGATTTTGTGGTACGTCCAAGGCAACCACGACCTCCCCCATCTGTGGGCCCTACGTAGATGATTGAGTTGATGGGTGAAAACAAATTGATAAAGTAAGCTTTTTCCTACTCCCTCCGGTGCGAGATTTTATCACTTAACACCATATGTTGGTGTGTTTTTTCACAGAACCACAACCTTTACATTTTGTTTCACAAAACACCAACTTTTGTGGTAATATTTTGCACAAAACACAAAAATGTATTAGCTAATTTGATAACTGATTAACTTGTTGGGCCTACTTGTCAGAACCATTGTGGCAGCGTGGGTAGCTGCAGCGTGCCCAAATTTCATTAGTCTGTAAGCAGAGTATAACCGCACAATTTATCACTTCATGTCTAGGAGATTTTATCATTGTAAATTATAACCACGCAGAATAAAATATTTAGACAATCAGGACATGGTTCTTTTCATTTCATACAAAATATTTAGACAATCAGGACAAGTTTAGTTTACTTTTAGTGTCCCCCGACACATACAAAATAAGAGTCTAGAACTTTTGCAATCCGGACATAGCTCTTTTCACTTCATACAAAGTTTAGAGGGTTAATTATCTTTTTTTCCTACTGCAATCCTTGCTTATTACCAGCTATGAAGTAAGCGTAAGTATGGGTCTCGGTGTAATGAACCCGTCGCCTTCGTCCATGAACATAATGGAGCTTCGACCTTGGTGGTGTTGTATCTTGCCGAGGCACAGATGAAGGTTGTTGAGGTGATGCCGGACCTTTCCGAGGTGGAGCTTGTCATGGTGGTGCAAATGGGACTTGGCGCTTGTGCCGGTGGAGGTGGAGGTGTTGCAACTGGTGGCGAGGCAGGACCTGCAGGCATGTGCACGCATTGCAGTGCAATGTTTTGCTGAAATAATACAAAACCACAACATTTAGAAAGGAGCTGCATTTATACGTCGATCAAAGCCAAATTGTTCTGCCCCAAAAACTAGGGTTCTTCATCTTCTTACTATAACTTTCTTCAAATCCCTCACCAAAATAAGAAATTGAAGAATTTTTAGCATTGCTCATGAATCTTACCCACTGAACAATATGGGATCGTCGGAATCCATGGCCTGCATCCTCCATGCTAGCGTTCCGCCAAATACGACATGTTTGCTCGATAGAAGGAAGACGACCATGCTGGACTACTTGACAGTGGGCTAAAATCTACTAATGGGCTATTAGTGTGGTTTATGTGTTATGTGCAAAATGTTACCAGACAAATTGGTGTTTTGTGAAAAAAATCACTAAGGTTGTGGTTTTGTGATAAAATGGCACCAACATGTGGTGCTAAGTGATAAAATCTCCCCCGGTCCTATTTTTTCCTTTATGACTCAATATATCCCGCTTCATTGGAAGTTGATATGAATACCATCGAACTTGTATTCATCAAGGCATTCGAAGAAGCAAGAAGGATCTTGTATTGCTGCTATATTTTTAAATAATACTATTTATTTAACAAAATTTCACGAATAATATACAAATTTGAGGAATTGCAAATCTAGCGCGACATTTGTTAAATTAGCCGTACTATTCGTGTATTATTCGTGATTTTTTTAAACAAATCGTATTATTTAAAAAAATAGCCATTCTGCTGGCAAGGCGAGCAAGGGCTCCTTCCCCCGCAAATATTTTTCCTTGTTTTCTAAAAAAATGCTCCTCCACCTAAAATTTTATCTCGTCACTGCCTTTCGTGAGAGAAAAGGCTCTTGGATGAAGGAGAACCATCCTCCCTCTCTCCTCCTCAATGCAGCATTGGCTGCTATGTCCACTCTTGCATCTATACCTGGCACTTGTTCAGGTGGGAAGCATCATAGCAGTCACGTCTTCCTTCCCATGTAAGCTTCCGTGTAATGGAGTACAACCGTGTAGGCGCAACAGTATAGAGAAAGTTGAGGCCTGTGGTGGTCCAGCCCAACTTTTCTTCTGTTTGCCTCGTGATTCTGCCAAAAATGAGCTTTGGCTGGATGTTTTCTTTCTCTTCCATATTAGGGTGCTCTTCATAGTGCTAAATAACTTAGGCTAGTAAACCTTTCACATGTTACTACAGTACCTTCAAAGTGTACTGGGTGAAAACAAATATACACCGTTACTTTTTATAGATGTGGCTCTTTCATATTTTTTGAGCTTTACCTATTACAGAGCATAATTTTATATAGTGATGATATGTCATACTTTATTATTATATGGGTCTCACATGCCAACTTACTAATAAAAGGGTGGTGCACAAATACAAAGAGGCCCCTAATCTTGTCCAACTGAACCAGGAATTTGTAGATAATAAGGCCTAAAAATATACAAAAGGACCCTAGTATAGAAAGGAAAGGCGCAATGAGGTAGAGCTTCATTGATTATCAACTGTGGTATATAAAAGAAGGGCACGACTCGAGGCCTGATCAGAGAGTCCTCATTTCCCCCACCCAAATCGCAATGCTTGGGATGGTCACTCTGAAGATGGAAGCCACCGTTCTCAATTGTTCCTCCTGCTCCCATCCCCTCAAGTCTCGGCGGGTCTACAAGGTCTCTCCATTTCTCCCTCACAATCCATTTATTTTTATTTTGTCGGTTCATCCATGCAACTATTTTATTTTTCGAACTTCCATTTCTACAGTGCGTGGATATTCATCTTGTCTACCACCGCTGCATCCGCAAGATCACCTCCTACTACAAGTGCGAGCACCCTAGCAGCGGATTCACCCACGACCCTCCATGGACGCCGTCCTATCAGTGGCTAGGGTCGAGTGCGTCCACAAAGGTTGTAGTAGTTTGATGCCCTACTATGAACTCCACGAGCACTAAATCATGTGTCGGTACGCTCCCTGCGTTTGCACGGAGACCGGCTATGACTTTGCCGCCCAGCCGCCAGCGCTCGTCGCCCACCTCGAAGCGGTCCACTCGATCCATGTGCACAAGATCTAGTATGCCACCACCAAAGCTTTCTAAGAGATGGTTCCGCTGCCGAGCAAGGCGTCCCACCAGGTCATCCTCATTGGGGAGCAGGACGGCGCCGTGTTTGTCTTGACGATTGGCATGGTAAGCACGGTCCCCCTCATGTTTGCGGTCTGTGTTAGGGCCGCCATGTGCGACTTGCCGGTGTACAGGGTAAGGATGTGGGCGGAATGCCCACCGCTGCTCTACTGGACGGATGACAGGAGGACGACCAGCACTGTGATGGTGGAGCTCGACGCGCTGAGCCCTGCTAAGCCGGGGACGTCGCTTTTGAGGACCTTACGTTTTACCTGGCGGCGCCTCCTCATTACCTAGTTGGTCCTGCTACGTCGAAGGAGCTGTGTTTGTTCTTTCGCGTCGAGTTTTAGTGGTGATGTAAGCTGCTGTTAATTGGTTTAATTGCAGAATGATCATTTGCATACCCGGAATGGTGGATTTTGTAGTACTAATACTCTATCTCTGTCCCAAGAAATAAGGCTCCCTTATTTTTGTTTTTTGTTTGACCAAGATTTACTCTCTATATATAAAGAATATTGGTACTTTACAAATTCAACGAAACAAATTTTACACAATATAACTAAATTTTAGTTGCTCCATTTATTCGGTCAAACTTTACTTTGGAGCACGCATGCGTCTTGTTCCTTGAAACGGAGGCAAATGTGTTCGGTGGACGTACTCTCCTGGGTATTTTTCATAAAGTCTTAACTTTCGATGGGTTGGGTGGATGTACTCTGCTGAGTAGTAAGCTGAATAGGATTAAGGCTCTCTGTTTAGGAAGGCCGGAGGTCTAATTTGCAATACTACTAAGTAGATGAACTCTAATTAATTTATGCATGCACCACTAGTTTTACATGCATGAGACGCTAGATAAAAAAGGGGACATGATGAGAGATGAAACAACATGCATTAGGAGATTGAGAGAAAATAGAGATATCTAAATTAATGAGTCATGGGAATTAAGACAATAAAGAGGATATGTCTTATTATAATTTCTAACAATTTTAAAAAGCTCTCTGGCCTAATAATCCTAACAGAGGTAGGAGTATTGGTCAACATACATTTGGGAGTACTAGTATGTACTACTCCATAGTATGGTAGTAGTAGTACTTCCCTCTGATTCATATTAATTGTCACTGGATTGGATGTACTCGTATCTAGCACTAAAACATGTCTAGATACATCAATTTTCGTGACAAGTAAATATGGCCATTTTTGGAGTAGTACTAGTTTGGTTGGAAGAAATCATATTTTTTCCATAGTAGAGACGGTGGTTTTTTGCTAGTAGTAGTACTAGTACATAGCAAGTAGTAGTAGTATATATGTTTATACTATACTAACTCAACATACATTCGGGCAATCGACAAATGTTCATCTTGCGGTTCTGCTACTACAATGCTACTAGCAGTTTTTCAGGTGTCCATTCACCCTCTGTCTTTCAGCGGTACTCTGCCTAAGCAGTATAAATGGAATTACTCAAAGAAAGTCTCTACCACTATAAAATTATAATCTACCATGGTTGTTGATTGACAAGACAATTCATTGAGGTGGGGTGGGCTGTTGGCGTGTGCTACGATGCCTACTCCTACTATCACTCTGCAGTCAAAAAAAGAAATAGCTGCGATTCCTTGCATAAATTCTTGCCTCCGCCCCTTGCATGCTGCAGTATATACATGCATTAACTTCTGCGAGTAGTATAGTACAAGTAAGAGTAGTATCAAGCAAGGATATATCGAAACGCAAAGATATACTCGTAGGTCACATGGTGTACCATTCTGATTCTTCGTCTTCTTCTTTGGTCTGCTTGCCCTTTCCCTTCTTCCTTAGTTCATTTTTTTGGTTGAACATTTCGAGAGTTTGTTGACCCCTCTAGAAGTTCACTATCCTCCTATATACCTTGTAGGTCATGTAGTCGTTAAGGCTTGCATACTTGATCTGCTCTTCGGTCAGGGGCATGTTCCCCCACTGCTTGTGGTCCACATCCTTCTTCTTCTTCTTCATGACTTTGTAACGGATATCTATGAGGTCCACCATGTAGTCCAAAGAATCCTTCTCATTCATGGAGCCGACAGGCTTCCACCTCTTATGGATGTCCACGAAGTTCGTCACTGGTACTAGAGAACACCTAAGCCTGATATGGTCCTTGCCGATGTCGACGCCTACAAAGGAAATGTTAGGGTTGGCAAGGAACTCTGCTAGCTTGGAGCATGGCTGGTTGGCCTGGCAGATTTGGTAGACCAGACAATCCATACCCACACATAGCTGGACAATAGCAGCCTTCTGCATCGATGATTGCTCGTTGGTGTACTCGACGTCGAGGGCAACAATCTTGTCGTCTGTTTCCTCCAGGAGCTTTTGGATTTTCTCGATGTAATCGTTCACCACCGATGCTTTGTTGGTATAAGCCACCTGTAGTGTGGTGTTGCCAGGGTCCACGAAGTAGTACATCTTGTCCAACGGTGCCGCCATGGACTGTGATTGGCGCCTTCTTTTGTTTTTAAGAGGTCCGACCAGGTAACAGAAAAGGAATGGGATAGAGAAGAAAGGAACTGCTAGGAAGATCAGGAGATGCATGCATTAGCGGTTCTAGAGACGAAAGGGCATGCAGTTTCCCCCCAACCCCTCCCATGTACTCCTATAGAATAGAATTTATTTACAGATCAATTTTATGGACGCGGATTATTTACTGCTATAGGTTGATTTCTATATTATACAAAAAGTACAAGAACCAAACATATAGGATACTTTATGAACCTGGCTCAAAAGTATAAATATTTTTTGAGTTTCACCTACTACTATAATTTTATATAAAAAATGATATGTCACACGTATATTATCTGATTCTCACGTGTAAGGCACTTGCAACTCACTTGTTATTTCTTATCTTATCTTACCACTATATCTCTACTATTATAATGGAGCAGTTTTGAATTGGATCCTTAGCACCAATCCTGACCGTTGGGCTATTAGATCCAATGGTTCAGAGCACTTGAATTCGTGTTGAATAGTACCTAGAGCAAACTCCACCATTTTCTAGAACCACCATGTCACCACCCCCAAAATTTCATAGCATAGTAGGTGGTATTCTCTCTACTACTACAATGGAGCAATTTTGAATTGGATCCATATCACCAATCCTGACCGTTGGGATGTTAGATCCAATGGTTCAGAGGAGCTGGATTCGTGTTGAATAGTACCTAGACGTTTGACATATCACCACTATATAAAATTTTAGGTAAAGCATAAAAAAATATAAATTTGATCAACATCTATAAAGTATGGGTGTATATTTGGTTATTGTACTTTTATATCATTTAGAAGTAAACGATTATTAGCTATCTAAAACTGGGAAATTCTGGTAACATGGTCTAGAGAAACGAGGGAGAAGATTCTAGAATGATGGAGAAGTGTGTTTTGAGTTTTGTGCATACCATTCATTGTGATGAAGACTATAAATAAAATCTTCTAGAAGCTAGAATGGAAAAGAAGATCCAATAGAAATGTTGGGATTTGCGAGTCTTGATCCAACGGTCAATATTCAAAGTTATTCGTACACATTTCCAACATTGAATCAAGACTCTCGAATCCCATTTTAGCATCTAAAAAATACTACTCCCTCTGTCCATAAATAATTTACTTGGGTTTGTCTAGATTCGAATGTATCTACACACTAAAATGCGTCTAAATATATTCAAATCTAGACAAAACCAACTTAGTTATTTCTGGACAAAGGGAGTACTTTTGATAGTCTTTAGCATAATGTATGCATATTACTACTCCAAGTTAGTTACCACTCAGACCAGTCTTCGAGCATCTCTAGCATGAAATAAATAGTGCGCTATTTCACGCTATGTAGCGTGATATAGCGTATTTGGAGAGTCCACGGTATTTTAAAAGATTTTGCTCGCTATGGCGCTATTTTTTTTTAAAAGCATGCTATATCACGCTAAAACATCATAGTGTTAGCACTAATTCAAGTATAGGACGTTTTTTTGTTGGCGGGTGTTGAGTAAGATAACATATGATGAATGTGTCGAGTAAGCAAACATACAATGAAAATTTGATTGTTAAATTTAAGTGATCATGTCAATCCGCCACCTCCTCCTGCAGCACCTGGCGCTGTACCTAGATTCATTCCTGTCGGTTATCCTGTAACTTGGATAGCACCGGAATTGATTATGCATGTACAAGTATTACTCTAGGGAATTCATTACATGATGAAATCGTTTATATTCATGATATACCTATTATATTTTTAAATTTTTACAAAAAGATGTTTTGTAAAATAGCGCGTTATTATCACGCTATAACTTTCATATCGTTTGGAGAAAAGCCACGCTAGTATTTTTTTCCCTTGATCTCTAGTGGCTTGTCTAAATTTGGTAGTCTCTTAGGCCTTCCGCAGCGTGTGAAAAAATTGGTTCCCAAATCACTTTACAAGAATCAGGCACTAGTGCCCTCCGTTGCCCGATCGATGCCACAAATATTTTTCAGGGAATCGGAGCACCTAGGTGCTCTGATGCCCCAAACTCTTCACCCAATAGAATAGCAATATATGTGTACTATGCATGCTGTTGAGAGGACCTTCACCAAAGATAAGACATGGAGATTCGTTTAGTTAATTTGTTTATCACGTTGTGGGCCAGCTATTTATTTCTGGCCAAAGTGATCACATTGTGAGCTCGGTGCCTCAAAATAATTTCTAGGCATCGCTTATGAGGTGGCAACTTTTCTATCTATTGGGCATCGATCACGCTGTGGAAGGCCTTAGAGCATCTCTAGTGGCTTGTCTAAATTTCGTAGTCTATATCTTCACTTTATAGATAATGGTGTAACAAGTTTTATATGACTTTAGTTTTCTAGTGGATAGTCTATATGTCCATCTGCACACAAATAGTCAACATACATAGCAAATCAGTACAAGAAATTCTCTGATTTAGCGCGGGAGCGAGCTCGCGAGCGACCAACTTTGCTTTATACATGGTGGCTCGGTTGTCCAAATATGGACAACGAGTAGCCTGTTTGGAGGATGTCTAAATTTTAGACCACCAGATACACAAGCCACCGGAGGTATTTATGGGTCCATGGTGGTCTATATTTGTCTTAGACTACCGGAGACACTAGCCACTAGGGATCCTCTTAGGCTTGTCATAGTGGGAAACATACTACTCTAGTTCAAGTTACTATGTACCTTCATGTGTGTACGTAATTGAGTCGAAGGTAGAGACCTTATTTTTGCAGAAATGGCTCCGGAAATATTCCGTACCTAGAAACGCTAGGACATTACAGTAAACTATTTTTTCTAATCATTAGACTATAGATACTCCTAGGATAGGATAGGATATTATTATTCTATATCTTTTGAACTATATAGCCAAATTAAAAATCCCAGAACGATAAATTCTCCCGCCTCACCTCCACCGAAATATTTCGGGTGGTCACACGCCCCAAGTTCTAGCCGTACACAATTCCTTTTCTACCCCTGACAATGGCCTATCTACTAATGTTGGGGCATGGGTATGGTTGGTAATCCCCCTCCCCCCGTCGGGCCGGGGGTCCCCACAGTTTTGAAGGTGGGTAGTCCACCTTCCACCGACGCCATTTCCCCCAAAGCACTCTGAAAAACCCTAACCCCTTTCTCACCTCCGGCTCCTGCACCACCGCACCGGCCCATCCCCGCAGCGCTTCGCCGGCCTACACGCCACCCAACCCCCTCTCACCTCCAGCACCTGCACCACCACACCGTAATCATCTCCCCCGCACTTCGCCCGCCTACACGCCACCCAACCCCCTATCTCACCTCTAGCTCCTGCACCACCGCATCAGAACATCACCGCCGTACTTCGCCGGCCCACACGCCACCCCAAACCCCCTATTTACCTCCGGCTCCTGCACCACCGCACTTCGCCGGCCTACACGCCATACCTCTATACCATATACTCCTGACTAGTCTACGGGATCAGCTGACATCCACCTTACCGAATGCTAGTTCGCCTGACACCCTCTTCCATACAACCGTGTTAGTTTTGCTGACTCCCTAGTCCACAACACCTGACTTGCTTCACCCATGATGGTGTGCGCTGCATTAGATCTGCTTCACGGACTCAACATTCCACTACACCAGATCTGCTTCACCGATGCTCTTGTGCAGCGCCTCGAATCCATAATCAGTTGTAACAGATTTGCTTCACCGATGATGTCGTGCACTACACCGGATCTCCTTCACCGGCCATCTTGTCAAGCAAGCTAGACCCATCAACAACCTCCACAGATCTGCTTCACAGACGCCACCGAGATCTATCTTCTTCAGCCCTACTCACCACTACTGGGCACCCTCGGCGTCCTTGAAGTCACCCGCAAAGATGTCGTGTATGCGTAAACAACCCCGTGGCCTAGGTAAACCAGATATGCTTATTCATTCGTTTCAATATAGCAGGTATGAGCCTGCGACAGTGAACTGCATTTCTGTATTGGTGGTAAATTCCTACCTCAATACTGTCTTAATTGATATCCCACTCTCCCTTGATAAATTTGGTGTAGTCTATATTAAATACATGCATTCAACTACTTCTTCTGTTTTGCGGTATAAGGTGTCCTTGTTATGCGTGTTTTTTCTTTGACCAACAATTACTCTTAATATACATAAATGATTTTGGTAGTACAAAACAGACATCATTAGAGTTCATTGGTATTATGCAGTTCATGGAAAATGTTAATTCACTAAACATCTGAAGCTGCCTACCTGTTCAACAAGTTCACAAGTTATGTCATCATAATGTGCACTTGCTTTGTCTGTTGCTATAATACTGACTGCATGTAATTTTGGAGTTCATTGATAGTTTTAAGCCATTGAACATGCATGTAGGTTAACAGTCCCTGCTCTACAAGTTCAGAATTTATGATATTTTAATTTCAATCTGGTTGTTCTAAGCAAACACAGTAACTGCCTTCTTTTATATAATTCATCACAAATTTTATGTCATTGAACTTGTTGGTTTTGCATTCCCTCTTCAAGTTATGCCATTATTATTTGTTTCAATTAAGCTCTGACAGTAGTTGTTGCCTACTGTGTACTACTCCCTCCGTTTCAAAATATAAGATGTTTTAGATTTGTGATAGGAGTGTATTTAGACACCATTTAGTGAGTAGGTTTACTCAAAATCTACATGAACCTACACACTAAAAGTGGTCTAGATGATGACTTATACCTTTTGAAACGAAGGGAGTACATCCATTCCGTAAAAGAAGGCCTGTATAACTTTAAAGTCAAACAATGGTGACTTTTACCAAGCTCATAGAAAAATATATTAAGGGTTAATTTGTGGCATTTGCGTCGATGAAAATATATGCCCTGATGTATCAAATGGCATTGGTTTGGTATGGTCGATGTTCCTGGTATGTTCTACAAACTTGGTCCAATTTTGCATCGATGGACTTGCGAAAAATTTATACGCCTTATTTACTTTGGATTGGATGTAGTATTACATGTCATGTTTTAAGGCACTTAACATGGTTATCTCCATGCCCTGCTCTATAAATTCAAGTTTCTCAATTAGAATTTCTATAGCAGCAGTATCGACCTTCCATTATGTAGTTCATGGCATTTTAAGTCACTTCATAGATGGGTTAGCATTCCCTGCTCTATAAATTCACGAGATATACTATTGTAATTTCTATCTTGTTCGTCCAAATGTTAGTACAGTAACTGCCTTCTCTGTAGATGGTGAAACGTTTTATGGCACTTCTCATATTTGTTTGCAATCCTATTTCACAAGTTAAATCATTGTAATTTCTCTCTTGTTCGTGCTAAGGAGTGACTGTAACTACATTCTATTTTGTCGCCATGGCAATCTTTATGTCATTTAAATGTTTGTTATATTCCACCATTCCCTGCTCTACGTGTTCACAAGTGATTATACTATAATGTCTATCTAGTTCTTTGTAAACAACAACAACCACTATCTGATATTATTTCCTCTCACAGGGAACATGGAGAACCGTAGAGTGAATCGCCCCTACAATCTTGTAAGTACATGTTGCTTTGTATTGCTGAATGCAACCTGTTTTATGTGAATGAGTGGCCTGAACCTATATGTAAAGGAGCAACAATAAAGTAGATGGACCGTCTATCCAAGTACTCAATGTGGTGGATGTCTTCAAAGAACAAACTAACAACAGGTGTCCTCCAACGGGACTGCACAAAAAGAAATAGTAAGTCTGTTGTTTTTACTGAGATGTGCTTAGTGTCAGATGCTTGTTTGTATGAGGTACCATGTGATTCGGCTAATGATTAGAACAAGGTTTACCTTAAACAAGACTAGAAAAAAACCAAACGTAAATCCCTCGATTTATAATTCAATGTGCTCACTTGATTTTAGTGATGATCTATTCTTTCTATATTTGACTTGTGTTCATCTATCTATCTATCTATCTATTTGTGTGTCTGTCTGCCTATCTATCTATCTATCTGTCTGTCTGTCTGTTTGTCTGTTTGTCTGTATGTCTGTCTATTTGTCTGTTTGTCTGTCTGTCTGTCTATCTATCTATCTATCTATCTATATATCTATCTATCTATATCTTAACTAGACCATGATTAGGTGTTTGTGATTTAAGTATATCCACTTTTATGCTATATTTTTCTGCTATGTAACATAGACCAATTGTAAATCTCTCGATTTATAATTCATTTTCTCACACAATCATCATGATGATCTATTCTTTACTATATTTGACTCATCATCATATATATCTATCTATCTGCCTATCTACATATGCGTCAACTAGACTATAATTATGTGGTGGTAATTGAAGTATATCCACTTTTATGCTAATTTATAGTCTATTATTGTATTTTTCTGCTATAATTAAGAGTTTGTATGCACTCTGGAGGTAGTCACATTGTCTAGTGTCGGCACCACATGAGTTGGCCAATGATTATAAGAAGATGACCTTTAACGGTACTGCACAAAGACCGAACGTAAATCCCTTGATTTATAATTCAATTTGCTCACTCAATCATGGTGGAGATCTCTTTTTCATATATTTGACTGATGATCTTCTATCTATATATATACATTAACTACACCATGATTAGGTGGTGGTTATTGAAGTATATCCACTTTTATGCTAATCTATATTCTATTATAATATTAGAGACCGCCACAATGATTAAGCTTATATGCACTCTGGAGGTAGTAACATAGTCTAGTGTTATATGTATGAGACTTGTATAAATTACTTGGTCTTGGTGGGGAGTAACTTGGACTAGTAAAAATGCATACAATACTAGTTCAAGTTACTCTACCCACACTAAAGGGTGTCTAGATATATTCATTTCACAAAAGCCATAACATCTTATTTTTTGAAACGGAGGGAGTTCTATCTAGACTACTCATAGTGAGATTGTCATAGCTATTATCACCTAATATGATCCCCAGTTATTATATATATGTACTATAACCATGTTAATATGATCTGGAAGTCTATCGTGCACCTGTTGCTTGATTGCTTAATTCATTACCTCAATAGCTACTCTACATGATGCACATATAGAGTCTATTGCTAATTTGATTCTTTAGTTTGCTCATCATTAAAGCAATGTAATGATTTTCTTAACTTAAATGGTCAGAGCACCGCCCTGTCAAGGCGAAGCTACGGGTTTGAGCCCCATCAGTCCCAAACTAGGGATGGCAATTTTTGTGAGAAATACAATGTTTGATTAATAATAAACAAGGGATTTTCATCTATACATGATCAGATGATCTTGCGAGTTTAATATTAGCCACCATATGGTTCAATTAGTTATGGTTCCTGTGATTTTTTAGTTGACTTGTGATTGCATCAATGCTATATTCTGACGTGGTTCCCAGACATACATTGTTTAAATACTTCATTGACCTTGCAAGGTGCACAATGTATCATTTGCTTGTTTGTCTGCTGGATTTTCTTGCCTAGTTATATGTACAATGATACTGTCAACAGTTGGAAATACAATAGCTATAGGCATTACGAAGAAGGTTTATGCTACTTTTTGGATGCATCCAACTATTGTTTTTGCAGCAAATGACCCATCTCTTTGTTTCTCTTCTTTTTTTATTTACTGGCCCGATGATAAAAATATTTGAATGATCTGGCTATTGAAAAGGAATGGTTGATATCTTGTTTGTATAAAATGATTCTGGTAGTCTATTTAAGACATTTGATTCATTGCTTATTTTTCCAAGGTACTATCATAGTTGCCTGATGATTAAAGCAATGCCACCTATGGTTGGAGGTCACTTTTTTGGCTAGTTCATACTATAGACCATTTTTAAATGCTATTCTTATATTTTAGGTCAATGCTTTGTTGTCCCGACCAGTTCTAAGCACCTGAAGGAATCTCATGCACCTATTTTTGTTATATTTCTATATTTCCGTTATGCATTGATATGATTAGTTTATGAGGGAAAGAGTCGAGTTGCTTGATTCCCTACATTCATTACCACACTAGTTCAGTTAGTATGCATGAGACACAAATGTTGATGGCTTGATTTTATATATTAGGACAATGCCAATTTTGAAATTCTTTGACAACAAACATGGTGTTTTTTTTGCCTGCTTTGCTGCTCTAACTTAATATATCTTAGTTTCAGCATGCAAATAATCTGTAGTGTTTGTTCTAGTGTGGCTATGATACTAGCACATGTACGCATCGGTCCAGGACATTGATAGTTCCTATTATTCCGAAAAGAGATGTACTAGTCACATCATTGATTGTTCCTAGCCAATGATGAATTCGAATTATTTTACATATAAGATGGCCGCCAGTTAGCTGGTATGCTGTGCTGACTTGTGTTCTTTGTTTCAGGCTGCACATGAAGTTATGGTGGCAGAAGGGAAGAATCCTACGTTAAGTATTGAGGTCATTTCACAAATCAGTAGTGATAGTGATTATTGCTTGCATCAGCCCACGGTTTCATTTTTTCCAGCAGAAAGAGGTGTTACAGCTACACTCCAAACAATTGATTTAATTGAACAAGAAATAGAGAAAATAGATGGAATAATCATGATTACACATGAACAGATACAAGAACTAAAAGATCGACAAGATTTGACGGACCGTCTACTTAATAATCTCTTCTGCAGTTGTCATGGTATGCCAGTTGTTACTTGTATGGGGATGTAAGCTCCGTAGCAGAAACCCTGTTCCAACACATGTCTCGCGATGTCTCTATGCTTCATATTGTTTTTGTTGAAAGTCTGGTCTGTAATAAATTTCAAAAAATATATGTTGATGTAATTGGGTGATCCTAGTGCGGCCATTAATGGGCCGAAATATTAATGGACCGTTTAAACCAGAATTTCGCCATAGCTATAGAATATGCAAATATGCTGGCCAGCAGATGGGCCAAATAAACACTAAAAGGCC
Source organism: Avena insularis (assembly GCA_023614405.1). NCBI lineage: Eukaryota > Viridiplantae > Streptophyta > Magnoliopsida > Poales > Poaceae > Avena > Avena insularis. Next base: position 203,731,883 of record CM042690.1, on the reverse strand, counting down.
ATAAGTGGCAGGTCAGAATATTGGTGGGCCTCATAAGCGGCCAAGGCCCTAAAAACATACAGGGTTGAACAACAACATGCTAGAACAGTAAAGGACCCGAATATTGATATACCCGAACAGTAAAGAGCTGAAATAGTAAAAGACCTGAACAGTAAAAAGCCTGCGCAATAGAGGGCCTGCATAGCAAAACAGACAGAAGAGCAAAAATGCCTGAACAGTAAATGGCCGGAACAATAGAAGACCATAAGAGAAAAAGGCCTAAACAGTGAACGGCCAGAACAGTAGAAGGACAGAATAGTAAAAGGCCAGAACAGTAAAGGATCCTAACACTGGCAACCTAGAAATGTAAAAGTCCATAACAGTAAATGGGTAGAACAGGAGCGGAACCTACAGGCTGTAGGAACAGTAACAGGCCGCCTGCAGACCTTAACAATGCCTGACCTTCTAGCGCAGGCCCCTAATGGGCCGCATATTATTCTACCAAAGTGGGCCTTCTTTAGGCCGAAACTATAGCGGGCCTAAAATCGTACGGGCCCTGGATGGATTCATTAATGGGCCACATCAAATAGTACACGGCATGAGTGTAAAGGGCCGTAATCTTATTAGACTCTCCTTGTGGGCAAGCCCACTTAACAATTAGCAGGCCTTGTCTAGGCCAGGCTTTTGCCACGTTTTTTGTGACCGTTAACGGTGGTAACGACCATTAACAGCGGGTGCCACGTGGCATTGTGCATGACGTCAGCAGTCAACGCGGCTGGCGAACAGATCTACGATGGAACAAGTTTTCGTGGCTGAAGGGTGCGATCCGCCACAGTCAGAAAAAACCATGGTAGATTCTTTTGTGACGGGGATTTTACCACGAATGACATCAGTCGTAGAAGACTTTTTAGCCACGAAAAACGGGCCTTCAACCACGAAAATCATCTGTTGTAAAAGCCAACTTTACTTATAGTGCTTGCCCTTCCTGTGTGTGATACTTCGCACCCATCGAATTGGACTTTCATTATGATGTACAAGTCATAGTAAGCAATCATGTTGTCAGTGACGGCGTCACACTTGTTCTTTGCTTGTTGTGCCACAAGATTTGAATCACCAAATATCTTCAGGCGAGTTAAACCATAGGCTTTAGCCATACGCATGCCATGCAACAGGGCTTCATATTCACCCGAAGTACATAGCGCATTTAGGTGAAACTAGTATAACTCCGGCTCCTACCCCTTCTGTCCTCTTGGACCCATCAAAATACATGGTCCATGCGCTGGAGAGGTCTAGCGGACCCGCGCATTGTAGTTCTGCACATTCAGTAATGAAATTGGGAAAAACCTGGGACTTAATTGTTTTACGCTTCTCGTACGTGATATCTCGAGGGGACAGCTCGATGCCCCATAGAGAGACGCGTCCTGTGGCTTCTGGATTGTTGAGGATATTGGAGAGAGGTGCCTCATTGACTACTATGATCGTGTGTTCCGATAAATAGTGGCGCAATTTGCGTGTTGTCATGAAGACTCCATAGGCTAGCTTTTGGTAGTGCATATACCATTGTTTTGATGGGGAGAGGACCTCACTTAGGAAATAAACTGGTCTTTGGACACCATGAGTTTTTCCTTCTTCGGGTTGTTTGACGACCAAAGTTGTACTTACCACTTAATTAGTGGTGGCGATGTAGAGTAGTAGGGGTTCTTTTTCTCATGGTGACACGATGATAGGGGATGTCGAAAGTGTTTTCTTTAGGTCTTCAAAGGCTTGCTAGGATTCTTCTTTCCACTCAAATTTATATGATTTCTTCGTAAGGGCATAAAACGCTAATGCTTTTGTCGCCTAAGTGGGCAATAAATCGACTAAGCGCGACGACTTGTCCAGCCAATTGTTGCACTCCACGAAGATTTGGTGGCTTGTTCATAATGAGGATTGCCTATCAGGATTTTCCTCTAGTCCTCTTGATGTTACAAGGTATCCAAAAAATTTCCCCGCGGGGACTCCAAAGGAGCACTTCATTGAGTTGAGCTTGATGTAGTATTTGTCGAGGTTATCGAATGTTTCCCGAAGATCATCGGTAAGGGTCGACCCTTGCTTTGTCATAACTATGACGTCATGTATATATACCTATACATTTGTTTCGATTTGGCTTCCTAGGAAGTTTTGCATCATCCGCTGATATGTGGCACCTGCATTGTTAGGTCCGAAGGGCATTGTTGTGTAGCAGAATACACCATAAGGTGTGATAAATTTTGTTTTGTCCTGGTATTCCTCCTTCATTCAAATCTAGTGATACCCTGAATATGCATCTAGAAAGGAAAGACATTCGCACCCCATGGTTACATCGATTATTTGATAGATTCGTGGTACTGGGAAGTGATCCTTTGGACAATTTTTGTTCAATGCGGTGAAGTTGATGCACATGTGTAACTCCTTTGTATTTTTCATCAGGACGCGCCCACCCACTCTGCTTTCTTGAGTTCTTTGATAAATTTGGCAAATGTCCGGTGATGAGTTATTTGATCCGTGGGGTGCACCTGGACTTCTCATGTATCCTTTGTGGTGTCAAAATCTTGATTGGGGTTGATCCATGATGTTGTCAGGGGCTTTGTGTTCGTTGAGATTATTAGCTGCTGAAATTCTGCTTCCATTCTGAAAGATTGGTAGATTTTATTGAATTCCCAATCAGAATTGTCGAATTAGGTGAAGCTGCCCCTTATGGTTATAATTCCTCTTGGTACTGGCATTTTCTTTACCAGATCTTCATAGTGTGGCACAACCATGAACCGTGCGAAGGTTGGCCACCCCAGGATCGCGTGGTACTATGATGGCCAGTCGACAACTTTGAGTTCATTATTTTCGCCCCTAAAATTATATTTTGATCTGAATACAATGTTAAGATAAATTTTGCCTAAAGGAATTTCAGCTTTACCTGGGACTATGTCGTGGAAGGATGCGTCTATTAGTGCAAAATTTGTTAATAAAAAGTTCATTGCCTGCTGGGTTTTGGCATATATTAGTTTGATACCGCTTCCTGCATCCATGAAAACCTTGCTCATATCAAACCCGCCAATTTGTGCCTCCACTATCTAAGCTGAGTGACCCGGTCGCGGGACTCGAAGCGGGTGATCGTCTCTACTGAGTGTAATTCCGTGTTTTGACCAATGGAGATACTCGGGTGTGGGTGGTGGCATTGTTACTACCATGTTGACTTGTTGTGTGATCAGCTTCTGGATCCTATTTAACGGGCGCCCTTTTCGGATCAATGACATTGCGCCTTTGGAACTTGGGTACTCATCCTCCTTATTTCTGTTTGCTGCGGGTTGTGGGTGCCCTGCTGGAGGCTGTACTGGTGGTAGTGCACCAATAGCTAGGGTACCGGGTGCGGTGGCGTATCCTTGGTTTGCTGCTTCTGTTGCTTTTTCATTCATACCTCCTGCATTTTTAAGAAAGTGCGGTAGTCCTTCATGAGGTGGTTCGATTGCCTCCTTCCCATGGAGTCGAAGTAGAAGTGCATGTTGTAAGGTCCTTCCAACATTTGTAGCAAATACATTGGGGGCTCCCGAGCCCTCGGATGGTACCGGTGTGTTGATTGTCTTCCACTAGTGTCATCTCTGTTGGTGCGATATCCGTCATTATGATCGTCGTTTCTTTGGTTATCCTCTCCTGAAAAACTAGCAGCAACATAGCTCGGTCCACCGTATCCGTCGTTGTTGTGTCTTCTTCTATCATTATAGCGTATGTCTTGGTCTTCTTCGGGTGAGCACCCTTGCTTGTTGTTTACTGCGTCTTCTCCATATGCCTAGTTATTTGCCATGTCCATTAATTGCGAGATTGTTTTGGCCTTGACTCATCCTAGCTCCTCGATAAATTCACTTTGGCAAAGGCCATCGTTAAAAGCATTACTCACCCTTTCATCGGATATGGCTTCAGTCGAGTTTTTGATGATGTTCCACTGCTGGATGAAGGCTTGTATTGGTTCACCAGACTTCTGCTTGCACACCCGCAATTGCTACAAGGATGCGGGTTGCTTAACCGTGGATGTGAAATTTCAGATGAACTGATCTTTAAGGTTGTTCCAGCTGCTGATGGATTCTTCGGGTAGCTGGTTTAGCCATGACCGTGCGGCGCCACTCAAGTGTAGCTGCAGGCTTTGCATTGCAGTAGCCTTGGATCCACCTTGTAGTTTAATGGTTGGTAGATAGTCTGCCAGCCAAGCTTCAGGTTCCTAGAGACCGTCGTATTTTTGGCGATCGAGAGGAAGTTTGAAATCTTTGGGTACTAGGGTTTTGCGAACCCATTGGGTAAAGCAACTGGCCCCACATAATTCATACTCATCCTTGTTTTCACCATCATAGTATGTACGGCTGCTACGCTCCTCCCTGGATCTATCAATCCTGCGCTGTGTAATGTCGTTTCTTGCATCGTCTCGTGGCTCGGGGTTTGAAAAGTGCACCCGATGTGGTGATTGCGATCGTCGGGTGTGCCCCACGTGCCGAGGATGCTCTGACGGCCTAGGGATCTGTCTGGTTGCCGTGTGATTCCTTGTTCTCCCTATGTAAGAGATGCCCCCACCATACCAAGGTTCATGAGAGTAGATCGATGGAGAGCCGCACGAGGATCATCGAGTGTGGGTTGAGTTGCGATTATGTAGGTTTGGGCGGCGATGATTTCAGCAAGTGTTGTTTTTTCTTTTATGTGTCCCTCTTGGTCTACCGACATAAACGATAGATCAAGGTCTCGGGCCAGCTCGTTTCTTTCAGCTTCAGGAATATTCTATAATTGTGAAGTTCCTCTCCTTGGTGACGCGCCTTCAGTTACACTTCCTGATCCTCGAGTAGAGCTTAGTTGCGCCCATCAGAGGCTAGACTCGTTGGCTAGCCTTTTCCTTTCGTCAAGTTGCCTCTGCATCCTGAGCAAGTCCCTCTTCTTGTGATGGAGTAAGTACTGGTAGGCCATCAGGTCCTCGTGCGTTTCTTTTGATGTCATCAGGACTACACCCGATATTGCATCTCTTATCTTTGCCATGTTTCAGTGGATAGCCAGATAGTCTGACGTTCTCCTTCGCGTGGTTCTTTTCTTCCTTGTATGACTTGATTGTTGGGTTGATCTCCTTTGTTCCTGCGGTTTCCTACATTATCGTTTGATAAGATGTCATTGGGATCAAGGATGGGGTTACCGTTGGAGTCGCATGGCGTCGATGCATTCCCGGTGATCACGCACACTTGATGATGCGTCATGTATGAGCTGCTAACATCGTCATCGGATCCATGGGAGACACTATTTGATAGACCGGTGAAATCCTGAGGTTTTTGTTCTCGGTAGATTTTGACCATCCTGATTCCGAAGTCGATACTTTCATTGTTTTCTGTGGGTTCGGTGTTTGTTGGACTTGAGCCATGTGGTGGCGTTAGCTGAGAATCTGATCCGAATGAGAGACCATCGTAGACACCGGCCATATCCCCTAGATTAGCGGAGTTTTCCAAATTTTCTTCGTCGTTTGCCTGTTGAGGTGCGGCCTCTTTAGATCGGCCAACAGAAGATGCAGGTATCGCCATGGGCGCTACTATTATGACCGACGGACCCAACAAAATCAAGGCCAATAGGACAGGTTCTTTGAGTCCCTCCAAGTGAAAGTGAAAGCTCCCGATGATCAAATCTGATCCGCCGTTGAAGTTGATGGGAACCGAGACAAGGGTGGGCGGGTGTGGTTTCGCTGTTGTTGGATTGTTGCTTGGTGGAAGGGGGCCGCCGAATCCATGACTCCAGCATTTAGATTTCCCACGGACGGCGCCAATTGACGAGAGTTATCCTCGACAATGCCCATGGTTATGGGCTTAGGGGGTTTCGTGGAAAAGAGAACACTGGGGATTTCATCGGCTGATCGGACAAACAAGGGAGTCAAAGTCGTATGATTGCTATGAACAAATCGAGTACATATCACTCAAGGATTTTTTGGTACCTCTCCGCTGGATCCTCCCAGCCTATATATAATAGGTACGATCCCGAGGCCATATACGGATAAGTTACAAGTTACAATTACAACAATAATACAATATCGGTTTCTATTCCATTATCTAGCAAGCTATGCCTTCTATCGGATGCTTCCTAGGCCTTCCTCTTGGGATTTGTATGATGTGAGCCTTAATGTAATCAGGGTAACTAATCATAAGAACGCAAGTAATCATACCCATGTCAGCAACAAACAAGAACAAGTACGGAGAGAGGGGATCGCCTTGGCGCATCCTGCAAGTAGGAATGAATGGGTCCAATGTATTTCTATTAAAGATAATAGAGTAACGAACAGTGGTGACACAAGCCATCACCCACCATATCCACTGACTAAGAAAGCCTAGCTTCACTAAAACCCCTTCCAAAAACCTCTAGTCCACATGATCATAAGCCTTAGCCATATCCAGCTTGTATGCACAAAAATTCTTGCGGGCAGCAGAACCAGCTTGAATTAAGTGAATGAACTCGAAAGAAACAAGAGCATTATCGGTTATAAGACGACCCAGAATAAAAGCACATTGGGTCGGAGAAATAATGTCCAGGAGCAGCAGTCAAAGCCGATACATTTGGACACCACTTTGAAGACAACGTTGCATAAACTGATGCAACGAAAGTCTTTAATCTCCTCTAGGTTGTATTTCTTTGGGATAAGAACAATCGATGTGTAATTAATCTCCTCGGGCATGATACCATCTGTGAATAATTTCTGCACTACACCCACCACATCATCATGAAGGATATCCCAGTTCCACTGGAGAAATCTGGTCGGGAAGCCATCAGGTCCCGGATCCTTGAGAGGACAGATTTGGAAGAGGGCATCACTAATTTATTTTTCAGAGAAAGGAACACATAGTTCCCTGTTCATATCATCATCAACACACTACTGTAGAAGATCAGTAATAATGCTATGTCGACATTATCTTATCTAGCATATAAGCCTTGGAAAAAGTCACAAGTGATTTCTTCCATCTCATTAGCATCAGGCGTCCAACTACCATCAGACCATTTTAGCTTACTTATCTGGTTCTTATTCCTTCTGTTTGAGGCCCGTCAATGAAAATATCTAGTGTTGCGGTCTCCCTATGTAGCCAAGCAATGCGAGACCGCTGAAGCCACATGATTTCTTCCCTATACATCAGTTCATCCATCTCTTTTGCAATTTTGTTTCTTCTATCAACACTCTCCTCATCAATAAGAAGGGAAAGCTCTTCCATTTTCTTCCTTTTTTATCAAGCATCTTGGAAACCGAACCGAAGAATTTTGATTTCCACGGATAAAGATTGTTCGTCATAGACTTCATCAATTCATTTATATCACCCAGGTCCTGATTCGACACCTTTCTCTACCATGCATCCTTTACCCTAGAGGTAAGCGAAGGCTCCCTCTCTGACATAACTTCATAACGCCAAATTGGCTGAGCTAGCCTCCTCCCAGGTCCTAGGTCAGCAGACAATAACAAGGGGCAGTGGTATGATCTAGGTGAGGTGAGGTGACGGATCTTCAAGTCAGGAAAGATAGAAGACCATGCAGGGGAGGCATCTGCAAGAACGAGCCTAACCTTCACATTCTTGTCTCCATTTTTCTTATTATCAAATGTACATGGAGTACCAACAAAACCAATATCATGCAGGTCACAATGAGAAAGGACCTCGCGAAATTCCAGTATCAATCCTTCGGATCTCTTGGTTCTAGAGAAATGCCCCTCTTACCACATGGCTTCACTAAAATCACCGATCATAAGCCATGGTTCAGGGAACCTCGGCTTGATCATTCTGATCTTGTCCCACATGAGATGACGGTTACTAGCCTTCGGCTCTCCATATACAAAGGTACCACACCATTTGACTTTGTACGCCCCCCTATGATATGGGCATCGATATGGAGCTCACTGAAGGACAGAAGCTCCACCGTGATCCCCTCTTGGGAGAATAGAGCAATACCACCACCGGATCCCTCTCCTTTAACATAGAAACAATTTTTTCATACCAATATGGAAACGTAAGTTCTTTACTCGCTCTTCAGATTGTCTGGTTTCACAAAGAAAAACCAAACTGGGCTTATAAGTCTAGAATAGGGTGACCAGTTCCTAAACAGTCGCAGGCTCCCCTCCCCGGCTGTTCTATTCTAGAAGACTCATTGGGCCCAGCGATCATCCTCGAGGGATGCCGCCGATGATGACAGATGTTCATTTGAATTCTCCAGGGGTCCAGTCTTCCTAGCTTTTTCCATGCCCTTCGTCTTCACATATAGAGAAGGAAGAGGAGGCGTATGAATCTCGCCTACTCTAGGCTCACACTCCATAATGTTCTCGCTGCCATCCTTAGTCAGGTCCATATCCAGCTTCTTCCTAACATTTGGGTCATTTGCACTTCCCTCTACTACAGGAATCATAGGATAACCTGGTTTAACTAGGCTTGTGGCTGTATCTTGCAAGGCATCTTTATCATCCAATTCAGCATTGCTCGAGGAGTGCTTTTTAGGCCCCCACTGTGCGCCATACCCGTGCCTACAAAACATCCATGTATCGGAGCCCGAGGTTCAAACCTACAAGGTTCCGATGTAGGCTGGGTTACTCTTTGAACAACGAGCATCCAAGAGCCATACTGAAGTTTCTTCTTAGTCTAAAAACCATCACCACACTCTTCATTATCATGCCCTAGAAGGCCACATCGCTTGCAGAAAAAGGGATTTTCTCATACTTCACAGCCAACCTTTGTTTACCTTTTGGAAATATTAAGGATACAAACTGCAATCACACAAGAGGAGAAGGACTAGGATCTTTAAGGCCTCCACATCAATCTACATTGTCATCTTCATCAACAACGTCTCCATCACCGATCCCCTTTGGTTACTTGTTCTGATTCTAGATTGAATCTTGGATTTGCACTTGTCTTCAATTGTACCATCATACTTCATCCATATGCTATCCATGATGTTCATTGCCTTCATGTGTGGGTAGTTTCCTTTGTTCTTGGGGAGATGAAGAAACCCTAGTATGAGATTGAATTGAGATAAAGATTATTATGTGATATTGTTCATTATGTGTCTGTGTTAATTGTCTTCATCTTGATGTTGGGAGCGGTGCACCTCCTTAATATTTGCCTCCTATGGGGACTCGATGAAGGGGATTACTTGTTGGTAGACGGAGGGATGATAACACTTACTATGACTATAAATATGTTGTCATTCTTTACGTACTAACTTGGGGGAATCAAGGAGAACTCATAAAGTCATGTCCATGCCACGGGAGATCCCTTAATAGCGCAGTAATTCGATTAATGTTGATTGATGTCTGATGTGGTTATGAGGATGATGTGTGCAGCGGTTGCTGGCTATTCATCCATATATGGAGCTCCTCCCACACATATCATAAATGGTCTTATTCATTATAATAATTTTGATCACTCTTTCTAATTACTAGCGGTGGATCCATGATGACCCACAAGTATAGGGGATCACAACAGTCTCCGAGGGAACTAAAACCCAATTTATTGATTCGACACAAGGGGAGCCAAAGAATATTTATAAGCCTTAACAACTGATTTGTCAATTTAGCTGCACCTAGAAACAATCTTGCTTGCAGTAGTTTATTAGTAGCAACAATTTTGTAGTAGCAATAGCAAAGTAATAGCAGTAGTAAAATAAAGACAGTAGTAACAATTGCAGTAAACAGTAGGATTAAAGTGCGGTAGGCATAGGGATGGATGGACGGGCGTTGAATGGACAAGACTATTCATGTAATAATCAAGACATAGGGCATTTGCAGATAAATAAGATAAAGTATCCAAGTACTAAATAATCATAGGCATGTGTTCCATATATAGTCATACGTGCTCGTAATGAGAACTTGGACAACGTCTTTTGTCCTACCGGCCCGTTGCAGCGAGGCCTCAAGGGAATCTACTAGAAATTAAGGTGCTCCTTTTAATAGAGCACCGGAGCAAAGAATTAACACTCCGTGAACACACATGATCCTCACATCATAGCCATCCCCTCCGGTTATCTCGATTTCTGTCACTTCGGGGCCTCGGGTTCCGGAAAATAATATGTGTATACAACTTGCAGGTAAGATCATAAACAATAATATCATCATGAATCAATAACATGTCCAGATCTGAAATCATGGCACTCGGGCCCTAGTGACAGGCATTAAGCATAACATGTCAAAAAGCACTAACAATAGATACTAGGCACAATGCCCTAAGAATCTGATGCAATTACATGAATGATCTCATCCAATCTCTACCATCCCCAAAGCCTACTACGGGGGATTACTCACTCATGGATGGGGGAATCATGGATGGTTGATGGAGAAGCGTTGGTGATGATGATGGCGATGATCTCCTCCAATTCCCCGTCCTGGCAGGGTGCCAGAACGGAGTTTCTGGTTCTGAATCGAGGTTTCTAGTGGTGGCGGTGCAGCGAAACTCTATCTGGAAAAACATCGACCCCCCCTTTGTTTTTAGGTTAGAGGGCTTATGTAGGCGAAAGGAGATATCGAGGCGGAGACCGAGGCAGCCACACCACCCCCTGGCGCGGCCTGGCCTAGCCCGCGCCACCAGGTGATGTGGGCCCCTCATGGCCCCTCTCCGTCTCGTCTTCTAGCTCTATGAGTCTTCTGGTAAAATAGGAGTTTTGCTATATTTTCCGGGATTTTTCCTGAAAGTTAATTTCCTGCACAAAAACAAGACACCAAAGCAATTCTACTGAAAACAACGTTAGTCCGCATTAGTTGTATCCAAATCACACAAATTAGAGAAGAAACAATAGCAAAAGTGTTCGAGAAAGTAGATATGTTTTGGACGTATCAACTCCCCTCAAGCTTAGCTTATTGCTTGTCCTCAAGCAATTCAGTTGAAAACTGAGTGCGATAAAATAAACTTTCACGAACACATTTGATTCATAAGATGTAAATATTCTCAGCATATGATCAAATACTTAGGCAATTCATAATAAAGAGTATGCAAATAAGTTTACCCAGTAGTCATGCAAGCTATGAAGAGATTCCAACCCAATAATAATAAACAACATGACACATAAGAATATGCAGGATTGTAATGCTCATAAGAAGATATGATAAAGTGGTATCTCGCCTGCCTTTCTTTTTGGAGCAAAACATAAATGCCAAGGCAGCTCTGAAGTTTAAGTGAAGACTAGAAGTAAAAATATCAAAGATACAAGCGTCAAATTTATGTCACAATTAACCGTGTTTTGGACAAGCACATTACACTAAGAATGATAGCTATGCTCTCGGTAAGGTGCTCAAAGAATAAATGGTGACTCGACATAAAAGTGAAAGAAAAGATTTGAAATGTTTGAAAGGCTTCCAAATGTTGAAAGTATGGTACTCATTAGCTTTGAGCTCTCATTTCCCCTATCATAAGCATCTTTAAATGGTTAAGGTGAAAGTGAGGTCACATAAGAGTTATATGCTTGACACATCATAAGTTGACAATCTCATGCCCCGTGCGTACGAGTAGCAAACCTCATGCTACTCAACTTTAGTCACAAGTAAGTTCTTGTCATTGTAAGTACATGTGTATCATGGAGAACTGCCAACGGGGTACCCCTTGCCCCATGACACATGAGCTATCCCATATCAAAATGACAAGGCAACAGATAGTAAGCATCTCAGCAATCTTTTTATTTGCTATTTGCATAGGTTTTTATTGAGGTTGCTTCATAGAATGCTACTATGGTTATGCTGCAAGTTTCCACCATGATTAGGCATGGCTTAGGCTAGCCGCCCAGGCGTTTCTCTAACACACATACAAACTCCATGAGCTTACAAGCTCCCGTTTTATTTCACACCGCCGGGATCCATAAACAAAAGAACATGATATCAACTGAATAATAAGTGCAATGTTGAAAGCGTTCCCCATGGTAACATGGTTCTGCTAACTCACAACTTATAAAATGCAAGAATATAGGTAACATAGATGGGCACAATGGTACAAGTTTATTAAGTGCAATAAAATAAAATGTGCCATCAAGTTTGTGAGATCTTTAATCACTAATTTTCACACAATTTTTTTAATTTGGAAGATAGATAAACACATGAATATACTTGGAATGGTATAACACACCATGCATAGGAATTTATAGTGGAATCTTTGGAATAGCTTGGTTTCTTGGGAGTTGGATGCATGAGTAGAACTCATACTAAGTACAGGTGGAGGCTAGAAAAAGACAGGGAGCGACAATCGAGAGAGCAGAAACTGTCATATTCATGCTTGCGACAAAACAAAATTAATAGTGGCCTTAAAGTGACACAAGAACTCTGAGGCAAAATAAATCATCGAGGCTTAACAGACTTTTTGTTTAGTCATATGCATGCGTGAGCATGTTCCAAGTCGATTCAAATAAAATATTCAAAGGAAGATACCACAATGTCATACCAAGTTATGAATAGAACAATGTTAGCAAACATTTATATGACATGTTACAAACTATTACTGGATTGGAACTGATCATAAGAGAGCAAGAACTACTAAGCATCCGTTAAATAACATACACCTTACATGAACAGACTAAGCATGCCCATAATGATGAGTATATGTACAAAAATGAAAACAAACAGAGTTCATACCAGCCTCTTACCACACCTCAAGTTATCATAAATCATCATTGCCTTTCACTTGTGTGACTTGAATAATAAGATAAAACCAAATTCCAAGGAGTCACTAAGGACCGCTGAACCCTGCAACGAACTTTACAAAACCAGAGAAGAACAACAACAAAAATTGGGTTTTCGATTTTTAAAGACAAGAACCAAAGGAAAGAGCAAACAAAGAAAAATATTTTTGGGTTTTTCGAATAATCAAATCAAAGCTAAAAAGGATGAAGAAAACCAAGGCTAAAATATAAAGAAGCAAACAAAGAGAAATAAGGAAAATACTTTTGGTCTTTTTGTGTTTTCGAAAGCAGAAATAAAGCAAGAACAAAAACTAAAAAGAAAGCGAAACATGGATATACAAAGTATCGACAGAACAAGATATATAGATGAGTGTGATGTCGGTATATCTTCCCCCAAGCTTAGGCTTTTGGCCTAAGTGGAGATTTTCTCGGGAGAGGGAAAGGAGTGGTAGGTGGGAGAATAAGTGGAGGGCCAGGGGTGGCCCACACAATGGCCAGGAGCGCCCCTGGTGTGGCCGCACCACCAGGTGGTGTGCCTGCCTGGTGGGCCCCCCTGGGTCACTCTAGGTACCTCTCCGCCCCTTTGTTGGCGTAAAAATTTAATATGAATTTTCTGGAATTTTTCGAGAAACTTTATTTTTGAGCAATTTTCAGGTATTAATAAATGATTTTCTGGCAAAAAGATGATTTTGGGATCATGCAAAAACAAAAAAAAACTAAAACTTCAGAAGTTCTAAGACACTCTAATATGCAAGCAACTAGCAATAGAAAAGTAAACAAGGTGAAAGCAAAAATTAAAATGGATAAAATAAAAGTGAGCAAGGATAATCATGGTGAAAACATTGTTTTGTTCATTAAAATCCCTTTATTAACAAGGTTGATCAGGCCTTGTTACCAAAACAATTTTATATGAAACAAAACTTTGCATTCCACTAAATGATTATGTTACCTCAACCCTGATAGAAATAGTCCCAATCATAATAGTTTCATAATTTTCTTGTAGTATGGGACAATATATTTCTCCAAATTTGATGCCCTCAATATTTTCAATTGAATTTAGGCCATAAGTCTTATCAATCTTCTTGGGGAAATAGACAGTATGCTCCTTGTCATTAACATTAAATGTTACCTTTCCATGATTACAATTAATGACAGCTCCTGCGGTATTAATAAAAGGTCTCCCAAGAATAATAGACATATTATCATCTTCAGGCATTTCAAGCACAACAAAGTCAGTTAATATCAAACAATTATGAGCCACTTGAACAGGGACATCCTCACATATACCAACATGAATAGTATTGGATTTATCAGCCATTTGCAAAGATATATCAGTTGGTATCAATTTTTCCAATTGAATTCTCTTGTAGAGAGAAAAAGGCATAACACTACCTCCTGCTCCTAAATCACACAAAGCAGTTCTAACATAATTATTTTTAATAGAACAAGGAGTAGTTGGAATCCCTGGGTCTCCAAGTTTCTTTGGAACCTTACCATTGAAGGAATAATTAGCAAGTAAAGTAGAAATTTCCTCATTAGGAATCTTCCTTTTATTAGAGACAATATCCTTCATATACTTTGAACAAGGAGGCAATTTAATAGCATCAGTCAAAGGAATTTGCAAAAATAAAGGTTTCATCCACTCACAAAACTTGTTACAGTGTTCTTCTTCCTTTGACTTGTGTTTCTTATCAAGAAAAGGCATTGGTTTTTGAACCCAAGGCTCTCTTTCACTACCATGTTTGTTAGCAACAAAATCTTCCTTAGTGTACTTAGTATTCTAGTGTGCCTTTCAGGTTCTTCTTCAATTTCTTCTTTATCAGGAGCATCATTTTTATCATTACCACTTTCAGTTTCAGCATCAGAGACATATATACTATTAGGATCTTTAGCAGGTTCAGAAGATTCTACAACTGTTTTATGCTTCTTTTTCTTTCCCTTAGAAGAAGTACCACTATTTTAAATTTGTTGAGAATCCTGCTCAATTCTTTTAGGATGTCCCTCTGGATATAAAGGATCCTAAGTGAAAGCACCAATCCTAGTTCTAATTTCATAAGCATGTTTTTCTTTAGAAGCATTAACTATCAAACCTTTTTGTACTTCAGTAAGCTGATCAATTTGAGTTTGAACCATTTGGAAATGTTTAACAAGCATTTTAACATCATTGGAGGTTCTTTCCACAATATCTTTCAACTCATTAATACCTCTAGAGTTTTCCATTAAATGATTCGGCACTCTCTTATTAAAATTATCTTGCTTAACAACATAGATATGAAATTCTTCTAAGCATTAATCAGGAGGTTTAGAATAAGGAATATCACCTTCATCAAAATGTTGGAGAGAGTGTACCTCAATAGTGGATGAGTGGGATATTAGCTTACATAATTCTTCTATAGGAGGTAAATTCTTCACATCTTCAGATTTAATACCCTTCTCCTTAAGACATTTCTTAGATTCCTTCATCCCTTCATTATTTAGTTCAATCAATCCCCTCTTCTTTGGTGTTGGTGTTGGCTCAGGCACAGTTGGCTCGGGTGTAGTTGACTCAGGTGAAGTCTAGTCATCATAGTTCTTGTTTATTTTAACCATTAATTCCTTAGCTTCTTATGAGTTCTCTTCTTGAAAACACAATCAGCAAAACTATCCAGGTATGTCCTAGATTCATCAGTTATTCCATTATAATATATATCAAGAAGCTCATTTTGAGGTATTGGACATCTAGGCTGTGCGTGAATTAAAGCATAAAACCTTGCCCATGATTCAGGCAATTTCTCCTCTTCTCTCTGTTTAAAATCAAAAAGTTCCTGCAAAATGGCATGTTGAGCACTAGGATGGAAATATTTCTGAAAGAAAATATCAATCAAGCAATCAGGACTATCAATAGATCCAAGCGATAAATTATTAAACCAAGCTTTAGCTTCTCCTTTCAGTGAAAAAGGGAAAAATTTAGCAACAAAGTAGGTGCGCATCTTAATATCATCAGAAAATAAGCCACTCATGGTAGAAAGCTCAGTCATATGTGCTACAACACTTTGATTTTCAGTCGCACATAAAGGTTCTTTCTCAACAATGGTTATGTAAGATAAATCAAGAGATAAATCATAATCCTTATCTTTAATGTTTATGGGAGATGTAGCAAACTTAGCATTAGGAGATAATTTAGGTCAAATAGTACGTCTCTCAAGAAGACTCTTAATAGCACTTGCACCATGAGTGTTTCGACATTCCTCAATAAATTCATCAGTCATTTCAATATAACCGTCATCAAGATCATAGCTCTCTCTAGACTCAGGTGAACTAACAGGTGTAGCAGTATCTTCATTAGGAGTTTCAGTGTTTCCAACTATAGTTCTAGCAATTGTAGAATCTAGGAAAGGACCTAATGAACCACCCTCATCAAGAACAATAGAAGAAGCATCATAAGTATCAGAAGCAATTTCAGATTCAGCAGAAGTAGCAGTATGTGTAACATGTGTATGTGGTGGTGGTGTAAGGAGCTTACTCATCATAGATGGTGAATCAAGAACAACAGAGGTGTTCACAACTGTACCTCTCCTTGTAGTGGATGGTAATATAGTAACTTTTCCATCACGAGTTTTACCCATGATGAATGGATAGCAGCGAACAATAATAATTCCAAGTGAACTTTATAAATAGAGCTATGGTCCCCGGCAACGGCGCCAGAAAATAGTCTTGATGACCCACAAGTATAGGAGATCGCAACAGTCTTCGTGGGAAGTAAAACGCAATTTATTGATTCGACACAAGGGCGGCCAAAGAATATTTATAAGCCTTAACAACTGAGTTGTCAATTCAGCTGCACCTGGAAATAATCTTGCTTGTAGTAGTTTATCAGTAGCAACAATTTTTTAGTAGCAATAGAAAAGTAATAGAAGTAGTAAAATAAAGACAGTAGTAACAATTGCAGTAAACAATAGGATTAAAGTGCAGTAGGCATAGGCATGGATGGACGAGCGTTGCATGGACAAGACAATTCATGTAATAATCAAGACATAGGGCATTTGCACATAAATAAGATAAAGTATCCAAGTACTAAATAATCATAGGCATGTGTTCCATATATAGTCATACGTGCTTGTAATAAGAACTTGCACAACATCTTTTATCCTGGCAGCCCGTTGCAGCAGGGCCTCAAGGGAATCTACTTACAATTAAGGTGCTCATTTTAATAGAGCACCGGAGCAAAGCATTAACACTCCATGAACACACCTAATCCTCACATCATAGCCATCCCCTCCGGTTATCCCGATTTCTGTCACTTCGGGGCCTCGGGTTCTGGATAATAATATGTGTATACAACTTGCAGCTAAGATGATAAACAATAATATCATCATGAATCAATAACATGTTTAGATCTAAAATCATGGCACTCGGTCCCTAGTGACAAGAATTAAGCATAACAAGTTGCAACAATGTCAAAAAGCACTAACAATAGATACTAGGTACCATGCCCTAATAATTTGATGCAATTACATGAACTATCTCATCCAATCCCTACCATCCCCATAGCCTACTGTGGGGGATTACTCACTCATGGATGGGGGAATCACGGATAGTTGATGGAGAAGCGTTGGTGATGATGATGGCGATGATCTCCTCTAATTCCCCGTCCCGGCAGGGTGCCAGAACGGAGTTTTTGGTTCCGAATCGCGGTTTCTGGTGGTGGCGGCATAACGGAACTCTATCTGGAAAAAGGTCAACCCCTCCCCCCTTTGTTTTTAGGTCAGAGGTCTTATGTAGGCAAAATGAGAGGTTGAGGTGGAGACTGAGGCGGCCACACCACCCCCTGGCACGGCCTGGTCTGGCCCACGCCACCAGGTGGTGTGGGCCCCTCGTGGCCCCTCTCCGTCTCGTCTTCTGGCTCCGTGAGTCTTCTGGTAAAATAGGAGTTTTGCGATATTTTCCGAGATTTTTCCTAAAAGTTGATTTCCTGCACAAAACGAGACACCAAAGCAATTCTGCTGAAAACAGCATTAGTCCGCATTAGTTGTATCCAAATCACACAAATTAGAGAAAAAACAATAGCAAAAGTGTTCGGGAAAGTAGATACGTTTTGGACGTATCAATCCACTACTCCATGAGAACCCTTTCCATCATCTTGTAGACTTTCATAATCATACTTACATGCTCTTATTTACTTACAGGTTTAGTTTACTTATTGTTCTCTTATTTGAAAGCCAAAAAATATCTTTTATACAAAACTAACATTTTATCTTGTTACTTAGAACATTATTTAGCATTACTATTTCAATATTTAGTTCAAAGAGTTATTAGACTTCAGACTCTTGCTCCCTGTGGGATCGATATCTTTATTTCGAAACGAGCTACAAACGATCTGTGCACTTGCAGTCATCAGGGCTCATCTTCAAACGAACTCTAGGTTTAGCGTGCTTGGCCTAAAGCAATTTGAGGATGGGTGGCCGACCGGGAAGTCGTTCCTAGGTGCGCATGAGGGAGGACAAAGTGCACAAAAAAGATAAGTGTTAGTCTGTGGGGCAAGTCTAGAGATCCTAGTAAGATTCCAAGAGTGACACCCCAAGTTCTTGGTGGACAGGGTGTTACAAGTGGTATCAGATCCTCGCGGTTGCACGGGCGTGTGTGAGTCAGTGGCAAACATGTGGAGCATGGCGCGTATGGAACAGACTGGACACGACATGGCATATGTGTCGGCAGTAGATGCACAAACGTGTGCCAAGATGGGATGTTTCAAGCTTATGGTTGATTGATGAGGGCGTCAATATTCTAAGGGTGGGTGTATGTGAGATCCTGAGGCATTGCTTAATAGGATTGATAGGATACTCATACCAACAAGTTGCAACTTCTTTCCAGGTCTCATATTCAAAGGAACTCAAGGTGAAGCGCGCTTGGCCTGGAGCAATTTGAGGATGAGTGACCGACCGGGAATTCGTTCGCGGGTGCTGGTGAGAAAGGACAAAGTGCACAGAAAAGACAAGTGTTGGTCTGTGGGGCTAGTCTAGAGATCCTAGTAAGCTGCCAGGAGTGATACTCCCGGAACCTGGTGGATGGGGTGTTACAATGATGGTTATATTTTTCTGTAAAGAAAGTCTGAATAATATGGTTCAGAATACCACAAGCCCATGTTTTTCATACATAGTGGATCTTGTTTCCTATCTAACTTTAGCACTTAAATGACTTCATGTCAATTTATCAAAACTAGGTCAAATTAATTTGAAGTACAAGTAAGTGGTAGATTACTCTCAAGATTTTACATAAGGCCTTTTAAGGTATTATACCCGCCAGGCAATCTATATATGATAATGATTGAGAGTTTTGAATGATTTAACTTCTTGCTAATAATTTGTGTGCCAAAAATGTTGACCCTATTTTCAAAACAACAGAATAAAATAAAGAAAAATCCTAAAAACAAAGACTTAAGCATGGCATCCTTTTGCGTGTATTAGGTGCCACGAAAAATTATAAACATGAGTTTTGACAACTTTGGAAAACCCAGCCTTAGCTTTGAACCGTGCCTCCCACGCGTGGCTCGCTCTCAGATGGGTCGAATTAGTGTCGTGCGGCCCGATTCCCTCCAAATCTGGCCCGCATCAGCTCTTTCTTCTTTTTCTTTTAATAAGATTTTCTAGATCCAGAAAATACCCTATTAGTTTAAATAAAAACAAAAGGGGAAAACACAATGTTTGGGCCAGATCAAAGAAAATTCATGTTCTCACATGTTTCGTCAAACATGCAGAGCTAGCCCCTTGCCAAAAATGAGCCCCCTTTTTATTGGCATTTATTTTACATAAGGGCTCCCCTGGTAGTAAATAAATCATTACTAGAGTTATACAACTCCAAATGGGGTATTTCCAATTGCCACTGGTAGGTTCTAAAGTTTCCCATCGCATGGCATTAGTTTCATGCAAAATGGAGCTCTAGGATAGCTTTAACAAAAATAATAAAAGATCCTCAATTCTACCTTTAGAAAATTCCCGAGGTAAATATACAACATATATTGGGTTGTTTCCAACTCCCAGTGATATGGTACTTCAGATCAATATATATCCAGGAGTTCAAGAATTATTTAGCTTCTGAGTATTTTTAGTAAATTAAATAGTTCTGTATATGGTATGATCACTAGATAAATCATTTCAGAAGCTTCGAAACTCCTAAAATAATGATTCCAATTTCTACAGAAAGGTATTTGAATTACCTACAATGTGCCCTTCGAATCATATCAAAAGCTTATGTATATTAAATCTGGTGAAAAAGACAAACTTCCTACATAACTGACTTTGGGAATTCCCAAGGGCATTATGGTAATTATTTTAGGTGATTCCAAAAATCAAAAACTTATATATATATAACCCTCTGAGGAGAAATTTATTTGAGATCTAGAGCTTTTCTAGTGGATTATTCACCCAAACTAGGGTTTATTCCACTAGAAAATTCATATATAAATAAAGAAAAGTGATAAAATCATGAAACCATTTTTGTTGACCTTGTTATTTCAATACCTACCCGATGATATCATTTTTGTACATTGATATCACATAGACCCAAGTGCTAGTTCAAAACCCCTTATTAGGTGGTATTCGACTTTTAAAACACAAAAGAGGTTCCACAAATACCTTTCCATTTTTTCCAACTACAACAAACTCAATCTACCGAAACCTACTAAAGTGAATAATGTGTTGAATGTTTATTTGTTGTATTGTAATGATTCTTGTATGCCTTGTGTTGATTGTGGCTTTGTTTGCTTGCATGTGTTATCTTTGACAACGATAGTTGTAATTATATCGGAGACCAGAGGAATTGGTTATTATTGAATTATTGTGGTATTATCAAAAGAAGTCCAGGGACATATATTGCCATATTGCTGATCACAGGCAAGCCACCTTGTTGCTCATAAGCCTTGTCCTATTGTTTTACTTATGCATGTTTTATCTACCATTTATGGAAACTGCATTGTTCTATTATATGATGATCTATATCTGGTAGTGGCTTGGCTCCTCCAAACAATTGCACCTTGGTACTACTAAGTACAATGTCCTTGAAGACACCTACTTGTCCCTAATATGGTAGATGGTGTACAACACCATACCCCTGTGGAGACCCCATTTTAGCCGAAGCAAAACTATAGGATGGGAAGACCTCGGAAAAAGTTTTACAAAAATGTTTTATGGTAAAACCTTGGTGAGGTTTGACCTACCAAGAGAAGTTTGAGAAAATAAAAAGGTTTTGTTTTACAAAATTATGAAAGAAAGAGGAGGAAAAATGTTTGCAAAAATGCACCTGGTTCTTTGTAGCTTTAGCTATAACAACTTAACATGTGCAACCATATTACTCTAGAGTGGGACAGGTCTGGACTTGTAGTTTGCTACTTTGGTGTGGGAATTCTCACAACTACATATAAGGGATCATCTCCCTCGAATGTCAGGTTTCCTTTATAGAAAGGGTCAACTATTAGACAGTCACCTAGAGGAGATGCGAACTACCCTCGGGAGCAGTTGAAAGATACTATGAGCCTCTCATTGAAAGTGCCCACTCTCGAGGAGTCGGAATGTGCTCCGGTTGGTCCTTAGCCCAGACGTCCTGGTGTTAAGGGGAATAACTCATAGGGTAGGGCATATACTATAGTGGCATCCGGAGAGTCTTGATCGGTTATTCGACCCAAGATCTATAGGTGATCAGGGCAGGGTAAGCGGATGGTGTGGGTAAAGTGTACAACCTCTACAAAGTGTAAATCTATTTGAATAGTCGTGTCCGTAGTTATGGACAGGTTGGAGAAACTACTGTAGAGCGGTGCTGCTTTTGATTTTCAAAAAGGAATTCGGAAAATCAAAGGCTTTGGAAATGTTGTGACCATGGGATGGTCGGAAAAAGGAAGGAAAGGACGTTGGTCATGAGATGACCGAAATGAAGAAACAAATGGGTGACTCAGTCCTAGTGTTTTCCAAAACTTTTCAAAAAGGTTTTCAAAACAGTTTTACAAAAGGTTTCAACAAAGATATGTAGATGCTATATCTACAAGAGAAACTATTTTAGAAAAGAACCTCTCTTGGATCCCTCCTACTACCACATCCATATTGCATATCCTCTTGTTATTATATTTATCTTAAGGTAGGTTGCGAGTAGATTCAAAGTACTCACTGGCATTGTACCTGGCTATTAACTTGGTCAGATCTCGAGAAGAAGGTGACAATGACGACTATGCGAGCTAGGATGTTCTCCTAGTCAGTTTCCTGTAGGTTATGAAGGAAATATGCCCTGAGAGGCAATAATAAAGTTGTTATTATATATTCCTTATATATGATAGATGTTTATTTTACATGCTAGAATTGTATTGATCGGAAACATCAATACATGTGTGTTTAATAAACAAAAAGGGTTCCTAGTTATGCCTCTCTTATAGACTAGCTTGTTGATTAACAAGATGATCAAGGTTTCCTGATCATGGACATTGGATGTTGTTAATAACAAGGTCACACCATTGGTGGAATGATGTGATGAACATTCATCCGAATTATAGAATTACGATCAAGTCATTATGTTTATATTGCTATAACATCATACGAAGTAATCTTTATCCTTAGACCATGAGATCATGTTAATTGCTAACATCGGAAGAGTATCTTGATAACATCAAACGTCACACCGTAACAGGGTGACTATAAAGATGGGTTCAGTACTACGAAGGTGTTATGTTGAGGCTCATGGATCAAGAGTGGAATTTTTCAATCCAGATGACGGATAGATATACTCTAGGCCCTCTCGGTGATATCACATTAAGATAGCTTGCAAGCAAGTGATGTGATCACTAGAATGTTATATCACGGGAACAAGAAAAGAGTGCATGTCGGAAACGAGATCAAACTAGGTATGGAGATACCGATGATCGAATCTCAGACATGTAATATATAGAGAGACAAAGGGATTTAGTTACAAGCGTTAAAGGTTCTCATGATCACAGAAGTCATCGTTGAATGTGTAGGAGTCAGTACGGATATCCATGTCCCGCTACTGATTATTGATCGGAGAAGGGTCTCGATCATGTCTGCATTATTCGCGAACCGTAGGGTGGCACACTTAAGAGTTACCGGACACCATTTTGGAGCACATATGTTTCAGACGAAAGAATTGCAAAGCGCAGGAATTGTTTCAATAGAAACCAGAAATTGTTTCGGGTGAAATTGCAGAAAGTGGTTCTGCATGTGATATTGAAATATTGCAAGGGGCTATAGGTGAATGTTTGTTAATTAAAGTAATTAATAAAATTCTGAATAAATTTAATAAAAAGAGTTTTATTAAATGAGAGAGCATTAAATTTGGAGAAATTTAATGCATTTAAAGTGGAGACTTTAAAAGGGAATGTGAAAAGGCATTTTAATGTGGAGGGGTTACCACCACATGAATGGGGGAGGTGAGGGGTCACCCCCCATGCGCCGGCCATGGAGAGAGGGGGCACCCCCCCTCCTCCTATAAAAGGCCACCCATTCCCTCCTTCATCCACACACCTCCTTGTGAAGGATCTCTCTCCCCCTCTAGAATTATTCCCCCACGGTCTCGGATTAGCGAGATACATGTTCCCGGTGGCATTTCGTCTGGAAGGAGTTGCTGCTTCTGCTGGATCGCTGGAGCGAGGAGGTGGAGGTTGTCCGGTGGCTTGAACGTGTGTGCGAGTGCAGATGCGCTACTGAGTTGCGGCGCTCGGACTTCCTCACGATCTTGAGATCGGCAAGTGTACGACTACATCAACCACGAGTTCCTCATTGTTAACAAAACTCATTGTCTTCGAGGGTAAGTTCTCGTTGGATGTATGTCCACCCGTTGTTTTGTACCTAGTAGATAGATCTTAGCGTGTAGTTCACACCGTAGGAATTTTTTTGTTTTCTATGCTGCAGACCCAACAGTGGTATCAGAGCCTGATCTATGCATAGGTGCTTTGCACGGGTAGTACACATATGTTTATTTGTGGGCGATGATGATCATGTTATTGCATCTTCTATGTATTTTGGATATTGGTGGCATAGTGGGATGAAGGCGGACCAACCTTACATGTCGCATTATGAGAACGGTTCCACGACTGACATGCAACTTGTTTTGCATAAGTGGCTGGCGGGTGTCTGTCTCTCCTAGTATAGTCAATATCTGATTTACAACGAGTTGCTAATAACTTAGTTATCCTTGTTGTGGTTCATGTTCGTAGGTGAGAACGGTTTTATCTCCGAAAGCCCTAAGCCACGTAAAACTTGCAACTAATAAATTAGAGGCGTCTAGTTTAGATCGTTGCTGGGCTAGTGTATTGATATGGTATTATTGTAAGTAGATGTATGATAGATACTCTTACAACAAACTCAACGTGTAAGTTCCATAGACCTTGGCCTTACACACAAAGGAATGATAGAGATCATACCACGATGCAAGTGATAGAGATAAAATGCATGGACCATATCATCTCACTTTACACATTAGATGTTAGCATCTTATACTGCTAGTTTGGCGCTTTTGGTAGCATTATAAGATGATCCCTCATTTAGATATCAAGATAAAAATGTGTTCTTCCTTAAGTATGCACCGTTCTGTGGATCGTGTTTCGAGACATCACGTGATGATCGGGTGTACTCGAATCTACGCTTTCATAGGAACGGGTGTAAGACAGTTTTACACACGCGAATACTAAGGTTCATACTTGGCGAGCCTAGCATGTACAGACATGGCCTCGGAACACGGACTGAAAGGTTAAGCATGAGTCATATAGTTGATATGATGCCCATATAGATGCTCGCCTTTGAAGCTACATCAACTCACGTGATGATCGGACTTGGTGTAGTGGATTTGGTTCATGTAATCACCAAAAAGACACGAGGGATGTCGTTTCTAAGTGGGAGTTCATTAGTAATTTGGATTAGTTGAACTCAATCTATCATAAACTTAGTCTAAATAAACTTTACAAATTTTGTTGTAGATGGCACCACCTGCTTTTAATTTCAATGTGTTCATGGAGAAAGAGAAACTTGCTGCGAATGGTAGCAACTTCACCAACTGGGCTATGAATTTGAGGATTCTCCTCACTGCTGCACAAAAGCAATATGTACTAGATGCGCCGCTAGGCCCCCCACCAGCTCCTGATGCCCCTGACGAGGAAAATAATGTCTATGTGACTCGTCAGGAGGACCACAACTTAATTCATTACGGCATACTATATGGGCTAGAGCCAGAACTTAGAAAGTGTTTCGAAAATGGCAATGCCTTTGATACCATGGGAGAATTGAAAATGATTTTCGATACCCATGCTGCCGTAGAGAGTTATAATGTTACAGAAAATTTCTTTAGCTGCATGATGGAGGAAAACAGCTCCGTTAGTGAGCACGTACTCAAAATGTCTGGGTACACCGATAAGCTTGTGTCCTTGGGAATAACGATTCCCATTGACTTAGGCATACATCGTGTTCTCCAATCTCTGCCACCTAGGTACAAGAGCTTCGTGATGAACTATAATATGCAGGGCATGAAGAAGTCTCTTCCGAGCTTACATCAATGCTTAAGACTGCAGAAGTGGAGATTAGGAAAGAACATCAAGTGTTGATGATCAATAGGACCACCGGTTTCAAGAAAGACAAGAAAGGCAAGCACAAGGGAAACAAGGGTGGCAAGTCTGTTGCCACGCCTGAAAAGAAACCCCGAGCTGGCCCTAAGTCTGACACCGAGTGCAACTATTGTAAGAGGACTGGCCATTGGAAGCGCAATTGCCCCAAGTATTTGGCGGACAAGAAGTCCGGCAAGGCAAACAAAGGTATATGTGATATACATGTTATTGATGTGTACTTGACTAGTACTCACAGTAGCACCTGGGTATTTGATACGGGATCAGTTGCTAATATATGTAACTTGGTTCAGGGGCTACGGAACAAGCGACAACTAGCAAGGGATGAGGTCAGAATGCGGGTCAGCAATGGATCAAAAGTTGATGTGATCGCCGTCGGGACGCTACCTCTCCATTTGCCATCGGGGTTAGTTATAAACCTAAATAATTGTTATTTAGTGCCTGCACTGAGTATGAACATTGTATCTGGATCATGTTTGATGCAAAGTGGTCATTCCTTTAAATCTGAAAACAATGGTTGTTCGATTTATAAGAATGATATCTTTTATGGTCATGCACCTATGTTGAATGGTTTATTTCTATTGGATCTCGATAGTAATATTACACACATTCATAATGTTAATGCTAAAAAGATTAAACTTGATGATGATATGTCTACATATATGTGGCACTACCGTCTAGGTCATATTGGCGTTAAACGCATGAAGAAACTCCATTCTGATGGACTTTTGGAATCACTTTATTTTGAATCATTTGATACATGTGAGCCATGCCTTATGTGCAAGAGACTAGAACACCGTTTTCCGGTTCAATGGAACGGGCGACAGATCTATTGGAAATCATACATACTGATGTGTGTGGACCAATGAGTGTGTCGGCGCGAGGTGGATATCGTTGTTTTGATACTTTCACGGATGATTTGAGTAGATATGGGTATATCTATTTGATGAAACACAAGTCTGAAACTTTTGAAAAGTTCAAGGAATTTCAGAATGAAGTGGAAAATCATCATATTAGAAAGATCAAATTTCTATGGTTTGACCATGGAGGAGAGTATCTAAGTTACGAGTTTAGCACACACATGAAAGAGTGTGGAATAGTTTCACAACTCACGCCTGCCGGAACACCACAACGTAATGGTATGTCGGAACATCGTAATCGTACCTTATTGGATATGGTTCGATCTATGATGTCTCTGACTGACTTGCCACTGTCATTTTGGGGTTATGCTTTGAAACATTGCATTCACTTTAAATCTGGCACCATCTAAATCCGTTGAAACGACACCGTATGAATTATGGTTTGGAAACAAACCTAAGCTGTCATTTCTTAAAGTTTGGGAATGCAATGTTTATGTGAAGAAACTTCAACCGGATAAACTCGAACCCAAAGCCGAAAAATGCGTCTTCATAGGATACCCTAAGGAAACAATTGGGTATACCTTCTATCACAGATCCGAGGGCAAGGTTTTTGTTGCCAAGAATGGATCCTTTCTTGAGAAGGAGTTTCTCGTGAAAGGTGTGAGTAGTCAGAAGGTAGAACTCGAAGAGCTTATTGAACCTTCTCTTCATGGAATGGCGAGTGGCGTAGCACCAGAAGTTGTTTCGGAGTTGACCTCACCTAATGAAGAGAGAGCTAATGATAATGATCATGAAACTCCGAAAGAGGACACTACCGAACCTCGCAGGTCAAGCAGGAGACGTGCGGCTCCTGAACTGTACGACAATCCTGTTGTGAATTTCATGGTTGATGAAATGGATGACCCTGCAACGTATGAAGAAGCGATGATGAGACCGGATTGAAACAAATGGCTAGAAGCCATGAAATCTGAGATGTAATCCATGTACGAGAACCAAGTTTGGAACTTGGTGGACTTACCTCACGATCGAAAGGCTATTGAGAATAAATAGATTTTCAAAAGAAAACTGATGATGATGGTAATGTGACCATCTATAAGGCTCGACTTGTCGCAAAGGGGTTTCGACAAATTCAAGGAGTTGACTACGATGAGAATTTCTCTCCCGTAGCGATGCTTAAGTCGGTTAGGATTATGTTAGCAATTGCTGCATATTTCGATTATGAAATATGGCAGATGGATGTCAAAACTGCGTTGCTCAATGGTAATATTGAAGAAGAGTTGTATATGATACAACCTAAGGGTTTTGTCGATCCTAAGGACGCTAATAAGGTATGCAAACTTCAGCGATCCATCTATGGACTGAAGCAAGCATCCCGGAGTTGGAATCTCCGCTTTGATGAGGTGATCAAAGAGTTTGGATTTGTCCAAACTTATGGAGAGGCTTGTATTTACAAGAAAGTGAGTGGGAGCAATGTGGCCTTTCTGATATTATATGTGGATGTCATATTATTGATTGGAAATGATATAGATCTTTTAAACAGTGT
The DNA here is from genome assembly GCA_023614405.1 of Avena insularis. Lineage (NCBI taxonomy): Eukaryota > Viridiplantae > Streptophyta > Magnoliopsida > Poales > Poaceae > Avena > Avena insularis. The sequence goes on along the minus strand of CM042690.1, from coordinate 203,704,270 downwards.
TAAAAGTTATCTAAACAGCAAATTTTCGATGAAAGACATTGGTGAAGCATCATATATATTAGGCATTAAAATCTATAGAGATAGATCAAGGCACCTAATTGGGCTATCGCAGAGTACATACCTTGATAACATATTAAAGAAGTTGAATATGGACGAAAGTAAGAAGGGGTTCTTACCTATGTTGCAAGGCAAGACATTGAGTAAGACTCAAAGTCCGGCTACGGCGGAAGAAAGAGAGATGATGGATAAGATCTCCTATGCCTCAGCCATAGGCTCTATTATGTATGCCATGCTATGTACAAGACCAGATGTGGCACATGCTATTAGTTTGACTAGTAGGTACCAATCTGATCCAGGTTCGGAACACTGGATAGTGGTAAAGAACATCCTCAAGTACTTGAGAAGAACTAAGGATATGTTTCTTATACGGAGGTGAAGAAGAGCTAGTCGCTAAGTGTTATGTCGATCCTAGCTTTGACACCGATCCGGATGACTCTAAGTCTCAATCCGGATACGTATTTCTCTTCAACGGAGTAGCAGTTAGTTGGAGGAGTTCCAAACAACCTGTGGTGGCTGGATCAACGACGGAGGCAGAATATGTTGCTGCTTGAAGCGCAGAGGCGGTTTGGATGAAAGAGTTCATTACGGAACTAGGTGTGGTTCCCAGTGTGTTGGACCCAATGGTGATCTATTGTGACAATAATGGAGCCATAGCCAATGCAAAGGAACCGAGGTCTCACAAGAATTCCAAGCATATTAAGCGCCGGTTTCACTCCATCCGCGAGCATGTCAAGGATGGAGATATAAAGATTTGTAAAGTACACACGGACCTAAATGTAGCAGATCCGTTGACTAAAGTTCTCCCTAGGGCAAAACATGATCAACACCAGAACTCCATGGGTGTTAGATTTATCACTATGTGAACTATATTATTGTCTCTAGTGCAAGTGGGAGACTGAAGGAAATATGCCCTAAGAGGCAATAATAAAGTCGTTATTATATATTCCTTATATATGATAGATGTTTATTTTACATGCTAGAATTGTATTGATCGGAAACATCAATACATGTGTGTTTAATAAACAAAAATGGTTCCTAGTTATGCCTCTCTTATAGACTAGCTTGTTGATTAACAAGATGATCAAGGTTTCCTGATCATGGACATTGGATGTTGTTAATAACAAGGTCACACCATTGGTGGAATGATGTGATGAACATTCATCCGAAGTATATCATTACGATCAAGTCATTACTTTTATATTGCTATAACATCATACAAAGTAATCTTTATCCTTAGACCATGAGACCATGTGTGTTCAATAAACAAACAGAAAGTTCCTAGTTATGCCTCTCTCATAAACTAGCTCGTTGATTAACAAGATGATCAAGGTTTCGTGATCATGGATATTGGATGTTGTTAATAACAAGGTCACAACATTAGTGTAATGGTGTGATGAACATTCATCCGAAGTATAGCATTACAATCAAAGTCATTGAGTTTATATTACTATAACAACATACGAAGTGATCCTAATCCTTAGACCATGAGATCATGTCAATCACTAACACCGGAAGAGTATCTTGATAACATCAAACGTCACACCGTAACAGGATGACAATAAAGATGGGTTCAGTACTACGAAGGTGTTATGTTGAGGCTCATGGATCAATAGTGGAATTTTTCAATCCAGATGACGGATAGATATACTTTGGGCCCTCTCGGTGATATCACATTAAGATAGCTTGCAAGCAAGTGATGTGATCACTAGAATGTTATATCACGGGAACGAGAAAAGAGTGCATGTGAACGAGATCAAACTAGGTATGGAGATACCGATGATCGAATCTCGGACATGTAATATATCGAGAGACAAAGGGATTTAGTTACAAGCGTTAAAGGTTCTCACGATCACAGAAGTCATCGTTTAATGTGGAGGAGTCAGTACGGATCTCCAGGTCCCGCTGCTGATTATTGATCGGAGAAGGGTCTCGATCATGTATGCATTATTCGTGAACCATAGGGTGGCACACTTAAGAGTTACCGGACACCATTTTGGAGCACATATGTTTCAGACGAAAGAATTGCAAAGCGCAGGAATTGTTTCAATAGAAACCGGAAATTGTTTCGGGTGAAATTGCAGAAAGTGGTTCTGCATGTGATATTGAAATATTGCAAGGGGCTATATGTGAATGTTTGTTAATTAAAGTAATTAACAAAATTCTGATTAAATTTAATAAAAAGAGTTTTATTAAATGAGAGAGCATTAAATTTGGAGAAATTTAATGCATTTAAAGTGGAGTCTTTAAAAAGGAATGTGAAGAGGCATTTTAATGTGGAGGGGTTACCACCACATGAATGGGGGAGGTGAGGGGTCACCCTCCCATGCGCTGGCCATGGAGAGAGGGGGCACACCCCTCCTCCTATAAAAGGCCACCCATTCCCTCCTTCATCCACACACCTCCTTATGAAGGATCTCTCTCCCCCTCTAGAATTATTCCCCCATGGTCTCGGATTAGCGAGATACATGTTCCCGGTGGCATTTCGTCTGGAAGGAGTTGCTTCACCATTTGGACCGCTGGAGCGAGGAGGTGGAGGTTGTCTGGTGGCTTGAACGTGTGTGCGAGTGCGGATGCGCTGCTGAGTTGCGGCGCTCGGACTTCCTCATGATCTTGAGATCGGCAAGTGTATGACTACATCAACCACAAGTTCCTACTCGTTAACAAAACTCGTTGTCTTCGAGGGTAAGTTCTCGTTGGATGTATGTCCATCTGCTGCTTTGTACCTAGTAGATAGATATTGGCATGTAGTTCACACCATAGGAAATTTTTTGTTTTCTATGATGTGGACCCAACAGGTTAAGGCATGGCTCGGGCTCTACGCTTGATGAAGTTCCACTGATGCTAAATTCATGTAGCCATAATGGCATTAAGGTATGACTTATATCTGCTTAAGTATTGGATGTTTACTTTGATACTTGTCGGTTATGTGCCACGACTGACTGATCATGGGATCATGGTGGTGTGCATAACAGGGATTCTCGGAGGATTAATCTGGGGGCCCGACACTTTACCTATTACAATTTTATAGTGATGTTAAATCATACTTATGTGAGTCTCACATGCAAGGCACATGCAACTTACTAGTTCTCAGTAGAAAGGGAATCAAGTTAGGTCTCATTCAACTTCAATACTATCGGATTTGCATTGAAATTTTCTCATTCTATGAGTGCAAGTATAATGGAAACAAAGACACTAGTACTAATAGTAGTAAATCAGAATGGAGGTGTAGTAACACTTGCATGAAAAATACAATACAAAGTGACCATGGTTAGTTGGTCAAATCGATGATCAAACTTAGACCTCAAAATAGGCTTGTATGCCACTAATGAATGAATAAATAAGTACAGAGGGAGTGTTGACCCTAGATGGATATAACCAAGGAATACCCCCAAAGAAGTACTCTAGTACTACTATAGTACTCCGCTATCGTACTACAGTAAGTATATGCCTTAAAGGCACATGTTCTATTGTGCTTCATAAGCCATTCACCACTCGTGTTGGCTCTCATTGGTAAGATGGATAAAGTCACTAACTTTTTGATTTGCTACTCTATCATCGATCTTATTCCGTCACTAATAGAGAATAAATTCTTCTGCCACTTATAGGCGCATGCTTTCGTGGAGCTATAACTAGTAAGTCAGACGTTTACTCACGCGGATCTCAACCAATCGTGATTGTCCATTCAAAATGAATTGGGGATTATAAAATGGATTTTCTTTTGGTCGATGGTTGATTTTTTTTAGCGATGGTCGTTTTGGCTCTGGGAATGGGCGGAGAGGATGATACGGAGAAGAATTTGGCGGTGTGGCAGGCTAGATGATTTGGGGTGGCAGCGTGTGGGTATACATGTGGTAATGTGTAACATCCCAGCTTTAGGATTCAATGAAGGGTAGAAATAGGAATCTAAGTTTGTGCATGCATGCATCTGTAAAATCAGGGTAATTTTTTTGCCAAACAAAAACCTAAAGGGATCAGAGTTCCTTTCGCTAACTAGAGGTAGGTATAGCTCTTATTAGTGATTGCTATGAATTTTGACATGTGACCTTTGGGAATTATTGAGTTTTTGGGGAAGTTATTTTGAATTCAAGTTTGAAATTTAAATCCTTTTAAAGTATTTGAAAACTATAAGTTAGGAATATTAACTTGTTTTCCAAAATATCTCATTAACATTATTTGGTTGAGTTATACATATAGTAACCCACAATAAAGATTTGAGACAGTGAAAATAAGATAAGAAATAAATTCTTATTTTTTAGTTACATTACAATATTGCAAATTGTAATCTGTACATCACAAATATAAAATTGCAGAGAATTGAAACACAACTTTATTACTTTATAATAAATCTTTACAAGATTCTTTACAAACAGAATAGAAATAAAAAGAAGTTTACAAGTAAAACTTATACTACTAATCTAGTGCTAGATTAAATCTTGTATCTTCAGATCTTGATCCTACAAATAAAATAAGATAACTAAAAGAAAACAAGGGTTAATTAGTTAAATATTACTCTCAGTGATGAACAATGAGATGCATTGTTCCAGTTACATCATTGAGTAATAACAGAGGGGCAAGTTTCACCAGGCAGTAATTAGTAAAAGGAAATCACAGGTGGAGATATTTTCACTTGAGCTGATCCACATGACCAGCTCACACAGACACACATCGCAGTCACCAAACTGCATGCAGTGTGCTGTCAACCCAGCAACAACACTACTAGCACTCAAACAGATCACTCAGCCAAGGCTCATCCACAGACAGCACGTTCACCTTCTCAAGCACACACCAGGAGCTCAATGAGCTTGCCAGATCCAAATGAACCCACCAGCCAATTCACCAAAACAACCACCAGTTCATCACAAAATGGTGAATTAAGGAGCCGGTAGTACAGGAGGATAGCAAGAGGAAGTTCAAGATCATAGGAGATTGGGAGGAGCAGGACAACACCAGGAGGTGCAGACCACGCAGCACCAGCAAGCAACTTGTGTGGTGACTTGATATAAAACCATCACATGCTAAATCTATGATGAGCATGTGTTGTTTCATATAAGATCTTCTTAGAGTGCACCCAAGTGGGGTGTATCCATCACAGAAGAGATTAAAAGGCCCAAACTATCTATCTTTGCAAACCACTCCAAGATCTCAGCCTATGCATCACTGATCTTGGAGAATAAAACATGTTTTTACATCCACATGTACATCAGCTTTAACTGAATGCTTCTGGACACATCCAATGGATGGTAGCACCTCAGAAGTGGTTCACCTTAAATCTCTATACTACATAGCATGGGTTATCAAATCACTTTCTTAAAGGCTATGAGAATCATTGTCCTAAACTGATTACCAAAGCCTAGAGATGGTTTTAGACAAGCATCATAGACATGTGGATCTAGTTTTAACTAGATCAACACATATGACACTGTTGGTACATGGCACATCCCCAACTGGGTAGCACCTCTGTACCAACAGGTTCAATAGTAGCTATTAAAAACCTATAATCACTTTCCTAAATTAATTTAGGAATCATACTTGGCACTTTGTGCCAGATGAGCCAGTAAACATCATCATTGTCTATCACTAAGCCACAAGTCACTAATTATCTTCCTATAAAGCAGATAGGAATCAATCATATTCCTAAATCATCTATACATCACATCACTGCTTCATAAGCAAATATTAACAATATTACCTCAACAGAGAGCATCCCAACTCTAGCATAACAGTGAATCTCAATCCAATAAAATGAACCCATCACAGATGCAACAAGGGTAATCACATAAAGATTCGGTATACTTTCACAGAGGGTTCACTGACAGAGAACAAGGTGGAAACAACATATTCAGCAGAGTACTAATAGGCAGAAAGGAGAGCATTTGTCTAGGACCATTAGAGTGCAACAGGTACCACTAGCAAATTAACCTCTAGAAGGATATCACTTGTAGGATGAACCAGAGAAATTAACTAAACATCACTTCATAGGGTATGAACCCTAGGGTTCAGAGATGAACCCTAGACAGGGGACTAACCATGTTAATCATGCCAGGGAAAGATAGCTAGAGCACAAGAGAGGAGCACAAAGGGGAAGCACCCAAACTTACTCGAGGTCCTCGCAAAGGTAATTGAAGAGGAAGTAGAGGAGTGGCCAGCGGCAGTGCAGAAGCGGCGGCACAGGGAGCACCCCAAAGGGGTGCTCCAACCCACGCCTGTAGCACGTCAGAACTAGCCGGAGATGAAGGGAAGCACACCGTGAGTACCTCGGTGCACCATCGACGAAGCTCCAAGGCGGCCAAACCCTAACCCTAGCTTCGGGCAGGGGTCGACGCGGCCAGGAGAGGACCCCATCGGCAGATCTGCTCGGACAGAACTGAGCAGCGGCATCCACTTAGTCATCGTGCATTATGGCAGCGGCAACAACGGCCGGATCAAGCCAGAATCATGCGTGGTGGTGGCAACGAGCGGAATAGGTGAGCGCGAGAGCGAGAGAGAGAGAAAGGGGAGAGGAGAGTGAGTGCGTGCAGGGTACTGGGCCAGTGGGCGGCCTAGTACAACCCTGGTGGGCTTAACCAGGCCATGTGGGCCGGGTCAGGTTGGGCCGGGCCAGCCCAGTGGGTCAGGCCCGTATTTTAAGGGAGTTGTTTAAAAAGAAATATTTACAAATATGCCTCTGAAACAAAAACAACTCTAGAAAATAAAAAAATCTTAAAAATATAAATAATATGTTTATGAACTCACAAAAATATCCCCTATTAAATAAAAATAATCAATAGAATTTTTGGTAACTATTATAGAAAAATACTAGTTTATATTTTTGAAAAGTAAATTCAGTGTGATAAAAATAAAGTCTTATTTCCTTAAAGGAATTTTAGTAAATATGTAAAAGAGTAAAAATTTAATAAGCTCATATTTTTAACTCTTAGAATAATACTTTTCTTTTATTAATTAAAGAAAATAGCAAACTTTTACTAAGAAGGTAAAACACGCAAAGAAGCAGATAATAAACCATTGCATGACATTACTATGCATTACATATTGCTTCTTTAAATATTGTCCTTACCGGGCAATAATGGTTCTCTGTAGAAACCGAAGCTCAAGGTCAGGTGGAAGCATCCGACTTTACTACCTTGTAGTCACAAGGCAAGTTCATAACTTTCTCATGTCCTTTGAAGAGTCTTTATCAAAGATATTGCAAATTGTGTGTTATCATCTATGATCTGGAGAAAGAAATATTATCTTCTCTAATAAATAAAACGTAGTTATCATCCTAAGTGATGATAAAGATTAGCAATGGAACTTAGGATTCCAATTGCACCAGTCACCTTAGGTTTAACAACCCATAACATCAGTGATTCTAGCGCCGTATATTACGCGTTAACCATGAGGTTTGGAATGGGACAAAGAAGTCAACTATATCTTCTTCCTTTCATATGGAGGCAAGCTGACCTTATCGTGACGCTGTAATTCCTTGTGTGGATTCAGCATATGGGTGGGCACCCTTAGGCCCCATGATTTTGGTATCTAGATTATCTATGAGTGGCTTCCGGAGGTATAGTCAGACCTTTATGGAGCTTGCCAGAGGCATCACCAGCTCATAGAGTCTTCGAGAGCTCACTAGGGTTTTAGCTTGCCCAAAATGGGGGCTTAACGGAGGTGTAGTCAGCCCTAGAGGATCGGGCAGACATATGGGCTCGCGGAGAGAGCAGCGATTGGCTTGGATCACCTACTGGGCCCCACATCAAGGAATTGTGGACAGGAAAGTACGCCCGGTTGTGCAACAAGGAGTTGATCTCTCATGGGTAAAGTAACGCACCTCTGCAGACTGTAAGAATTGTGACATGTTATTCCCTGTTCTAGGAAGGAGCTACGAACGCGGCAGGAAATGAACTCCATGAAGTTCTGGTCAACCTGTGAAGGCTGATGGGCATAGTTTTTATAATAAAATCAATCTTTGAAGAAATGTTTACGAAAACTGCATATTTCCAAGGACTTATAGTTCGAGGTAGTTGATAGAGCATCAAACTTCCCACCTTGCATATAATGAACTTGTTGGGTAACACTTTTACTCACTCTTTCCTTTGAACCCCTGCTTAGACTCTAAGAATGACCCTTAGATGTACGCAGTTGAAGGACAAGAGGATGTCTACTACGAAGAGCCAGATCTATCCAGAGGAGTTGAAGGGGTGAACTATGAAATACGCTATGGAGTTGAGGGCAATGATTCTGAGTGGTTCCCTTAGTTATTAGTAAACCGATTGAGCCGAGCAGCAGGATTTTTATAAAATAAGTTGCTGAGCTCAGTTAGGAGTATGAGTTCGAATTTATATCTCCCGCTGAAACTACTTAAGTTTGGTTTCTAATTTTGTAACACTTGAAGTTTGGAACTCTTGGTTTGTAATAAAATGAAGTGTGTATGTTTGTAATATGGACCCGCAATGTTTCTGTTGTACCACTCTGAGGGATGTGATATTTACAGAACGGTGTTCTGTGGATGTCATGTCAACGACTATAGTGTATACTACACATGCAGTGGTATGCTGGGTCACCGCAGCTGGTATCAGAGTAATTTCTTTGACCTTAGGTTGGAAACCTAGTAAAGGGAAATAATTGTAGGAGTCTAGGAGCAATGGTAAGGAGTTCTCTAGATTATATGATGAGTATTCAATTGTGAATATTTCGTTATATTTTTTAGAGCGATAATTCTTTATTATGATGCATCATTAAAACTAATGGATACTAATTATATTTATTTATGTAGAGTGGAAATGGCACCAAAGTTTCCAAAACAGACTTTGGCAATAAAAGAAGAGACTCTCGATGACTATCGGGGGGCTTTAACTGAATAGCTTCGAGAACTTCTGAGGGTTTTTGGTTGCACAACTAATATCCCAGTCAATACCATGACCTACCATGATGGGCGAATGTTAGCCAAATATCGTGTTAGTATCCAACTACCAAAGAAGCTTGGTTTATGTCACAATTTACCTATGGGTGAAGGTAGAAGTCACCTGGCAGTGTATCATGTTGCTATTGTTGAGGCGATAGCCAATGTTTGGGAACACAAAGCAGAAGAGTTAGCTGGTAGCACATACTCTGTGATTCCTCATGACTCTATAGACGAGGAACCTGAACCGGATCATCTTACTTTAGTAAGGAAGCATCCAAAAGTATCTTCTAAGTTTATGGATATGTATCGACTGATGGTTGGGTCTTTGTATAAGACACATCAGGTTATTGTAGAAGATCAGGTTGATATGCTAGAGGATTTAATGAATCCTGAAAGAAGGGAGAAGTTAGCATCTAAACTGGAGAATGAAGCAGTGGATAGGGCTAACCTAGTTTTTAAGGATATACCTATAGATCCAACATCTTTTACACCATATCCTTACTCACCAATACCAGAACCCACTAGATATCTTGATGAGGGAACTATTCATCATGTACCACAGAGTTCTTGGGGAACTGAGGACTCGGAACTACCTATTGGAAATTCCGAGGGATGGAGGTACGGATCAATGGATGGATCTACTGGGAATCCTATTCCTATGGAAGATTCAGTTGGAGATACCGGGCAAACTAGTTGCATGGGCGTGAGGTCTTATTCCGTTGATGGAAGAGATGTCCATGTAGAGGATGTAGAGTCCGAGGAGGAAGATCCTAAAGAAATGGTGTTTGAGTCACTAGAACATTATCCTACCCCAGATAACGTGCACTATCCAATCATAGCTGAGGACTATCATACCCAGCAGAGTACTTGGGGAGCATCGGAAGGGGAATATTCTGTTGATTCCTCTAGAGTCAGGATGCAGGAGATGAATGATGAAGACAGTGATGCGGATGGTTTTGAGGATATTTCAGATGAGTTAGAAGGTATGGATGCACTTCAGCTGAATGATGTGTCAAGTCCGGAGACTGCTGATACTGAATATCGATCGTCGAAGAGGCAAGTCATTCCATAGATGGTGCATCGTACTTCACATCAGCACGGTTGTACTCCAGGTATGTACGATGAACGACACAACTTCTGGGGAGTGTGACTTTGATTGGGAGTATCTCCGCAGGATACGGGAGTTAGAGTCTGAGGACTTGATGCAAATAAATAAGTGGGATATAATCCACATGAGCCTGTAATGCTTAGTTAGTAAGGGCTTGTAATCACGTTGTATAAACTATGTTGTTTGTAATGTATAATATGTGTGCAATGCATATTTGGTTCTTATTTGGATCTTGTTTTCCATTGTGTGACTAGTTATGTGCATGAAGTTGAGCTCAGAACACATATGCATGATGTAATTATGAGTATTCGCTTTATGTTACAGGACTAGGGGGTATGGAAATAGGTGTAGAAAACGATACTGAGCAGCAGCACATGGAACGCGAAGCCAAAGAAAAGGCGGATGAAGACGCCAGACTGCAAGAAAATTTACCACCACCACCACCAATGAGGCCATTGATGGAGCAGAACTTTATGCAGTACATGTAAATGATGAAAGAGTCCCAGAACAAATTCATGGAGGGGTTCGTAGATCGAGTGGGACATCAGAGGGCACCTCAAGGACGGGGTGTTAGTCTTTTGGACTTCCAGGATACCAAGCCTTTACCTTTTGCATCCGCTCCAGAAACAATGGATGCAAAGGACTGGTTAACAAATACCGAAAGAAAGTTGAAAACTGTAGGATGCAATGAGGAAGAAAAGTTGAGGTATGCAACACATCTATTGACTGGACCTGCAGCAGCATGGTGGGAGGGTCAGTTAGCTATGCAACTTCCAGGAAGAGAGTATAACTGGGAGGAGTTCAAGCAAAGATTCCGTGAATACCATGTTCCGAAAAGTATCATTGAGTTGAAGTGTAGGTATTTTGAAGAACTGCAACAGGGTTACTCTAGTGTCATGAAGTATATTCGGGAGCTCAGTGATTTATCTCGTTACGCTACTGAAGAAGTTAGCACAGAGGCGAAAAGGAAGAAGAGGTTCATGCATGGACTAAATCCATTTGTGAAGATGCAGTTGAGGCTTGCCAACACTCAAACTTTTCAACAGTTGCTTGATGCAGCTATAACCTTTGAAGATGATTACAAAAATGTCCAAGAGGAGCGTAGGAAGAGAGCAAAGAAGGAAACAAAGAGGATTCGGGCAAGTAAACCCAAAACCAATTTGGAATTATAACCTAGAAACAGACCCTACAACAACAACAACAACAACAATAGGAGTAGCAACAACACTGGAGGACAATTCAATCCGAGAAGGAATGTTATATTTCACAATTGCAAACTTCCGAGACATATTAGCAAGGATTGCAAGATGCCAAAGATTATTTGCTTTGGTTGTGGACAAAAGGGTCACATTAAGCCTGATTTCCCAAACAAACCACCCGGTGGTTGGCCCACAAAAGGTGGAGGACAAGCTAGTGGAGGCAGAGGTGGACAGCCTAATAGAGGTGGAAGCTATGCCAAAAATAATAATGGCAAGAGAGGTAGACCTACTGGAAAGCTGAATTGCGCAACCTTGGAGGAGGTGGATAACTCGGATCAAGCAGTGATAGGTATGCTCAATATTCTCACAAATCCCGGAAAAGTTTTATTTGATACGGGTGCAACTACTTCTTTCATAGCTGAGGAATTTTGTGATAAATTCGGGATTAGAAGGGCAACGTTAGAAAAACATATGACCGTAGTTACCACCGAAGGGATCGTGGTAGTTAGAAACATTAAAGTGAACCAAGTAATTTCCATATGTGGTCAAACCTATTATGCATATCTTTATGTGATCCCATTAAAAGGAATAGCAGTAGTGCTGGGAATGGATTGGATGACAAACTATGGAGCTTAGATCAATTGTGAGGAGAAAACTGTTTCGATCAGGTCTCCAAGTGGAGGAAGAATAGTCTATCAGGCTGATAAACCTAGTCATATCATGGCGGATCTGCAGTTGAATTCAATGAAGGAAGTCAAATTGGAAAATATTCTGGTAGTGAAGGAATTTCAAGATGTTTTTCTAGCTAAGTTACCAGGAATGCCACCTGATCGAGAAATAGAGTTCACTATTGACCTGATACCTGGTACAACACCAATATCTCAAGCACCATATAATATGGGGCCAAAAGAATTAAAAGAGCTTAAGGAACAAATTGATGAGTTAGCCAGAAAAGGATTTATTTAGGAGAGTGTATCTCCATGGGGAACTCCGGTAATCTTTGTAGATAAAAGAGATGGTGGACGAAGAATGTGTGGGGACTACAGAAATCTCAACAATGTCACCATCAAGAACAAGTACCCATTACCAAGAATTCAAGATCTATTTGATCAAGTTAAGGGAGCTGGAGTATTCTCCATAATTGATCTAAGATCAGGATACCATCAGATAAAAATTAAACCTGAAGATGTTCCTAAAACAGCATTTGTGTCAAGGTATGAACATCATGAGTATCTTGTCATACCTTTTGGTCTGACCAATGCACCAGCAATATTCATGAATTTGATGAACAAAATCTTCATTCCTTACTTGGACAAGTTTGTCATAGTATTCATTGATGACATTCTGATATACTCCAAAGATAAAGAAGAGCATGCAGAACATTTGAGAATAGCATTGCAAATCTTAATAGAACATAAGCTTTATGCTAAGTTCAGTAAGTGTGAATTCTGGTTGGACGAAGTAGAGTTTCTTGGGCATGTGATCAGTAAGGATGGAATTGATGTAAATCCGTCCAAAGTTCAATCAGTGCTGGAATGGAAGACACCAACCAATGTGAAGCAAATACGAGGTTTCTTAGGCATGGCCGGGTATTATCGAAGATTCATTGAAGGTTTTTCCAAGATAGCTGGACGAATGACCAAATTGTTAAGAAAAAATACACCTTTCATATGGGATGAGAAGTGTGAAGCGAGTTTTTAGGAGTTGAAGACCAGATTAACTACATCACCAATCCTAGTAGTTCCAGAACCAGGAAAAGATTACACAGTTTATTGTGATGCATCTAAGGAAGGATTAGGTTGTGTGCTTATGCAAGATCGTAAGGTAATTGCTTATGGATCTAGACAATTGAAACCGCATGAAGTGAATTATCCAACTCATGATTTAGAGTTAGCAGCAGTAGTCTTTGCTTTAAAAGGATGGAGGCATTTTCTCTATGGTGCAAGGTGTGAGTTATACACTGACCACAAAAGTCTCAAATATTTCTTCACTCCAAAGGAATTGAACATGAGACAGAAGCGTTGGCTGGAGTTAATTAAAGATTATGATCTAGTAATCAATTATACCCCTGGAAAGGCAAATGTTGTGGCAGATGCCTTAAGTCGGAAAAGCACAGATACACAACCTATTAATAGAGAATTGCCAAGAGATTTGCTCATGGAATTGGAAAGGTTAGAAATACAATTCATAAGTACAGCAGTTCTTGGAGGATTAGCTACCATGAGAATAATGAAGAGAGAAGTAGTGATCTTTGGCATGAAATCTTTAGACATCAGGATGAAGATCCTTTTATTTCTGAAGAAGTTCGAAGAATCTCTCAAGGTCAAACATCAGCTTTTCATCTAGGAGATTATGGATCTTTATGGTTTCAAAACCATCTCTGTGTACCAGATGTGCCAGAAATCCGAGAGGTGATACTTCAGGAAGCTCATGAAACACCATATTCCATACATCCGGGAAGTACAAAGATGTACATGGATTTAAAAGAGTTGTTTTGGTGGAATAGTATGAAAATAGATATTGCAAAGTATGTATCTGAATGCCATACTTGCCAAAGGGTAAAAGCAGAACATCAAAGTCCAGCAGGACCATTACAACCTTTGGAAATTCCAGAATGGAAGTAGGAACAAATTGGTATGGATTTTATCACAGGGTTACCCATGACACCGAAGCGGAAGGATATGATATGGGTGATTGTGGACAGACTCACAAAAAGTGCACATTTTATTCCAGTAAACCAAAAGGATAATGCATAAAAATTAGTAGAAATCTATATCAAAGAGATTGTGAGTAAGCACGGGGTACCCAAGAAGATTGTATCAGACAGAGGATATGTGTTTACATCGGCATTTTGGAAACAATTACATGCGGCACTTGGTTCAAAGTTGGATTTTAGCATAGCTTATCATCCAGAAACTGGAGGCCAGACATAAAGTACCAATCAAATCTTAGAGGACATGCTGAGAGCTTGTGCATTAGATTTTGGAGGTTCGTGGGAAGATCATTTGCCGTTGGCAGAATTTTCCTACAACAATAGCTATCAAAGTAGTCTGAAGGCAGCACCTTACCAAGTACTCTACGGAAAAAAATGTAGATCACCTATATGTTGGTATGAACCTGGTAGCAGCAAGGAATTTGCACCAGATTATATTAAGGAAAAGAAAGATATCATAGATATTGTTAAAGATCGATTGAAGATAGCTCAGAGTCGACAGAAGAGTTACGCTGATCAAAGTCAAAGATTATGGCATCCAGAAGTGGGAGATATGGTATATCTCAAAGTAAGTCCAATGAAGGGAGTGAATAGATTTGGAGTCAAAGGAAAACTAAGACCAAGATACATTGGACCATTCAAGATTTTGAGTCAGAATAGAACAATAGCTTATGCTCTAGAGTTACCAAAAAGGCTAGCTCAGGTTCACAATGTGTTCCATGTCTCACAACTCCGGAAATGTCTTAAAGTTCACGATGATGCCATCACCCATCAAGAAGTTGAGTTACAAGAAGATTTGACTTATGTCGAGAAACCCTGTAAGATTCTAGAGGAGAACTGGAAAAGGTTGAGAAACAGGGCAATCAAATACTACAAGGTACATTGGGAACATCTCCCAGAGCGGGAAGCCACACGGGAAAAAGAAGATGACTTAAGGGAAACATATCCGGAATTATTCAGGTACTCATCCGCAAACTTCAGGACAAAGTTTAATTTAAGGGGGGAAGTCTGTAACATACCAGCATTAGGATTCAACGAAGGGTAGAAATAGGAATCTAAGTTTGTGCATGCATGCATCTATAAAATCAGGGTAAATTTCTCGCCAAACAAAAACCTAAAGGGATCAGAGTTTCTTTCGCTAACTGGAGGTAGGTATAGCTCTTGTTAGTGATTGCTATGAATTTTTACATGACCTTTGGGAATTATTGAGTTTTTGGGGAAGTTATTTTGAATTCAAGTTTGAAATTTAAATCCTTTTAAAGTATTTGAAAACTATAATTTAGGAATATTAACTTGTTTCCCAAAATATCTCATTAACATTATTTGGTTGAGTTATAGATATAGTAACCCACAATAAAGATTTGAGACAATGAAAATAAGATAATAAATAAATTCTTATTTTCTAATTACATTACAATATTGCAAATTGTAATCTGTACATCACAAATATAAAACTGCACAGAATTGAAACACAACTTTATTACTTTAAAATAAATCTTTACAAGATTCTTTACAAATAGAATAGAAATAAAAAGAAGTTTACAAGTAAAACTTATACTACTAATCTAGTCCTAGATTAAATCTTGTATCTTCAGATCTTGTTCCTGCAAATAAAATAAGACAACTAAAAGAAAACAAGGGTTAATTAGTTAAATAATACTCTCAGTGATGAACAATGAAATGCATTGTTCCAGTTACATCATTGAGTAATAACAGAGGGGCAAGTTTCACCAGGCAGTAATTAGTAAAAGGAAATCATGGGTGGAGATATTTTCACTTGAGCTGATCCACATGACCAGCTCACACAGACACACAGCGCAGTCACCAAACTGCATGCAATGTGATGTCAACCCAGCAACAACACTACTAGTACTCAAATAGATCACTCAGCCAAGTCTCATCCACAAACAGCACGTTCACCTTCTCAAGCACACACCAGGAGCTCAATGAGCTTGCCAGATCCAAATAAACCCACCAGCCATTCACCAAAACAACCACCGGTTCGTCACAAAATGGTGAATTAAGGAGGGGGTGGTATAGGAGGATAGCAAGAGCAAGTTCAAGATCACAGGAGATTGGGAGGAGCAAGACAACACCAGGAGGTGCAGACCACACAGCACCAGCAAGCAACTTGTGTGGTGAGTTGATACAAAAACATCACATGCTAAATCTATGATGAGCATGTGTTGTTTAATATAGGATCTTCTTAGAGTGCACCCAAGTGGGGTGTATCCATCACAGAAGAGATTAAAAGGCCCAAACTATCTATCTTTGCAAACCACTCCAAGATCTCATCCTATGCATCACTGATCTTGGAGAATAAAACATGTTTTTACATCCACATGTACAACAGCTTTAACTGAATGCTTCTGGGCACATCCAATGGATGGTAGCACTTCAGAAGTGGTTCACCTTAAAGCTCTATACTACACATCATGGGTTATCAAATCATTTTATTAAAGGCTATGAGAATCACTGTCCTAAACTGATTACCAAAGCCCAGAGATGGTTTCAGACAAGCATCATAAACCTGTGGATCTAGTTTTAACTAGATCGACACATATCACACTGCTGGTACATGGCACATCCCCAACTGGGTAGCACCTCTGTACCAACAGGTTCAATAGTAGCTATTAAAAACCTATAATCACTTTCCTAAATTAATTTAGGAATCATACTTGGCACTTTGTGCCAGATGAGCCAGTAAATATCATCACTGTCTATCACTAAGCCACAAGTCACTAATCATCTTCCTATAAAGCAGATAGGAATCAATCATATTCTTAAATCATCTTTGCAGCATATCACTACTTCATAAGCAAATATTAACAATATCACCTCAACAGAGAGCATCCCATCTCTAGCAAAACAGTGAATCTCAATCCAATAAAATGAACCCATCACAGATGCAACAAGGGTAATCACATAAAGATTCGGTATACTTTCACAGAGGGTTCTCTGACAGATAACAAGGTGGCAACAACATATTCAGCAGAGTACTAACTGGCAGAAAGGACAGCAATTGTCTAGGAACATTAGCGTGCAATAGGTACAACTAGCAAATTAACCTCTAGAAGGATATCACTTGTAAGATGAACCAGAGAAATTAACTAAACATCACTGCACAGGGTATGAACCCTAGGGTTCAGAGATGAACCCTAGACATGGGGCTAACCATGTTAATCATGCCAGGGAAAGATAGCTAGAGCATAAGAGAGGAGCACAAAGGGGAAGCACCCAAACTTACTCGAGGACCTCACAAAGGTAATTGAAGAGGAAGTAGAGGAGTGGTCGGCGGTAGTGCAAAAGCGGCAGCACGGGAAGCACCCCAAAGGGGTGCTACAACCCACGCCTGCAGCACATCAAAACCAGCCGGAGATGAAGGGAACTACACCATGACTACCCCAGCGGACCATCGACGAAGCTCCAGGGCAGCCAGACCCTAACCCTAGCTTCCGGCAGGGGTCGGTGCGGCTAGAGGAGGACCCCATCGGCAGATCTACTCGGACAAAACAGAGCGGCGGCATCAACTTAGTCATCTTGCACCATGGCGGCGTCAATGGCGGCCGGATCAGGACGGAATAGTGCATGGTGGCGGCAGCGAGAGGAAGAGGTGAGCGTGAGCGAGAGAGAGAGAAAGGGGAGAGGAGAGTGAGTGCATGGAGGGTACTAGGCCAGTGGGCGGCCTAGTACTACCCTGGTGGGCTTAACCAGGCCGTGTGGGCTGGGTCAGGTTGGGCCGGGCCAGCCCAGTGGGCCAGGCCCGTATTTCAAGGGAGTTGTTTAAAACGAAATATTTACAAATATGCCTTTGAAACAAAAACAACTCTAGAAAAATAAATAAAAATCTTAAAAATATAAATAATATGTCTATGAACTCACAAAAATGTCTCCTATTAAATAAAAATAATCAATAGCATTTTTGGTAACTAAAAATTAGGTCCATTATTAATATTGTGCCAATTAATTTTGAATTTTATAAAAATATATGAAACATTTAAAATTGAATAAAATTAATTTTTAAGATCCTAAATGGATATACTATTATAGAAAAATACTAGTTTGTATTTATGAAAAGTAAATTCAGTGTGATAAAAATAAAGTCTTATTTCCTTAAAGGAATTTTAGTAAATATTTAAAAGAGTAAAAATTTATATAAGTTCATATTTTTAACTCTTAGAATAATACTTTTCTTTTATTAATTAAAGAAAATAGCAAACTTTTACTAAGAAGGTAAAACACGCAAAGAAGAAGATAATAAACCATTGCAAGACATTACTATGCATTACATATTGCTTCTTTAAATATTGTCCTTACCGGGCAATAATGGTTCTCTATAGAAACCGAAGCTCCAGGTCAGGTAGAAGCATCCGACTTCACTACCTTGCAGTCACAAGGCAAGTTCATAACTTTCTCGTGTCTTTTGAAGAATCTTTATCAAAGATATTGCAAATTGTGTGTTATCATCTATGATCTGGAGAAAGAAATATTATCTTCTCTAATAAATAAAATGTAGTTATCATCCTAAGTGATGATAAATATTAGCAATGGAACTTAGGATTCCAATTGCACCAGTCACCTTAGGTTTAACAACCCATGAGATCAGTGATTCTAGCACCATATATTACGCGTTAACCATGAGATTTGGAATGGGATGAAGAAGTCAGATGTATCTTCTTCCTTTCATATGGAGGCAAGATGACCTTATCGTGACGCTGTAATTCCTTGTGTGTATTCAGTATATGGGTGGGAACCCTTAGGCCCCATGATTTTGGTATCTAGATTATCTATGAGTGGTTGACGGAGGTATAGTCGGACCTTTATGGAGCTTGCCATGGGCATCACCAGCTCATAGAGTCTTCGGAAACTCACCAGGGTTGCAGCTTGCCCAAAATGGGGGCTTAACGGAGGTGTAGCCAGCCCCGGAGGACCGTGCAGACATATGGGGTCACGGAGAGGGCAGCGATTGGCTTGGATCACCTATTGGGCCCCACATCAAGGAATTGTGGATAGCAAAGTACGCCCGGTTGTGCAACAAGGAGTTGATCTCTCATGGGTAAAGTAACGCACCTCTGTAGAGTGTAAGAATTGTGACATGTTACTCCATGTTCCGGGAAGGAGCTACGAACGCGGCAGGAAAGGAACTATATGAAGTTCTGGTCAACCTTTGAAGGCTGATGGGCATAGTTTTTGATAATAAAATCAATCTTTGAAGAAATGTTTACGAAAACTGCATATTTCCAAGGACTTATAGTCCGAGGTAGTAGATAGAGCATCAAACTTCCCACCTTGCATATAATGAACTTGCCGGGTAACGTTGTTACTCACTCTTTCCTTTGAACCCCTGCTTAGAATATGAGAATCCAGAAGACCCTTCGATGTACGCAGTTGAAGGACAAGAGGATGTCTACTACGAAGAGCCAGATCTATCTAGAGGAGTTGAAGGGGTGGACTACAAAATACGGTATGGAGTGGAGGGCAACAAGTCTGAGTAGTTGCCTTAGTTATTAGTAAACCGATTGAGCCGAGCAGCAGGATTTTATAAAATAAGTTCTTGAGCTTAGTTAGGAGTATGAGTTTGAATTTATATCTTCTGCTGAAACTACTTAAGTTTGGTTTGTAATTTTGTAACTCTTGAAGTTTGGAACTCTTGGTTTGTAATAATAATGAAGTGTGCATGTTGTTGGAAATATGCCCTAGAGACAAATAGTAGTAAGGACTATTATCATATTTCATATAGTTTATGATTAAGTTTTATATCATGCTATAACTGTGTTGAGTGGAAACATCAATACACGTGTGATATACAAACAACCAGGGGTTCCCAGTGAAACTCTGGTCACTGGTAATTGGTCAACAGATGATCATGTTTCCTGATCATGTGGCATTTATGCCAGTTGGAAATGAGGTCATCTCATTCTGAGAATGAGATGATGAACCAATACCCAACCTAAACACCATGACCCGATCATGTCGCGAAGTTCAAGTTGCGATGATTATAAATGGATCCTCATAGACTATTCCTTAGACCGTGAGGCTATATCAATCACTGTCTCCCGAGAGTGCTTAGATAGCATCAAACACCATCTAGTAAAATGGTGGTTATAAAGGTGTGTTCAGGTATTCAGAGGAAACCGTAGAGGCAATATATGTCAAGAGCGGGATTTCTCCGTCCATGTGACGGGAAGATACTCAAGGGCCCACTCGAAGAAGTTATATCCAATAGTTGCGCAGCGTGTGATTAGATCACGACGATATCACTTGTCGGAACGAGTTAAGTAGCATTGTTCAGTAACGAGATTGAACACGACATGGTGATGTCAATGATCAGATCTTGGGCAATGCAAGTATCAAATGACAAAGGGAATAATACACGACTATCCCGGTTCAAACGACGAAAGATCTTCGTGGAACGCACAGGGGTCACATGGCCATCCAGGTCCCTCTGTCGATCATTGGTGCAGGAGTGTCCCGACCATGTCTAGAGTGTTCCCGAACCGTGGGGTATCATGCTTAAGGGCTTGATGATGCTTAGAGAGTGTTTATAGGATCGGTAGAATCGCCGAAGAAAAGAAGGGAGAAAACCGGAAGGGTTTTGGTAAGTCCGAAAGATGTTCAGAGTGGAGGTGGAAGGTGTTCCATGGCCACGGAGATTGAATAATATGTGGATGAATGTTAAATATTAATTTAATCATTTATTCATAATTATTTAATCAATAAAGGTCTCCCCTCCCCCTATATAAAGTGGGGTATTTAGCCTAGAAAAACACAACCAATAATCAATAAAGGTCTCCCCACTTTTGGGAGGACCTCTAATTGATATTTTCTCTATCTCCCTCTCTCTCTCATGACCGTGTTCCCAAGTCTGGACTGCACGAGCGAGAGACATCTTAACCATGGAGCGTCGTCGCGCTGCGGGATTCGGATCCGGGAGCTCTACTTCCACAACTTCTGCTGGATCGGGGAAGTGGGAGTCATCGTCAGGCACCGGACATGTGTAACTTCCCGCGAGGTGTCGCACTTGAGGCACTCAAGTCGTTGGAGCCAAAAGGAGCGCAAGGACTTCATCACGACCTTGAGGTCGGCTTTGGCTCGTCTACATCAACCATGCTCTCCTGATCGTTGACAACGCTTTTCGGTCTTCGAGGGTAAGTTCGCGAAAATCCCCTCCCGTTATTGTATTACTAATAGATAGGTCCTGGAAGCTTCAGGGGTTTAGGGGCGTAGAGTAAAATTTATTGTTTTTATGCGCGGAACCGCTACAGTGGTATCAGAGCTAGATCTATGCGTAGTAATGCTAGTACGGGTAGAACACACGAGATGTAGCATGTGGGCATTGATCTTTTAGTTGTTACCCTCCCACGTGTACTTGTGTACACCGCAGTAATGCTTGATGAAGCGGCCCCCAACCGACTTTACGCGTTCATTCGCGAGACTATTCCACTCTTGACATACGGCTTGTACCATATAAAGTGGCTTAGGGGGGTGTCTGTCTCTCTCGCATTAGTTGGTATGTCATTTGCAATGGAGGGCCCCGAAAGGGGTGTAGTAGAGACAACTACTTGATCAGCGTTGTGCTGAAAGTTCGTAGGTAAGAACGGTTCTTGTGTGAAAGCCCATTCAGCCATGTAAAACATGCAAAGATAAAGTAGAGATGTCTAACTTTGTTTTGCAGGAGGGCGTTGCTTTGTGATATGGTTGTGGAAAAGGTAAAGTGATTACCTTTTGTTACGTAGTAGTAGATAGTCACGGAGGTGACGAACTACCACGCCGGAATGACACCGGTACCCTGGTGTCTACGGTGCCGGAACCCTGGCGCCGAAACCCGGTGACGACGGATGGAGATCACGACGTGAAGGACCATATCACATAGCATTTACATTCAGTGTTATTGTTTGTATGTCTTATTGTGTGCTAGTATTAGATACTCGACGGTAGCCTAATAAGCTGATCCTTGTTAAAATAACCAACGATTGTGTTCCCCCTTAGTGTGCACCACCAAGAAAGTTCTTCGGTATGAGGTAGGCCGTGATGATCGGGTGTCATACATATCTACGTTCACATATAGTGGGTGTAAGCCATGTTGCACAGCGAAAACACTAAGGTTTAGTTGGTGAGCCTAGCATGTACAGACATGGCCTCGGAACGCGGATGGTCGAAAGATCGAGGACGAGTCGCATGAATGATGTGACCGATGTTTAGCGTCCACCCTTGAACCCACATTGATGGCCGTGATGATCGGGGGAGATGTGGCTTATAGGGGTCATGTTATCACTAGGAACCCTTTTGGGGATAGGTGTTTCTAAGTGGAGTTATTATTAACTCATTTAATTATAAACTTAGTGTAAATTCCTTTTGCAATTATAAATGTAGATGGCTCACCGTGAAGCTTACTTTGAGACTGAGGATTGGGTAAAGGGTGAAAAACTTAGACTTGATGGATCCAACTTCCCTAGTTGGCTTGTGCGCCTAGATGATCTCCTTACTAGGAATCATGTGGTAGACTACATACGCCACACAATGGATTTGACTGAGCCAGAATACTATGAGACCCCACAAGAGCTGGCAGACCGCTACTATCGTCAAGATATGTCCACCTACATTCAGATAATAATGCGTTACAGGATGGTAGATGAACTACATCCGCTCATGGGTGATCTTGATCCATATTCGATGGTGGATCAGCTGAGAGCGGAGTTCATAGGCCATGTGCGCATGTGGAAGCACGAGCTGCTTGGAGAGTTCCTTTCCATTCAGATGGAGGAGCATACATGTCTGAAGGGTCACTTGGAGTGCATGCTTGATGCACACACAAGACTGGTTCACTTCATGGATTACTGGATGGCTGATCCATTTGCGATAGACGTACTGCTTCGGTCGTTACCTCCCAGCTATGAAGGACATGTCCGGAGTAACATCATGAGTGGTGATACGGAAGCATTGGATTTCCACGAGTTCATATTACGCTTTTGGAACGTAAAGGTTGAACCAATCACCGGAGAGGTCATCGATGACCAAGGTATATATTTGATATACAGTTTTATAAATGTTATAATCTTGCAAACACATTGCAGTGTTAAGTATATCTGATACTTGTTCTGTTTTATTGAAAACAGGTCCTTCTGCATGAGAGGTGCTTGCTGGAGAGGAGGTGACGTTGCGTGTTGATGGCAAGCATGATGATGGCCGACGACACTCTCCCTCGACATTTATCATTTAGTTTGTGTTTTAGGATGATTAATGTAATCAAGAGATTGTGAACTTCTTTAGTGTGTCTCACACTTCGTGAGACGGTTATTCATATGAGTGTGTAACAAACAGTTGTTCTGCTTTTGATGAATGATTTCTATTCGTGTTCATATGTTGTTTGATTACTTGTGAATTATCCTCGTTGTCTGAAACTAATTGATAATGCATGAACATTTGTAAAACATCAAAATGCCTCGTTTAAAATACCCAACATAATGATATTTCATTATGAATGAAACCACTATTTGAATTCAAAGTTATGTGATAATATGTGAAAGCCATTCGGTTTCTTATCACATATAAATCATGCCTAAGTTCGGCAAAATAACTTGAACACCGTGTATTACTTGAATACAAAGTGTTTAATGAATTGTTAAAAGTAAATACATATCCGATGTATTGGGTTTTAACGTAAATGGTAATTATCATTAAATGATTGTTTGAATGTGTAAAGTAAGTTTACCAGAGGAAACATGCAAATGAAACTATTTGATTTGATCAAAGTGTTTCATCCATAAAAAGGGTATAAATATAAAAGAGAATCTAATTACTATGATTTGATCAGTAGTAATGAAATTCGAACTTTATAAGAATGGCATAAAAGAAATTGTGGAATGCAAAGTGTTTTGAAACGTCAAAATACAAAGCATGACAATGTGATATTAGATATCAAAGGGGGTTGAATAGAAGGCACCAAATAAATCGTTGTAGTGTATATGTAGAGACCATTAGTTTAGAAATAGTTAGCACTCAATTTGAATTAGTAAACCATTTGAATTCGTGAAAGTTTTGGGGTTATTTGATATAACCAAAACAATAGCGAATAAGCCCTTGTAGAGTATTCATTGGAAACTTTGAATACGAAACCCATAGCTGAAACCAAAAGGAAAGCAAGATTCGTATTGCTTGGATTTTGGTGAATTCTTGAGAAAGCTCACTTCTAGTGATGTTTCTCAATTATGGAGGAAATGGAAAATAGTGTAAAACACGATGAGGATTCAAAACCCTGCATCAGAGTGTTGAGAAGCGCAACGGACAGCGTTCCTGAACAATTCCCTTCACAGAAGGAAAGAATCAATGATTTTGATCATTGTGTTTTTCCCCTCCACTATTGTTTTCACTATATGAAGTAGGATTCAAAATGTAAATCCATATCTTGTATGGAGACATTTGTAAATCACTTATCATGATTTTTGAAACATGACATACCTACGAACTACAAAGGAAATGATGGTAAACTAAATTATGAGAAATCCTAAAGGCAAAATTCCCTTGAGATTAGAAAGCAATTCATTGCTGAATCTCACAAGTAAAAGGGGTTACTTGAATTTTCCCAAATGACTGCAAAGCCATAGTAGGAAAAAGGGGTAAATGACAAAAGCACAATTTGTCAAGTATTGGATGAATTCAAATGAATTTGATTCATATGTGCTAAATGTCTAGTGGATTTAAAACTAGTAAAGTACTAGTATCTCATAGTAAATATTCAAGTTTGATATTTGATCAAAAGATTTTGAAGCTGTTCCAAATAGTAAGGAGATATGCAATTTGCATAAAATTGAGTGGGAGCTATGAAAGTTTTCCTGAAACAATATGTGATTGACATATTTTTAAGTGGGAGCAACATAAGTCTCAAATTCAAATATGTAGGAACATATTTTGAGTGGGAGCTTATAGGAGTAATTCTTAAATATGTTAAGAATGAAAGAGCAAATACTTATAAATAGTGATTTATAAGATGTAGAAGTTGATAATAGGTGTATTATGATATTATGTGGTATTCCTTAAGGGATTCTGAAAGGTGTTTCAGAATAGAAGTTAATCAAGGAACTAGTCCTTAATAACTCAAATTAGGAATAGTATTGAGTTGAACATCAATGGTTGAAAGAAAGAAAAGGATGATCGTCATCCACTATGTTGCGACATAGGTTCTATCTTAGAAACCATGATGATAACTTAGCATAATATGTAATCCAAATAAAGAATGTTTGAAAGTGATTAAGTTCGAATCACAGAACGTTGAGCTAAGTTTTTGTCCATAGTGTCTAGTAGAGAACTGTGGACATATTTTCCAAATCCATAAAGGATAACATATCTTAAAGCATAAAGAGTTATGTTATAAGGGAATATGTTGGAAACTCCTGTAGATACCGATCAGAGTCAAGTAGGAAGCAAGGTGAACCAAAAACATCGAAAGTTGCATAGAGTGCACTAGTGTTTAGATGAATACATTTATAATAATAGATAAGGGTACCATCTAAAGTGTTGTATAATGTTATGGCGGGGCTAGTTCGCTTTTAACGTAGAATGATGTGTCCCAGGGCACAGTGCCCATGAGAAATCCCTCAAGGTTGATCTAACGTCACTGTAGGCTCCCGGAATCAGGCCTCGTTCTGCTGCCATAGCGATGATGCATACACACAGATGCTATCATGTGAAGATAAAGTATTGATGTCAATCAAGGTGACATTAGTAAGTTGCAAAGGATTTGGGACTGTAAAGTACAGACCCAAGACTCAACATCTTCCATGAGCAAGCATGTTCAGGGTACCGGATATATGGTGCCAATGATTTAGAAGAAATGCAGCTAGTGTATTTGTACTCTAGTGCAAGTGGGAGACTGTTGGAAATATGCCCTAGAGACAAATAGTAGTAAGGACTATTATCATATTTCATATAGTTTATGATTAAGTTTTATATCATGCTATAACTGTGTTGAGTGGAAACATCAATACACGTGTGATATACAAACAACCAGGGGTTCCCAGTGAAACTCTGGTCACTGGTTCATTGGTCAACAAATGATCATGTTTCCTGATCATGTGGCATTTATGCCAGTTGAAAATGAGGTCATCTCATTCTGAGAATGAGATGATGAACCAATACCCAACCTAAACATCGTGACCCGATCATGTCGCAAAGTTCAAGTTACGATGATTAGAAATGGATACTCGTAGACTATTCCTCAGACCATGAGGCTATATCAATCACTGTCTCCCGAGAGTGCTTAGATAGCATCAAACGCCATCTGCTAAAACGGTGGTTATAAAGGTGTGTTCAGGTATTCGGAGGAAACCATAGAGGCAATATATGTCAAGAGCGGGATTTGTCCGTCCATGTGACGGGAAGATACTCAAGGGCCCACTCGGAGAAGTTATATCCAATAGCTGCGCAGCATGTGATTAGATCACGAGGATATCACTTGTCGGAACGAGTTAAGTAGCATTGTTCAGTAACGAGATTGAACACGACATGGTGATGTCAATGATCAGATCTCGGGCAATGCAAGTATCGAATGACAAAGGGAATAAGACACGACTATCCCGGTTCAAACGACAAAATATCTTCGTGGAACGCACAAGGGTCACATGGCCATCCAGGTCCCTCTGTCGATCATTGGTGCGGGAGTGTCCCGACCATGTCTGGAGTGTTCCCGAACCGTGGGGTATCACGCTTAAGGGCTTGATGATGCTTAGAGAGTGTTTATAGGATCGGTAGAATCAAAGAAGAAAAGAAGGGAGAAAACTGAAAGGGTTTCGGTAAGTCCGGAAGATGTCCGGAGTGGAGGTGGAAGGTGTTCCATGGCCACGGAGATTGAATAATATGTGGATGAATGTTAAATATTGATTTAATCATTTATTCATAATTATTTAATAAAGAGAAAATCAATTAAAGGTCAAAAAGGCTTAATGGGCCAATTCCGGAGGGAGAGGGCCCATTAGGGGAAAGGAGAGAGGGAGAAGGGGCAAGGGGGAGGCCGGCTGGGCCTAGCCCTCCCCCGTGCAGGGCCCACTAGGTGGCCGGCGGCCACCTCCTCCCCCCTCCTCTCCTTTAGTCTCACCCCGGGACTTGAGGGGAGGTAGTACCTCCCCTCCCCCTATATAAAGTGGGGTATTTGGCCTAGAAAAACACAACCAATAATCAATAAAGGTCTCCCCACTTTTGGGAGGACCTCTAATTGATATTCTCTCTCTCCCCCTCTCTCTCTCGTGACCATGGTCCCAAGTCTAGACTGCGCGAGCGAGAGACATCTTCACTGCGGAGCGCCGTCGCGCTGCGAGATTCAGATCCGGGAGCTCTACTTCCACAACTGCTGCTGGATCAAGGAAGCGGGAGTCATCGTCAGGCACCGGACGTGTGTAACTCCCCACGAGGTGTCGCACTTGACGCACTCAAGTCGTTGGAGCCAGAAGGAGCGCAACGACTTCATCACGACCTTGAGGTCGGCTTCGGCTCGTCTACATCAACCACGCTCTCCTGAGCGTTGACAACACTTTTCGGTCTTCGAGGGTAAGTTCGCGAAAAGCCCCTACCATTACTGTATTACTAATAGATAGGTCCTGGAAGCTTCAGGGGTTCAGGGGCGTAGAGTAAAATTTATTGTTTTTATGCGCGGAACCCCTACATATGTTTGTAATATGGACCGGCAATGTTTCTGTTGTACCACTCTGAGGGATGTGATATTTACAAAACGGTGTTCTGTGGATGCCATGTCGATGACTATAGTGTACTACACATGCAGTGGTATGCTGGGTCACCACATAATGGTAGCCCATTTGTGAGCATTTTTGTTTCCGGTTTTGATTCCTTACCAGTGGAACCTCGGTGTTATTAGTAGCAGTAGTACAGTACTTGTTCCAATTGTTTTTAGAGAAAACTTGTTCCAAATGTGCCTTCACACGATGATGAGTGTAGAAGATCCAAGGATTATTACGTTTAGCAAGAGGAGCTAGATATGTTGTAGCAAAACTCCTAGAATCAACTTAGGTTGGACCCTACTGCTCGATAGCCCCAGGAAATGCAGAGAAGAGAGAGAAATCATGCTCGGTAATTCGGTACGATTTTAGTCGATTTATTTTATTTTCCCCTTGCTCTCCATCCTGTTCCTCTCCATCTTCTCGCTGATCACCACTCGCCCACCTTAGCACACGCAATGTTGCCATGCCGCTTTTGGATCATCTTCGTAGCCCAGTTCGATAGGCACATTACTTTTAGTACAGAGAAAGAAGGAAAGCTTTGTTCTATTTCATTCTCTATTTCTCCTTGCCATGATCTCCATCCTCTCTCTTCACCTCCAACGTCTCAATGATGGCCATCCCCACTTGCACACCAATACATGCACGCGCCAACGCTGCCATGCTGCGTTAGGATCAGCTCCGACACCCGGTTTGATACACTATTTTCCGTCTTGCGCTGCTAGCTGCCGCTCGCTCTCTCCTCCAAAACCCCAAACAAAACCCCAATCAAAACCAAACACCATCATCCCCACTTGCTCAAGATCTTCCTCGTGATGGCCCAATCGATCGATGACAGTGATGTCTAGGGTGTTTTCCGATGGCACCCTTGAAGAAGTCTCAGCCAGATGTGATGTCATCACCACCACGAGCCTCGGCGCCTACTGTATACGTTATCTTTACCCAGCAACACATAGTGCATCCATGGCCAAATCTCATCCATTTGATCTCCCTGTGTTCTTCACTCTCACCCGACTGGGTTACCGCATAAGTACAATTTCTTCTACCGGGACAATCACAAAAAGTAGTTCTACAAGGACGGCTACTATTGTGGCAGGGGCAAGCAGAATCCATAGAAGTTCAGGTGGACCCTGTGTGAGCTGACGACGTTGAACAAGTCCTCCTATGATCTTGTGATGCGCGCATGGAGATTGAATCGCCAATGTTGGCCTCGCCTGGAACTGGGAGCTTATCAATATGTTCACTCGTCGTTGGATTCCTTCCTAGCTGGTCAGCCCCCGTTTGGTCTCCCTGTGTTCTTCGATTTTGAGGCCACCCCCCGAGGTACTTAAGTTCGTGGCGGCTGGTTAGCCTACTAATCTACTGAAAATAGCCATTTGCCAAGTTCCCATAGTTGCTGGGAACTAAACAGATTTCTCTATCTTGGGAATCTTTGACATTGTAATTGTGTTCCTTGATGGTTGTTATAGTATTTGAATGATTTTTGAGAACCAGTTTAGCATGTTCAGCTACCACGATGCAATTATCCACAAGGGACTTGTGTATGTTGTAACTTAGATCGGCAATGTTTATGCATGGAATCCTCAAGCATGGGGTAAAATTTGCATCCTTAAATTTTTGAGCTTCATCATTCAAATTTTGCTGAACTGGCCTCTAAATGTGCTTTCATTGCAATATCATGTGTATCTCCCGGGGCCACCCAATTTGACGGTAATGATGGGTATGGTCCTGATTTATGGTGGTTAGCAAGATCTCCTGATAGTGGTAGGCTTGTTCTAATCAATATTGTGGGCATTACTGATGGGCATTATTGACACAACTTATGGTGGTTATCATGTTGCTAAAAATATTGTTGATCATCATGGCTGCACTATTCACACATATTATACTTGGCTTTTACTACCGTGTGTTCTCGATTGACACTAGTAGGTTACTTCCACTGAGGTAATGGCGGAGGGTTGTTAACCTTGGAGCATTGTCCATCTTCCTTGGATTGAACTATCAGATTACTATTCCAGTTAGTGTGGCTGGACTTGGCCCTGTAAATCTAACAAGGAGAAACTATGTATACACCTTGTCGCATGCAGTTAGCTTTGGTGAACATATTCCTTGTCCTGAAATATGCCGCTTCAGTATGAATACTGAAGACATCGTTGTTGGTTTCTCAACCAATATTCATGGAAATTGGTGGCGGACTCCGTTGTGGTTCGTCCCAACCTTGGTCAACACAAAGGATTGAAACCGACATAATTAACAGTTCAAGGACGAGGGGCTGAACGTAGTGACCATATGGAATAGGGATTTATGTACCTTGAAGTATTTCCTTTTGGATGTAGTATTTCCTTTGCCTGATTTGTATCACATGGCCTCAGCCGTTAATTTGTTGTACTCTAACACTCATTTCATCGCAATGTAAGTGCAAAGCCTGCAATTTGATCAAATCCCTTTTGTACGCAAACCATTGTTTCTATTGTGTGTGTCGAATATTCTGCAACTCGTTGTGCCTGCACCCCTTTATTTTTCATTGAATTTTCGAGTTCTCAAAAAAATGTGAAATAAATCAGGAACATTGGCTATGTTGTATCATGTGCAACTACAAAATTTTGTCCCAAAATATGATCTTATGTGACCTGTGTAAAAAAGAAAAGACCTAAGATATTTGTTCATTTTGTGGAGGCCATATGTCATATTTTGGGATGAAAATTTATAGACGAACTATATACAATATTATCTATGTTCATAATTTATTTTATATTTATTGAAAACTTGGAAGTGTGATATGCAATAACTA